>JASKMD010000026.1:11906546-11908358 GCA_030144725.1 Haematococcus lacustris | reverse complement strand
GTCATCAGCGCTCTAGGCCACGACAAGCAAGGGGCACCCCACCCCGCCCCTCCTGCCAGCCCCCAGCGCGTCCCACGCCCCCACCGCCCCACCCTCCAAAGCACCATCCTCAGTGCATTCCGCAGAGGCGGCCCCCGCCCCCCCCCCCTCTGACCCCCTTCACACACCCCTGATGGCCCTACCCCAACCCTCCCCCCTGCTGCTGCTCCTCCTACCTCCCTCAGCCCCCCTACCCATGACCCTGCCACAGGCAGCGCAGGAGCGAGCAGCGGCAGGAGCAGCAGCCTGGCAGCAGCCAGCAGCCCCCCCCTGGGGGCCCTGGCCCCTGACCCCGTCTCACTAATATTGCCTGGTGTGACAGAGTGGGAGGGAGCTGGGGGGAAGGTGGGGAGTGGGGGTGCCCTTGGTGGCGGCGGCATGGTGAAAGCACGCTCACAGCCCACTCTGTCGCCGCCCCCCGCCCCCTGTAGGGGTTGAAACGCAGCCTCCGCTCAGCAGCAGCCGGGGGGGGGAGGGGGGAGTAGGCGGCCCCCTGGTGCTGCCCTCCTCCCCCCCACCCCTGCCGCCAGTCCAGCCCCCACCCTCCCCCTGCATGCCAGCACCCCCCTACCTGGCTTGGCCAAGGACCCTGCCCAAGCCCCCTCCTCTGCACCCGCTGCTGGCCCCGAGCTGAACGGGGGGGGGTGCGGTGCCCCAGGAGGGGGAGCGGGTCAGCGGGGGTGGGGAGCAGCAGGGGGGGGAGCTAGGGGGTGGGGGTGGGGGTGGGAGTGGGGGCGGGGAGCAGCAGGGGGGGCAGCCGCCAGGGGGTGGGGGCAGGCGCAGGCGGCGGCAAGGCCCCCGTCAGCCCACCTTGTACCAGCGGCTGCGGGACCTGGTATTCACCTCGCCCTACATCGACCCCAACTACGTGCTCACCAAGCTGCCCAGCCGTAAGTCGGGAAGAAGAGGAAATTGCTTGCATGTTTTGGGCACCCATGCACCTGACCCCTCACCCCCTCTCCCCCCCCTACCCACCCCCCACCCCCCACCTTCTGCCCAGGGGAGCTGCCTGAGATTCGTGCCCTGATGCTCGAGCGCCTTGGCCGCCACCCTGACGCCCTGGACCTGTACTGCCATGAGCTGCACGACCTGGCCGCTGCTGAGGCCTATTGTGACAGGTCAGCAGGGGGAGGGCAGCAGGGGGGGCGACAGGGGGCAGCAGGGGGCAGCAGGGGGGGCAGCAGGGGGCAGCAGGGGGGCAGCAGGGGACAGCAGGGGGGGAGGCAGGAGGGCAGGCCAGGCGGGCAGGTCATGGTGGAGAGGGTATGTCTGTTCCTGTCCCCACCTGCAGTGGCAGTGCTGCTGTAGCCGCAGCTTCCATGTCCTGCTTTTTTTGCATGGCGGCCGGACTCGCTGTCCTGAACCTTGGACATGTCCATGCTCTCCATGTGCTTGAAACCCCATGCAAGCATGCAGGGTGTATGAGGCTGAGGTGAAGAAGAGTGAGGAAAAAGGGTGGGGCGGGGCGGGCAGCAGGTTCGGGTTGCTGCGGCTGCCCCCCAGGATGTCCAGCCTGGCTGGCCCTGAGCATATCTACGTCCTGCTGCTGCAGGCAAGTCAGCCAGCAGGCAGGGGGCCTGGGCAGGGGGCCCTGGGCAAGGGGGGCCGAGCAGGGGGGGCCGAGCAGGGGGGGCCGAGCAGGGGGGGCCGAGCAGGGGGGGCCGAGCGGGGGCCCAGGGGGGGCAGTTCATCTGGGGGACCGGGCAAGGGGAGCGGGGGGAGGAGGGTGGGGTGCTGGGTTGTGTGACTGAGTGCGACTGGGTGTGACTGGGT
>JASKMD010000026.1:11849046-11901546 GCA_030144725.1 Haematococcus lacustris | reverse complement strand
TAAAAGGTCGCATACTGTAGTGATACGCCTTGTTGGTGATACGCTGATTTGGTGAAAACCCAATTTTCATGCTCAAAGAGAAGGTGATACAATTTGGTGACGAAAAACATCCCATGCTCATTCAAAAACCATGCTCAAACAATATGTGATACAATTTGGTGACAAATTGATTTGGTGAAATCACCAACAGGGCGTGTCACTACGGTATATATATATATATATGCATCCCTCAACTCAATCAACCCGGTGCTGTGACCCCCGCCTTGCCCTGCCCTGGCCACCCTCAGTGGCTGCTGGCTTCGGTTGGAGGCTTCCCAGCCCTCCCGCTGTGTGTGGGCACATAACCCTGAACCTGAACCTGAACCTGAACCTGAACCTGAACCTGAACCTGAACCTGAACCTGAACCTGAACCTGAACCTGAACCTGAACCTGAACCTGAACCTGAACCTGAACCTGAACCTGAACCTGAACCTGAACCTGAACCTGAACCTGAGCCTGAACCTGAACCTGACCCTGACCCTGAACCCGACCCTGGCCTTGGGTGCAGGTGCTGGAGCTGCTGCCAGACGGCGTTCCCCTGCACCTGATGCTGCCCTGGGTGGAGGCCGTAGTGCAGGCTGGCACACAGGCCAAGCGCAACATGGCCGTGGTCAAGCACCTGCGCAGGTCAGTTCGCACAATCTGATTGGGCATGTCAACCAGCTCGCATGAGTTGCTGCTCCCGTACGTGCATGGCATGCCTGATAGTAATGCTACTTCACCTGGGTTGTGGGCTGCCTTGGTCCAATGGCAGTCCAAGGCAGGGCTTGTTGCATAACAGTGGCGCCAGGGCCTGGCTAGAGTAAAAATCATCTACTTGGCCCTCCGCAGGGCAGAAAATCTGGCCGTCCGCGAGGAGCTGGCGCGCTTGAAATCCGGTCGCGTGGTGCTCAGCAGCGAGCGCGCATGCTGCCTGTGCTTCAAACGCATCGGCCCCGCGGTGTTCGTCGCCTACCCAGACATGACGCTGGCGCACTATCTGTGCCACAAACGCAGCCAGCCGAGCGCCGCGCATGTGCCGGGTGCTGGGAACCTCTTCGGCGGCAGCGGGCTGTCAGCGGGGCTGTCGCTTGCTGGTTTGGTTGGGAGCGCGGGACTGCCGGCGAATGGCCGCAAGGCCACGAGTCGGCCGTACACCGGGGGCTACGCAGGCGGTAATGACGGCTACGACTACCCCGACCTGCTGTGAGCACGGCAGGCGTGCAGGCTGGCACCTTACGGCAAGCCCACAGTCTGGGGCCGCTTAGATTTTCGGGCCAAGGCTCCTGGTCCTTCGCAAACATCAGCGGCGTTTTTAAATGCCTTTGTTTGTGGTATGCAGTTGCCCTGCTTGTTGGTGTCCTTCCTGTTGCAGCGGCCCTAGTTGTAAGACAGGTGCCGCCCCGTTTCATGTTGTTTGTGAGCTTGCTGGGTGAGCTTGTGAGCATCTCAATTGCAATGAGAGCAGATCCGAGTTGCTTTCAGCAGCAGTAGCACCTTGTTGGGTGCAGACTCCCCAGATAGGGTTCCACTTTTGACAGCAGACGAGACTACATACAAGCACAACATCGTGGCATATGTGCAGTTTTCTTGTCGTCGTTTGGGTTGACGAAGAATAAACGTCATATGTGTAATCGCCGCTCAGGGATCATCAGTACAAGTGTTGTCACTGTCTGCCTGTCCGTCACCCATAACTGCCGCCACCGGGTTATATCAGTAATGTCAGGTTCGTGGTCACACAAATGCAACCCGTGTCGTACTAATGCAGCGCTTGTCGCAGAGTGTTGACACTGCGGCGTTCGCTATTCCGCTGCATGACCACCCAATGACAGATGTTGCTGCCCATACGAAGAGGGGCGCTTAGCCGAGCCAGCTGCTCAAGTGCAGGAGATGCCCTGCAATGCCATGCACCACATGCACCACCATGGGAAGACTGCACAAACAATGCTGATGCTGTGGTCCAAGCCTAGTGAAAGCTGGTTCCATGCCCGCAACTGACTAAACTGGCACAGGGCCGTGTATGTCGACACTGTCATAGGCTGGGGCACGGCTGCACCCTCCTACTGAAGTATGCTTGACTGACTGCCTCAGGGCCTTGGCCTGTTGTGCTTTGCCACCGACCCACCAGGCAGGCCGTAAGAATGTCTGCACCCAACCTTGCTCCTATCTGGCCCCAGCCAGCCTGGAGCTGTGCCCGCTGGGACTGTTTTCAGGTTCTGTGTGAGCTGCTCCCAGCCTAAAGTTTTGCCGCCCACACATCCATGCCGCAACCCTGAGAGGCAGCAAAGGGGTTGCATGCCACTGCCAATGCCCATGCACCACCCCAGCCACTGCCCATGCACCACCCCAGCCACTGCCATCAGTGCGTTGCAGCAGCCCCAACAGGCGAGTGCCATGAAACGATGATGATGTAATGACTGCCATCTATGGCAGCAGCTCCATCCCTGGTCTCCAGCACCCTAGCTAATGTCACCACTGTGCTTAAAAATCGCTGTCCTCATCGCTGTCGCTGGCGGAAGACACCACTTCCATGTCTGGGTTCAGGATGAAGTCAAACTCGCTGGGCGCGGCCCGAGCAGCGGCAGCAGGCTGCTCGACCGGCAGGGCTGCCTGCCGCGCCTCCTGCTCTGCCCTGCTGCTGTCCAGCCTGGCCTGCAACTCCTGATCGCTAAGCCCCACTACCCCCTCCTGTGGTGCAGGGGCTGGGTATAGGGGCTGGGCAGCCAGGGGTTGAACCAGGGTCTGGGCCTGCGCCTGCTCTTGCTGCATGCGCTGCTGCTGGTTGTAGCGCTGCAAATTGCTCTGTGCCATTTGCCATACTTGAGGAGCGGGCGGCAGGCTGGCAGTGCCCTCGCGATAAAAGGAAGTGAAGCGCAAGCGGTGGGCATACGCAACCACTTCATGCGGGTCTGGCTCGAAAGGCTGTGGGTCTGTTAAACGGCTGGGAAGGTCGTCCAACACTGCTGCGAGGGACTGCACTGCAGCGTCTAGCTGGGGCAACAGCCCGTCCAGCACGGCCTGCCGGGCTTTGTTGTGCGATAAACCTACAGCTGGCCGGCCGTGGCATTGCAGCAAGCTGCGCAGGGATTGCACTGCCTGTTGACAAGTAAGGTGCAGCGCAGCACCTTCCACGCGAACACCGTCTCCGCATACGTCGCGCACAGCTGAGTGGTAAGCTTGAATGTGGGAGGCAGCCGTTGCCATCCGACTTACGTAGTTTAAACACCGTTTCACTTCACCTTGTTTCCGTCACCACTTCGTGAGCAGATGTCTAGCCAATCAAGATAGAAACCTTTGCATGAGACATACTTTTGATGCTTGCATGATCCGCACAGCAGGTAAGGCAGGCATACGTTAGAGCCTTATACCAGCAATCATTTGAGCTCTGACTATTGTGTCGAAGGGATGAGGGTATAAGGGTGACCATACATTTTGCTGCTGATGGCCTTGTACCTTGTAGCTGTGTTACCGTGTAGCTAGCTCTTTGCGGGGAATGACTATGCCCCTCTCTTGACGCTTCTCGTAGACATCGTGCGGCGACATCGCCAACTAAACCACGCAGAATCGCCCCCTCTTTCCATTCCCCTCTCCGCCGCTCCGATCATCCGCATAGCAGTCAGCGCGCCCTGCCACACTCGGGGCAGAAACCGCCGAATGCCCGGTTGCAATCGGGGCAGGTGCGATTCCTAGCGTCCAGCTGGCTACCCTCGCCCGCCGCCACAATTGCGGGAGCACACTGGGCAGTTGCCCGAGCTAAGGCAGGCACCCAGGATGTCCACCAGCGTGCCTGGGCACTAATCTAGGCACGGTTCGTCTTTACTTCTCGGCTAGTAATAAAAAACGTGAAGCAATCACAAATACTAGACATAATTAGTTTCGTCACACATGTCCACCCCATGCACCAAATGACACACCAAAGACACACCACCAGCCATACCGCGTGCAATGTCGCAGCAGGTAGGTCCAGAACGGGTACCAGGTCCCAACCCCGCATCCTGTTCGGCTGCAGTGCCCTGAGACTGGCTGAGACGCCTAAGGGGAGGGGCGCTGAGACACCTGCCCCCTGGCTGCCACCAGCCTGGCTGCTGCAGACCCAGGCCAGGTTGCCCAACTGCCACCACAGCTAACCCCCACCTGCACCTGCATTGCCCTGCCTGTGCCCTCATCCCAAAGTCACCTACAACTGCCAGCGGTCCGGACAAAATGCCATGCAAGGAAACACCCTGCCCTTATGTTCCCTTCACTGTACACAACTCTAAGTCTTGTACCGCCATTGCCTGTCACACTCACAAGCTCAATTTGGGCACCCAACCAACCTCCTCCAAACCAACATCTAGGCCTGTGGCAGCTGAGTGCTCCTTGTGCACGCAAACAGTGTAGCGTCACACATGAATTAAGGGGCCAGCATGCATTCCTAGAATGGGGCAGTGCCAGCGCTCAAGACATCACCTGCCAGGGTGTTGGCCTGAGGTGATCTCCCTCCACGACTACCGCCTAATTGGAGCACTCTTGGCAGCTACAAACCCCATCCCTGGTGGTATGCCATGGATCAGGGTTGCCTGGGATTCGCACATCATCTGGGCCATGAGTCAATCAGTTTCAGGCGTGAGGAGGGTGGCATTGGGATGCGGCGCCTGGTGTCACTGCTCAGCCAGACGCCCAGGCAGAGTAATGCTGCCAGGACAGGAACCAGCCCATATCTGGCAAGTCCCTATGACTGCCCAGTCACTCCTGCTGCTGCTACAGCTGGCTGGAGGCATCTCTGCTTGCCCAGCCATGAGCTGCTGCTCCTGGCGTGCTGTACTACTTGCTAACGCCTACACAGCACCCAGCTGGACTGGCCGTGCAGACAGCTCTGAGGGTATATGGCTGGTGTCTTGCTCTCCTGCCTGCAAAGCGCTGTCTAGGCTGCAGCAGCACTGCTGCCTACTGCTGTGCTGCAGCGGCACTCTGAGCAGCCCCCTGGGGGGCGCTGTTATCACCAGGGTTGCTACATGGCTGGCACTCCTCGTCACTATCATCGTCGTCGCTCCAGTCGCCAAACTGACGACGCCGGTGGAAGATGCAGCACTCTGCAGGGGTAGAGCACACACACCTGCCCACACTAAGCTGCCAAAAGTCACATAGCATGCCAACAGCAGGGGGCCACTCACTCTTAGAGCTCTTCTTCCCTGCAAACTCGTTGTCTATTACCTCTTCTGACCATTTGACGCCCTGCTGGCAGGTGGGATGTGTAGACAGGTCTTATTTATAGCTGTTGCAAGAGGTCAACATCAGTGCTGCGCTGCATACCTTCTTTTTGCGGCGTGGGACAAGGGTAAGCGTCAAGGTCTCTGCACAGGAGAAATAGCCAGCCGCAGTTCAAGTAAGCTACGCTTAACCGGCTGCTACCATCAAGCCGCAGAGCTGCCGCCATACCTGTTAGATTGTGAGCTGGACTTAATGTCGCGTGCTGCAGTACGGTGGACGTGCTAGCCTGCTGCGACATCGCATGGCTTTTTGCTGCGAGACCCCGTCTATGTAAGCCTTAGTTTCGGAACTTGAGCAGAAGAAAGGCCCCATGTCGGCATGTTGGCCCGTGTCCATGTCTAGCTCTGGTACGCATAGCACGGCATCATCACATTTTCTATGGCTCTTCTGATAATGGCTTGTGTTATGTCTTACCAGGGTCGAATCTGGAGTAACGCAGCAGGTTCCTATCTACCACTACCCCTACATGTGCCCCTCAGCCGGCCTTGACTGCGGCTTTGTGTGGTTGTGTTCGCTGTAGACAGTGATCGCCAGGATGCCTGAGCTGCTCATGTCTAAGATGATGCCCTTACACCAGGCTCAGGCCCTGACGACAAACCCCACATCGATGGCACTCTTTCCCACTAGACCACTGGGCACCTCATCAAAACTAACAGCTTAATGCTTTTGTAAGGCCAACAGCCTATGTAAACTACTAGGGCCTATGCATTGTTGCGGACCCGGCCATCAAGGCCCCGCCGGTACTCTGCAGCCCGGTGCAACCGCTGCCTCACCTTGGGCAGCCAGTCGTTGACCCGCTTGTAGCCCTGCTGGTACTCCTTGCCAATGGGGGGCAGAGCCTCAAGGTTATCCCACTGGCACAGCTCTATGGGGACGTTGCACGCTCTCCCCAATGCGCTGCAAGTTCAGGCACCCGTTGGTGTCCCGGTCCAGCCACCTGCCTCCTTGGGGGGCCTGGGGTGGTGGCACTGGGCGAGGTGCTGAAGGGAGGGGCTGGGCCTGGGCAAGGGGAGGTGGAGGGGGGTCCTGGGCGGGGGGAGCCTGGGCTGGGGGAGGGGGGGGGTCCCTGGGCAGGGGCAGGGGGGTCCCTGGGCTGGGGCCTGGGGGGGTGAGGCCTGGGCTGGAGGAGGGGGTGGAGGGTTGGGCGGCACCTGATGGCACCACGACAGGCCCCGCACATACTTCCCATGCCGCAGATTCCAGGCTGGACGCACACAGGTACACCGCCTAGTAGGGGGTACCCAGTCTGCAGGCCTGGGCTGGTCAGGTGGCAGGTGCAGCTCACAAGGCTAGCGGGCATGCACTGAGGAGCTGACACGGTTGGTGCGGAACTCATCCACAATCACCAGCCGGTCAGGTCTGGCCAGGCCAGGCCTGCTAGGCTGCTCCACCTTGCGAAACCCCTCCCGCACTGCCCCCGCCTCCCACCCACCCTGGCTGAAGTTGCCCGCTCCCAGGTACGCCGCCACTCCCCTCTCCTGGTAATAGTGGTGGCGTGACACCCACTTCATGTCATTCACCACCTGCAGGTCAGGTCAGGGTCAAGGTCAGCGTCAGGTTAGGTCAGGGTCAGGGTCAGGGTCAGGGACCCTCATAGCTGCACAGCTTCAGGGGGCGCTGCTCGCTCTCCCCAATGCGCTGGAAGTTGAGGCAGGGGTTGGTGTCCCGGTCCAGCCACCTGCCCCCTGGGGGGGCCTGGGGTGCTAGTTACTGGGCCAGGTGCAGCAGGTAAGCAGCTCCATGGCATTCTTGATCTGTGCCAGCAGCTGTGGGTCCCAGATGTCCAGCTGCACTGGAGGGGGCAGCTGGGCTGGGGCGGCTGCTGTGCGGGGGGAGCTGCGTGTGGCAAGGCGGGGGTGGGCATAGGGATGGCAGGCTGGGTCAGGTGGGGGAGGGGGGCCTGGGGCTGGACCTGCTACTGGGAAGTCTTGAGTGGGCTGGGCTGGACTGGGCTGGCCTAGGAACGAGGAGAGGCCCAGGACTGCTGTTAGGCAGCATTGCTTTCTCCCCATGGTCATGCGCTTGTTAATCTCAGCCACAATGGCGTCAACTTGAGTTGGGCTGAGATCAGGCAGGGCTGCCTTCACAAGGCCACGCAGGCCAGCCTTGATGACCTGGCGACGCTGTCCAATCACTACCTTGGCAGCCTGCCCCTGCCCCTGGACTTGCTGCCCACTGCCACTGGCACCTGCAGACACAGGAAAGCACAATACACGCACGGCAGGACTTGACAGTTGTTGTGGATAAGAGCAGTGTGCGGTCCCCTTTACTCACTTCCGGACTCATTTCTGCACACGCTGAGCTGGTCGGGCATGTTGCTCCACACCCACGCAAGCAGCTGCACAGCCTGGGCCAGCCCATGCGCCCTGCCCCCACCATCTCCCATACCACCACCCATCACAGTCTCAGCTGCAGGGACTGCTGCACCTACCGGGGCTCTCCATCCTCACCAGGCCTGCCACCAACCTTGTGACCTCACCTGCCGAGGAGCAGCAGCCCATCATGTGAGTGCCCCTGCTGGATGATGGGCTGACATGGCAAGCCAGCTGCTCAGCATCAGCTGCACACTCAGATTGCATCCAGTTTTTGATTACTCAACCTAGCACCTTGGTGGTAGCACCATTCGTCACATTCCTGTGTGTGGTGTCATGCAGACACACCACTCAGGAGCAGGACGAGCAGAGCATGCCCCCAAGCATGCCCCAGTAACAGCAGGGCTGGGCCACCGCAAGGTGCGCTTTTCACTCCTCAGCCCTGACCTGCACCAGCCCTGCCTTGCACCAGCCTTGCCCTGGCTATGGCTCTAGCCTGACCTTCGCTGAACTGCTCTGCCCTTCTTTGGTCCTTTGGTCCTTTGGCTGCAGGGCAGTTGCTGCTAAAGTTCTCCAGCAGATACAGCAAGTACCCACACTGTTGCGCCTTCTGTGGTCACAGCATGATAGCAAGGTGATGCTACAGTTGTCAACACTGCAAGATGCTGAGGTACAGCTTGGCCGACTGGAGTTTGCGCTGCAGCACATCATGCAACCCAGGTAACAAGGGAGGGAGGGGCAGGGGGAAGGGCAGGGGCGGGGGGTGGGGCTTGGAGTGGGGACAACGACTGAGGCACATGTGAAGCTTAAGGTACAGCTTAAGGTACAGCTGAAGGCTACTTGCATGCTACCTGCCCTGCCATGATGTGCTGCAGGCCTTTCTCGACATCCCAGTTGGCGGCATTACCTGGGGATCAGGGTCCTGGCACCCCCGCAGCCTTGCAGCAGGGGGCTATCCACTGCGAGGTCAATACGCCGGCTGACAGCATGCCATCAGCCTCCATGCAGCCACTAATCCAGCCCCTGCCTCAACCCCAGCATGAGCCTAGCCCCAGCCCCAGCCCCAGCCCTTGCCCCCGCCCCCATGCCTGTCTCTGCCCTAGTCCCCACTCCTCCCCTCATCCCAGCCCCGGCTCTATGAGCATGCACAGCTGTTTCTTTCCTGCTGCAGGGATCCAGGTTGAGTGGTCACAGACTGCATGTGCATGTGCCCAATGCATGACCCCCGCACCAAGGGGTGTGCGTATGAGGCCCTCCATCACAAAGCCCTTTGTGGCCATGCCCATGTTCGATCAGAAGAGGGATGACAAGCATTGGGACGATGAGTGCCTCACCCTTCTGTGCTCGTTTGCACCGGACAGCGTGATGCAGCTGTGCACCTTGGGCAAGAAGCTGAGTGTGATGATGTTGAACGAGTATTGCATGTGTATGTGCCAGCCGGCACCTTGCGTGCTGACCTACGGTACATGGTGGCCGTTTGCCCATCCTCCACAGATTCTCTTAATCCTGCTGTGGTGGTGGAATGTGCATGACGCTAGTTACTCCGTAAGCTTGAGTGCGCCGCCACGAGACCGATGAGGGGACAGTTAGCATATGTGAAGACTGCCCAGCTATAGCTTGCATATGAGTTTTATGACTTGCATGCCTTCGTTTTCAGCCCATGTGCACCTAGCCCTGAGGTGCATGCAGGAAACCACGAACCCCTAGAAGAGGAGGGCAGCCGTAGAGCCTTACGCTTTAGCGGTGTGGGCCATCTTCTACCCTGGCAGGGGGCCGTTGCAACCCAAACTCATGCGAAAGAGTGTCACATCTTCCTTACAAAACGAAACTGCGTCACAGGGATCCTCAGGGTCGTAGCTTCAAACGATGATCATGGTTACCATGGAAAACCATACCTGGCATAACGGTGCGAGAACTGAAGCATTTCCCAGTTCCCAAGAGAAAACAGAGGACAGATAAAACAATGCTGTCAGCAGTTTGCAAAAGATATAGGCCCTGACCCAAGATAGCAGCGACCTGCACTTCCCACAGAGTCAGTCAGTCCGTCGGGGGAGACCATGCACAGGTGTATGTAGTGGCGTGGTCATGCCAAGGTCACACTGATGAAGAAAAGATGATGGTGTACTGACATTCAGCAGAGCTCAGAAGACTGATGTGACGTGATGTGCTAGAGTCATATGCCGTAACATTCTAGTGGTTCTATTGGCTTGTTTCGGTTGCCGGAGCATGGCTGCCCTGGATGCAGCAGGTGACAGCTCAATGGACCCTGCAACTCCAATGCATTCACAAGCACAACTTCACTAATCAACTAGAGGACTCATGTGGCAAGGTCACAACAATCAGTGTTGCCAGGCAGCATGCACAGGTCAGATGCCTAAACCAGGGCAGCAGGGGTGCCGCAATGGCTTGCACAGCCCCGCCCTTGTAGTCCAGGCCCAGCACAGGCAACAGGTGCAGCGCAAAGAGCAGGCAGCACCAAGCAGACACGACCTTCCAGGGTTGTGATGGCCGCCATCACGTCAACATCCTGCTGTTGGTCAGGCTCCTCTCTACCCTCCCTCGCCTCAGCCACCGTTTACTTGCCTTCTTACATGCGGCAGGCCCTAAGCAAGGAAGAGGTGCTGCAGCAGGTTTTGAATGTTACCCTCATTGTCAGGCAGTGCCTGACGTTCTGCCATCAGCATGGAGCCATGCTGTAACTCTGGCGAGTAGTGGGGAGGGGGAGGCAGGCCCTGCCAGGCTGCAGAGGGCCCAGTGGCCACAGCAGCCGCGGCCAGCTGGGCTCCCAGGTCAGCCTGGAGCCGGCCGGAGTAGTCACTGAAGCTGCCAGCACCCCCAGCACTGTGCCGGGTGTGGCGGGGCACTCCTATAGCACCATGACCTGGCATGGGAGGTGGACAGGCCCGGTCCAGACACGGCAGGGACCCGCTTATGCTGGTGCAGCGGCCCAGCTGGTCATTGCGCAGGGCATCTGGTGCGGTGCAGTGCCCTGAGGGAACTGAGATCCGGTGCAGTCCGCGAGATGTGTCATGGGCTGGGTAGTGAGGGGGGTGAGCAGGAGGGCAGGGCGGCCCATAGGGTGGACGTTGCTGGTGCAGGCAGTTTGGGTGTGGCCCAGGAGGGGGGGGAGGCTGGCAACCACGGTGGGCCATGGGGGGTGGCCGGGGGGATGGGTGACCTTGACGGTGCTGAGCTGTGTGGTGCACGAAAGCTCCAGGAGGTAGAGACAGTCCACTGGCATCAGCCGGATGCGAGGCTGAGGGAGCCGCAGCGCTGGGTAGGAGCCACCAGAACTGCAAGTTGCACCAGATGTAGAGAAGCCATGATGCAGCTGTGATGGACGATATGGATTGCTTCAGTGGCAGGTACAGCAGGCTTCACAGCAGCGATACACAGACCAGCTTACATCAGTGCATGCATGCCATGCCACCTCTAGGCTATACCCCTGCCACAGGGGTCAGGCAACAGTGTTGGTGGAAGGCGGTCATGCCAGGTGCATAGGAACAGGCAAACAAAACTCTTTCAACACGGAACAACATGTTTGCCTGTGGGTAATCTCACTCAGCTACTCCAATCAAGTTGAAGCATCCTCGGTCGCACCCTTGATGACTACTACAAACCCCACATCGGTGGCACTCGTTCCTGGGGCTAATCCCCCTTGACCACTGGGCACCTCATCAAAACAACAGCTTGAGTGGTTTTGTAAGGCTGACAGCCTGTGTAACTACTAGGGCCTATGCATTGTTGCGGGCCCGGCCATCAATGCCCCGCCGGAACTCAGCAGCCCGGTGCAACCGCTGCCTCACCTTGGGCAGCCGGTCATTGACCCGCTTGTAGCCCTGCTGGTACTCCTTGCCTGCTGCGGAGAGTGCGGGAGAGACGGGGCGCTTGCGTTTCTTCTCCGGCGACATCTCAGGGACTCAGCAACATTCTCGGAGCGGAGTGGCCGTGCTGGGGGGTGCATCAGGTTGCCATCTAACCGGAGTGCCGGCAACCGGAGTGGGGCGGAAGTGAGGTCCATTACACAACTCATTACACTTTACAAATATAGCTCATCCGATCAATGACCAAAACCGCATAGGAACAGACCTCCATGCCGACAAAACACCACCCCTAGTGAGGGGGCCTGATTCTCCCCCTAGCGCAGTACATGTTGCCTGCTGGGCTGCTGAGGGGGGTGCTGCTTTCCTCCTGCAGTTTTGCGCCGCACTGGCTGGCACACGGTTGAGTATCAGCATCTGTGCAGCCCCCTTGTCCCTCACTAGGGCCTCCATCTGTATCTGCCTCAGCATCTGTGCAGCCACATACTTTGAAACACAGCCAGGGATGAAACATGCAGCCTAACGAACGTGACCTGAGTGGCTCAAGCCACTGAGCCCTGCTGGCAGTGCCCAGTTGCTTTCCCACTGCTGCTCAGCCTAATGGCAGAGGATGTAAGGTTAACACCCAGGCAGTGAGCTGTGTGGTCTCAGTGCACCTGCCACTAGGCTCGACGAGCACACGCACCATGCTCCGGTTGCCTGACTGGGCAGATCCACACGGCTCTCCCAAACCGCCCCTTTCGCACAAACTACCTCTGCTTTGCTTTCCCTGCTGCTTTCCCCCCTTTGCACCCATGGACGGGGTGGGTGCTGGCTGCTGGCTGTGAGGGTCCATCACCTCATCAGATCAGAGCACCTGTGGGTTGACACCAGACAGCTTGGACCAGGGGTCTTGGGTCCAGCACCGCGCCCACAAGTCAGCCCTTACCCTGATTATCTGATGCCGCTGGGCCTAGCGTTGGGCCAGGCACTGCCATCAGCGGCCCCTCCATGGAGGCTGCCGTCTTCTGCGTTGTTACGCTCCTTGCGGCGTGAGGCGATGCGTCCCACCATGCTGGCAATGACCCATGGCAGGTCCACTGAAGTGCCGGCGAAGCTCTGGGGCCGGGAGGGGAGACGGCCGGAAGTTGAGCCCACGTCATGCTGCGTGATGGGTGCGACTCTGTTTCCTCTAAATGCCATGGTCATGAAGTTTTTCAGCTTGCGGGCAGCGCCCACCACCTCAAGCTGCTCAGCCCACGGCGTCAGCTCTGGGGCCAAGCAGGCAGTGCAGCGCACACAAGATCTGGCTGGGTGCAGAACAGGGCAGGGTGCAGGAACGGGTTTTGTGGGTGTTGATGGCTTGCAGTGTCAATGCAGTGTTGCATGGAGGTAGCCTTGAATTGCCTGGTTGTGGTGATGGTAGTGGTGATGACGGTGAATTGATGTTGGTGATGACGGAGCAGTAGGGAGGTGATGGTGCTGATCACATTGAGGACGGTGACAGCCAAGCACCGTGCTGGCAACATCAGCTCAGTGCACCCAGCCGTGGCTCTGCTGTGCGGGGCAAAGCGCTGGAAGGTGTGACAAGTCAGGCAGCAGGTGACGGGGGCAGCAGCGGCGGCAGCAGCAGACGTAAGTCACCAGGTGAGAAGCGCCAGCGTAGCCCCAGCTCCACCAGCTGCTGCGACACCGCTGCTGCATGGTGCGCCTGGGGCGGGTGGCACATCAGTGCATGCCAGGCAGCAACGGAATCAGCGTCAGCAGCCTGTGCTTCATGAACATGCTCAAACGTCAGCAGAGATCCATGGCGGTGTGAGCAAGGCATGCCGAGACTTACCTGCTTCAGTGCGTGGTAGCGCTCGATAACAGCATCCTTTTCTTCGATCAGCGTGCAATAGTCCGGGGCTCCGTCCCGCTGCGCCCGCCATGTCTTCCTGCGCCGCAGCTTTGCGGCGCGCATGCGGGCTCGCCATTGCCGCTGGACGCGGCCGACCGTGACCGCCATGGAGAAGTTGATGGCCTCGTCGTGTGGCAGGCCCTGAAAAAACTTCTCCGCCAAGCGGTCCAACTGCTCCTTCAGCGCGCCTGCAGGCAGCGCGGGTTAGGTAGCATGGCAAGAGTTGTGGACGGCAGGGCGCCAAATAGGTGTAAGGGCGGCGGGGGCATAGCGGCGACATCAGGATCCGGGTAGGGTTTGGTGCAAGGGGCAAGGATAAGAGGGTGGCAGGAGGTAGGGCAGGCGAGGGGCTCACCCTCTGGGATTGCGCTCTGACTGACCCGCTTGACCAGCTCAAACGCCGTCTTGTGGAAGGGCACTCGGCCAGCCACCAGTGGGATGTCCAGGTCGTACACGAAGCTGTGAGCAGGGCCAGTGGCTGGGTGAGGCGCAGGCAGCAGGGGTGTGCGAGCAGCAGGCAGCCAAAACACCCTGGCCTCCACACGCTGTGGGGCCGTCTAGCAGCACTCAGTCCAGGTGCATACTGGGGCTATAGGGTGAGAGACGTCAAGGGAGGCAGTGCTGGAGCATGCAAGGCACCCACAGCCCCTGCGTGGCATGGCCCAGGATGTAGGTTTGGCCCTGCCCTGCCCTGGCTTTGCATCTCCTGCCTTGCCCTGCCCTGCCCTGCCCTGCCCTGCCCTGCCCTGCCCTGCCCTGCCCTGCCCTGCCCTGCCCTGCCCTGCCCTGCCCTGCCCTGCCCTGCCCTGCCCCAGCGCATACCGCAGCACATCCTTATTGTCAGCCATGCTGCCCAGCCCGAGCGGCGGCTCAAGCTTCAGCAGCAGTTCCTCCAGCTCGCGTGGGGCGATGGTACCGCTGCCGTCATCGTACTCACTCCACAACGTCACGAACTCTGCATCCAGCGAACAGTGAGGCAGTGAGGGCATCCAGCCCAGCCCAGCTGAAGCCATCCCAGCAAAAGCCAGACCTGCCCAGCCAGCTTAGCCAAGCCAAGCCCAGGTCAACCAGCCTAGCCCAACCCAGCCAGCACTGCTCTAAATGCCCAGCCCAGCCCAATTCAGCCCAACCTAGGCAGCCCACCTTCTAAGGCCTCGGGCGACAGTTTCCACTCCTCCTGGTCGCTGGTTTTCTCAAACGTCTCAATCACCACGGCACAAAACAGTGACAGTAGGATCACTGGCACCTGCAGTGAAAGCCACCATGAGCAGCAGAAGCAGTAGCAGCAGACTACAACACTGAGGTTCAGGTTCGGGGCCAGGTTCAGGTTCAGGGCCAGGTTCAGGTTCAGGTTAAGGGCCAGGTTCAGGGCTTGGTTCAGGGCCAGGTTCAGGGCCAGGTTCAGGGCCAGGGCCAGGTTCAGGGCCAGGGCTAGGGCTAGGGTCAGGGTGGGTGTCACTGACCAGCAGGAAGAAGGTGGCAAAGAAAGGTATGGCTGCCCAGGAGCCGCAGTTGATTGCCACCTCAGGGTCACACTGGGGCTGGGGGATGCAGTCCAGCAGGATGTTGCTCCTGAGGCAGCACACCCCACCAGGTGGAGCAGCAACATCAGGGGCTCCAGGCAGGTAAGCAAAGGTGAGGGACAGCAGGCACTGGCGTGTGTGGTCCTATCCATACCATCTTGCTGTCCCACGACTGCCTCCTCCACCAAACACTCGTGTTGCTGCTTCACGGCAGCAATGGTGCAGCTGTTCAGCTGGACAGCTGTCGCATAATAGCCTCATATTCCGGTGGTGCAGTACAACTGTCACCAGCAACCGTCTACAACCGTCCACAATCAGAGCACCAGGCATGGCACTGGACTGTTGGGTGAGCTGTGGCTTGTGATTGCTGTGACGTCTTGAGCAGGCTCGCACCAGTTGTCCCCAGTGGCCACTCGGAGCAGGGCGCTGCAGGCCATGATGAAGTTGCGAAAGTTCACATGCTCGTTTATGCCTGGGCAGAGCAGCGCATAGCTTTGGGGCGCATCAGGTGGGGTGTGATGCAAGAGTGAGGGTGAGTGGCAGCCAAAGCGGGGGGTCAGTGCTCGGGCACTGCCTCGCTGGCACTGACAGAACTGTGGCCAGGCACAGGGCTACTGCGGTGTTAGCAACAAGATTGCATGTGGCTGGAGGCTGACCACTAGGGCTGGAGGCTAGGCTAGGTCAGCCCCACCATGGTGTCGAGGGTGTGGTGGTGGTGATGGTGGTGCCAATGGAGGTGAAGGATCAAGAACTAAACACTAAGCACCAAGGGGTACTCAGGGCAGATGGGGAGGGATGCAAAGCTGCAGGGCAAGACCTAACAGCCTATCTGAAGCAAGCCTCACTGGCACACCCTGGTAGACACATCAGCCCAGCTACAGACCAGCAGGCTAGGAGCTGAAGAACAACGCCATCAGGGAAGCTGGGCACAGAGGACTGTACAGCCCTGGCCGTGCCTCCACCCTGATGGCCCCACCCACCGATGTTCCAGTTCAATGTCCCAAAAAGGTACACCCCTACATATGCGTACATGAAGAAGATGAGGGCTATGAGCGCGCCCACGTTGCCGAAGGCAGGCAGAGACGCCAGGAGCGTCACGAACAAGGCTCGGATGTTCTGTGAGCAGCATGCAGGTTTGGCAATACGGGAGGCGCACTTGGGCGAGTAGGTGCCTGCAGCCCCCCCTGCTTGTGGTCCCCCCCTCTGGCCCTTTTCACAGCCAATCCTCGTCCTCCTTTCTTGTTCGACCGTGCAACCATTCTCATCTTTTCCATATACCTAATGCACCCTGCCTTCCCTCCCCATGCACCCCCCCTCCTTCTCCTGTTCCCATGGGCTCCCCTGGCAGTGGCTGCTCTGGGTCAGACTTGAGACGCATACACACACATTGCCCCTGCCCTCTTGCTGTTCCTTTTCTCTTCCCCTGATCACTTCTCTCCTTCCCCTATTACCCTTCTTCCCCCTCCTCACCCTCCACCCCTCCTGCCCGCCCTACCCCCCTTCTGCTCGTCTCCTCCCTCTTGCTCTCCCCTGTCCTTGGCAGTTGGTCAGAGACTCACTGAGGCCGCTGCCACCAGGGCGGGTGAGCGCGCCGCCCTCATCAGCCGAATCACGCCTTGCAGCCGCAGCACCCGCAGCACCCGCAAGTAGTTCAGCTGCAATGCCGGCACCACTAAGTCCAGCAGCCCCAGCGCCAGCAGCAACAGGTCGAACCGGTGCCAGTTGTTCTGCGAGGTGGAGAACCCAAGCAGCAGAGGTCACTGTGGTGGTGACAGTGAGGTGGCAGGAAGGATTGGAGGCTGTGCTGGTAGCAGTGAGGTGGAAGGCGGGAAAGGAGGCTGTGCTGCTCGCAGTGGGGCAGGAAGAAGGAAAAGAGAAAGGAAGGAGAAAGGCATCGGTCATGAGATGACGAGAGAAGAGAGAGGTGAGAAAGGTTGAGAAGGGTCGATTACAGCAAAGCTGTAGATGGAGCAGCATTGGTAAGCCACAAGCATGGTAGCAACACTGCAGCCTTCGTCATCAGGTCGCCCCAGTCCACCAACACAAAGACTTGTACTCAGAACTCTATGATTGCAGGCACCCATCCCGTTAGGAACTTTACTGTGTACCAGCTTCCACGCACCTTCCAGTACAGCCGCCAGCCCAAGGCAGTAATCTTGACGGCGGCCTCAGCCGCATACAGGCCCACAAAGACTATATTGGCCTACAGGTACCACAACATCAAGGGGCAGCTGTCAGGACTTCAAACAAGAGCACGCCCTACCTCCCTCCAGCTGACTGTAGCCCCTGCCCGCCTCTGATCGCCCGGCACACGCTCGAACAGTGCATTTCAACACATGAGGGACAACAGAAGAAGTGATGCGGCATTGGGTGCCAGCTGGTTCTGCAGCTTGGCCTGTAGCCACTACCCTGCCCACTACCTGCCACTACCTGCCACTACACTGCCATGTCTGCATCAAGCGCTGCTGCTACTGCTGCGGTGCAGTGGCCGCCTCGCACAGCCTGTCAAGCAGATGTTCCATGCAGCTTGTGTTGACGCTGCTCCCAGTTTTGCAAAGTTCACATCACCGGCAGTGCTCACCTTCGCTAGGGCAGCTGCTTCCTGCTCACTCATGCTGTAGTTGTTCATAGCCAGCACCAGCGCATTAGCCAGGACAACCAGCAGCATGAGCAGCTCGAAGGTGTTGTTCTGGGTCAACAGGAAGAGCTGGCGGCGCAGCCAGTTGCGCGGCAACTGCACCTTCTCGCCAGGGCGCAGTCTGGGATGACAGCAGGCACGGGCAAGGTGTGTCAGCTGGGCATGGGGTAGGTCAAGATGGAGACAAGCTGATGCGTCACGATGAGTGTGGTGGCCATCCCTGTGTGACATAAGCAGTATGAAGCAAGAGGAGAGATTGGGGACAAGGCACGCTATCCGTTCTAGGTGCAAGGCCAACACAAAGGCAAGTAAGGCGTACAACCCTCAGGAGGGCTCAATTGTGGCTGGTCAGCTGCCTGCCTGCTTGCTCCTATCCTGTACCGCTGCAGGAGTCTCTACTCCGGGTCAGGTGGGTGGTGTGACACAGGGCTGGCACAGGTGTGACGCAGGGTGACGGCACAAAATGGTAGCATCTGGGTCAAGTACTCAGGGCTGAAGTCAAGGAAATAAAAGTCACACCTGTAGTGAGTGGTGTGAAATGTTTGGGCTCACGTGCTGTGGGCAATAGCCAGGGTGTATTAGAGAGCACTGGGTTGTTGGCGGAGAAATAACCACAGGCACACCAACAGTGAGGTAGCAAGGGGCAGCAGGCTCACTTGAAGACCATCTTGGACAGCTCTGCCCACTCGTGCTGCCCGGTAGTGAGGAAGGCGGAGCCTGTGGTGCTCATGAGGCGGATGCGGCTGAACTGGCTGAAGATTACCCCCTGCACACACCGCCACACCACACCACACACACCGCCCGCTGCAGCATTTGTGAGACCACAGCAGCGCACACAAAGGCGTAGCAAGTCGCCTGGACTGGGGATGGGGGGGGGTGCCCCCCCCTCCTAATTGACAAGTTACCCCACCATGGCTCCCTTGTGAGGCTAAAATCAGGATGGAAGATGAGGTTCAGGTCAGGATGAAAGGTGAGGTTCAGGTCAGGATGAAAGATGAGGTTCAGGTCAGGGGTTGAATGGGTATTTGAAGCTCCTCCCACACAGGAACCAGTGCCAATGACTGCCTGGTTCATGCAAGTGGAGTCACCATGACGCAGTTGTCATGGGGAGGTCAGGGTCAAGGATGAGGTGCAGGTTCTAAAAATGATAGGGTTGGCGTCACGTTTCTTTTAAATGCATGGTTGTGCATGGTTCTTCTTCATGCATGGTTTCCCATGCCCTTGTGCCCTGCTGCTCGATCTGGTGCCAACGAGAGGCGCGGCCTAGCAGTTACGAGGCCAGCTTCCACGGCTGAGCACCTACCACATACAGGTTGATAAGCACAAATGCGCACACCACCACCATGCCCAGGAACCTGCAGCAGCAGCAGCAGCAGCAAAGCCCTGGACTGGGCAGCTGCTGCTGTAATGGTGCACAAACTGGGTGCAGCACCGGCACCGTGAGGCTAGCCCACCTAGCTGGACTTGCATGCACCCAGCCTGCTGGGCCCTGATGTACACAGCGTACTGGTCAGGGTAAGATGTCTGCCCCGCCCTGCCCTGCCCTGCCCTGCCCTGCCCTGCCCTGCCCTGCCCTGCCCTGACCCGCCCTCAATGTTCCCAGTGCAAGCTTGCACTACCACTGTTGTAGACAGCACCAGCTGCAGCGGCGGCCTCACCAGAAGAACGCCCCAGGGTTCTGATTGTGCTGCGGCTGGTCCCCTTTGTTCAGCGGGGCGGCCATAGCCTGCGCAGGGGTGGCACTGCAGGGCAAGTGGGTGGCGGCCTGACTACCTCCCTACACCCACACAGGACTGCCTGGTGCTGATGCCTGGTGTGCTGGCAGTGCCTCAGGTGCCTGGTGCTGTGATGGCATTGCACAGACCCATAACGATCCCATCACATGGTTTGCATGACATGGGCTTGCATGACTTGACTTGCATGACTTGGCTTGCATGCCCCAGGTGGTGAGCCTGTGGGGCTACCAGTACTGCCACTGGCTGGCAGCAAGGAGTGTGGGACTCCCTGGACTCCCTAGGGGGCTGCCTGGCGCTGCCGCACCTTCTGCATGGTGCCCGTGTATCCGTTGAGCGTGGCGGTGATGAAGCACACCAGTAGGCTGTTGGCCGTGTTGTCAAAGCTGCAGCTCAGCGCAGGCAGTGGGTAGGGCAGGGGGAACAGTGGCAGACAAGCCAGATACTGCGTGTACCACAGGCCGCTGGGTCTGCCATCTCAGCCTTTGCCAGGTAGTAACCCCAGATGCTGGAGCCTGTCTGTATACAGTCAGACATGGGGCAGCCTCACCCATTTGTGTGGGGCACTCAGTCTGCCAGCATGACCTCCCTGTCTGCCTGGCCAGTGTTGCACTGTGGGTGGGACCAACTGGTGCAGAGGTGCTCCAGGATGTTCCATGGAGCTTTCAAGTGCAGGGGCATCCCTGTTGCTGCCCCTTCCCCCTTGCCTGTTCGTCAGGCTGGGCATGGCTGGGTCAGCATTGCAGGCAAGGGGCAGGCAAGGGTTCAGGGTCAGGGTTAGGGGTTCCGGCCCAAGCTGAGCTTCAACCTCTGTCGCGATGAGAGCTAGCACCCACTTGGGGAACGCATTGTCCCAGGAGCGGTTCAGGGTGGCATTGGTGGCAGGATCCACAAAGCTGCCCACGCACTCGTCCACGTTGGCCACGCTGGTGTCGTTACAGCTGCAGCCACAGGCAGTGCAACACAGCTACCCTGTGCTGTTATGGCACTGTGCCCTCCAGGCTGTGGGCTGCCATACTCGCAGCGCCCTCAGGTCTCTCTACAGCTCTGTGGCACAGAGGTGATGCCTGCATGGCAATCTGCCTTAACCATGGACTTGGCTGGCTGGCTGTGGTACCTCACCTCCACATCAGGCCCATGAACAGCTGCGTGCCAAGGATGGCGAAGATGATGAAGAACATGAAGCACACCAGGGACACGTTGCCCATGGCGGAGATGCTGAGCAGCACGCTCTTGAACACGATGCGCATCCCAGGGCTGTGTCAGGGCCAGGCAGGTGCAGGCAGTCAGGGTCGGGCGCCACATACACAGATAAGCACCTAAGTCTAGGTAGTGTAGGTGCAGGCAAGGACATGACATGACTGGTGGGGTGGGTCAGGGCGGGGCGGGTAGTTACAGTATCAACAGGGACCACAGTCAGAAAGGTACTCATGCCCAGGCAAGGTGACGCGCTGCTGCAGGTGAGGGGGTGGTGGTGGTGGTGTAGGTGACCAGGGGTGGGCAGAGGGCAAGAGTGGACATCAGCAACAACAGTCAACAATGGGGGAGCCTCCCACCCTCCCAGGATCTGATCAAAAGACAGGGTGAGACAGGGCAGGCATGGCGGTGGTCCGGTTGATTCAGCCTGCAATGCAAGGAGGGCTGTCTTGGTTCAGGGGCACGGGGTCAGGTGGTGTGGCTTGCTGGGCAGCAGCCACTGGGCCTTACCTGCGGGTGAGCATGCGCAAGGGCTTGATGGCGCGCAGCACTCTCAGAGCGGTGGCCGCCTCGGCATTGCTGACAGTGGATTCCAGCGCCAGCACCAGCACTGACACCACCACGATTATAAAGTCCACCTGCACGTCCAGGCAGCGCCAGCCTGAACCATAGCCAGACTGAGCCGTAGCCAACCACGGCGGCACTGCCCTGCCTGGCCTGCTGGCTGGGAGGTCCACCAGCCTTACTGGCTTGCCTTCTGGCCCAGCCTGGCTGCCTGGCCCTTCCACTTACGATGTTGGTGATCTCCCGGATATATAGGTTGAAGGTGAAGGCAAAGCTCTTCACCAGTACCTGCACACAGGTCACACCGGTCACAGACACCCTCGCTGGCCATGCAGGCCTCTGCCCATCTCATTCTATAACCCCGCCACACCCACACCCATACCCACACTCTGCCATGGCGCAGGGAAGCTGCAACGTGTGGTCCTGGCACTGTGATTGCTGCGGGACATGGCTCCCCTCATACTGGCAGGGAGCTGGGCGGAAGCTGGCAGGGAGCTGGGCGGAAGCTGGCAGGGAACTGGCCATGCGTGCTGGTAGTGTCCTGCAGCCACACTGCTGCCAGGGTGACCTTGCAGCTCACCTCCAGCCCAAACACAATGGTGAAAGCCACGTCTGACCAGTAGATGTAGAGGGCCAGGGGGCTGCCAGGCTCAATGAATGGACTCTCCTGCACCCAGGGGGCATAGCCAGCCCATGTGAAGGCCATGACTCAGCACCTAGCCAGCACCTGCAGCCTGACCCAGGATTCTTTCAGGGGATGTCTTGCTGGGCGGCGTGATGCGTGATGGGGGGAAGGGGCAGCGCCTTTACCAATGCTTGCAGACTGGTCACATGCAGTGGCTAAGGCGTGGCACCACTTCTGGGCAGTGTAGTGTGCTGTGGTGCATGGAAGGGACGCGCTCACATGCGGAGGCCGGGCTCACCATGGCCATGCCCAGGCAGTTCCATGCAATGAGGGTGATCATGACGTAGTCGTACCACTTGGTTGTGATGCGATCATACACCCACACGCGCACGGGGTGGTCCTCATCAAAAATCCAGAAGCTGTGACCGCTGCCTGCGCCCAGACAGCCAGGGAGCGGGGCTAGCCCACCCAGCCACCTACCTACCCCTACCTTCGTCTCCATCTCCACCTTTGTCGAGCCCACCCAGCCCCCCTCCACACGGCATAGCTAGCCCTCCAACACCTTTGCCGAGCCCACCACAGACAGGGCCGTTGAGGCCTGCATCACTTGTGTCGATGATTTGACCGCCCGAAACACCCACCTTCAATCATGATGTTGCCGTTACGCTTGCGCATCTTCATCTTGTACGCCTCTTCTGCGCTCATGTGGTGCTGCCTGCCTTGACGCCCATTGCCGTCCATCTCATAATCGTCACCAGCTGATGCAAGCGAGCCATCACTGCGCATGCTGTCCATGCGGCTAAGCTGCGGCCTGCCTTCCACCCCGCCTGCCTTGCTGCCTGGCAGCACCTCAGGAACAGGGTCTGGCTGGGCTGGCTTGGAAGGGGAAGGTACTGCCTCATGCGCAGCCCAGCCCAGCGCAACTTTACTGGGGAGGGTGGCGGCAGGGGGCGGGACCTGCCAGGCATCTATGGTAGGGGTAGCCGCTGCTGAGCTGCTGGGTTGTGACATCAGCCAGGAGGGCAGGTCGGCAGGTGAGAGCTGCAACACAGCCTTCCCACCTGCCTCTCTCTCAGGGGCTGCTGCCGGGACCTGCTTGGGCGGAGGGCGCAGGGCTGAGCCTGGCCGGCTGCCTTGCAGCAGCCTGTACTGCGGGCTGATGTCGTGGTGTGGAGCAGGTACCTGTGCAGGCTGATGCAGGCTGCTGTCCGGGCTACTACCACTGTCACTGGTTGAGCTGGGGCCTAGGCCTTGCCCAGCCCCAGCCACAAACACCTCCATGTCGGGCAATGCAGTGGTAGAGGCCGCATGGGACAGAGGCAGGCTGCTAGGCAGCTGGGGTGGAGGCTGCCACATGGCTATGCCGCTCCTGCTGCTGTTTGTGTCAGGCGGCTGGTCTGCTGATCTGCTGCCATCCGTGCGGGCTAAGGCGACGATAGGGATGGCAGGCTGTACGCCAGGGAGGCGTCTGCTGCTAAAGGGGACGCCTGAGTTGCGTCGCCCACTTTCCAGCGCTGGCCCTGCATGTCGCCTGTCGCTGTTCAGGGCGGGCAGCAGGCCGGTGCTGGCCTGCTCATGAGCGCGAACCAGGCTGGCTAGGCCCAGGCGGGGCACCAGGGGCTTCCTGGGGGAGGCGTGGCTCAGCGCTGCTGCTGCTGCTGGATCGCCTGACAGCCTGGCCCCCCACCCTAAGCCTGCCCCTGCCTCTACCCCTGCTGCTGCCCCTCCCTCTGACCCTGCTCCTGCTCCTGTCTCTGCCTCCACACCTCCGGCTTTGCTTGGCATGCTTGCCACTGTGTGAGGTGCTGTCCCAGGACCAGGCTGCACGTCAGCCATGCCGGACACTGAGGCCCCCACTTCAATAGAGGCAGAGGAGCGGCGTGCTGCCCGGGTCCCAGCACCAGCAGAGAGCAGCAGGGCAGTAGGGATGGCCACCCCAGCTGCAGCAGTGGAGACTGCAGACCCCGGCCGGCTGCGAGGTGCAGGGCCAGGCCTCAGCAGGCCGGCATCAGGTGGCGTGGCAGTGGTGGCGGCCGGATCAGGCTCCGACCAGGCTTGAAGACTAATGGCGGCTTGAGTGGAGGTGCTGGCTGGCAGGGGCACTGCAGCCACGCCCATTATTAGCTGCTCCAGCTCCTGCTGCTGCTCCGCCTGAACTTGCTGCTGCTGCGCCTGCTGCGGCTCTGCCATATGCATGAAAGGGGGTGCTGGGTCAGGGCCAGCACTGAGGGGCTGGGAAGGCAGGGTGGGCCACCCGTCGCCGATGACATCAGCCCCGGGGGCTCCCCCCTGGTGTGTCTCAGCGTGGACGTGCAGCCCTACTGACCCTGGCACCACGTCCGTTAAGGGCAGACTGGGTGCAGCACCTGGAAAAGCTGCCTGGAAGGTGGCACTTTGACTCTTGCTCAGTGTGAGGTCTTCAGCCCAGGATCCGTTTACGACCTTGCGGGTGGCGGGGTTATTGGGGCTGCTGGGGCTGCTGCAGTCATCTTGGCTGCACCGCTGGCTCTGGCTGCTGGGGTGGTAAGTCATTGGCACAGCAGGCAACTCCAGGTCAAGAGGGGCGGTGAAGGGAGCAAGGGGGTCCGGGATGGGCCCTGCCTGCCCCAGCTGCTGCCCCCAAAGCAGGTCCGAAGCATGGGCCAGCTCAGTGCTCTGGCTCAAGTCGCCATCATCGAGCAGCGGCGGCGCTGCTATAGCCAGGGCGCTAGGCAGTGGGGTGTGGCTCTCTGACTTGCGGCTGCGAGCATGGAGGAGGCGGGTGGCCGGAGGGGAGCCCAGGTTCTTGATTGATTGCAACCGCCTCAGGCTGTCAAAAACAGGGATCACTGGCACAGCAGGGTCAGGGGCCATGAGCGGCAATGGGGTGGTGGAAGCAGTGGAGGGGTTGGAGGAAGCCACTGCCCTCCGACCATGAAGAGGGGTGGCGGCACGGCCAAGGTCCCCCTGCTGCTGCTGCTGCTGCTGCTGCTCGGCAGCATAGGCTGATGCCGCAGCTACTCTTTCCAGATCCATCTCTTGCTCCCTCAATGTGTTTGGGCCGATACTACCCACATCGACAGAGGTGGCCCGGCTGGATCTAGCCTCATAAGATTGCTGGTGCTGGGAGTTGATCCCTGCACCTCTTGCCAGCTGGCCCACCCTTGAACCGACTGAGGAGGCCGCAGACGCCTCTCCGGATGGTGAGAACAGATGCGCAGGAGAGGGGTTGCGGTATCCAGTCAGGTCAATAGACACGTGATGTCGTTTGTCACGCTGTGCAACTGCCGCATCTGGCTGCTGCTCCCTTCCCACATAGTTGTGGTGTTGCGCAGGAGGGGTGGGAGACCAGGGCTGTGCATCAGAGTCAGGCTGCTGCCAGTCCATGGAGGTTATGTTCATCTCCACAGTGCGTTGCCGGCGTGGCTGGGTAGGAGCACGACCCTCAGGCTCCACTGCATATGACTGCTCCACAGACCGGCGGCGGCGGCTGTGGTTGAGGGGGGATTTGGAAGGTGCCTGGAAGCTGGGTGGGGCAGGGGTGAGGGAGCGGGGACCGTGTGCGGCCTCAGTTGTTGCTGCTGAGGGCCGTGGGGCCAAGCCCAGGGAGGTAGCTGGCCGGCTGAGCTGGGTCTGGAGCAGGGCAGGAGTGGGGCTGGATGGGCTGGCTGTGGGTCCTCTAGCGTGACGGGAGGAGATAGGCCGGGAAAGACCTGGCACTGGGCTGCCTGTGCCTGCTGCTGTGGCCGGGGGCTGGGGAGACCTAGTGGCAACGGTAGCAGAAGGAGCGGTGGTAGAGGAGAGTGCCGGGTTGAGGCGCGGGGTAGGGGTTTGGCTCTGGATGTCCGCATGGGGCAGGGAGGGGACATAGGGGGGGGCAGATGGGGGCGGGAGGGGGGCGGGTGGTGGGTGAGGGGGGGCAGCCAGCTGCGCCAGCTGGCCGGGTAGCAGCAAGGCCGTGCCTGGCCCCCCCTTTTGACCCTCGCCAGGGTGTTCATCAGGGAGGGAGGTGGGCTGGGAGGATTGGGTTGCACTCCAGCTTGGCATGAGATGGGCAGCAGCAGCAGGCGGCGGCACCTCATGGCTCCACACCTTCCCATCAGAGGCATCAGAGGCTCGGTCAGCAGCCTGGGCCCGCGGCAGCGCAGCAGCCGGGTCTGTGTCATGGGCGCCTGGGCTCCATCGTTCTGCAGGGTTCAGGGGCTGCCACTTGGGTGCCTGGAATGCCATTGCCTTGGGACCGGCAGGGACGGTGGCGGACAGGTCGGTAGAAGCGTTCTTTTTGGCAGGGGCGACCGGGCCCTCAAAGGCCACCTGCCTGACGGCGAGCGGCCGGTGCGCACAGTCCGAATCGACAGATCCTTGCGACCCGGACCTGCAAGTCAAGACGGCGCCAGAGGTGTCAAGCTTGAACCCTGGCTCCGACACGCCAGCTATGTCCCTGAGTACTTTATGGGCTCAGTTTTGTGCCAAGCTTCTATGCTGTCCCTATGACCAAAGCGAGCTGGCCGGAGCTGTGCCCAGTGCTGTGAGAGGGTGCGAGGTGGTGGGGTGATGTAATGGCACAGACCAGCAGCGTGGCCAGACAGTATTGGGTGATGAACATGTCACAGCGTTGTTCATCACGCCGTGAAAATCAGCCGTGAGACTGAGCCTGCTCAAGGCCAGGTGTTTCGTAAGCATGCATGCACAGGTTCCATGCATGCACACAACCTTGTAGTAAGGGTCTCTTACCGCATGGAGCCCAGTCTGCTACGGATGCCGCTCAGCATGCTGCCTACCCGGCTGGCCAGGCCACGCATCACCGAACCCTCGCCTCCCACATCATACTTGGCTTCAAACGCCTCCAGCATGACGGCCAAGAACAGGGAGAGGAACGTGTATTTGCCTGCGCTGCACAGCAGTCGTGGCTGCAGCCCCAAGACCAGAACTGCTGCCATGTCAGGTAGCCCATGCAATGCGCTGTTTACTCTCAGTGCAAATGCCCCAACCATTTGACATGCTATGTCTTATTGCAGATTTTACATACGGTGCACTGAGTACAACTGCTGACATATTGCTGTTATATGCAGAGGAGGAAGAATGCTATTGCTGGCCTGCCAGAAGATGGCAGGCATGGGGCCCCACCTGCCTACCCTATCTAGCCTGCGCTGCTGGCAGCACGCTGTGGCCTTGATGAGGGGACCTGGTTCCGCCTTTGCGAGCCAATGCGGGAGGTGCTATGGCACTCACCAATGATGATCCAGAGGAGGTAGTAGGCAGGGACGCCCCAGTTGCTGACTCGCACCACCTCATACATCTGCTGGTTCCAATTCTGCGGCGCATGTCAGGGCAGGCAGAGCTACAGACCTGCCGCAGCAACGGGCCTCAAAGATGATAACACCGATGAGGGCCATCTGAACACTCTGGCACTAGCAGGCATGCACGCATGCAATCAGCGCATGCCGGGTTGGTGGCATGGTTGCATAAGAGGAGCAGACAACTGAACCCAACTAAAGCCTGACCACTTTGTCACCCACCTCTAGGTTCAGGATGTTGAAGGTCGACACCATAGAGTTCAGGAAAGTGTCGAAGTTGGGCTGCATGCAGCACACAGGGAGTGCTGTGAGGCTACCAGCGAGGCCGTGCAGGAGCCATGTGAGCATGCGTCATTGCGCAGAGGGAGCAACAACATGGCTGTGCAAGCGGTAGCTATGCATGGAGGCTAGACATGGGCAATGAGCACGACATGGGCCTCTGCATGCATGCCTCTGGTCAGCAGAGCTTTATAGGGTGACACTGGGAGCTATGGCCTGCAGCGCCCCCGCTCACCCAAGAGTTGGGCTCAGCTAGGGGCAGGCCGCCAAATACATGCAAGCCCAGGATGGTGAACACCAACCAGAACAGGGCCTGCAGGCAACATGTTGTGCTCACAAGGGGCTGCACAGGGAGGACATGCAATTGCCATACATGTACCTACTGCTCCTGCAGCAGCAGTTGGCACCGGGCTGCCAAGCCGGCTGCCAGTACCTCCCTATCCTCAACTGTCCCAGATGATGCACGGCATGCAAATGTCACGTGCTTCCGTGCAGCAAAGTTCATGCCAGCGCAAGGGGAGGGGCTGCAGCAGACAGGTGCAAGACACCCAGCGATGTTGTGCCCGACTGCTGTCCGGGAGTCAACACGCTGTGCTCAACCCGGGAATTCGCTCTAGAACCGACCATTCCACGGTTGCGGTGGGCCCATAGCCATTGCATGGGCCATTGCAGGGTGCCCATGTGGACTAGGAGGAAGACGCATGAGCCAGATCAGTTGTGCCAGGGGGTGGACTGCCTGGGTGCTCAGCTGTTGGGGTGCAGGTGTGCAGGCGCTTAGAGGGGCCCAGTTGCTCGGGCTGGAGGCTAGCGTCAAGTTCAAAGTATGCATGAGGTTCGGTGCAGGTCAGGTTCTTTTGAGGTCAGGTGGTGACAGTAGGCAACGACTGGTGCCATTATGAACTCACCAGCAGCACGGCGATGGCAAAGAAGGACGCAAAGGATGAGAAGAGCACCTCACCGATGTGCCGGAGGCCCTTGAGGTACCTTGAGGTGTGGCAGGCCAGGCACAAGACACCAACACCCCCCATGTGCCTCATGTGTGTCAAATGTGGCACCGCATCTTCATGTGGCACCGGCCCCTCAGTGACCCTGGTCCAGCCCCGGTCACACTCTGCTGCGGGCAGCTGTCAGCACTGCTCCCTGCTCGGCACACTGTGCAGACTGCCGCCCACTAGGGGTTCACCCTCTAGGGCACCAGACAGCGGTATAAGGCGCTGGCTCCCACTGCCCCAAGGCCACTGTAGTGCTGGGCACTGTGTGTAGTGGTACAGGGGGGTAGTGGGCTGCCCTAGGTCTGCCCAGGCGGGGGGACTGTTGGGGCAGGTGCCGGGGCCTGCAGGAGACCTACTTGAACATCTTGAGCAGGCGCAGCACGCGCAGCGCACGCAGGATGCGCAGCGCCCTCAGGGACCTGGGTGGGCAGGCAGGGCAGGCAGGCCACAGGCCACTGGTCAGATGTAGTCCGCAGCTCTTGGACTCACTTGCACTGGGGGTGGCAGGTGTGCGTGCAGCCGACACAATAGTCCCTGCTGCGATACCATGCAGATGAGTGTGTGATTAGGTGTACTGCTCACTCACTAAATGATGCGGTGCAGCACCTGGAGAGTGCATGTGTGCTGACACTCGTGCAAGCAGCACAGCACAGCTATTATCGTATAGCCATGGCCCCGCACACTGGCGCTGATGTCAGACAGTTGCAGTGCAGGTAGGCAGCAATGCCACATGCTACACACGCACCGTAGGGCGTTCATTCCGGCCACTGCCGCCAGTATGATCTCTGCCAACGATATGGTGACAATAATGGCTGCAGGAGGCGCACAGTCATCAATGTCATCACTACAAGGCACCGTGGCAGAGCCCAGTGGCATAATTGCACAAGGCACAACACAAAGCTATGGGCCTAGCCGCACACATAAGCGCAACTGTTACCAGTCAGCAAGCACAGTCAGCTGGAGTATGCGTCCAAGTCTATGCTCATTTCTTGTGGGGCAGGGTGTCATTGAGGACTCATAGGCTGTGCAGAGCCAACCTGCCAGCGCTTGCATGCTTGCGCCAGTAACGGCTGCCATAGGATGAAAGGCCTGGCATGCCAGCCCCCCAGGGCCCATGCTCTTGGCATGCGCCAAGGTGACCAGGCACCGCCAGTGAGCTCCCGCGCAACGGATGTGACTTGGCCCAAACCTAGACTGCAGAGCTGCTGTGGTCAATATGCTGCTATAGCCTCAGCCTCAGCCCAGCCCAGCCCAGTTCAGCCCCGCCCCACCCCGCCCCACCCCGCCCCGTCGACCCGGGCCTAGCTCCGTCGACCCCAGCCAGGGCAGTGTGCTGGTGGCGTGCTGGCTGCCATGCCCTCATGGTAGCCAGTGAGTGAAGTCACAGCTACAGTGCAAGGCCCTGGGGGCTTGGCTGCTTCATTGCCACTGCAGGGCCCCTTGGGCTGCACACACCATCAAAGACGTTGAAGCCGTCCTTGATGTAGTCCCAGAAGCCCAGCCCCCACAGCTTGATGCCAACCTCCAGGGTGAACAGCGCAGTCAGCCCGTAGTTGGCGTTCCACAGGGCCAGCACCAGGCGGTCAGACATGCCTGCAGCACACACCCCATCAGGCAGGAGCAGCGCAGTGGCTGTGACGCTGGTGGGCAGGGCAGCCACCCTTGGAGCCTGCACTGCACTAGGACGGCTCACCCTGACTGGGTCAGGTGTTTCCTGGCGCTGGTGGCTGAGGGCCTTGTCTACAGCCAGTGGCTGGTGCAGCCCTTGTGAAGGCAAGGGAGGCAAAGGGTTGCAAAGTGGACAGGCTGTTGGGATGGTGATCATGGTGGTGGATTGTGATCATGGTGGTGGATTGTGATCATGGTTGATGCGATCATGTGGCCATGTATGTGAGGAGGAGGAAGAGGAAGAGGAAGAGGAAGAGGAAGAGGAAGAGGAAGAGGAAGAGGAAGAGGAAGAGGAAGAGGAAGAGGAAGAGGAAGAGGAAGAGGAAGAGGAAGAGGAAGAGGAAGAGGAAGAGGAAGAGGAAGAGGAAGAGGAAGAGGAAGAGGAAGAGGAAGAGGAAGAGGAAGAGGAAGAGGAGGAGGAGGAGGAGGAGGAGGAGGAGGAGGAGGAGGAGGAGGAGGAGGAGGCGGAGAAGGCATATTATAAGCACATCTATGAAGAGGAGGGAGGGGATGAACAGTGAGGGGGCAGAGGAGGATGAGATAACGGGGCCAAACGGCTGCGCAGTTGCAGAGTGCTATGAGAAGATAATTCCTGGTTGATGTGGGGTGGTTGGCTCCTGCGATGCCTCACCATCATACTCCATGGCCAACATGACGGTGCTCGCCACAATGGCTGCCATGAAGATGTTGTTGAACAGGGTGTGCTCAGCAACACGGCGCAGCCTGAACTGGATGCGCAGGTGAGTGCGTGGCAGCCACGGCAGCTTGGCCACGAACTCGTCAAACTCCTGCAAGGCCAGGTGGACCGCCAGGGTGAGAGCTGCGGGTGAGGGTGAGGGTGAGGGTGAGGGTGAGGGTGAGGGTGAGGGTGAGGGTGAGGGTGAGGGTGAGGGTGAGGGTGAGGGTGAGGGTGAGGGTGAGGGTGAGGGTGAGGGTGAGGGTGAGGGTGAGGGTGAGGGTGAGGGTGAGGGTGAGGGTGAGAACTGAGAAAAAGTGAGAACTGCGTCTGCAGGGAACGTGCCACCGGTGTGGGGTTTGCGTTCATCAAGGGTGCAACAGAGGACTCTACAATTGGATTTAGCTGAGTGAGATTATCGGGGGTTGAGAGAGAGGAATGAGAGGCAGGCAGCGGCCAAGGCATGGAGGGAGGGCATGAGGCACTTCAGACTTCTCAAACGCTCTGGCTGTTGTGCCACAGAGCAGCAAGCATGCCTGCTGACCGCCCTATTTGTTAGCATGTTGAGCATTGCCTGTCCCGCCTCCTGTGCTGCGCATGCAGTCCCTGCACCCCCTTGTCCGTGCGGCCAGCTGCCTTCAACTACTGTGCTCCAGGCAGGATACTGGCTGCCCTATGTGCCCCTGTGTGGGACATCCGCCTTGCACCACCCCAGGCAAGGCATCACAGTGGCACAGCCAACAGAGCAACTCTCCTGTGGTCACCACCACACAGCTCACTGTCAGGCTCACCAGCTGCCGCCCCCCCTGCAGCCCCGCCTGCCCACCCATACCTGCAGGGTCATCAGGTTCATGGCCTCAGGTCCAGGGGCCAGTAGCGGAGCCTGCACCGCCTCGCCTCCAAGCCCCTCCGCCCCTGTCTGCGCCGCACCCTGCTGCCCCAGCCCTGCCTCCTGCCCAGGGTTGCGGCAGGTCGCACCAGCACTGCCAGCACCCTGCTGGCCTAAGGAAGGCGTGACAGACACCACAGGGTCATGGGAGGGAAGGGGGTGCTTGCTGGCGCTGTCGTGGGCGGTGGCTGCTGCTGCTGCTGCTGCTGCTGCTGCTGCTGCTGCTGCTGCTGCTGTAGCCTCAGGGTCCTGCTGGCCCAGCATCAGTTGAGGGGAGGCAGCGGGCTGGGCCGCGAGGTATGCCGGCTTAGAGCTGCGCTGGTCTTGGTGTTGCAGCAGTGGGCTACCTGCCTCTACCCGCTGTGCCATGGGGCTAGCAGGGGCAGGTGTTGCATTCAAAGGGCTGGGAGGCTGTGGGGTGAGAGGCTGGTGCGGCCTGTGCGGCTGCCCCTGCGGCATGGCCCGCTGGTGAGGGGCGGCTGGCTGGTGAGGGGTGCTGGTGGGGCTGCCTGGCTCAGGCTGGGGGCCTGGCTGGGCTGGTGGCTGGGGTGGGGGTGGGGGCGCCTGGGAGGCCTGGCTCTGCATGCTGCGAAAGTGGGAGTTCATCAGGCTGTTCTGCGACTGGCGTGAGGCCATCTACAGCAGCAGGCATGTCATGGCAACCAGTTGTCGGTGTTGCTGCAACAAAAAGCAATACTGCAGCGCGGTGGGTGTTTGGTATGCGTGATGCATCACAGCATAGTGTGATGTTGGTGTGTGTGAGGCAAGCGTGAGATGTATGGCATGTCTGGCATCTCTGCCCTGTGCTTGCGGTCAGCTGGACTCACCGTGCTGAGGCCAGTAGTGACCTTGCTGAACAGCTTGGACAGCACGTTCTGGCGCTTCTTGTTCTGCCCTGCCTTGGCTTGTGCTTTCAGTTGGAAGATGGTTTGTGCCTTGGCAAACTTGACCTTGAGCACCGCCAGAAACAGGTTCATCTGCAAGCAGGACAGGTAGGCCCAGGGCAAGGCATGCAGTGATCAAGCCAGGGCTATACACAAGAAGCCAGTGTTTGTTTGGCATTGGGTGCTGATTCGTTGGCAGTTGGTTGAAAGCACTTAAGCAGCTTGTAGCAAGTCCAGCGCTACACGACAGATTATACCCTTAGTGTGAGGGTCCTGGGAGCCTTCCTTTGCTAATACAACCCACACAGCCCACACAACTCGTATAGTTGATGAGCGAGGTGCCGGCATGTGTGCATGTCATGGGCGGCAAAGCGACATGAAGGTCACTGAAGCAGCCAGGCCGTGCATTGACCCAACTAATCAGCAGCCAGGGGTGCTGCTCCCACCCTCCTCCCCTCACGGGTAGATCACACCCACCCAGGGAGAAGCCAGGTGTGCTCACCACAAAGTACGCCCCGATGAGCACCAGGGACAGGAAGTACAGGGCGGCCAGGGGCGAGGAGCCGTCTATGGTGCGGTACATGATGTAGCCCCAGCTGGTCAGGGTGAGGCATTGGAAGCCACTCAGCATGGCCAGGCCCTATGTGCACACACCACGCACCGGCAGCATGTGGGCCAGCAGGGTGGAGGAGCGCAGCTGTGCTCTCGCTAGCTTCATGAGTGCTGGCCCTTCAGCAGATGATGGACGCGGTGCAGCAGGTTCATGGCAGCTGCGCCCTCACCAGTTCAAATGGCCATGGACAGTCAGGATTACATGGCCTGTAGGTCTGCCTGTAGGTCTGCCCTGCCAGGCTAACAAGGCAAGAGGGTTTCCCGGCTGCTGGCAGCTGGGTGCTGCTGGCGGTCGCTGCTGCCACCGGGTCCCTCCATCAGCCTTGCTGACAGCAGCTCAGCCGGGGAGCCGCCACTCACCACATGGTCAAAGCCTGCAGTGTTCACAGCCATAGACGCTGATGTGGTCTGCATGGGCAGAGCATGGCAGTGCGTGGCGGCATGGCTTGGCATACACCTAGCAGCTGAGTCTTCAATTGCTAGGGACCGATTAAGGTACCTTGATGTGTAGGCATGCAAGGGGCTGGTGGATGTGAGGAGGCGTGGGCTGTAAAGACGGCTCCGTATGCTTGACCCCAGCACCGACAAGCCAGCTTCACACCCGCACTATGCCAACACCACCATGCCAGCTTCACTGATCGCCGTGCCCATCAGTAACAGCTCAGCTTCCCTGGACCTCCATCCTTCACCTCCCTCTGCCTACCCCCACCCTCATCCCTTTGCAGCAGCAACACAACTCAGCTGTGCTATGCCACAGGTACCCTGACTAGCCAGTAGCATCAGGCTCAACATGGGCACGACGACGATAGCCAGCATAAGGCCAGATGGCTAGACCCATGCTCATGTGCCATGCCGACCTGCTGCCCCCTCCCCCAGGGTAGCCAAGCAACCACACACCCCATGAAGGCAGTCAGGCAGGATGGGCGGCCAGGCAGAGGCAGAGGGAAGGCTAAAGATGTGGTGTGGTGCCCCCGGGGGGTGGGGGGTGTTGCTCACCGTGCAGGTCATGTTGTCGGGGCAGGTCCTGAGGGAACGCCAGAACTGTGCAGGCCGTGGGTCAGGCTCGCCGGCACACCCAAACATGTCCTGGTCGTCTGCCACGATCAACGCGGTCTCAGTGGCCAGCTGCAGCCAGGACACAAGAGCGGTGGCAGCAGACATGATGAGGTGGGTGGCTAAGCTGCGTGAGCTGGTCAGCATCAGGGACAAGGAGCCAGGGGAATCAGGCAGGGAGGGGCACCAGCCCAGCCCAGCCCAGCCCAGCCCTGCCCAGCCCTGCCCAGCCCAGTCAGCTTGGTTGACCCCAGCAGGGAGGGTGTCAGCCTCCTGAGGTGCAGGGGGTGCAGCCCAGCCCATCTGCCATCACAGGAGCACAAGGGTGCAAGGGTGCAAGGGGCAGGACATGCTGCACAACCCAAGCTGCTGTGCAAATGAGCCAGGGGTCAGGTGCTGTGCGAGCATGTGTCAGCACCAGGCACTCGACAGCTGCCACCCACAATGCTGCCTGTGGCCGGGTCCAGCAGCGCGCAGGTGTTGTGGAACACGCCACGGAACATCTGCACTGCCGCCACTGCGTACAGGAAGAGGAGGATGAGCAGCACGCCACCCACTGCCAGCATGAGTGGGATGGCCTGCACAGGCACAGGCAGGCGTGCACGCCAGGGGTTGAGCTGGGCAGCAGGTCCCCTGGCCCCTGAGCACCTTGGGCACCAGGCAATCACCACCTGGCCTGAAGCACAGCGGCTCAGGTCAGCCCCATGAGCCAGCCATCACCAGCCGGTGCGGTGACGTCATCCCCGGCAGCAGCACCACAGCAGGACAGGGCCGCCCCTTGGCGCTCAGGCACACAACTCAGCCCCATGAGCCACAAGTCAGCAGGTAGTAGTACCAGGCTGCTTTTGGTTTTACACTCAGCAGCAGCGCCACGCAACATGCAGTTGGCAGTCAGCAGTCAGAAGAGGCACCAATGGAGGGTGCGCTTGTGGTGGTGGTGGTGGTGGTAGCAATATGATAGTGTTGTTGGCCCCTGTATGCTGCAGGAGGTGGGCTGTTTGACAGTGTGTAGCAGCACTTTGCCTGCACTCTCGCATGAGGGCGGCAGGGATGGGGCAGGAGGCCTTGAGGCGCAGCTAGCATAGCAGTGCCCATACCAGCCTTGCCTGCGTGGCCGCCTGCTACCTGACCTAGCCCTGTCCTCCCACCTCCATGAAGCACTCCACCACAGCCCTGAGGGACTCGAAGCGGGTGATGGTGCGCAGGGGCCTGAGGGCACGCATGGCCCGCAGCGCGCGGATGGCGTTGGTGTTGCTGCTGTCAGCGGGGATGAACGCAATCCACCCGGCCACCACCTGCAGCACAGGGAGGGGGCGAGGTGGGGAAAGTAAACACGAGCTGTGCATGCAAGGCAGGGGGTGAGGGTCAGGGGTCGGCCGGGGAAGAGCAGTGCAATGCATTCACGGGGGCGTGCGTAGGAGACCAGGGCCGGGGGGGTGGGTTATGAGTGAGAGAGAGGGGTAGGGGGCAGGGTCTGGGTCAGGGGTATGGGGGTGGGCGGGGTGCAATGGTGAGGGGTGAAGGTAAGGGAGCTGGGTAGGGGGTATAGAGGCTGGGGTCAGCAGGTTGGGAGTGTGTGGTGACGTAGAGGTGTGCAGTAGGTCCTGTGGGGCTGACCATGAAGAAGTCAAAGAAGTTCCAGGGGTCTCGCAGGTAGCTCCACACCCAGGGCGGCCCCAGCGCCACCACACGCAGCAGCATCTCCACCGTGAACACGATGTTGAAGGACAGGTCTGGCAAGGTCAGACAGGGGCAGAGACAGGGCCTCAGGTGCAGCAGCAGCGGGGAAGGCAGGGGGGCAGCTCAGGCAGCGCACTGCAGCCAGTGACAAGGCTGGACCAGCAGCCAGCAGGCTGTTGATGGGCTGCGTGTGTGTTTGTGTGTGTGTGGTGTGTGTGGTGTGTGTGTGTGTGTGTTTAATGCTGGCTCGATGGCGGCAGTGCCAGCCTGGGCAGGGCAAGGGTAAGCTGGTGGGCGCCTAGCTTGCATGTGGCTGGTCACCTGCCCAGAACAGCTCCCCGTTGCGCCCCTCCCGGTCCTTCAGCAGGGGGTTGTACAGGGCCAGCGTGATGCAGTTGGCAAAGATGCTGCGCACCAGCACACACCATGAACAATATGACCAGCACTAGTATAGGTTGTGGCGTTTGGTGGCATGTGCTTAGCTGCATACAGCAGTGAGCTGCACAGCCAGCTGTGTCCCTGTGCATATCAGAACACGCAGCGGCCTGGCTTGGTCTGGTCTGATCTGACCTAGTCTGGTGTAAGGGGTTGCGTTCTGCCTTTGCGTGTGCATATGCAATTGAAGCATTTCGTTGTCTTGCCCTACACGCTACTTCATGTTGACCTCGCTTTCTCCTGGTCTAAGGGTTGAACACTCTGATTTTGTACTGATCTGTTTGGGCTGGGCTAAGCTGAGGAATGCTAGGGTTGGGTTGGATAACCCTGGTTAGGCCTGCAATGGGCCAAAGACGCCAGGCCTCACGAAGTGTAAAGAGGCAGGGTGTGAGCAGTGTAATGAAAGTGACACCAAGGTGACTGTCAGGTCAGTCAGGACATCCCAGCTGACATGCATGGATGCCTGATGCTGTGGGTGTGACTTCAGGTATGTTGCTCACGGGCCTCGGTGTCACCCTGACACACTGTTGTGCACTGCGAACTAGCTCGACTTGGGTGCAGTGCAGCAACAGTGTATCCACCCACCAAGCAATGACAACCATCTCAGCATCCGGGTGGGTGCTGAGCTGCATGCAGAACTGCCGCACACGGTGCAGCGCCCCTGTGTTAGCCCCTGGCTCCTCATGTGCCAGGACTACCTCTGCTGCAGCTGAGTCCACAGTGCCTTTGGGCTGGTCAGATGCTGCAGCTGGCTCCTTGGAGTTAGGCTGGGACAAAGGCTGCACCTCTGGTAACACTGCATGGTTGCAGATGCTTTGCATCAGTGCGGCTGTGCCAAGCTGCTCTTCAGCCCTCAAGACGGTTTCATGAACAGGGGTGTGGCGTGGAGAGCCATCTGCAAATGTCAAATGTTCTCCCTTCAGCCGGCATTGGTATCTGCGCACTTTGGTGATATGAATGCTGATAGAATGTGCATGCGCGGAGGGCTATTGACATCGTGAGTCCTGCCGGCCAAAGCTAGCGGTGTTCTGCGAAGCATGCCGCAAGTCACAAATTGCTTCAAATGCGCACCGTTGAAGCTTTCTCGACGCCGCTTCTGATCCTCTCCCGCATTCATTACCACGGCAGCAACGTCAATAGCATCCCTATTTAGTAACCAGCTCACACCGGAGTGCGCGGGCGCCACATACTACCATATAGATGCAGTGTCCAGCTGGGTCACAATACAATCCCATGTGCAAGGATGTCGGTCATGATGCAAGTTCTGCAAGTCGACATGCACGCCAGCGTACGCCACCATATGTCGCCTGCCCCTGTGCTGACGAGACAGTTGATGAAAGTTTGCCTGGCTTTGCATTGTCAATCCAGAGCCGCTAAGAATGGCTGAGATCTGGGACACACATGACGGAGCAGGCGTCACATTGTTGCTGCTGCTCCTACGGCCCTTTTCATTCGAGTTCAGCCCTGTCCCTGCCTGTGGCTCCTCCTCCAACACAACTCCTCCTTGCAATACCTTACTAGCGCAAGTAGGTGAGTGTACAACAAGGCAACACTTGGCTCACGGTGACGGCTCGACATCTCATCAGCTGACAACCTAATAGCACACCCTGATATCCTTTGGCTAAGGCCTTGCTGGATCCAGCCTTGCTTTGCCACAAATGGTGCTGCTGGATCCCCATAACTGCGCCTGCTGCTGTTCTTTTACGCAGGACCTGCTGCTGTTCTTGTACGTCACGACAGGACCACACCAGCTTGATCGAGTGCGTTGACTTGCTCCTGGCTTAACAGCGAGCGGCCCACCTCAGCCCGATCAATGGGCTGCGCCATCCCACGCATGAAGTCGCGCGCCACTGTAAGAAGCATGTCTGCGACGCGGGCAGACGGCAGCGGTCCGACCAGTACGACACGCAGGCACTCCTTATCACAACTCTGGGAGGTGGTTGTGAGACGCAGCGCGCACACCTGTAGAAAGATTGAGATGCGCGTCTCGCATGTGACGAGTGATCCACGCCGGCAGCTTGTCCCGCTTGTCATGCCGCTGATACCGCTTGTCGGCAAACACCATCATGCCTGCGTGCAAGTGGCCAACAGCGTTCGCTTTTCTGCAGAACCACGTAGAAGGCCTTCCGTGGCCCTAGTCGATGCCGTTGTGTTTGCGACCCTGCTCTGAACCCCAGCCCGATGCTGCTCTGCCCTGCCGTGCCCCCCCACCATAGTCAGCTTTGGAGCGGATCACTCGCCCCACACATTGCGCAGCCTGCCGCACTGCGTCAAACGCCAGGTAGTCGTCCTCCTGCATCCACAAGCACCATTAGCCTGGCACACCTGCAGCCCCCAGCCCTGCCTATACCTGGTTGCCATCCTAGAAAGCCACCTCTGGCTAGAAGCTGCCTCCTTGTCAACATCTCTCCCCACTGGTGGTGAGAGCAGGCTGCTCCCCAGGAGGAAGCTCCTCCCCTTGATGCACGCCAGTTTTCACACCGAAGTACATAACCAATAATAGCATCATGATTATTTTTATTGTTATCATTATTGATATAATCATTCATATCATTCTTGCTATTGATTTGGAATCTAGCCTGTTGTGCAACCTCACACCACCTCCCAATGACCTCCGTGCTCGCCCTGGGTCACTAGAGCCTCCATGCACCCCGACCTTGATGTGGAAGGTCTCCCTCAGGTAGTCCAGGCGAGCCCGCAGGATGCGCGACAGCGTGTACTGGTAGGGCACGCCGAACATAACCACGCAGCGCCCGTAGTGCCGGTCAAAGTCAATGCCCTCAGCCACCTGCAACCCAGCCAGCCAGGCACCCACACGGTGGCTTTTGAGTGGTGCAGCTAGTCGACCACACACACACACACACACACACACATACAAGGGCAGTGGGGCTGCAGGTGCTGCCCATCCCCACACTGGAGGTCTTGGAAGGGGTCAGCAGGGCACCAGGGCTGAGAAGCCGCAGCACCCTGACCACCAGCTACATCAAATGCTCCCAGCTGCCCCTGATGCTCCTGCTAACATGCCAAAGCTGCCAACCAGCCACATCATGCCCCCTCCCTTTGCCCTGCTCTTTCCAGACTGTGTGATGCGAGACATCAATACCAATGCGGGACTAAACCTGAAGTCATTCACCGGCAGCCACCACCACAGTGCAGCCCCACTTCAAGTTCAGTGCAGCCACCACCAAGCTCGTACCTCCTCGCTTGACCTGACCTGGCCTTACAGGGCACCCACCTTGCCCCGGGCAACAGAGAGAAACACAGCGCCACGACCGCTGTCACATGCCCGCCTGAAGTTGTCCAGTGCCAAGGTTGTCTCCACCACATCCTGCAGGGGTCAGGGTCAGGGTCAGGGTCAGGGTCAGGGTCAGGGTCAGGGTCAGGGTCAGGGTCAGGGTCAGGGTCAGGGTCAGGGTCAGGGTCAGGGTCAGGGTCAGGGTCAGGGTCAGGGTCAGGGTCAGGGTCAGGGTCAGGGTCAGGGTCAGGGTCAGGGTCAGGGTCAGGGTCAGGGTCAGGGTCAGGGGCAGTAGGGGGAGCACTTGCGCTGCTCATCGCACCAGCCAGCTGCCAGCCAGCACTGCCCCTGGTTCCCTGCTGCCGCCCCCTGACCTGCGTCTCAATGAACACCAGCTTGTGCGCCATCAGCTCCTGCAGCACGCCCAGCTCATGCCACTTGCTGATGATGCTGTCCATGTAGCGGTAGCTCACGAAGAAACAGACCTGGAGCAGCATCGGGGTCACACCCAGGACTAATCAGTGCTGCATGCGATTTGATAAGTCAGTTTCAGCATCACCGATTAGCGAATGTGGTTCAAATGACAATGGTATGGATGATCCAGGGTGTAAGGCAGACCCTGACCCTGACCCTGGGCCCAGGGCCTACCGGAAGGCAGGCATGCCCCACCTGACATGGGGCAGAGATTGTCATCAACAGTCAACATGTCTCAACAAGAGGAGCTCAATGCACATGAGCCATGTGGCTAGGCCTGGCAATCACCAGGTCGTCCCAAGCGCCTGAGGCCACTGAGCCACTGAGGCCCCTGACCAGGCTAAGGTGTCAGGGAGGGGTCAGGCTGGGTCAGGCGCGCATGGCGCAGCTCACCAGGCCATCAGGCACCACTGCTGCCAGGTCCACCAGCATGCGCCCGTAGTTGCGCACCACACCCGGGTCGCCTCGCGCCTCAAATTTGGTGCTCACAGGCATCTGCACCCATCACCACCACCACCACCACTACCACCACCATCACCAACACCACCAGCCTAGCTCAGCCCTTGTTGACAGCAGCCAGCAACTATCCCAGCCTCGGCAAAGCGCAGCCTAAGCCTCGATGACGCACACTCGCACCACCTACTCAGCACTGGACATGCGCCTGTCACCCGCACTGTGCGGCGTGTCAGCCCTGCTACAGGCCACCCTCCTCCACCACCCCCACCCCACTCCCTCCTGACACTTACTACCTGGCACACACCCCACCCACCCACCCGCCCACCGCCCTCCTGTTACAACCATCCGACTGGTGTGCACCAGAAGGAGATGGCAGCACCATAGCCGCCCCTACGCCCTGTGTTGGGGTGGTGAGGGTGGTTGCAGTGGTTAAGGTGGTTGGGGCTGTTACTCACCTGATCTGTGCCCCGTGTCAACACCACTGGGCAGATGCAGTCGCGGGTCAGGGTCATGGCGAAGGACTGGATTGCCACTGGGTTAAAGTTCAGGATGCTGCTCAACAGGGTGCCATACAGCAGCAGCAGCAGAGGCAAACAAGCAGACAACCACACACCTGGTAGAACGTCAGGTTAGCTGTATCATGACACAAACATTCCAGGCAGCAGCAGCAGCAGCCACAACCGCCGCTGCAGCCACCGCCGCCGCCGCCGCAATTTGTGAAGCCTTTTTCTCCCCCCTGCCTTGCCCTTTCCTGCGTCCTCTCCCCCTGCCCTCCCCCTGCCCTCCCCCTGCCCTGCCCAGCTATGGCCTCCCCCTGCCTGCCTCATACCGCGGGTACAGGTCAATAGGGGACAGGGTGCCGCTGGTAATGACCACTGACTGGAACTTTGAGAATATGGGGCGCATGGCCAGGGAGGCGTCCAGGCAGGACAACTGCACGGGGAGCAGCAGCAGGGGGCAGCCAGGGGCTCTGTCCGGGCCAGGTGGCAGGGCAGGGTCGGAGGGGCAGCCCAGGTCAGGTGAGCTGGAGGCAGGCTGGCAGGAGTGTGAGGTATGGCCGGTAGGATAGGAGGCACCGCAAGTGAAGTATAGGCTGGTATGATACATACCGTACTAATACGCCTTGTGGGTGATACGCTGATTTGGTGAAAATCCATATCCCATGCTCAAACAACTGGTGATACAATTTGGTGACGAAATAATTTGGTGAAACCACCAACAAGGCGTAGCAATACGGTACATTAACATTATATATTTTTACTACCGTACTCTCCCTTTTGATTCGCATCCTCCGTACACACTTCTTGCACAGTTCACCAAGTCAAGCCACCCGGTCACCAAGTGACAGCCACTGTGCAAGGGCACTGCGACTGTGCACCAAGTCACCGTCTGGAATTTGCACTGGATAGGGCACTGAACCTCCCCTATGCACCAAGTCATGGTGTTCCTGTGGCTGCTTGCAGTGCCGGTCTTCCTCCTTCCTCCTCCTCTCAACACTCAAACTTGCGTGCCCTAGCAGTCACCCATGCCGCATCCTTGGTCAAGGCAAGCACCCCAGTAGTTGACTTGGTGCGGCCAGCCTCCCGGCTGCTGCCCCAGCCTTGCCAACCACCCCAACAGTTGACTTCGAGCGGCCAGCCACCCCCGCTGATAGCTTGCCAACCCTCGCTGCTGGCACTGCTATCGTCGCTGTTGTTGTCGCAGCTGTTAGTGCTAGCGCTGCTAGTGCTGGCACTGCTGCTAGTGTTGCACACCAACCGTGCATGCGTGCGTGTGGGAGTGGGTGTGGCTTGTGCTGTTGGTGCTGGCTTAGGCTTGTTTTCGGAGCCCGATAGCCTGCCACGTTTGGCCCAGGGCAGCGCCCTGGGCATAACATATTTATTGTTATATATTGTTAAATACACTACCGTACTATCTCTTTTGACTCGCGAGGCCCCGAAAAATAAAATTAAATACTCTTTCCCGACCCAAAAAAAAGATTGTTTATTTCTTCCCGATGCAAACAATGCTGCAAAACACAGTTCTGAGGATGTGGGTGTGCTTATAAATATTCTAGGCACCCATACCTTGCATACCATGTCAATCCTCCATGGTTCTAGCACTTCTTGGACATGTCACCATGTCAAGCTACCCGGTCACCCAGTCAAAGCCAGTATGCACGGTAGTGTCACAGTGCACCAAGTCACCAAATCTTGACTTTGCACTAGATAGGGCACTGACTCTCCCCCATGAAGTCATGGTGCTCCTGTGGCTGCTTGCAGTGCCGGCATATCTCTGCATCCTCCTCTGAACACTCAAACTTGCGTGCCCTTGCAGTCACCCATGCCGCAGCTTTGGCCAAGGCGAAGACCCCGGCTGCTGACCTGGTGCGGCCAGCCACACCGACTGCTGCCCTTGCCTGGCCAACCACCCCAACAGCTGACTTCTTGCAGCCAGCCACCCCGGCTGCTAACTTGCTAACTACCCACTCCTCGTTGTTGGCACTGCCATCTTCGCTGCTGCTGTTGTCGCCGCTGCTGTTGCTGGCGCTGCTAGTGTTAGCGCTGCTGCTGTTGGAGCTGCTGCTAGTGTTGCACACCAAGCGTGCCTGCTTGCGTGTGGGGGTGGGTGTGGCTTGTGCTGCTGGTGGCTTAGGCTTGTTCCTAGAGCCCAATGGCCTGCCACGTTTGCGAATGGTTGGACCATCTGCCGTTGCTGCAGCTGGCTTGACTGAAGGCTTGGCTGTTGGCATCGCTCTTGTGATGGCAGACCACTGCTGAGCTGCCACCATCAGCTCAACGGCTGTCATCGTGCTGGTCAACCTGGCGTTGCAATTTATCGGCTGCGTCGTTGGCACTGATGCCACGGACCACAAAGCGGTCCATCGCATCGATATTTATGCAGGTCAAACAATCGTTTGACCACTTCGCGATTCAGTCAAAAATCACATTGTTTAATCGTTCGCGGTTTCGCGAGGCCAAAAAAACGATTCGCGGACGCGAATCAAAAGAGAGAGTACGGTATACTATTATACATATATGTGTGTCATGTTATGGCTGTTAGGGTAGAAGGCACCACTATGAGAGCTGCTGCAAGGAAGTTGCAATTCAATCTTAGACCACTGTCTGTGTCAGCCTGGCTGGCTGTGGGCAGACGAGCACCTGGAGCACCAGGCCAGGCGGTGTGGCCTGCCTCCCTTTGCCAAGTGTGGCTGTGGGGCACTACCAAAGGTGGTAGTGGGCAGCGGGAGTGGGGTGATGGCGGGCAGAGCCAGGTGGGCAGCTCAACTTAGGCAGCTGGAGGCAGGCTGCTTAGGGATCAGAGGAAGACCAGGCTGGGTAGGTTTTGCCAGCAGCCAGATCAGGCAGTGTTGGGTGCCAGCCAGGCCTGTCAGCAAGCATCGCTGTTTGCCTTCAGCTGCAGCAACAGGTCTGCCGCAGGGGGGTCAGGTGCCGGGGGTTGAGGTGGGGTGCAGCCCACCTGGATGACTGGGTCGGGGATGTTGGGCAAGCGGCTGTCAAAGGGCTCGATGATGACGGCAAAGCCCTTGGCATAGGTGCCCACCAGCGTGGCAAAGTCCGCCACCAACTGCACCACACGCCACGGTCACCAGCAACTGGGAGGAGGGTGAGTCCTGAGGTAGCAGGGTCATCACACCAGGGTGGGCCCATGGGAAAGGGAGCAGCCTGGGGCCTCAGGGCGCACTCACCCAGGAGTTCATTCCAGTGCAGGTGCGGGGCAGGGGGCCAGAGGGGCAGGCAGTGCAAGTTAGCCTGGGGGTTTCACCCAGGTGGGCCAATGGGGGGAGGGAGCAGCCTGGGGCCCAGGTGGTCACACCTCACAGGTGGTCACACCACACAGGTGGTCACACCACACAGGTGGGCCACACCCAGGTGCTTCCCAAGCATTCATCGTCTAGACATCGTAGCCATGGGCCCCAAGGCTGCTTAATGTCCACCAGGCCCACGTGACCCAATGCAACCCCCAACGGCCAGAACTGGGTGCACACCCACTGCCTGCACTGCCTGCACTGCCTGCACTGCCTGCACTGCCTGCACTGCCTGCACTGCCTGCCTACCCCCCAAGATTGTCTGTGCCTGCACTGCCTGCCTGCCCCACTGGCCTGCCTGCACTGCCTGCCCTGTGGCCCTGTGGCCCCCTGCCCCGCACCTGCACTGGGATGAACTCCTGGGTGTCGGTCACTTCCAGCGTCTTCAGCAGGCTGGACAGCCGGTCGTAACAAAACCTGCACACACACACACCACCTCCTGCCTGACCACCACCACCTACCTCAGACACCACCTGCACTATACAGCACCCCATATAGCACACAGATAAGGTTGGTGGTCGGTTTGTGGTTGGGTTATTTAAGAACATAACTTAGCTTCATGTAGACAAAGCAGGGGTCGTAGGGTAGAGAAGCAGACCTAAGGCAGGTCGGTAGACAAGTAAACAAATGAACAACTAACTAAATATGGCAACAACTATATAAGCTCCAGATTGATAAAACCAGTAGTTGTGTTTACCCAACTGAGGGCCAAGTAGCTGGTCATGTGGCTTAGGCATACACGTCATGCATACCTCTCCCACTCATAAACACCCATGACGCATACCTACACAGCAGGTCGACTAACTGCAAAACCCAAACCCCATTTATATCATTAAGTAGGGCTTTAAGCCTGCTGTTCATGGTTTGGCAACATCTTCGACAGGTATGCACACCTACAGTCTATGGCCTGCCCACGGCACCTACGGCCTGCCCACGGCACCGGATGCTGGCTTCATGCTGGCTTCACGCACACAGCCGCGTTCTCTCCGCCACGGCACACACAGGCAACCCTGAATCTGAGCCCCTCACTGGCGCCGTGCATACGGCTCCACACCTCCTAGGCTGGTAGGCGCTGCTCCCTTGTCACCAACCCAGCCATGGCCTGGTGCCCTGGGTGCCAGGGTGCTCACTGGTGCCAGGGACCAGCTGGCCAGCACAGCACCCGGCCTCCTTACCTCCGCCCCACACACGGACGACCAAGCAACCCTTGGGGTGCCCTGGGGCCTGTGGCAGCCAGGCACCACCCGGCCTCCTTACCTCCGCCCCACATACGCCCCACATACGGGTCTGCCATACAGGTCATACAGGCCACACAGGCCATACAGGCCATACAGGTCTGCCCCACATGCGGACATCAAAGCAACCCTCCCATGGCCAACCGGGTAGGCCTCAGTGTGAGCCACTCACTTGAGCGTCTTGGCATCAATCTGTACCCGCTCCTGGAGGTGCGCCAGGAAGGAGGGCGGCAGCTCATGCACCACCTGCACACCACCACAGCACCAACACCCAGACCCCGGCACACTGCACACCGCACCACCTGCTCTCACCACAACCACCACAACCACCACAACCTTCCTCTTCCTGTGCAATATCAGACATGAGGAGTCTGCAGCTTGGCCCTTGCCGCCCCCTCCCCCCCTCCCTCCCACCCGCCCCTCCCTCCTCTGCCCCACCCTGCCTGGTTAGTGCGCAGCCGCTCGCGCATGTATGTCACCAGGCGCCTCATGAACGCCACAAAGTGCTCGGCGCGACGGATGTTGCCCGGCACCGTCTCCTGCACCCCCCAGCACAGCTCAGTGGGACACCCAGCCAGACACACCCGCCACCCCCTGCCCCGCGCCCCCTGCCTCCTGCCTCCTGCCCCCCGGCCCTCGCCCACAGCCTCCCGCCCCCCGCCAGCCACAGTAGGCCAGCTCAGTGGCCAAGTGCCAGCGCCCTCCACCCCCTCAGGCCCAGTGCCCACCACCCCCTCACCAGCTGCATCAGCCTACACGTAGAGTGTGTGGTGCAGTGGACTGTGTAAGAACCGTGCGGTAACTTGCCAGTAACTTCCCCGGCCAGGTGAAGTTCCCTGCACTATCCCTACCCTCCAGCCACTGGGGCTGCAGGGGGCGGCCTAGCCCCCCCCCTGGGCTTACCTGGAGGATGTCCTGGGGCAGCACAGGGTTGGCCAGCCACTCCTCGCCCCCTGCAGCCGCCCCCCCACCCCCAGGGGCAGCGGGCAGGGTGCCCTGAGCCACAAGCCCCTGGATGCAGCAGCAGCAGCAGCAGCAGCAGCAGCAGCAGCAGCAGCAGCAGCCACACAGGCACTGCCGGAGGTGGCGGCAGCGGCGGCAGCAGCGGTGGCAGCGGTAGCAACAGCCACAGTAGTAGCGGCGGCGGCGGCGGCGGCGGCGGCGGCGGCGGCGGCGGCGGCGGCGGCGGCGGCGGCGGCGGCGGCGGCGGCGGCGGCGGCGGCGGCGGCGGCGGCGGAGGCGGCGGAGGCGGCGGAGGCGGCGGAGGCGGCGGAGGCGGCGGCGGCGGCGGCGGAGGAGGCGGCGGAGGAGGCGGCGGAGGAGGCGGCGGAGGAGGCGGCGGCGGCGGCGGCGGCGGCGGCGGCGGCGGCGGCAGACCTGAGTGTTGTTCCTGATCCTCTGCAGCCAAGCTGTCACCTCCCCTACTCTCCCCATGCCTCCCCAGACCTCTCCCCTCCCCCTGCCCCTCCCCCTCCCCCTCCCCCTCCCCCTCCCCCTGCCCCTGCCCTTCCCTCCGCCCTCACCTGCACCAGCCTGTTGTACTCGTCCCTCAGCCGCCCCGCATCCGTCTCCTTCACCTGCCGGATGCACGCGTCCAGGCGGCCCAGGTTGCGGCTGGCAGCCTCAAGCGTCTGCTGCCGCAGGTTCACACTCAGCGCCTCGATGCACACCTGCACCAGGTCACACATGTGGCACTGCAGCAGTCACACTCTGGGCCAGGTCACACATGACGCCTACCAGCATACCAGGTCACACCTGGGTCACACCAGGACCATTGCAAGCATGAACTGTGCAGCCTATGGAGATCTGTTTTGGTGCAGCAGCCATGACGGATGTGGGGCAACCTGCTGTGGGGCAACCTGCTGCCTTGCACTTGCCCCTGACAGGACCTAGACTGCACCCTGACCCTGACAATCCCACCTCTGGCCCTACAGCTGCTTGCCTGTCAGCCCTGCCTGCCCTGCCTGCCTGCCTCCCCTGCCTGCCCTGCACACCCTGGCTGCCTGGCAAGCTCACATTGTCGATGTTGTGTGCCTCATCAAACACCACCACGCACTCCTTCTCAAGCTCCCGGGACACCTGCAGCCACAAGCCAGGGGCCAGGGGGGCAGGGGTGAGGGGGAGGCAGGCGGGCGGGCGGGCGGGCGGGCGGGCGGGCGGGCGGGCGGGCGGGCGGGCGGGCGGGGCGGGGCGGCGGGCGGGCGGGCGGGCGGGGCGGGCGGGCGGGCGGGCGGGCGGGCGGGCGGGCGGGCGGGCGGGCGGGCGGGCGGGCGGGCGGGCGGGCGGGCGGGCGGGCGGGCGGGCGGGCGGGCGGGCGGGCGGGCGGGGCGGGGCGGGCGGGCGGGCGGGCGGGCGGGGCGGGCGGGGGCGGGCGGGGCGGGCGGGCGGGGCGGGCGGGCGGGCGGGCGGGCGGGCGGGCGGGCGGGCGGGCGGGCGGGCGGGGCGGGCGGGCGGGCGGGCGGGCGGGCGGGCGGGCGGGCGGGCGGGGCGGGCGGGCGGGCGGGCGGGCGGGCGGGCGGCGCGGGCGGGCGGGCGGGCGGGCGGGCGGGCGGGCGGGCGGCGGGCGGGCGGGCGGGCGGGCGGGCGGGCGGGCGGGCGGGCGGGCGGGCGGGCGGGCGGGCGGGCGGGGCGGGCGGGCGGGGCGGGCGGGCGGGCGGGCGGGCGGGCGGGCGGGCGGGCGGGCGGGCGGGCGGGCACACACACACATGGCATATTGCCACATTCATGGACGCCACTCACCATCTGTGACACCTTAGGGTCGATCATGTATTGATAGTTGTACACGATGACGTTGGCAAAGGCCATCATGTGGCGGGCAAGGAAGTAGGGGCACCAGCCGCGCTTGCGCCCATACGCCCGCATGTCAGCCAGAGTGTACACCCCTAGGGGGCAGGCGGGGGGCAGGAGGGAGGGGTGGGGGAGGGTGAGAGGTGAGAGGGGGAGGGTGAGAGGGTTGTGAGAGGGAGGGGGGAGGGAGGCGTGAGGGGGGGAGGCGTGGGGGGGGAGGCGTGAGGGCTGACATGCACAGAGTGAGGTGGCCTGACCAGGTGGTCCTCTCAGTGGGAAGGGTGTGGCGCCACAGGAGGAGGCAGGCAGGTCAGGCATGAGGTTAGGCGGGTGGGCATGCAAAGGGTGAGCCGTCACACTTCACTGTTAGACCTGGACTGCTCCCCTAACCCCCCTGCCTGCCCCAGCCCAGCCCAGCCCAGCCTGCCCAGCCTGGTCGTCCCTGTTCACCTGGGGGCAGGAGCGCCTCAGTGCCCGCCTTCTCGTGACCCTCATAGAAGTTGCACAGCTCTATGGAGGCCTCACTCACCTGCAGGGCAGCAGCAGCAGCAGCAGCAGCAGCAGCAGCAGCAGCAGCAGCCATGTGCGAACCCCTCAGTCCCCTCACCTCCTGCGGTTATGCTCCAGCCACCCACCCAGCCGGCCCCCTCCTCCCCTTCTCCCCTCCCCCCTCTCCCCCTCCTCCCCTCCTCCCCTCCTCCCCTCCTCCCCTCCTCCCCTCCTCCCCTCCTCCCCTCCTCCCCTCCTCCCCTCCTCCCCTCCTCCCCTCCTCCCCTCCTCCCCTCCTCCCCTCCTCCCCTCCTCCCCTCCTCCCCTCCTCCCTTCCTCCCCTCCTCCCCCTTCTCCCCTCCCCCCCTCTCCCCCTCCCCCCTCCCCCACCCCTCCCTCTCACCGCCCCTCTCCCGCACCCAGGACGCAGTCAGGCGCCTGCAGCCCGCATCCACCCCCTCCCTGCTGCTCTCATCTGAACAGCAAAGCCAGCAGGCAGGTAGGCAGGCAGGCAGGCAGGCAGGGCCCATGCAGATAGGCGGGCGAGCGGTTGGGCGGTCCGTCAGTCAGGCAGGCAGGATGACCTCCTGCTCTGAGGGCACAGGGTCCCGGGGCCAGGGATTTGGGGTCGGGGTCTGGGTCGGGGCTCATAGGGTTGCCTAGTCTCACACAGGGTTAGGGGCGCTGAGGGGCAATGGGCGACTACGTCCTGGGTGCGGGAGAGGGCGGTGAAGGGGAGGGGGGGGGGGGGAGGGGGGGAGGGGGGAGGCGGGTGGGTCAGAGGGAGGGGGTGGGGAGGGTCAGAGGGGTGTGGTCAGAGGGGGTTTGGTCAGAGGAGGTGGGAGGTGGGTTACCAGACCCTGAGTTGAATGTTAACCCACAGGGGGTGGGTGCTGGCTGCTGGCTGGGTGTGGTAGAGGGCAGTGAGAGGAAGGGGTGGGGGGAGGGGGAGGGGGGAGAGGGCGGTGGCAGCTGGGCTAGACTGTGCTGCGGTGCCCGCCTCATGTGTGTTGTCCCACCGGCTGCGACCTGCCTGCCACTGAGGGGTGCACACACAGGTTCTTGCGGCTGCTGAGGCCCAGCGCCATGACGGGGGGCGCGGCGGGCCCGCCCAGGTAGCGGCTGCGGTATGCCACCAGCTCCTTCAGCTCCGCAAGCACCTGAGGCCAGCAGCAACAGCAACAGAAGCAGCAGCAGCAGCAGCAGCAGGTAAGACGGTTGGAGTTAAGAAGGTTGGAGTCAGAACTGGGTAGGGGGGCCTGGTCAGGGAGGCGCTGCCCTGGCACGGGCGGGGGGAGAGACAGGGGCAGGGATAGGGATAGGGATAGGAACAGGGTCAGGGGTCAAGGGTCAGGGGTCAGGGGTCAAGGGTCAGGGGTCAGGAGTCAAGGGTAGGAGTTGACACCAATTGAGGCGACACAACACGGGAAGGAGGTTGAGGTCAGTAGTGCTGGGCCATCGAGCCGTGCCTTTCTGAGCTGTGCGCGCCCTCTACTGCCCTCTACATGCGTATACCCTCTGCAGCTGCAGCTTGGCCAGCAGGCCCACACGCCACCAGCAGCGCACCTTTTCCATCTCTGGCACCGTGCGTGTGCAGTACACCAGCTTGCCGACCTCAGGGTGGGCCAGCTGGTAGCTGGTGACCAGGGACAGCAGCGTGATGGTCTTGCCGGTGCCCGTGGGCATCTGGGCGGCACAGCAGCAGGGCAGGGCGGAGCAGGGCTGAAGTAATGGAGAGCTAGCATGCGCAGAAGCCTCCGCTGCGGCCAGGATTGCGACTAATGCCACCATGGTAGCACCAGGCCTGTCTCTGCCTGATGTTGGGAAGGGGGGAGGGCGGTTGCTGGATACACAGCGATGTGCCACTGCTGCTGCCCCTCTGGTTCCGGCAGACGCTTTGGCCGCTTGGCAGCTGGCTATCATTCGCATGGGTTGCAGGGCTGCTGGTGATTCCCCTGGTCACTGGTGAGGGTGATAGGCAGCTGATGAGCTAGTGGCTGATGTGGGGTGAGGGGCGCGTAGGGGCAGCGGCTCCCACACCTCTAGCAGGCAGTGGCCCCGGGCATCCAGCGCGCGTTTCAGCTCCAGCATGTAACGGTACTGCTCGGGGTAAATGTATTCATAGGGGAAGTAGACCGTGAGCCCTTCTAGCCGGAACTTCATCGCGACCTTCGTCGGGTTGTGGGCTGGGTGTGGCCTGGTTTCGCCTAGCCAGCGTCCAGCGGCGCTAGGTGCGACATTTGATTGACGATTCGGTTCAGCGGTGCAGGCATGCTTGTGCTTGCACTGGGTAGGAAGCAGCTCCCTTGCATGCATTGTATGTGCAGGGATGCACTGCACAGTGCTGAAGTATGCAGCCCAGTCTGCAGCTGCTGTGGGCCCTGCAGGCCCCTGCCAGCCCTCAGGTGGCAGGTCAAATGCAAAAAGTGCTGACTAGCAATGGAAACCCGTAGCTTTGATAGAACCTGGAGCTGTCGGATGTTCCTAGCGCAGCGCACCTCATCCAGCGCACGTGCGGCGCACACCACAAATGCCCCTCAATCCTTGCACGTGCCCCTGTGCCGAGGCTGGGCGACAGCGTGCAGCCAATGTCGGTTGCCAGTCGTAGTTCACGCGAAAGGCCGGCTGGCAGATGACTTGCTGGACTATGTCACAGGTAAGGCCTAGCAGAAACAACTCCCCTACGCTGGCACTCTCCGCTGTCAATCAAACAGACCCAATAGTCCTTCTCACAGCTGGCAGATGGGAGCTGAAGCAGAAAGCTGTTGGGTCCGCTGCTGCCTGCGTGACATGCAGCTGGTCCCAAGATGCGTAAGTGGTATGGACAGGGCGAGCGCCCCAGCGAGGGTGGGCCAGGCCCCGAAAAGCCCGAGGTGGGGCCACCACAGTGCAGTCTTGGTTGAGAAGCATAGCAGACTGGCATAGCCACAGAGTCATCAGTCCAGTTTGGCTGTGTGGAGTATTCCGTACCAGCTGCCTGCTAGCCTTCATCCTACCTCACAGCAGCAGCTTGCTGGGATAGATCAACTTCTCAGCAGCAGCGCCCTGCAGCAGGCTTATGAACCCTGCAGCAGGCCCCCTCCACCCTGCTCCCGCTTGGCAGGGCGGTAAGCAGGAGGATGAGGAGGAGGAGGAAGGGGAGGGGGACGCCATCCTTGTTACAGATGCTGACACACCCATGGGGGAGCAGGTGGTGCTGCAGCTCATCCTGGCCAGGTGGGCACTGGGTCCACCACTGTCGAGCAGGGCCAGGACACCCCTCCCCTTCCTAGTGGTCATGTCTCCGCCTGGCTTTCCCTGTTTCCCTGCATTCCCCCGTTGCTCTGTTGCCCTGCCACCCTCCTTTTTCAGCTTGAGAGGCCGGCTGGTATTCATCTAAGCCCTTTCCTCCTCTGTGCAAGGACTGCCAGCCCCTGGCCTTGCCTCAGGCCTACCCTCACCACACCCTGCTCCACCTTCCACCTCCCTTCACCCATCCTTCCACGATGCCTGGCCCTACCCCTGCGTATGGTCTTCTCTCTAGTGTGGTTGGCATCACGCTGGGCAGCTGATGCTCGTAGCTCACGTGGCCAGCCTTAAGCTCACTGCTCGTGCACCTGGCGTTGTTGCATCCCGCCCCATCCTTGCCCCTCCTCTGCTGCTGCTGCTGCTGCTGCTTACGCTGCTTAAGGTTACTGCTCGTGCACCTGGCGTTGTTGCACCCCACCCCTTGCCCCTCCTCTGCTGCTGCTGCTGCTTACGCCGCCCACCCCTCCCCTGCCAACCCCAGGGCCAGCATCAAGGCGCTTGTGCGCGACACTGTTGCCGCCAAGACGTCCTACGGCCCCTACGTCGCCCCCCTTGTCCCTGGACACGGGCAACCCGCAGCTGCTGCGCCGCGCCCTCAAGGGCTGTGGCTCAGTAGTGTGTCTGGGCCGCCCTGGCGCCCTGCCCCAGGTCAGTGCACGCACCTCAACACCTACACCTAGGCAGATGGCACGGAGGGCAGCAGGCACCCAGGCCGCATGGAGG
>JASKMD010000026.1:11704191-11848546 GCA_030144725.1 Haematococcus lacustris | reverse complement strand
CAGTGGGTCAATGACGCTGCCAGGCCAAGGGGCCAAACAAGAACAGGGTGGGAAGGCAATGGTCTGGCCATCGAAAGTGGTTGGAGGACACACACCCAGAGTGCTTCCTAGCTGGAAGGGTGCTGAAAAAGAATCCCTCCATGTCAGCACATGATGCCTATGAAGGGGTCCAGGGGCTTAAGGAGACTCTGGCCACACCCTCTAGGGCACTGAAGAAGGCCAGGGTGGCAGCAGGACTGCACAGCCCTGATGCAGCTTCTGTGAACAGGGCTCTTCCGTTTGGGGAGCCTATGGGAACAGGGTCTGATGTGGCATCATGTGCTGACACGTTCATCACCCAGCTGCAAGAGAAGGCCCGTGCTCTGGCAGGCCGGAGTGAGAGCCAGTCCTTCAAGGAGGTAGCTGAAGAGGTCGAGCTAAGCAAGCTCTCACAGCTGGCTACTGCACTCTCCCTCCCTACCACTGATCCCTCTAAGAGAGGCCAACAGGGTCTGTGTGGCTACTCATTGTACCTCTCCATGAAGCGGGCTGGGATGGAGGCTCTGCATCCGGGACTGCAGCCATCTCAGATCACCCAGCTCCTGGCATCTGCTTGGAATGGTGTGGGGGCAGCTGTTCAGTCAGGGTATAAAATGTATGCTGCCATCGTCAACAGGTTGGAAGGAAGGAAGTGACACTGAAAAGGCTGGTTGGTGTTGCATTGGCAGCGCATATCTTGGCTGAGCCCACAGACCATTGTATGAGAGTGTTGGGCTTGGTGTCGGGCTACTTGTTTAGATATGTTGCAACCTGATGCTGTTGCTCATGCACTGCCTTATGATGGAGTTAGTGTATTGTGCAGGAGACTGCTTGCTCTCTTTGTTCTTTCGTACTTATGTGTAGGCATGACGTTGGCAAAACGAGACGAGACAAGCTGTTGGGTTGGAGGTTATTAATCTTACATGTTGAAAACATAGCATGATTGCAAACAACCTCAAACAACCTCTGCCACGCTGCTGTTGCTCATGAGCTGCAGCACCCCTGTAGCCTGCTGCTACTAGCACCATGCACTGCCACACCCCTACAGCCTGCTGCTGCCCATGCCCTGCTACCCATGCCCTGCAGCCTCCTGCTGCTGCTCATGCCCTGCAGCCTCCTTCTGCTGCCCATGCCCTGCAGCCTCCTGCTGCTGCTGCTGCTCATGCCCTGCAGCCCATGCCCTGCAGCCTCCTACTGTTGCTGCTGCCCATGCCCTGCAGCCTCCTGATGCTGCTCATGCCCTGCAGCCCATGCCCTGCAGCCTCCTACTGTTGCTGCTGCCCATGCCCTGCAGCCTCCTGCTGCTGCCCATGGCCCTGCAGCCCATGCCCTGCAGCCCATGCCCCTGCAGCCCATGCCCTGCAGCCTCCTGCTGCTGCGGCGCATGCCCTGCAACCCATGCCCTGCAGCCCATGCCCTGCAGCCTCCTGCTGCTGCTCATGCCCTGCAGCCTCCTTCTGCTGCCCATGCCCTACAGCCTCCTGCTGCTGCTGCTACTCATGCCCTGCAGCCTCCTGCTGCTGCTGCTGCCCATGCCCTGCTGCCCATGCCCTGCAGCCTCCTGCTGCCTGCAAGCAGTGTACACCTGTAGCCTGCTCCTACTAGCAGCATGCACAGCCACACCCCTACAGCCTGCTGCTTATGCACTGCTGCCCATGCCTTGCAGCCTCCTGCTGCTCATGCACATACACTACAGCCTGCACTTGCACACTGGCTCTGGCTCCCGCCTTTACGCCCTTGCTGCGTCCTGCTGCGCTCGGCGCTCGGCGCTCGTCGTGCTTAGAATGCCCAGACTCGAATAACTGCGAGCGGCACAGAGCGCAGGCACAGAGCGCCACGGCACTGTTGCACACAAAAAGCACGAGCAACCCTGCACGCACAGCGACGTGACCAACCTGCGCTGACCACGGCCTCACGCTTGAACAGGGCCTCACGGACCACGCTGGAACATGGCATGACAATGCGGGGCTCACCCTCGACGACGTCGACTCCTTAACCCAACCAACCCCCCTCCAACCGACCCGAGCTGTCCGAAACCTCCTACCCCCGACCAGCACGGGAGAGCCTCCCCGCCCCACCGCTGCATTCCTGGGGCCCTCCCCGTGCCCCCCGCGCACTCCGAGGCCGTCCGTAACCTCCCGCATGGCCCTCTGAAAAAGCGTCCGAAACCTCAGCCCTAACATAGCAAGCTTCGTGCACATGTACATGTCAGTCCTTACATCGCACTGAGAGGTGCGATGCTGATTTTGCACTAGTTCAGACCATGCCCTTACAGATATTAGACTATGAGCGCGTCTGCATCAAGGAAACAGTGTCGGGTTACTTTGAGCCGGGAGGAATTAGGATCGCCGGCTGTACTTGCCCTTACAGCGTTAGGAGGCCACCACGCCACTTCGAAGCACTCCCATAGCTAACTTGCGCTGCGCGATGTCCTTGAGAGCGACCGGCTGATCGGTGGCCGCACTTTATTCATTTACGGGGTTCCTGGCATAACGGGCGTGTATCAGGACTAAGCGTTCATCGCATGCCGCACGGTGTTACGCCAATCGCACACTTCCCGGCGCCGGAATGTCCATGACAAGGTTGTATAAAAGGTTTTATCAGAGTTGGGAGGGTCTGACTAATAGAACACACATACTCTCAACAATGTACCTAACATAGCTTGACTGACTTGCAAGTGAGCGGCACAACCATTACGTATGCAACCAGAAGATCACTCGATGTCGTTGTGACATCTTCATAGATGCATTGCTAGCACAACGACAACATCATCGACTCAGAGCGTTTCACAAACCAAGGTCGAGGGCTTTGCTCATGGCTCATAGTTAAGCATAGTCGACAGCCACCGCTCTGCAACTTTGATGTCCATCTTCTTGCGCTGGGCATAGTCCGCCACCTGCAGCTCATGCCAAAGCAAGGTACACAACTGTGCACCGCAAATGTGCTCGCCAGCTAACGATATTATGGCTGTGAAGAACAGATAGCGTGCATGGAACAATAGGGGTAAACAATCTCAACTGGACTGATGTTTAGTGAGCACCTCTCACCAACCTGCTCATGCGTGATCTTGCCCACTGCAAAGTATTGGGACGCCTTGCCGCCGAAGAAAAGGCCACTGACACTTGCAGCAGGCATCATGGCTAAACTCTCCGTGAGCTCGATGCCGCTAGCTGCTTTGGCGTCCATCAACTTCCACATGACCTCTTTCTCTGTATGGTCCGGCTGTGATGGGTACCCTGGCGCCGGCCGGATGCCCTGTACAGGTCAAAGGTACACCATGTCTTAGGACATGCTGCCTAACATGCAACCAACACAACTCCACACACAGGCTCACATCCATGGTATGAAGCCATGCCGACATCATCACCGAGTGTCTTTGACGCACCATGTGATGGCCTTGCCACTTCAGGATTATCATACACGAGTTCCAATGACACATCATTGCCTCACCTGGTACTTGACCTTCAGCAAGTCATCAACATCGAAGGCCTCGGATGGTGCATAGCCCCATAACTCACAGCCGTACCATCTCATGAAGCTTCTCCGCAAAAAGCTTCAGCAAGGCGGTCTGCCAATGCCTTCTGCCATGATGTAGCTGTAGTCATCACCGGCCTGAGCAAAGCATATAAAGTTGCAATGCATTACGCATGACTGCTTGTGCCCACAACAATTAAGTCATCTTGTTGCCTTATATGCATCACTACAAACACAGTGTAGCGGTAGGGTCAAGCTTCCATACATCCATTGTTATGATGTTGTGGTGGCGGGGAGACAAACATCACTGAATGCATCACCTTATGCGGCATGCCCAACCAAACCTACCGCTTTGTGGGCAGCAACCACTTCCTCTAGCCCATGGCCAGCACTACAAGCGAACATGCCGATGTAGTCATCCACGCTGCCTTTGGGAGCCACGAAGTCAGATAGGCAGTAGTAGGGGTCTCCGCTCTCCTTCTCCTGCCTGAGGCAACACTCCGGCACCAGAAGAGAAGGTGGGAAAATGACCAACATGCCAAGATGCCATGATTCTTAACAAGCCGCGTGTACTTAAATAGCCATGCAACCTATTGACACTTACATGCAAAGACACACATTACACTCCCCCTCCCCCTCCCCCTCCCCCTCCCCCTCCCCCTTCCCCCTCCCCCTCCCCCCCTCCCCCCTCCCCCTCCCCCTCCCCCTCCCCCTCCCCCTCCCCCTCCCCCTCCCCCTCCCCCCTCCCCCTCCCCCTCCCCCTCCCCCTCCCCCTCCCCCTCCCCCCTCCCCCTCCCCCTCCCCCTCCCCCTCCCCCTCCCCCTCCCCCTCCCCCTCCCCCTCCCCCCTCCCCCTCCCCCTCCCCCTCCCCCCTCCCCCTCCCCCTCCCCCTCCCCCTCCCCCTCCCCCTCCCCCTCCCCCTCCCCCTCCCCCTCCCCCTCCCCCTCCCCCCTCCCCCTCCCCCTCCCCCTCCCTCCTCCCCCTCCCCCTCCCCCTCCCCCTCCCCCTCCCCCTCCCCCTCCCCCTCCCCCTCCCCCTCCCCCTCCCCCTCCCCCTCCCCCTCCCCCTCCCCCTCCCCCTCCCCCCTCCCCCTCCCCCTCCCCCTCCCCCTCCCCCTCCCCCTCCCCCTCCCCCTCCCCCTCCCCCTCCCCCTCCCCCTCCCCCTCCCCCTCCCCCTCCCCCTCCCCCTCCCCCTCCCCCTCCCCCTCCCCCTCCCCCACTGTGCCCCCAGCCTGCCACTGTCCCCCTGCCATTGTGCACAGGGTCCTGCTTGAACTCATTCGGACTGTGGGCAACTGGCAGACTACCGACAGCATGACACAAGCTTACACAACGGGACCGTCCCCAGTTGTTATGGTGCAGCACGGGGACTGGCCAGCAGTTGACGAGAACTATCTGAAAGGATACTACCATGAAAGGTTGCTGATCGAGGTAAGCAGCGAGGGTAGAAGCATACAAAGCAAATGTATCTACATCCACATATGTACTTACATTATGTGGGCTACCGTGCAGGTGCCAACCACTGCCATTCATGGCTTGTTCCCATGGCTGAGGGGGCTTGAAGAAACCTCTCAAGAACAGCACAGTGGCAGTGGAGTGCTTGTGGCACGTGCCATAACCAGCATTGGGGGGGTTGTCCTCCAAGACTTCATCCACCAAGCTGCAGTTGACCAGATTGAGAGCAAGCCCCCAGTCCAGCCCAGCCCTCTCGCCTTGCACATTTGGTGTTTACCAGAGGTACCAGGATTGATTGACAGACACATCAGCAACCTGAAGCAAAAGGTGAGGTGCCCTGCCCTGCCCTGCCCTGACCTGACCTGACCTGACCTGACCTGACCTGACCTGACCTGACCTGACCTGACCTGACCTGACCTGACCTGACCTGACCTGACCTGACCTGACCTGACCTGACCTGACCTGACCTGACCTGACCTGACCTGACCTGACCTTCATCTGCAGACCTTCGAGCACTTGAGACCAACCGGGGTCATGGGCGAGCTGAAGGTGCTGCAAGGTCAAACAACCAACCAATCCAGTCGCATTGACATCCTATCAAGTCGCATTGACAGCCTGCTGGGCCACCAGGCCCCCAGCCTGCAGGGCCACCAGGCCCCCAGCCTGCAGGGCCACCAGGCCCCCAGCCTGCAGGGCCACCAGGCCCCCAGCCTGCAGGGCCACCAGGCCCCCAGCCTGCAGGGCCACCAGGCCCCCAGCCTGCAGGGCCACCAGGGCCACAGCCTGCTGAGGGCCCACCAGGCCCCCAGCCTGCAGGGCCACCAGGCCCCCAGCCTGCAGGGCCACCAGGCCCCCAGCCTGCAGGGCCACCAGGGCCACAGCCTGCTGGGCCCCCAGGGCCACAGCCTGCTGGGCCCCCAGGCCCCCAGCCTGCAGGGCCACAGCCCCCAGGCCCCCAGCCTGCAGGGCCACCAGGCCCACAGCCTGCAGGGCCACCAGGCCCCCAGCCTGCAGGGCCACCAGCCCCCCAGCCTGCAGGGCCACCAGGCCCCCAGCCTGCAGGGCCACCAGGCCCCCAGCCTGCAGGGCCACCAGGCCCCCAGCCTGCAGGGCCACCAGGCCCCCAGCCTGCAGGGCCACCAGGCCCCCAGCCTGCAGGGCCACCAGGCCCCCAGCCTGCAGGGCCACCAGGCCCCCAGCCTGCAGGGCCACCAGGCCCCCAGCCTGCAGGGCCACCAGGCCCCCAGCCTGCAGGGCCACCAGGCCCCCAGCCTGCAGGGCCACCAGGCCCCCAGCCTGCAGGGCCACCAGGCCCCCAGCCTGCAGGGCCACCAGGCCCCCAGCCTGCAGGGCCACCAGGCCCCCAGCCTGCAGGGCCACCAGGCCCCCAGCCTGCAGGGCCACCAGGCCCCCAGCCTGCAGGGCCACCAGGCCCCCAGCCTGCAGGGCCACCAGGCCCCCAGCCTGCAGGGCCACCAGGCCCCCAGCCTGCAGGGCCACCAGGCCCCCAGCCTGCAGGGCCACCAGGCCCCCAGCCTGCAGGGCCACCAGGCCCCCAGCCTGCAGGGCCACCAGGCCCCCAGCCTGCAGGGCCACCAGGCCCCCAGCCTGCTGGGCCACCAGGCCCCCAGCCTGCAGGGCCACCAGGCCCCCAGCCTGCAGGGCCACCAGGGCTACAGCCTGCAGGGCCACCAGGCCCCCAGCCTGCAGGGCCACCAGGCCCCCAGCCTGCAGGGCCACCAGGCCCCCAGCCTGCAGGGCCACCAGGCCCCCAGCCTGCAGGGCCACCAGGGCTACAGCCTGCAGGGCCACCAGGGCCCCAGCCTGCTGGGCCACCAGGCCCCCAGCCTGCAGGGCCACCAGGCCCCCAGCCTGCAGGGCCACCAGGGCTACAGCCTGCTGGGGCACCAGGGCCACAGCCTGCTGGGGCACCAGGGCCACAGCCTGCTGGGCCACCAGGGCCACAGCCTGCAGGGCCACCTGGCCCCCTGCCTGCGGGCCACCAGGGTCACCCAGCCTGCAAGGGCCCCCAGGCTCCCAGCCTCTCTGGCCCGGAGGCCCCCAGCCTCTCTGGCCCGGAGGTCCACAGCCCTCAAGCCCCCTGCCTGCTGGGCCCCCAGGATCCCAGCCTCCTGCTAGGAAACAGAACCAAGGAGGACCGGGAGAGTGGCTAAGGTCCGTTAACAGCTTCCAGGGCTTCCAGGATGCATGGCACAGAGGCCAGCAAGGAGTCAGACCACCCTTAAAGCAGCTAGAGGCCGACCCAGAGAAGCGCCACAGGGAGGGGAAGAACTACAGCTGTCAGATTGAGTCCTTCAAGGACTGCATATTCACCCTGGAGGTCCTGAAGGCGGTCAAGGGCTTGACTGTGGAGCAGCTGCAGCAGCAAGCTAACCAGCAGTGGGTCAATGACGCTGCCAAGGCCAAGGGGCCAAACAAGAACAGGGTGGGAAGGCAATGGTCTGGCCATCGAAAGTGGTTGGAGGACACACACCCAGAGTGCTTCCTAGCTGGAAGGGTGCTGAAAAAGAATCCCTCCATGTCAGCACATGATGCCTATGAAGGGGTCCAGGGGCTTAAGGAGACTCTGGCCACACCCTCTAGGGCACTGAAGAAGGCCAGGGTGGCAGCAGGATTGCACAGCCCTGATGCAGCTTCTGTGAACAGGGCTCTTCAGTTTGGGGAGCCTATGGGAACAGGGTCTGATGTGGCATCATGTGCTGACACGTTCATCACCCAGCTGCAAGAGAAGGCCCGTGCTCTGGCAGGCCGGAGTGAGAGCCAGTCCTTCAAGGAGGTAGCTGAAGAGGTCGAGCTAAGCAAGCTCTCACAGCTGGCTACTGCACTCTCCCTCCCTACCACTGATCCCTCTAAGAGAGGCCAACAGGGTCTATGTGGCTACTCATTGTACCTCTCCATGAAGCGGGCTGGGATGGAGGCTCTGCATCCGGGACTGCAGCCATCTCAGATCACCCAGCTCCTGGCATCTGCTTGGAATGGTGTGGGGGCAGCTGTTCAGTCAGGGTATAAAATGTATGCTGCCATCGTCAACAGGTTGGAAGGAAGGAAGTGACACTGAGAAGGCTGATTGGTGTTGCATTGGCAGCGCATGACTTGGCTGAGCCCACAGACCATTGTATGAGAGTGTTGGGCTTGGTGTCGGGCTACTTGTTTAGATATGTTGCAACCTGATGCTGTTGCTCATGCACTGCCTCATGATGGAGTTAGTGTATTGTGCAGGAGACTGCTTGCTCTCTTTGTTCTTTCTTACTCATGTGTAGGCATGACGTTGGCAAAACGAGACGAGACAAGCTGTTGTGTTGGAGGTTATTAATCTTACATGTTGAAAACATAGCATGATTGCAAACAACCTCTGCCATGCTGCTGTTGCTCATGAGCTGCAGCACCCCTGTAGCCTGCTGCTACTAGCACCATGCACTGCCACACCCCTACAGCCTGCTGCTGCCCATGCCCTGCTACCCATGCCCTGCAGCCTCCTGCTGCTGCTCATGCCCTGCAGCCTCCTTCTGCTGCCCATGCCCTGCAGCCTCCTGCTGCTGCTGCTGCTCATGCCCTGCAGCCCATGCCCTGCAGCCTCCTACTGTTGCTGCTGCCCATGCCCTGCAGCCTCCTGCTGCTGCTCATGCCCTGCAGCCCATGCCCTGCAGCCTCCTACTGTTGCTGCTGCCCATGCCCTGCAGCCTCCTGCTGCTGCCCATGCCCTGCAGCCCATGCCCTGCAGCCCATGCCCTGCAGCCCATGCCCTGCAGCCTCCTGCTGCTGCGGCGCATGCCCTGCAACCCATGCCCTGCAGCCCATGCCCTGCAGCCTCCTGCTGCTGCTCATGCCCTGCAGCCTCCTTCTGCTGCCCATGCCCTACAGCCTCCTGCTGCTGCTGCTACTCATGCCCTGCAGCCTCCTGCTGCTGCTGCTGCCCATGCCCTGCTGCCCATGCCCTGCAGCCTCCTGCTGCCTGCAAGCAGTGTACACCTGTAGCCTGCTCCTACTAGCAGCATGTACAGCCTCACCCCTACAGCCTGCTGCTTATGCACTGCTGCCCATGCCTTGCAGCCTCCTGCTGCTCATGCACATACACTACAGCCTGCATGCACTAGCTGCACAGCTGGCTCTGGCTCCCGCCTTTTCCGCCCTTGCTGCGTCCTGCTGCGCTCGGCGCTCGGCGCTCGTCGTGCTTAGAATGCCCAGACTCGAATAACTGCGAGCGGCACAGAGCGCAGGCACAGAGCGCCACGGCACTGTTGCACACAAAAAGCACGAGCAACCCTGCACGCACAGCGACGTGACCAACCTGCGCTGACCACGGCCTCACGCTCGGGGCCTCACGGACCACGCTGGAACATGGCATGACAATGCGGGGCGTGACAGTGGCTCACCCTCGACGACGTCGACTCCTGAACCCAACCCCCCTCCAACCGACCCGAGCTGTCCGAAACCTCCTACCCCCGACCAGCACGGGAGAGCCTCCCCACCCCACCGCTGCATTCCTGCGGCCCTGCCCGTGCCCCCCGCGCACTCCGAGGCCGTCCGTAACCTCCCGCATGGCCCTCTGAAAAAGCGTCCGAAACCTCAGCCCTAACATAGCAAGCTTCGTGCACATGTACATGTCAGTCCTTACATCGCACTGAGAGGTGCGATGCTGATTTTGCACTAGTTCAGACCATGCCCTTACAGATATTAGACTATGAGCGCGTCTGCATCAAGGAAACAGTGTCGGGTTACTTGAGCCGGGAGGAATTAGGATCGCCGGCTGTACTTGCCCTTACAGCGTTAGGAGGCCACCACGCCACTTCGAAGCACTCCCATAGCTAACTTGCGCTGCGCGATGTCTTGAGAGCGACCGGCTGATCGGTGGCCGCACTTTATTCATTTACGGGGTTCCTGGCATAACGGGCGTGTATCAGACTAAGCGTTCATCGCATGCCGCACGGTGTTACGCCAATCGCACACTTCCCGGCGCCGGAATGTCCATGACAAGGTTGTATAAAAGGTTTTATCAGAGTTGGGAGGGTCTGACTAATAGAACACACATACTCTCAACAATGTACCTAACATAGCTTGACTGACTTGCAAGTGAGCGGCACAACCATTACGTATGCAACCAGAAGATCACTCGATGTCGTTGTGACATCTTCATAGATGCATTGCTAGCACAACGACAACATCATCGACTCAGAGCGTTTCACAAACCAAGGTCGAGGGCTTTGCTCATGGCTCATAGTTAAGCATAGTCGACAGCCACCGCTCTGCAACTTTGATGTCCATCTTCTTGCGCTGGGCATAGTCCGCCACCTGCAGCTCATGCCAAAGCAAGGTACACAACTGTGCACCGCAAATGTGCTCGCCAGCTAACGATATTATGGCTGTGAAGAACAGATAGCGTGCATGGAACAATAGGGTAAACAATCTCAACTGGACTGATGTTTAGTGAGCACCTCTCACCAACCTGCTCATGCGTGATCTTGCCCACTGCAAAGTATTGGGACGCCTTGCCGCCGAAGAAAAGGCCACTGACACTTGCAGCAGGCATCATGGCTAAACTCTCCGTGAGCTCGATGCCGCTAGCTGCTTTGGCGTCCATCAACTTCCACATGACCTCTTTCTCTGTATGGTCCGGCTGTGATGGGTACCCTGGCGCCGGCCGGATGCCCTGTACAGGTCAAAGGTACACCATGTCTTAGGACATGCTGCCTAACATGCAACCAACACAACTCCACACACAGGCTCACATCCATGGTATGAAGCCATGCCGACATCATCACCGAGTGTCTTTGACGCACCATGTGATGGCCTTGCCACTTCAGGATTATCATACACGAGTTCCAATGACACATCATTGCCTCACCTGGTACTTGACCTTCAGCAAGTCATCAACATCGAAGGCCTCGGATGGTGCATAGCCCCATAACTCACGCCGTACCATCTCATGAAGCTTCTCCGCAAAAGCTTCAGCAAGGCGGTCTGCCAATGCTTCTGCCATGATGTAGCTGTAGTCATCACCGGCCTGAGCAAAGCATATAAAGTTGCAATGCATTACGCATGACTGCTTGTGCCCACAACAATTAAGTCATCTTGTTGCCTTATATGCATCACTACAAACACAGTGTAGCGGTAGGGTCAAGCTTCCATACATCCATTGTTATGATGTTGTGGTGGCGGGGAGACAAACATCACTGAATGCATCACCTTATGCGGCATGCCCAACCAAACCTACCGCTTTGTGGGCAGCAACCACTTCCTCTAGCCCATGGCCAGCACTACAAGCGAACATGCCGATGTAGTCATCCACGCTGCCTTTGGGAGCCACGAAGTCAGATAGGCAGTAGTAGGGGTCTCCGCTCTCCTTCTCTGCCTGAGGCAACACTCCGGCACCAGAAGAGAAGGTGGGAAAATGACCAACATGCCAAGATGCCATGATTCTTAACAAGCCGCGTGTACTTAAATAGCCATGCAACCTATTGACACTTACATGCAAAGACACACATGTCTCAAAGTGTGTCCATGGTAAGGTTCAACCATGCAAATGAAGCTACGTAGTGAATCAGACCGTGGACACTTAACACACCATGTTTTCCAACGAATGCCATGAGGATGTGCTAGGGGTTCGGGTCAACGACAACTTGAGGTTTGTGTGAGGATTGTGCTAGGGTTGTTCAATTTTGCTAGCAGGCAACAAATAAACTTTATGTATTGTGTAAGGACATGAGGTAGTGCTCTGTGTATGGTCGGTACTACACATCACATGAGAGGCAATATGTTTACTTGACTGCTTAGGCTTTTGCAAGAACAAAGCTAGATAACTGACCTGCTGACGAAGTCCATGGAGCTTAGCCACAGGAGGTCCAGCCCGGCTTTCCGCTGTGTCGTCAGCATACACCTCAATGTCATCGCCAACTGAGTTAGCCGGGAAGAATGCCACCACGGCATTGAGACGCACCCTCTTGTTCACGGTCATATCCTGCATGTTAGGTTTTCATTTGCCGTTCATGCACATTCAAACATGCATGCTACAAGCAGACAAGCTCACTCACATGAAGCATGACTTGTGCCTCCTCAAACAGCTTCTTAGCCTCTGGCCCCACGGTTGGGTCATTGAAGATCTTGGGATAACCACGGTTGGGGTACCGCCCTCGCAACTGCCAGACCTGCGGTCATTACCAATGCATATTTGCTAACATAGCCGCAGCACTCATATGCTTTGGTGAGACCGTTGAGTAGTTAATCCCGTTCTTCATCATTACTAATGGCAATGCAAGGGAACACACTGTGGTGGACATGTTTGTTACCTGCACCAAGTGGATCATACCTGAAAGAAAGGGTTCCAGTCAATGTAGCGCACCACATCCTCAATGGGGTAGCTCAGGTACTGCTTGGTCCCCAAAAGCTGAGGTTTGACTGGCATGTTCACAGGGTCCTTCCAATCCAGCTGCAAACCACGCTTCTGTGCATCTGCAAGGCTCAGGTATCTGCATGCAAGTGCATTGCATAGACGCATGTAGCGCTAGGCTTTGCAGAGTTTCCTGGTGCAGCTGCCGCTGCCAACCCACAGGTTATAATGGAGTATTGGCGCACCAGCATACATGCCATGCAACCACCAACGTGCATACAAAAGCACCTTTCGCATACGCTGCCAATGACGTCTAGAAAGTACAAGGGAAAGAAGCCTATTGCGAGGAAGGCTTTGATGTAACAAGCAGGAGCATTGTATGATAATCTATGGCAAGACTAGATACAGAGATGCAAGCAAGCAGCAACTGCTTACATGTTAGGTGCTATAGCACATTTAATCATAGCTACAAGGGGATGCAATCCTACTAACTCTGCTGCTTTGTTGCACTACACAGTTGTTGGCTAAGCAAAGCCAAGGCCAAAAGGAGACACACGGTTAGCCTTGTGGTGAAGTACCATGCTATTGATATGGTAGATTTGACAACCTTGTTCCTGACCTTTGTAAGCAAGTATCAATCCTGAAGGACGGCCAAGCAGACTAATGGCTTCCGGCTTAGGAAGTGTAAGCTTGTCATCATAATGCAGCTAAACACTGTCCATACATGCTCACGAGCATAGCAGCAGAGGTGCGGGAATGGTAACAAACTAAGCAAATGACAACAGCAACAATGGGTATAATCGAGCTCACCTGCGATCCTCCAAGCTAGCGTAGAACTCGTCTCGCAGCTCGGCATACTGCTCCCGCACCTGCAATCAAGCAAGCATGTCTGTCTTTACCCCGAGGCAACTAGACTAAAAGGTGCTTATATACCCAACATGCACTACACTCATCTTACCTCCTCACAATACTCGGTTCTTTGTTTGGTGTTCTTGTCAACCAAGGCTTGGCAGACAGGCACACCCCGACTTGCGTCCAAGACATGGATCACTGGACCTGCACACACAAACAAGCAAGGATTCAAGGTGAAGCACTTCGACATAGGAGTGCAGAAGTGAGCAGTAGGTATGGCTGCCAATTTAAGCCATTGCAATGGCCCCTTCATGAACAACTTGCCAGAGTATGCAGGCGCAATCTTGACTGCTGTGTGCATCTTGCTGGTAGTGGCCCCTCCAATGAGCAGCGGTGTTTTGAGGCCTCGTTCCTCCATTTTCTGCGCCACAGTGACCATCTCGTCCAGGCTGGGCGTGATGAGGCCAGACAAGCCAATGATGTCTGCTTTATGCTCCAAAGCAGCATCCAAGATCTTGTCCCAAGGCGTCATCACGCCCAAGTCGACCACCTACAAGATACGTGAGGACACAAGGTTTTAAGCAGCCTGATAGATAACAGCCAGGTAGCTTTGCATGGGTAGCCAATTCACTACATTGTGTAAAGGCACACATGCCAAGCTATGCTCAATAGCACCACAACTCATGCATGATGCTTCCAAGTAGCTTGTTGTACCTTGAAGTTGTTGCAGCCAAGTACGACAGCCACAATGTTCTTTCCAATGTCATGCACGTCCCCTTTGACAGTGGCAATGACAAAGACTCCCGCATTGCTGCTCTCCCCACTGGTGCCATTCTTGCGCTTCTCTTCCTCGATATAGGGAATGAGGTGAGCCACAGCCTTCTTCATCACACGAGCAGACTTAATGACCTGTAGAACATCAAGGCCGTCATTATGTCCGTTGATGATGAGGTGGGCAATGCGCTTGCTGGCACATAGGTTAAAGATGCGGATAAGACTCTGATGCAGTACACATGCACTAACCTGAGGCAAGAACATCTTGCCGGCACCAAAGAGGTCGCCAACAACATTCATGCCGTCCATGAGCGGACCCTCAATGACCTGGAGAGGCCCTGGGTACACACCCGATGCCCTGGCTTCCTCAGCATCCACAACAGCAAACTCATCAATTCCCTGCATGGTGAAGCGAAAATGATCTGAGATTAACAATACTAGAAGGTCAAAATTGTGATGCATGGTTAGAACACAACAAGCTACATACGACATACCTTGATCAGGGCATGCTCCAAACGCTTGGCCACAGGAAGGTCACGCCAAGAGGCCTCCTTCTTCCCAGCTGGCCCAGCAGCCTGCACCAGGCCTTTCTTTACCACAGCAGTGGGCTTGCACTTGGGGTCCAGGGTGGCAGCATACTCCAGCATGCGCTCTGTGGCATTGTCACACCTGCATGGCCGCCATCAAGGCACATGGTACACACCTGTTACGCATGTCCTGCTTAGAGGGCCTCTTCTTCTGCAGCCATGTGCTAGCCTGCATTGGTCAGAGGTAGCCTGACCTGTTCAGCAACACGTCCTCAACAAACTCCAGCAGCTCCTTGTCAATCTTCTCATACGCATCCTCCTTCACCTGCCGCCAGGGAACAGACCAAGCAGAGTAAATGATCATTCATTTTGAGCTGCAGCACAGTGATATGGTCTATTCACTGCAGCAAGCGCACAACGACTAAATACACACACGATAGAAGAGCAAGCGAGGGGTGCACAGGCTGGTCACAAGCCCCCACCACCCTCACCTGAGCAGCGTTCACGATGCCCATGTCCATACCAGCCTTGCAGGCATGGTAGAGGAAGGCAGAGTGGAAGGCTCGGCGCACAGCCTCGTTGCCTCTGAAGCTGAAGGCGATGTTGGACACACCACCGCTGATCTTTGCACCAGGGCACACCCGCTTGATCTCACGCGTTGCCCGGATGAAGTCCACCGCGTAATTGTTGTGCTCAGCCATGCCTGTGCCGACAGTCAGGATGTTGGGGTCGAAGATGACGTCCTCAGGGAAGATGCCCACCTCCTCCACCAGGATGCGGTAGGCACGCTGACAGATGCGCACCTGAGTCCACACAACACAACACACACTCATGCACACACGCACACTCACGCTTGCCTGCTCCAGGCTGCATTTCACTTGCCCTCCACATCGCAGGCAATCCATGATGTCTACTATTCTTCGCAACCAGCACCACTGACCATACTAGCGTTTGCTGCCGTGATCATTGCTGCAAGCATAGCGAGAAGGTCAGCAAATAGGAGCTAGGCTGCTCATGCCTGTGCAGCAAGAGCCTAGAGCTAAGAGACTAGAGGCAGGGAAAGAGTGAGGATCCCACACCTTGTCAGCATAGCCAGCTGCCTGGCCCTGCTCATCAAAGGCCATGACCACCACCGCTGCACCATGCTTCTTCACCACTGCTGCCTGGCGCATGAACTGCTCCTCTCCCTCCTTCAGGCTGATGCTGTTCACGATGCATTTGCCCTGGCTGCACTTCAGCCCTGCCTCCACGATGTGAAACTTGGAGCTGTCGATCATGAAGGGCACGCGGCTGATCTCTGGATCTGACACCAGCAGGTTCACAAACTTGGTCATGGCCGACACGCCCTCAATCAGGCCATCGTCCATGTTGATGTCGAGCACGTGCGCACCCGCCTGCACCTGCTGCAGGGCAATGTGGATGGCCTTCTCCCAGTTGCCGTCCACGATGGCCTTCTTGTACAGCATGGAGCCAGCCACATTGCAGCGCTCGCCGATGCTCAGGAAGGTGGAGCGCATGTTGTTGGGGTCGGGCTGGTAGTTCAGGGGCTCCAGCCCACTCAGGCGCAGGAGCGGCGGCACACTGTGCACAGGGCGGGCTGGGAAGGCGGAGGCCATCTGGCGGATGGCGGCAATGTGCTCCGGGGTGCTGCCACAGCAGCCACCAATGGCGTTCACCAGGTTCTCCTCACAGAAAGGCCGGATCTCAGCTGCCATCTCCTCGCCCTTCTGGTCATAGCCACCCATGGCATTGGGCAGGCCCGCATTGGGGTAGCAGAAAACATAGCAGTCAGCACACTGGGACAGGTTGGCGATGTACTTCTTCATATCGCTGGCGCCCAGTGCACAGTTCAGGCCAATGGCAAAAGGCTTGGCGTGCTGCACGCTGGTCCAGAACGCCTCGTTGGTCTGGCCGCTCAGCTGCAGGCAGCGAAGGAGGTGGCATCAAGGTCAACACGCCTGTGCCGCACAGCTATGCTGCACACAGCTTGGTGGCGGCAGGCAGGCAGCCTCGCCCCAGCTGGACCCAGCTGGCTGGCAGGCAGTCCTATAGCTGGCTGATGACCTACAGCCCCTCCCAGCTACCTAGTGGCCTGGCAGCTGAGGTGCACGCACCGTGCGCCCGCTGTTGTCCACGATGGTGCCGCTGATCATGACCGGGATGCGGAAGCCCAGGTCGCTGAACAGCCTCTCCAGGGCAAAGATGGCAGCCTTGGCGTTGAGGGTGTCAAAGATGGTCTCCACCAGGAACAGATCCACACCGCCCTCCACCAGAGCAGCGGCCTGATCATAGTACGCATCCACCACCTCATCGTAGGTGATGCCACGGAAGGCGGGGTTCTCCACGCTGGGTGACACGCTCAGCGTCTTGTTGGTGGGGCCAATAGCACCCGCAACAAAGCGGGGCCCACTGGCAGGGTTGGCTGCCATGAACTTGTCCACGCAGCTCTTGGCAAGCTGGGCAGCAGACACATTAATGGCACGCACCTCCTCCTGTGGGGCGTGCACAGCAACGGGCTCAGCTCGCACACATGCCACCTGGCCATCACAGCTGCACACTGCTCGAGGCATTCAGGGCAAGGCAGCACGCAGCACCAGACTGAGGCCACCTGCCTTGGCCTGCAGCGCATAGTCCGCCTGGCTGATGCTGGTACCGTTGAAGGTGTTGGTCTCGATGATGTCAGCGCCAGCCGCCAGGTAGGCGGTGTGGATCTCGCCAATGACGTCTGGCCGCGTCAGCACCAGGATGTCGTTGTTGCCCTTGAGCTCATCGCTGTGATCCTTGTAGCGCTCGCCACGGAAGTCGTCCTCCTGCACGACATGCAGGCAGGGTGGACTGAGAAACTAAGCCTGCACCTGCATCAGCATTCTGCAAGACACGCAAGCTGGCAATGCCGCAAGCTGTTCTGCTTCAACACTGCTGGCTGCATCACCGCATGGCCCCTGCTGCTGGGCGCCTGACCTGCAGCTTGTAGCGCTGGATCATTGTGCCCATGGCACCGTCAATGAAGGCGATGCGCTCCTTGAACAGCTGGTCCAGCTGAGCAAAGGCAGGGGTCTGCTGCAGGGCGTCCTGGTAGACCGTGTAGGCTGGCACAGGAGGCAGCACTGGCTCAGGGGCCAGGGGGTCCACGCCAGCAGGGATGGGGTTCTGACGGGGGCTGATGTTGACAGCCGGTGGAGCTGCGTTAAGCTTCTTCACAGCAGTGGGCTTGCACTTGGGGTCCAGGGTGGCAGCATACTCCAGCATGCGCTCTGTGGCATTGTCACACCTGCATGGCCGACATTAAGGCACATGGTACACACCTGTTACGCATGTCCTGCTTGGAGGGACCTCTTCTTTTGCAGCCATGTGCTAGCCTGCATTGGTCAGAGGTAGCCTGACCTGTTCAGCAACACGTCCTCAACAAACTCCAGCAGCTCCTTGTCAATCTTCTCATACGCATCCTCCTTCACCTGCCGCCAGGGAACAGACCAAGCAGAGTAAGCGATCATTCATTTTGAGCTGCAGCACAGTGATATGGTCTATTCACTGCAGCAAGCGCACAACGACTAAATACACACACGATAGAAGAGCAAGCGAGGGGTGCAAAGGCTGGTCACAAGCCCCCACCACCCTCACCTGAGCAGCGTTCACGATGCCCATGTCCATACCAGCCTTGCAGGCATGGTAGAGGAAGGCAGAGTGGAAGGCTCGGCGCACAGCCTCGTTGCCTCTGAAGCTGAAGGCGATGTTGGACACACCACCGCTGATCTTTGCACCAGGGCACACCCGCTTGATCTCACGCGTTGCCCGGATGAAGTCCACCGCGTAATTGTTGTGCTCAGCCATGCCTGTGCCGACAGTCAGGATGTTGGGGTCGAAGATGACGTCCTCAGGGAAGATGCCCACCTCCTCCACCAGAATGCGGTAGGCACGCTGACAGATGCGCACCTGAGTCCACACAACACAACACACACTCATGCACACACGCACACTCACGCTTGCCTGCTCCAAGCTGCATTTCACTTGCCCTCCACATCGCAGGCAATCCATGATGTCTACAATTCTTAACAATCAGCACCACTGACCATACTAGCGTTTGCTGCCGTGATCATTGCTGCAAGCATAGCGAGAAGGTCAGCAAATAGGAGCTAGGCTGCTCATGCCTGTGCAGCAAGAGCCTAGAGCCAAGAGACAAGAGGCAGGGAAAGAGTGAGGATCCCACACCTTGTCAGCATAGCCAGCTGCCTGGCCCTGCTCATCAAAGGCCATGACCACCACCGCTGCACCATGCTTCTTCACCACTGCTGCCTGGCGCCTGAACTGCTCCTCTCCCTCCTTCAGGCTGATGCTGTTCACGATGCATTTGCCCTGGCTGCACTTCAGCCCTGCCTCCACGATGTGAAACTTGGAGCTGTCGATCATGAAGGGCACGCGGCTGATCTCTGGATCTGACACCAGCAGGTTCACGAACTTGGTCATGGCCGACACGCCCTCAATCAGGCCATCGTCCATGTTGATGTCGAGCACGTGCGCGCCCGCCTGCACCTGCTGCAGGGCAATGTGGATGGCCTTCTCCCAGTTGCCGTCCACGATGGCCTTCTTGTACAGCATGGAGCCAGCCACATTGCAGCGCTCGCCAATGCTCAGGAAGGTGGAGCGCATGTTGTTGGGGTCGGGCTGGTAGTTCAGGGGCTCCAGCCCACTCAGGCGCAGGAGCGGCGGCACACTGTGCACAGGGCGGGCTGGGAAGGCGGAGGCCATCTGGCGGATGGCGGCAATGTGCTCCGGGGTGCTGCCACAGCAGCCACCAATGGCGTTCACCAGGTTCTCCTCACAGAAAGGCCGGATCTCAGCTGCCATCTCCTCGCCCTTCTGGTCATAGCCACCCATGGCATTGGGCAGGCCCGCATTGGGGTAGCAGAAAACATAGCAGTCAGCACACTGGGACAGGTTGGCGATGTACTTCTTCATATCGCTGGCGCCCAGTGCACAGTTCAGGCCAATGGCAAAAGGCTTGGCGTGCTGCACGCTGGTCCAGAACGCCTCGTTGGTCTGGCCGCTCAGCTGCAGGCAGAGAAGGAGGTGGCATCAAGGTCAACACGCCTGTGCCGCACAGCTATGCTGCACACAGCTTGGTGGCGGCAGGCAGGCAGCCTCGCCCCAGCTGGACCCAGCTGGCTGGCAGGCAGTCCTATAGCTGGCTGATGACCTACAGCCCCTCCCAGCTACCTAGTGGCCTGGCAGCTGAGGTGCACGCACCGTGCGCCCGCTGTTGTCCACGATGGTGCCGCTGATCATGACCGGGATGCGGAAGCCCAGGTCGCTGAACAGCCTCTCCAGGGCAAAGATGGCAGCCTTGGCGTTGAGGGTGTCAAAGATGGTCTCCACCAGGAACAGATCCACACCGCCCTCCACCAGAGCAGCGGCCTGATCATAGTACGCATCCACCACCTCGTCATAGGTGATGCCGCGGAAGGCAGGGTTCTCCACGCTGGGTGACACGCTCAGCGTCTTGTTGGTGGGGCCAATAGCACCCGCAACAAAGCGGGGCCCACTGGCAGGGTTGGCTGCCATGAACTTGTCCACGCAGCTCTTGGCAAGCTGGGCAGCAGCCACATTAATGGCACGCACCTCCTCCTGTGGGGCGTGCACAGCAACGGGCTCAGCTCGCACACATGCCACCTGGCCATCACAGCTGCACACTGCTCGAGGCATTCAGGGCAAGGCAGCACGCAGCACCGGACTGAGGCCACCTGCCTTGGCCTGCAGCGCATAGTCCGCCTGGCTGATGCTGGTACCATTGAAGGTGTTGGTCTCGATGATGTCAGCGCCAGCCGCCAGGTAGGCGGTGTGGATCTCGCCAATGACGTCTGGCCGCGTCAGCACCAGGATGTCGTTGTTGCCCTTGAGCTCATCGCTGTGATCCTTGTAGCGCTCACCACGGAAGTCGTCCTCCTGCACGACATGCAGGCAGGGTGGACTGAGAAACTAAGCCTGCACCTGCATCAGCATTCTGCAAGACACGCAAGCTGGCAATGCCGCAGGCTGTTCTGCTTCAACACTGCTGGCTGCATCACCGCATGGCCCCTGCTGCTGGGCGCCTGACCTGCAGCTTGTAGCGCTGGATCATTGTGCCCATGGCACCGTCAATGAAGGCGATGCGCTCCTTGAACAGCTGGTCCAGCTGAGCAAAGGCAGGGGTCTGCTGCAGGGCGTCCTGGTAGACCGTGTAGGCTGGCACAGGAGGCAGCACTGGCTCAGGGGCCAGGGGGTCCACGCCAGCAGGGATGGGGTTCTGACGGGGGCTGATGTTGACAGCCGGTGGAGCTGCGTTAAGCTTCTTCACAGCAGTGGGCTTGCACTTGGGGTCCAGGGTGGCAGCATACTCCAGCATGCGCTCTGTGGCATTGTCACACCTGCATGGCCGACATCAAGGCACATGGTACACACCTGTTACGCATGTCCTGCTTGGAGGGCCTCTTCTTTTGCAGCCATGTGCTAGCCTGCATTGGTCAGAGGTAGCCTGACCTGTTCAGCAACACGTCCTCAACAAACTCCAGCAGCTCCTTGTCAATCTTCTCATACGCATCCTCCTTCACCTGCCGCCAGGGAACAGACCAAGCAGAGTAAGCGATCATTCATTTTGAGCTGCAGCACAGTGATATGGTCTATTCACTGCAGCAAGCGCACAACAACTAAATACACACACGATAGAAGAGCAAGCGAGGGGTGCACAGGCTGGTCACAAGCCCCCACCACCCTCACCTGAGCAGCGTTCACGATGCCCATGTCCATACCAGCCTTGCAGGCATGGTAGAGGAAGGCAGAGTGGAAGGCTCGGCGCACAGCCTCGTTGCCTCTGAAGCTGAAGGCGATGTTGGACACACCACCGCTGATCTTTGCGCCTGGGCACACCCGCTTGATCTCACGCGTTGCCCGGATGAAGTCCACCGCGTAATTGTTGTGCTCAGCCATGCCTGTGCCGACAGTCAGGATGTTGGGGTCGAAGATGACGTCCTCAGGGAAGATGCCCACCTCCTCCACCAGGATGCGGTAGGCACGCTGACAGATGCGCACCTGAGTCCACACAACACAACACACACTCATGCACACACGCACACTCACGCTTGCCTGCTCCAAGCTGCATTTCACTTGCCCTCCACATCACAGGCAATCCATGATGTCTACAATTCTTAACAATCAGCACCACTGACCATACTAGCTTTTGCTGCCGTGATCATTGCTGCAAGCATAGCGAGAAGGTCAGCAAATAGGAGCTAGGCTGCTCATGCCTGTGCAGCAAGAGCCTAGAGCCAAGAGACAAGAGGCAGGGAAAGAGTGAGGATCCCACACCTTGTCAGCATAGCCAGCTGCCTGGCCCTGCTCATCAAAGGCCATGACCACCACCGCTGCACCATGCTTCTTCACCACTGCTGCCTGGCGCCTGAACTGCTCCTCTCCCTCCTTCAGGCTGATGCTGTTCACGATGCATTTGCCCTGGCTGCACTTCAGCCCTGCCTCCACGATGTGAAACTTGGAGCTGTCGATCATGAAGGGCACGCGGCTGATCTCTGGATCTGACACCAGCAGGTTCACGAACTTGGTCATGGCCGACACGCCCTCAATCAGGCCATCGTCCATGTTGATGTCGAGCACGTGCGCGCCCGCCTGCACCTGCTGCAGGGCAATGTGGATGGCCTTCTCCCAGTTGCCGTCCACGATGGCCTTCTTGTACAGCATGGAGCCAGCCACATTGCAGCGCTCGCCAATGCTCAGGAAGGTGGAGCGCATGTTGTTGGGGTCGGGCTGGTAGTTCAGGGGCTCCAGCCCACTCAGGCGCAGGAGCGGCGGCACACTGTGCACAGGGCGGGCTGGGAAGGCGGAGGCCATCTGGCGGATGGCGGCAATGTGCTCCGGGGTGCTGCCACAGCAGCCACCAATGGCGTTCACCAGGTTCTCCTCACAGAAAGGCCGGATCTCAGCTGCCATCTCCTCGCCCTTCTGGTCATAGCCACCCATGGCATTGGGCAGGCCCGCATTGGGGTAGCAGAACACATAGCAGTCAGCACACTGAGACAGGTTGGCGATGTACTTCTTCATATCGCTGGCGCCCAGTGCGCAGTTCAGGCCAATGGCAAAAGGCTTGGCGTGCTGCACGCTGGTCCAGAACGCCTCGTTGGTCTGGCCGCTCAGCTGCAGGCAGAGAAGGAGGTGGCATCAAGGTCAACACGCCTGTGCCGCACAGCTATGCTGCACACAGCTTGGTGGCGGCAGGCAGGCAGCCTCGCCCCAGCTGGACCCAGCTGGCTGGCAGGCAGTCCTATAGCTGGCTGATGACCTACAGCCCCTCCCAGCTACCTAGTGGCCTGGCAGCTGAGGTGCACGCACCGTGCGCCCGCTGTTGTCCACGATGGTGCCGCTGATCATGACCGGGATGCGGAAGCCCAGGTCGCTGAACAGCCTCTCCAGGGCAAAGATGGCAGCCTTGGCGTTGAGGGTGTCAAAGATGGTCTCCACCAGGAACAGATCCACACCGCCCTCCACCAGAGCAGCGGCCTGATCATAGTACGCATCCACCACCTCATCGTAGGTGATGCCGCGGAAGGCAGGGTTCTCCACGCTGGGTGACACGCTCAGCGTCTTGTTGGTGGGGCCAATAGCACCCGCAACAAAACGGGGCCCACTGGCAGGGTTGGCTGCCATGAACTTGTCCACGCAGCTCTTGGCAAGCTGGGCAGCAGCCACATTAATGGCACGCACCTCCTCCTGTGGGGCGTGCACAGCAACGGGCTCAGCTCGCACACATGCCACCTGGTCATCACAGCTGCACACTGCTCGAGGCATTCAGGGCAAGGCAGCACGCAGCACCGGACTGAGGCCACCTGCCTTGGCCTGCAGCGCATAGTCCGCCTGGCTGATGCTGGTGCCGTTGAAGGTGTTGGTCTCAATGATGTCGGCGCCAGCCGCCAGGTAGGCGGTGTGGATCTCGCCAATGACGTCTGGCCGCGACAGCACCAGGATGTCATTGTTGCCCTTGAGCTCATCGCTGTGGTCCTTGTAGCGCTCGCCACGGAAGTCGTCCTCCTGCACGACATGCAGGCAGGGTGGACTGAGAAACTAAGCCTGCACCTGCATCAGCATTCTGCAAGACACGCAAGCTGGCAATGCCGCAAGCTGTTCTGCTTCAACACTGCTGGCTGCATCACCGCATGGCCCCTGCTGCTGGGCGCCTGACCTGCAGCTTGTAGCGCTGGATCATTGTGCCCATGGCACCGTCAATGAAGGCGATGCGCTCCTTGAACAGCTGGTCCAGCTGAGCAAAGGCAGGGGTCTGCTGCAGGGCGTCCTGGTAGACCGTGTAGGCTGGCACAGGAGGCAGCACTGGCTCAGGGGCCAGGGGGTCCACGCCAGCAGGGATGGGGTTCTGACGGGGGCTGAATGTGGTGCTGGTGTCTGTTAGCGAAGGCTGCAGACGCCTCAATGCTGTGGGTTTTGACTTGGGGTCCAGACAAGCAGCAAAGGACATCAAGCGCTCTGTGGCGTCCTCCCGCCTTCACACAAGACCACAGGGACGTGTGTTAACATGTGCATGCTTCACTTACCCTATGACATGCAGTAGGAAGTTGATCAGAATGGATGCATGTAACAAAGGTGAGCACATCTGTTTATCTCCAATAACAGTTACTTCATCCAGGGCAATGCCTGTCACCACATGTTACAGCATGGGTCATTCACCTGTTCAGCAGCACGTCCTCCACATAGTGCAACAGCTCCTTATCAATCTTCTCATACGTATCCTCCTTGATCTGTCACACGAGTGGAAGTGCGATCCATGGTTATAGCTGCTGCTCAGTCTCTAAGAGCAGCAGGTATCGGTGCACATCAAAACTGGACAATGGGCAATGCATGAGTTGGTTCAGATGTGTTTGTGCCTGATTGGTTCGTGCCTTTGAGAACAAGCCATGACAGGGAGCGGCAGTGGCAGCAGTAACAGCAGAGGACTACAGTGAGCCCTAGCCAACTCATTGCACAATGCTGCTCGCATGCCCAACACTGGCCTTGTGACTGTTTGCTACAGGACCCGGCACGGCTGGCCAGGCAGGGCAGGCAGACAGGACACTGTAGCATGTCCCGGGTGACGTGCACTTGACCTGGAACCGTGTGGCCCAGGCAGGCGTTTACAGGCAGCTGGCATAGGGGGCAATGAGTGCTGTGACTGGTGTCAAGACTCCGAGGCATGGTGTGCCCGCACTTAGCAAGCCTGGTGTGGAGGAGCGTTATCCTTTCACTTGCACAGTAAGCCCGGTCACAAGGGGTAGCTGAGCTTATTGGGCCTGCCTCTGGCCCATGTGACAATGACCTGTGCCTCCTTAAGCAGGGGAAAAGTGGCTGGAGATGGCTGTGCTGGCATCATGTGCATAGTACTACCCTTGGCTGATGTGAAGGGATCAGCTCCAGAGCAGCAAAGGCCAGGCTCGCAGGCCAGTCCCCCTTGTCTTCCGCATGAGCTAAGTTAAACTGGGGTTTCGCTTGACAGGCTGACAATTGCGATGAATCAGTGCGTGTGGACGCGCTGGCTTCTACACTGTCAGACCCACTACTCTGTACATTTCATAATGCGATCAATCGTAACATTGGATTCATGTCTATCCGCACAGTAAGTAGTGCACAACTCCTCTATGTATAACGCAGTGAAGAGTCAGGGAAGGTCGCAGTTCTCGAGCAAGCCACCCCACTGCAATGTTCTGGATTAGGTAACTATGGTGCTTCGTTGTTTTCATTGACAGCTCTGTGCCCCTGTGCACCGCCCCAAAAGCAAGGTGCTGACTGTTTAGTGTGCACCAGGAAATACGCAAGCAGCAGGCATGAACTTCCCAGCAGAAGAACTTTCCGCAAGAAGCAGGCAACCTTCCCTGACTCCTTCACTGCGTTGTACATAGAGGAATTGTGCACTACTTACTGTGCGAAACAAGGCACTGGTCTCACCCTAACATGATGGTTTGGGAACGACCTAAACTTTTGATTTACCAGCGTCTGCATTGCTCTTCTGATCAATTAAGCCAGAATGCACAAGGCTATTAGGGCGCAGTAATTCTCCTAGCACAGCTGCAGGGCTTTCCACTCTGACAGCTAACAAAGTCGTGCAGTATCAGGCAGTTAATGCAGCCTTGAGAAACATGAAGTTGTAATGGGACAATCTGGAATGGCATTTTCCATCTGGTAACAATTATCAAGCCGCACCTCTTTGCAGTGCACATGCATGCGAGATGCACTTGAGCAAACACCCAGAGCATCCTACGCTGCTGTCAACAACAGCCAGATGCAGGCATGACTGAGCGTTGCTTGTAGAGTTCTGTTGTAGACTCAAGACAAGCTGGCAGTTTTGACTGCAAGGACGTTTACCAGACCCCTAGATAATAGCAGCGCAGTGATCAGGGGGGGTTGGACAAAGAGGTAGTACTAGAGCAAGTAGTTTCCAAATCAGGCATGGCTGTATCTAAACACACATGAAATATATACTGTATGGGACCAGACCCAGCAGAAGCCTGATGCAGGGTGCTTGAGCAATCTACCATCCAACACAATTCAGCCCTATGCCAACCTCACCTGGGCAGCGTTCACGATGCCCATGTCCATACCAGCCTTGCAGGCATGGTAGAGGAAGGCAGAGTGGAAGGCTCGACGCACAGGCTCGTTGCCTCTGAAGCTGAAGGCGATGTTGGACACACCACCGCTGATTTTTGCGCCTGGGCACACCCGCTTGATCTCAGCGGTGGCTTGGATGAAGTCCACCGCGTAATTGTTGTGCTCAGGGAGACCAGTGCCCACTGTCAGAATGTTGGGGTCGAAAATGATATCCTGGCAGTTGAAGCCCACCTCCGGCGCCACAAGCAGGTCATAAGCGCGCTTGCAAATGCGAACCTACACCAAGGCAACCATATCAAGTCGAGGGTGGGTGATATGATGGGGTCAGGGTGATCAGCAACACAATTCTGTAAAGTGCATTGAGGACGGTGACATGAAAAACATGCTGTCATGTAACCAGGCTTTGATTATACTATAAGTGACAGATCTGCTCTGTTCAAAAGTAGGGGAGGTGAATCAGGCACACACCTTGTCAGCACAGCAGGCAGCCTGGCCCTGCTCGTCAAAGGCCATGACCACCACAGCTGCACCGTGGAATTTAAGGATCTTGGCCTGTCTGACAAACTGCTCCTCTCCCTCCTTCAGGCTGATGCTGTTGGCAATGCATTTGCCCTGGCTGCACTTCAGCCCTGCCTCCACGATGTGAAACTTGGAGCTGTCGATCATGAAGGGCACGCGGCTGATCTCTGGATCTGACACCAGCAGGTTCACGAACTTGGTCATGGCCGACACGCCCTCAATCAGGCCATCGTCCATGTTGATGTCAAGCACGTGCGCACCCGCCTCCACCTGCTGTAGGGCAATGTGAACAGCCTGGTCCCAGTTGCCGTCTACCACAGCTTTGCGGAAGGTCTTCAACCCAGCCACATTGCAGCGCTCGCCAATCATAACAAAGGTGGAGCGCATGTTGTTGGTGTCGGGCTGGTAGTTCAGGGGCTCCAGCCCACTCAGGCGCAGGAGCGGCGGCACACTGTGCACAGGGCGGGCTGGGAAGGCGGAGGCCATCTGGCGGATGGCGGCAATGTGCTCCGGGGTGCTGCCACAGCAGCCACCAATGGCGTTCACAAGGTTCTCCTCACAGAAAGGCCGGATCTCAGCTGCCATCTCCTCACCCTTCTGGTCATAGCCACCCATGGCATTGGGCAGGCCCGCATTGGGGTAGCAGAACACATAGCAGTCAGCACACTGAGACAGGTTGGCGATGTACTTCTTCATATCGCTGGCGCCCAGTGCGCAGTTCAGGCCAATGGCAAAAGGCTTGGCGTGCTGCACGCTGGTCCAGAACGCCTCGTTGGTCTGGCCGCTCAGCTGCAGGCAGAGAAGGAGGTGGCATCAAGGTCAACACGCCTGTGCCGCACAGCTATGCTGCACACAGCTTGGTGGCGGCAGGCAGGCAGCCTCGCCCCAGCTGGACCCAGCTGGCTGGCAGGCAGTCCTATAGCTGGCTGATGACCTACAGCCCCTCCCAGCTACCTACTGGCCTGGCAGCTGAGGTGCACGCACCGTGCGCCCGCTGTTGTCCACGATGGTGCCGCTGATCATGACCGGGATGCGGAAGCCCAGGTCGCTGAACAGCCTCTCCAGGGCAAAGATGGCAGCCTTGGCGTTTAGGGTGTCAAAGATGGTCTCCACCAGGAACAGATCCACACCGCCCTCCACCAGAGCAGCGGCCTGATCATAGTACGCATCCACCACCTCGTCATAGGTGATGCCGCGGAAGGCAGGGTTCTCCACGCTGGGTGACACGCTCAGCGTCTTGTTGGTGGGGCCAATAGCACCCGCAACAAAGCGGGGCCCACTGGCAGGGTTGGCTGCCATGAACTTGTCCACGCAGCTCTTGGCAAGCTGGGCAGCAGCCACATTGATGGCGCGCACCTCCTCCTGTGGGGCGTGCACAGCAACGGGCTCAGCTCGCACACATGCCACCTGGCCATCACAGCTGCACACTGCTCGAGGCATTCAGGGCAAGGCAGCACGCAGCACCGGACGGAGGCCACCTGCCTTGGCCTGCAGCGCATAGTCCGCCTGGCTGATGCTGGTACCGTTGAAGGTGTTGGTCTCGATGATGTCAGCGCCAGCCGCCAGGTAGGCGGTGTGGATCTCGCCAATGACGTCTGGCCGCGTCAGCACCAGGATGTCGTTGTTGCCCTTGAGCTCATCGCTGTGATCCTTGTAACGCTCGCCACGGAAGTCGTCCTCCTGCACGACATGCAGGCAGGGTGGACTGAGAAACTAAGCCTGCACCTGCATCAGCATTCTGCAAGACACGCAAGCTGGCAATGCCGCAGGCTGTTCTGCTTCAACACTGCTGGCTGCATCACCGCATGGCCCCTGCTGCTGGGCGCCTGACCTGCAGCTTGTACCGCTGGATCATTGTGCCCATGGCACCGTCAATGAAGGCGATGCGCTCCTTAAATAGCTTGTCCAGCTGAGCAAAGGCTGGGACTTGTCCAACAATGGGTGCAGTCTGGGGCACATGCTCTGGCTTTTGGTCACAAGCAGGGGCTGAGGGCTGCTTTGATGTGTCCAGAGCATCCCCATCCAACACCTCTGCACACATAACAACCTTCACGTTGGGACACTCTACTGGCACCTTGTGCACCGACCGCACGATCGCACACCTGTCGTTTTTCCCTTCTCTGTTGAGCTTGATGTCCTTACGGCACCAGCCTGCGGAGTTCAGTTCGGATGTCATCAAGCGCAGGGTGTCAGCATGCTCCTCTGCGGCCGTGCCTCTCACCACAAGTAGTGCCGCAGCCGTGAGCGGCAGTAGCGCCCGCGCCACTGCGGGGAGTGCTGGCACGGCTACCGCCGCTGCCGCAATTCCTAGGGCAGCAGCTACACTGACGACAGGCTTAGTCTTGGCCCAAGCCAGAGCCTGCCCTATCCCCTTCATCTCTTGTGGGCGATGAACGACCACGGCGCCCGTGGAGCTACGTTTTGTGAAAGGATATTTGTTTGTCGGTTAAGGACCTATTTTCGGAGCTGTCGTGCATTCACATATGCGTCGGTGACTTTGGCTATGCGGCTACGAGGCAATGGCGCCTGCAACACCACAAGCTGGCTCGACACAAAATGAACCTGGTAGCCGTCACAGCACTCCGCCGGGTGAGCAAGGGGTTGTTATCTCATTGTTTACCAGAAGCAAAGGCGTGAGGTTACGATGATGTGTCATGCTTGCAGGGGTGCCCGCCAGCCCGCCAATTCATGCCTTTCGCCACCTTCCCAGTTTTGCTTCTTGGTCAGTTCTCTCCCTTTCTGCAGATCATTGTCGCTTGACTCCAACTGTCCTGTTGTGTATGGTTACGCCCAGGGGGCTGCAAAACAAGGCTAACACACGGAGTTTTGGTCACCTGCCTACTACACCTCGCTCATTGACAGCTGTAGCCACTTGGAGCCCTGGAGACTGGCTGGGAGGCATAGGAAGCTGGTTTGGTCAATTCAAGGGTGATGGTGGAGGCTCTGAAGCCAAGGGGTCAGGTGCCCGGGCTCCTGAGCCCCTGGTCCTCACCTTGGCATCGTTCGCTGTCACTAAGCTAGCCTATGTGCGCCTGACCAAGCAGTTCCGTGAGCAGTACTTGCAGCGCACTGGTGTAGATGTTCGTTTTCGCCTCACCTTTGCAGGCTCAGGCGTCCAGGTGGGCAGCAGTGGCTCTATAATGCTTGCATATGAAGGTCTGAACTCGCAGCAGTCAAAGAAGCAGCTTAGAGTATCACACTGCATGGCAACTGTTTAAGCATTCATAGTGCCAGGTGCCCCTAGCGCATGTGCAGTGCAGTTCAAGGAGGGTGTCATGGAGCATACATCAATGGCATGGCTGCAGGCCCGTGCAGTGATTGATGGTCTGCCTGCGGAGCTGGTGGCGCTAGCCCTGCCGCTAGATGTTGACCGCATCAGCGCCTCCGGCCTCATATCCCCAGCCTGGCGCTCCCGCTACCCATGTGCTGCCACGGTGTGCGAGACCACGGTGGCTCTGGTGGTGCGAGCCGGCAACCCCAAGGCCATCACCTCCTGGGAGGATCTGACCAGGCCGGGTGTGGAGGTAGGTTCAAGGGGCAGGCCAAGCAGTGTGCAAGGCAGGGCCAGGGATGCATGACTGCTGGTATGGCTGCTGGCAGATGCACTCTGCTGGGCATGCGCACAGCACATAGGTTTTGCTAGTGAAGGCCAGTGGCAGGCGACCTAAACCAAGCGCCAGACTGCTTAACCCTCTCAGCAGACCCGCCATGCTGCTGCAGGTGGTGCTGGCAAATCCCAAGACCGCTGGGGTGGCCCGCTGGATCTTCCTCGCCCTGTGGGGCAGCCAGGTACAGGGGGCGCGCCTCAACCGTAGCGGCAAGGACGCTCAAGCCCTGGAGTACGTGAAGGCTGTGTTTGATAATGTGGTGGTGCAACCGCGGGACGCGCGAGAAGCCTCGGACGTGTTCTACAAACAGCGGGTGAGGTCGGGCAGCTGCGTTAAGCCTTCGCTACAACGGCCAAGGAAATGCGGGTTGAATAGTTGACGGTCCGCCACGCAGGTGGGCGATGTGCTGCTGACTTATGAAAATGAGGTGGTGCTTACAAATGCTGTGTACGGCGACAAGGCACTGCCATACGTTGTGCCGGGATGCAATGTTCGCATCGAGTGCCCTATCGCACTGGTGGATGCTGTGGTGGACAAGCGGCCACCCGCTGTGCGCAAGGCCGCGGATGAGTTCGTTCAGTTCCTCTTCACCACGCCTGCTCAACGCGAGTTTGCCAAGTTGGGCTTCCGCGCGAACCCCCGCGTATCCCGCGTAGCCGCTGAAGAGCAGGTGAGGGAAAGACGCCGCCTTGTCATACCATTCCTTCATGCATCCTTGACATACGCTGCAATTGCGGTTTGCAGGTGGGGCTCCCACCAGCAAAGCTTTGGAGCGTGGACCAGCTGTTTGGCGGTTGGGCAGCAGCACAATCTCGCTTCTTTGATGCTGGCGGCATCCTGGATGTTATCCAGGTAATCGGTGGTATGCAGCATGCCCACAGCGGAGTGGCCCTCCCTGCACCCTGCCACTGGGCTGCTGACACAATCCAGGCGCCATAATCACAATTACTAGGAGCAACTTGCCCACAGCCCGTGGTCCCTGATGCTTGGCTGATCGATAACACCGCGTGGCTGCTTTGATCATGCAGGAGGAGGTGGGGCGCAAGCGGGTTGAGCAGCGCAAGGTAGCACAGGCAGTGGGCAGGCGTTGACCCATGCTGGAGGCTGGGCTCTCGCACGGTGCGGGCTGACAGCAATGAGAGGGCCAGGGCCAGGGCCAGGGCCAGGGCCAGGGCCAGGGCCAGGGCCAGGGCCAGGGCCAGGGCCAGGGCCAGGGCCAGGGCCAGGGCCAGGGTCAGGGCCAGGGCCAGGGCCAGGGCCAGGGTCAGGGCCAGGGCCAGGGCCAGGGCCAGGGCCAGGGCCAGGGCCAGGGCCAGGGCCAGGGCCAGGGTTCAGCGTTTGTTGGAGTCAATGCCTGACTGGGGCTGTTCCAAGGCTGTGCATGTTGTGGAGTGACATGGTTGCATCCGCGTGATGGGGTGAATGGGGTGATGGCAGACTGCAAGCCGTTGTCCCCTGGAGCCGGCCAGCGGGAAGAGCCTGGATAGCGGGGAGAGCCATGTGGCAGGCTGTCAGTGACTGGCAGCAAGGCTGCAAGGCTGAAAGTGCAGCTTTCCACACGGTAGCTCCTCAGGCTGTGGCATCACGTTGACATCATGTTGGTTTCGAAGGGCCGATTCAGGCTGTTCATGATACGCAGTGGATAAGGCGCTGGCCGCTGCCGGCGTATGCCGCTTCCAGGGGGCTGCCAAGTGGGTAAAGCGGCAGGTGGCAGCGGGGCGTGGACCACCCTCGAGTTGGGGCAGGGAGGGGCAGTGACCTTCTGGTTGGTTTGCCTGGCTGTCAATCTTACTAGAGCCCGCACACAGCAATGGCTCCGGTGATCGCTAGCGCGTGTCCCGCATGAACATCACCTCTATAGAGAGATGGGGAGAGGGGTGCCGGGTCATCTGCAGCGCAGCGAAGCATGGGGAGGGGGTTTCCCCAAACCTGTTCCTTTTGTAACATTAGGCGCACACACTAAGCTGTGATTGCACAAGACCGGGCAGCACTGGAAGTGGCCTCACACTGATTGCTGGCTCGTGCTTGACTAGTGTTGTACTAGTGTTGTGCCGTGCTCCTTTGTGCCCTTGCCATTAACTGTTCATGGGCTGCGCTCAGCTAAGTAGTGCTGTGATCAGCGAAGCTGTCGAGACTCTGGAGGCTGGCTTGGTATCCGATCTAATGAGATCCAAGCGCAGCCTCCAACTCGGCCACTGTGGGGACAACACCATGTCATGTATGTGTAATAGACCCCACTTCCGCCCCACTCCGGTTGCCGGCACTCCGGTTAGATGGCGACCTGATGCGCACCCCAACACGGCCACTCCGCTTCGATAATGTTGCTCAATCCCTGAGATGACCTCGAAGAGGAAACGCAAACGCCCCGTCTCCCCCGCACAGAGTGCAGCCGGTAAGCCGCAGAGCCTGACGGAAGGGTATACCTGGTATACTATACCACCCCCCGAAGCTAACTGACGACGCGACACAGTGTGCACCACGCGACATTGCGACTCCGTGCATCAAGTCCTGCCGTGCGTGTGCTGTGCTTTCCCGTGTCTGCAGGCGCCAGTGGCAGTGGGCAGCAAGGTCAGGAGCAGGGTAAGGGGCAGGGGCAGACTGTGAAGGAAGTAATTGGAGAGAGGCGCCAGGTTATCAAGGCAGTACCTCAAGCCACGCTGGCGCAGGCAGCGGTTGGGGCTGCACCATGCCCAGGAGCGCGTCATCGAGGCCTTTTGCAAGTAGGTATGACCCTGACCCTGACCCTGACCCTGACCCTGACCCTGACCCTGACCCTGACCCTGACCCTGACCCTGACCCTGACCCTGACCCTGACCCTGACCCTGACCCTGACCCTGACCCTGACCCTGACCCTGACCCTGACCCTGACCCTGACCCTGACCCTGACCCTGACCCTGACCCTGACCCTGACCCTGACCCTGACCCTGACCCTGACCCTGACCCTGACCCTGACCCTGACCCTGACCCTGACCCTGACCCTGACCCTGACCCTGACCCTGACCCTGACCCTGACCCTGACCCTGACCCTGACCCTGACCCTGACCCTGACCCTGACCCTGACCCTGACCCTGACCCTGACCCTGACCCTGACCCTGACCCTGACCCTGACCCTGACCCTGACCCTGACCCTGACCCTGACCCTGACCCTGACCCTGACCCTGACCCTGACCCTGACCCTGACCCTGACCCTGACCCTGACCCTGACCCTGACCCTGACCCTGACCCTGACCCTGACCCTGACCCTGACCCTGACCCTGACCCTGACCCTGACCCTGACCCTGACCCTGACCCTGACCCTGACCCTGACCCTGACCCTGACCCTGACCCTGACCCTGACCCTGACCCTGACCCTGACCCTGACCCTGACCCTGACCCTGACCCTGACCCTGACCCTGACCCTGACCCTGACCCTGACCCTGACCTGCAGGTGGTGAATGGAATGAAATCGGTGTCACGCCAGCACTACCACCAGGAAAGGGGAGTGGCGGATTTCCTGGGAGAGGGCAACTTCAGCCAGGGTGGGTGGAAGGCGGGGGCGGTGCGGGAGGGGTTCGCAGGGTGGTGCAGCAGCCCAGCAGGCCCAGCACGGATGACAGGCCAGACAGGCTGGTGATTGTGGATGAGTTCCGCACCAGCCGTGTCAGCTCCTCAGTGCATGCCCGCCAGCCTTGTGAGCTGCACCTGCCACCTGACCAGCCCAGGCCTGCAGACTGGGTACCCACAGCAGGCCAGGTCAACCCGCGGCTGGTTCGCCCAGCCTGGAGCCTGCGGCATGCGAAGTATGTGCGGGGTCTGTCTTGGTGCCATCAGGTGCCGCCCAACCCGCCGCCCCCTGCCCCTGCCCAGCCCCCCCCACCTCCCACAGCCCAGGCCCACCTGCCCCTGCCCCTGCCTAGGACCCCCCTCCCCTTCCCCAGCCCAGGAGCCCCCTGCCCTGCCCAAGACCCTCCCCCACCCCCAGCCCAGGCCCCCCCCGCCCAGGCCCCACCACCTCCCCCAGCCCAGGCCCAGCCCCTCCCTGCAGCACCTGGCCCAGCACCACGACCCCAGGCCCCCCCAGGGGGCAGGTGGCTGGACCGGGACACCAACGGGTACCTGAACTTGCAGCGCATTGGGGAGAGCGTGCAGCGCCCCCTAGAGATGTGCCAATGGGATGACCTTGAGGCTCTGCCCCATTGGCGAGGAGTACCAGCAGCGCTACAAGCGGGTTAATGACCGGCTGCCCAAGGGCAGGCAGTGGTTGCACCGGGCTGCAGAGTACCGGCGGGGCATTGATGGACGGGCCCGCAACAACAATGCATAGGCCCTAGTAGTTTATACACAGGCTATCAGCCTTTCAAAGCATTAATCTGTTGGTTTTGATGAGGTGCCCCTGGGGTGGTCTGTTGGGAAAGTGCCACCGGAGTGGGGTTTGTAGTCATCAAGGGTGCGATCGAGGATGCTACAACATGTTTGTAGTAGCTGAGTGAGATTACCCACAGTCCAACATGTTGTTCCGTGTTGAATGAGTTTTGTTGGCCTGGCCTAGCTGTAGGATGCGCCCTATGACGCTATAGCGATGAAGCTGTAGCTGAGGGAGGTTACCTACAGGCAACACTATGTTTCATGTTGAAGTGGGAACGTTGTTTCTGAGAGGAAGGGAGCACTTTGAAGGATAAGGAAGAGAACGGAGCACTTTGCTAGGGTGTGATGTTTTGGTGAGTCACCTTGCCATTTGGCCAACTTTTACCGGGCTGCATTGGCCCAAACAGCCTGCCATAGCTTCTGCATTGCTGCCGCTGTGCACTGCGAGCATGCGCCATTTGCACGCAAGTGACAGTGCCACGACGCAGGCCACATAATTTGTCTGAGATGGCAGCTGAGTTACAGCGGCGCCGTAGCGAAAGTTTGATGAGCCCCAGTCAAGTAGTACGAGCTTTTCAGCAGGTGCGACCATCGTCTTGCCCTCGGACACAACCGGATTGTACAGTCAGCGCAGCGCGCAGCGCACTCTCCACAACCCCAAACCCCGCTAGCAACAGTTGCTAGGCTGATGCCGTGACGCTGTCTGACCCGGAAACCTGCCCCCTGGCTGGCAGATGTCCGAGGAGTCTCCACAAGCAGCAACGGCGGCAGTGCCCGCCAGCACAGCAGCGCACCCCCCCCACAGTGTCTTTGAGCATGCCATCAGCTGTGCAGCTCTGGCCGCAGCAGGCTCCCCAGGCCTGCCCAGCCGCCTGGCAGCCAGCATGCCTGGGGCAGCACCACAGGTCAATGGCATGCCCGGGGCCCGGCCAGCCAGCCCAGGGCCTGAGGCCGGTCGCAGGCGGTCATCAGGGCCAGGTGGGTGGCTGCCATGGGCTGAGAGGAGGATGGGTGGGACAGGGTGAGCAAGCTGTCCAGCAGGCTGCATGGGGGTTGGTCCCCTTGGCCTGCAGCCCTGCTAGCTGCCCCGCCATGCTGCACCAGGTGGGCCTCTCCTGCCCTTGGCTCCAGCAGCGCCATCCTCCTGTCCCTGAGGCTGCCCTGTGGCGCTGCTGCAGGAGCAGTGGTGCCGGCACTGGCCTTGCTGGCACCAGTAGAGGGTGAGGAGGCTGACACGCCCTCAGCGGCAGCCACACGCAAGCGCGCCGCCCTGGGCCAGGGCTGTGGGTTTGGCAGTGTGCTTGATCGGCCCGGCCAGCAGCTGGAGCCTGCAGGGCCTGAGGGCGGGGCCCAGGGGGGAGGCCTGGGGGGCGCAGGCGAGGAGGGGGCGGGGGAGGGGTGCTGGGAGGTGCGGGATGGCTCAGGCGACAACACTGAGCTGCTGAGCCGCGCTGCCAGCAAGAACCAAGTGGGGCAGGTGCTGGCCGCAGGCCAGGGGTGGCCAAGTGCTGAGCTGGCCGCTGCTGCTGCGGGAGCCACGGTGATTGCAGGACCAGGTGCAGCCCCGGCCCCCAGCAGCTCTGTGAGCCATCAACCCTCCCAGCTACCAGCCTGGACCCCAGAGGGGGCGGGGGTGGCGGGAAGGCCAAGGGACAGTGCCTGCGCCGGCCCAGCCCGCGTGGAGGCCTGGCGTGTGGGTCAGGCCGCTGGGCAGCGCGCGTTGTCGCACACGCAGACTCTGCTGAGTGAGGAGCAGCAGGCAAGGCTGCAGGGGCAGCGCCAGGCGGCCTCAGCCAGCGGCAGCCCACCCGCTGTCCCAGCACCCGCGCTGCCCCCGGTGGGCTCGCCTCAACTGCTGGCCCTCCCCCTGGGTGCCACCGGGCCCACTGCGGCAGTTGCCCGGCGCCTCAGTGGCGGCCCGGGCCCTCAGGGCGCCTTCCACCCCACCCAGGCCTTCCTGCGCATGATGCAGCCTGGCAGCCCGCTGAGTCAGCAGCAGGGGGGGCAGCCGGCACAGCGGGCAGAGCTCCTGGGTACCCCAGCCAACAGTGGGATGGCCCTGGGGGGGGACAGCCCAGCAGCCCCGCAGACCTCCTCTGCCCCCTCTGTCGACCCTGGGCTCAGGGCCTGGGCCAGGCAGGGGGGAGGGAGGGAGGGGCAGGGCGCGGGGCGGCCCACCTCTGGTCTGTCTGCTGCAGCTGAGGTGGCCATGCTGGCAGCAGTGGTGGCTGACTCTCCCCCTGGGGACCGCAGCCCAGTGACCTGCCAGCCACTGCTGCTCCAGCCCCTGGAGGGGGAGGAGGGGGGGCTGAGGGGCCCAGAGGAGGGGCCGGCCAGCAGCCGCGTGACGCCAGGCTACCCCCCCGGGCCGTTTGGCCACGTGTCAGCGCCTGGCCAGGAGCTGCAGGGCCAGGTCCCGGGGGCTGAGGCAGACAGTGAGGAAGAAGGTGCGCTGGGGGGAGGCAGCCAAACCTGCTGCCCAACACCTCTGCCTGCCTGCCTGCCTGCCTGCCTGCCTGCCTGCCTGCCTGCCTGCCTGCCTGCCTGCCTGCCTGCCTGCCTGCCTGCCTGCCTGCCTGCCTGCCTGCCTGCCTGCCTGCCTGCCTGCCTGCCTGCCTGCCTGCCTGCCTGCCTGCCTGCCTGCCTGCCTGCCTGCCTGCCTGCCTGCCTGCCTGCCTGCCTGCCTGCCTGCCTGCCTGCCTGCCTGCCTGCCTGCCTGCCTGCCTGCCTGCCTGCCTGCCTGCCTCATGTGACAGCGCTGCCTGCCTGCCTGTGTGACCAGGCGGTGAGCAGCAGGCGGAGTCCCAGCACCAGGAGGGGGGCCTCAGACAACCCCGCCTGCCCAGCCAGCTGCTGACGCCGGAGGCAGCGGGAAGCAGCCCCATGCTGGCGGCTGTACTCAGCTCAGGAGGTAGGGGAGGAGAGCCTCACTGGGCTGGGGTAGGGGTGCTGCCCCAACCACGCTACTGCCTAAGAATGATGCAAGAGCACCCTTGCACTGAGTTAGCCTGACCCTAACTTTAACCCGTACCGTAAACCTAACCTCCCCACTTCAGACTGCCCAGGCCTTTATGCAGGCTAGGGTTAGGGTTAGGGTTAGGGTTAGGGTTAGGGTTAGGGTGCCTTTATGCAGGCTAGGCCGAGGCTGGTCACTGTGCAGGCTCTTGCTGCCACTCACATCCCACAGCCACAGCCAGCTGGGATGTCAAGCAACTGGCAGCATTCATCACATGCACAAGGCGCCCGCACCGCAGCTCACCATGGCATTGACCCCTGCTGGCTGTTGGCACGCGCACACAAGCCGCCAGGCCCCCTCCCCCGGCCACATCTAGGCCAGGTCTGAGAAGGAGCACCCGCTGAGCGCGCCTGCCACTGCCCGCCCCACACGCAGGTCTGCACCCCTCGCGCGAGCTGTCCCTGGCCCTGCCCCCTTCACAAGCAGCCCGCCAGCAGCCCCCTGGCAGCGCCCAGACCAGGTCCCCCCACTCCCCCCCCGCAGGACTCGGCCCAGGGCTGCAGCCGCCGCAGGCCTTTCCCCTGCTGCCCACACAGCTGGGGGGCCCAGCTCAGGGCCCAGGGCTGGAGGGGCAACCTGGGCTGGTGTCAGTCCGCGTGGGCGCCACCACCTGCCTGCTGCCCCACGCCGTGCTGCAGCAGCTGGCCAGCCAGGGCCTGGTGCTGAGTGGCCCCACCCCCCCATCAGGCCCAGGGGCGCTGGAGGAGCAGGTGGCTGAGAGCTCAGGGTCAGTGGACCAGGCAGGCCTGAAGGGCGCACAGGGCCCAGAGGCAGGGCCAGGGCCAGGGGCAGGGGCTCCAGCCAGCAGCCAGGCCCTAGTCAGCAGTGAGGGCGCGGGGTGTGGTGTGGGGGCCGGGGCTGCCCCTGCACGGCTGGGCCGCATCACCAGCTCCTTCCAGTTCGACCTGCTGCACCCCAGGCCTGACTGCCCCCAGGGGGAGGACGCTGCGAGGCCCCTGCCTGCTGGGCCTGGCCCTAGCCCCTGGCTGCTGGGCTCGCGCTCCCCCTCCCCCCAGCTGCCTGGCTGCAGCCCCATGGGCGCTGAACTGCTGCGCCCCCCCCCCCCTGCAGCAGCTGCTGATGCTGGCACCGCAGGATGTTCTGCGCCTCAGCCCCGGCCCCACGCCCCCTGGCGGCCAAGCAGCCCCACCTGCCGCTGCAGCCGCAGCTCCCCCCTTGCTCACAGGCCACTGGGGACGGCCGCACATGCTGTACAGCTCAGCCGCGCTCACAGGGGAGGGTGCTGCTGCCAGCCAGCAGGTGCACGTGCTGCATCAGCCGCCCCCCCACACGGGGCTGGAGCCCGCCCCCCCCGCTCCAGCTGCCTCCTCCCTGTCCAACGGGGCCCGGGCCGACACTGAGCCGGGCAGCAGCATGACGGATGAGGAAGCGGCGGAGGCGCTGACCCACCTGGGGGACAAGGAGGAGGGGGGCAGGCGGGGGGCCGGGCGCAGGGCTAGGGGGGCCCCTGCTGGGTGCACGGCCCGCAGCAGCAGCCCACCCCCAGCCCCTGCCAGCCTTGGCCTGCTGCCGCCCAGTAGCCCTCGCCAGGGACACGAGCAGAAGGGGAGGGGGCTGGGAGGGCAGGCGGGGGGGGCAAGGCAGCAGCCGGGGGGGGAGGGTGCTGGCCATGCGTCCGGACAGCAGCCGGCCAGTCACTGGCAGCCAGGCAGCTCGCTGGCTTCCCCCCACGCTGCTCACCCTGCACGAGAGGGCACGGAGGCACTCAGCCCGGGGGCAGCACATGGCCCAACCCCCTCCCCCTCCCCCCTGGCTGCCCTGCCCCCCCGGGAGCTGCAGTGGCTGGAGGCCCTCACCACCACCACTCGCTTCTTCCAGGCAGGCACCCCTGCCCCTGCCCCTGCCCCTGCCCCTGCCCCTGCCCCTGCCCCTGCCCCTGCCCCTGCCCCTGCCCCTGCCCCTGCCCCTGCCCCTGCCCCTAGGACCTTCACCGCTCTTTTCTTTCCACACTCCCTCCTTTGCAACCCTGCTTCTCCTGCACTGCCTCCGCCCCCCTCAGCCTGCCTCCGTGCCCCACTGTGCTGCAGCCATGCGCCGGGTGTGACCCACTGCTGACGCCTGCGGAGCGCGTGGCAAACGGGGGCAGGGACGCATTGGCCACGCTAATGGTGGGCCAGGGGATGGCCCCTCCTCCACACACATGAGGAGAGCACGGCACCCTGGTGATGAGTCAGTCAGGCCAGGTGGAGGGAGACATGGCACGCCGTGCTGGGTTGCAGGCCGGTCATGCTTCAAGTTGCTGGGGGGCGGGGCGGGGGGACCAGGCTGCTGCTGCTGCTGCTGCTGCTGCTGCTGCTCTGTGTGCAGGACCTGGATGACCCTGATGGTGAGGGCGTGTGTGCGCACTGCCGCCCCGCACGCACCGCGCTGCGCCACCGCCTGCTGCAGGTGAGACAGCCAGATGGCACTGCAAGCCGGGCAGGGCCATAGCGGGTGGGGTGGCCGGCTGCAGGGCTGAGGGCTGCAGCGCCTTCTGACCCCCCTGACCCCCCTGACCCCCCTGGCCTCCCTGACCCCCTGACCCCCCTGACCATCCCGCTCCAGGTGCGGCGCTCCACCTACCATGACGTGGTCAAGGCGGCTGACCTGGTGGCACTGGGGGTGGACCTGCAGGGCGTGCAGTCCTACAGCATCAACAACGCCAAGGTCAGCCGGGCAGTGGGCCCCCGCAGCCTGGGCCTGGCTAAGCAGACGGACTGAGCAGTGCTGCGCCCCACTGTGGCAGTCCTCACGGTGCTGGGCTCGGCTGAGCTCATCCTGCACCTCAGCTGCTGCAGACTCCACATCATGACCCCACCTCTCCTCCCCCTCGCTGCCTTCCTCCTTCTCCACCTAACTCGTCCAGATCTGAGGCCTGGCAGTAGGCACTGAGGTCTGCTTGTGGCTCGCCTCTGTTGCTGCTGCAGGTCGTGTTCCTGAAGCCCCGCCCTACACGCACGGCCCCCAAGGGCGGCAGCAGCATGCCTGCACGCTGTGTGCTGGATGGCCGCCAGCTCATGGACCCCACCTCCTGCTACTGCTGCCTGCGGTGAGGGCCAGGGGCAGGGCCAGGGTCAGGGCCAGGGGCAGGGCCAGGGCCAGGGCAGGACTTGTCCAGGTAGCCCAGGTGCCGAGTCAGTCCCTAGCAGCCCTGGTTGGCTGCAGACAGCCTCCCCAGCAGCGCCTGCACCTGCAGCCTGGTGCCACCTGTTGCCCTGCAGCTGCAAGATGGAGGTGGAGCTGCACGGTGTGGCCCCGCTGATGAGCAGCGACACGCGGGACGAGGAGGGCGCTGCCGCCAGCCCCCGCGCATCATCAGGCCTGAACCCTGCGGGGGGGGCCAAGCCAGGCCTCAGCAGCCCCACAGGAGGGACCTTCCGAGGCGCCCTGAAGGAGGGGCGGGACCCCACTACCCCCCAGACGGGGTATGGGCGGGCCGGGGGGGAGGGGGGGGGGGGGGGGGAGGGGTCCTCGCCTCTGGCTGCTCCGCGCAAGCGCCTGCGAGGGGCCTCCGCGCCCACCCTGCCCTCCTTGCCGCCCTCACCGGGCTGGCTGAGCCTGGGTGGGGGGCTGGACCGGCCCCCCTTGGGCCTGGCATCACTGCAAGAGGGCGCCCGGGAGGCTGCTGCCCTAAGCCCTGGCCCCCCTCACCAGCGCCCTGCCCCCCACCCGGGTCAGCAGCAGCAGGCAGGGTATGGCCAGCAGCTGCTGCTCCCCCAGGCAGCCCTGCACCAGCAGCTGCAGCTGACAGGGTACCCGGCACAGCAGGCTGCGGCCTGGCTGCAGGCGTCAGGTCAGCCAGGCCTCATGCAGCCAGGCCCCTGGTGGCTCACAGCTCCGGGGGGGCGGGACCAGGCAGGCGGGCCAGGGGGGGCGGCACGCTGGCCACAGGCTTTGCCGCCACACAGCCCTGTGCCACAGGAGTTTGCTCAGCCCCCTGCTGCTTTCCCCCCGGGGTGGGGGGTCCAGGGCACCCCTGGGCCAGGGGCCACAGCAGCAGGCGAGCGCCCCCCTGCATCGCCTTACTCCCCTGCTGCTGCCCCTGCTGCCAGCCGGGCAGGCACAGCCCAGCTGGCAGGGCCGGCGGGGTCAGGCATACAGCGGGTCAGCGACAGCTCCAGCCGCGAGACGCAGGTCAGTGCCGCGCCCCCGGCCACCCCACAAGCTGTGCGGGGCATGGCAACTGCTGCGCCCCGTGAGCAAACGGCAGCGGCAGCAGCTGCAGATGGGGAAGGGCAGGGGCAGGCAGCGCAGCTGGGAGCAGGGGCAGCAGGGGGGGCAGCAGGGGGGGCAGCAGGGGGGGCAGCAGGGGGGGCAGCAGGGGGGGCAGCGGGCCCTGAGGGTGCAGCCGGGGAGGAGGGCGAGGCGCCGCTGGACCTGTTCCACACAACTCCCCTCACCCGCCAGCTCAAGGCGCGGGAGCGGCAGCACCAGCAGGGGGGGCAGGAGGGGGGGCAGGCGCACTCGCAATCACCCACCCCTGGCCAAGCAGGCCGCATGCACAGGGCCGGGAGCGGAGCTGACCAGCAGCCGCCTGCGGGGGGCCAGGCAGGGTACGGCAGCGCTGCGGCACCGCCCCTGCCTCACCACCAGCCAACCCTGCCCTCGCCCCCCAGGCAGCCCCACCCCCACCCCCACCCCCACCTGCAGCACCAACACTACCCCACAGCAGGCTACACAGGGCAGCTCCCCCGTCAGCAGCAGGCGCCACACCCCTCCTCCCCCCTCCCGCCCCAGCCCCAGCCCCGAGGCCCCCCTGGCCAGCATACGCCACCGGGCACGCCGCCCCACAGCAGCGCCCTGCAGCAGCCCGGCACCTCCCCTGCACGGCCCCACAGCACCCCTGGCCTGTCCGGGGAGGGCGGTCACACAGCCTCCCACGACACCCGCAGCACCGCCAGCATGCGCCGCAAGGCTGTGCCGGTCAAGCGCGCAAACCTGGACTGAGGGCAGCGCAGTGTCAGGGCAGCAGGTGCAGCGCCTGCCACGCCATGCTGTGCACAAGCAGGGGGCGTACAGGGGCTGGGGGGTGGGGTCTTGTGGGTTGGAAGTTGCAGGCGGCACAGAGTGCAGCTGTGAGCCTCTGGTCAAGCTGCTGGGGTGCGAGCAAACAGAGGCGCCAGGGGGTGAAGTGGCAGGGGGGACCTGCATGCCTGCAATCCTATTGAAGGTCGGATTAAGCGATTGCTGGGAGTCCATGCCTGATCTACCGGCTCCTTTCTGGATTGTCTCGTGGACGTGTCCTGGTTGACTTGAGCTCTTTTGAGGCTGTACATGTTGTGGTTCAACCTGGTTGCATCAGCGTAGGAGCGTAGGAATCATACAGGACAGTTGGCTTGATGGTGGATTTTGTACGACCACCAGCGCGTCAGGTAAGCGACTGATAAGTGTTGTGTCGGCGTGGGTTTGATGTTATCTTCGGAGTTGTCGCGGATGTGTAGACTGCAGACTGTGAAGCGAGAGACAGGCCGGACAACTCCATGTAATGTGGAGCCACTTCCGCCCCACTCCGGTTGCCGGCACTCCGGTTCGATGGCAACCTGATGCACCCCCAGCACGGCCACTCCGCTTGGATAATGTTGCTCAGTCCCCGAGATGCCTCCGAAAAGGAAACGCAAGCGCCCCGTCTCCCCCGCTACCTCCGCAGCCGGTGAGCCGCAGAGCCTGGCGGAAGGCTAGGCCCCTCCGAAGCTAACTGACGACGCGACGCAGTGAGCACCACTCGACATTGCAACCCCGTGCATCAAGTCCTGCCGTGCGTGTGCTGTGCTTTCCCTGCGTCTACAGGTGCCAGTGGCAGTGGGCAGCAAGACCAGGGGCAGGGGCAGGGGTAGGCTGTGAAGCAAGTCACTGCAGAGAGGCGCCAGGTCCTTGTGGAGGCAGTCCAGCCTGATCTCAGCCCAACTGTAGTAGACGCTGTTGTGGCAGAGGTCAACGAACGCATGACCATGGGCAGCAAGCAGTGTTGCCTAACAATGGTCCTGTGCCTATCCTTGCTGCTCCGGTCCTTCCTAGGTCAGCCCACTCCAGGCTTCCCAGCAGCAGTTCCAGCCCCAGGTCCCCCTCCCCCACCTGACCCAGCCTACCCTCCTTTTGCTCACCCCCGCCTTGCCACACGCAGCTCACCCCGCTCTGCAGCCGCCCCAGCCCAGCTACCCCCTCAGTGCAGCTGGGCATCTGGGACCCACAGCTGTTGGTACAGATCAGGGATGTCGTGGAGCTGCTCGCCAAAGCCAGTGTGCTGGAGCACCTGATGCGTGGCCCCCACCACAGCGGCATCAAGTTGCTGCCCGGTGAGGTGGCCGTGTTTGAGCAGCACAGCAATGCCTGGCTGGTTGCCATGCTCAAGCAGCTGGACGAGGAGCACTTGCGGGGGGACCTCAACACTCTCAACGCCAGCGCCACGAAGATCATCTCCAGCATCCAGGAGTTTTACAGGCACCCGGGGCGCTTCATCAGGTTGTGGTGCAAAGCAGTCGGGGTGGTGGAGGGGGGTTAAGCACTTCCCCCAGTTGGTGCTAGGGCGCCTAGACTACAGCCTGCCTGACCGGGAACACAAGTGGCGCTTGCCACCCAACAGTGTGCTGCGGCAGCCTAGGTGGGTACCGGAGGTAGCAAAGCATCGTATGCTGTTGGGGTTGCCGGCCCAGTGGCAGGAGGGAGTGGACTCCATAGGGAAGGGGGGGGTAGGCAGGCTGCCTTTAGAGAAGAGGGTGTGCTATGCATTGTTCGTCAACCGCAGCCTAGAGGGCTGGCAGACACCCCATGGCACCTGCCCGCGCCCCTTCACCATGCTCCCCATGCCCGCCACCCCATGCCCATGCCCGCCACTTCGTCATTGATGACAGGGTACTGCATGGGCTGCTGACCGACCTCGGCCTGACCGACCTGACAAGGGAGCAGTTTGAGGCTGACAGCCTGCCCCATTGGCAGAAGTTCATCCTGTACAGCCAGCTGCAGAACGCTGGGTGGGAGTTTGCGCGTAGGGTAGAGACAGACGGGGTCAGCATCTCAGTGCACTTTGTCCGCAGCCAGGCAGTCACGGAGCCCGTGGAGCTGCCCTTCATAGGGCGTAAGCTCACAGCCACCAGCGACTACGACCCCATCACCCACATTGCTGTTGGGGTGGGCCCAGGCATCACCCTGGCCATCAAGGCAGGGCATGCACAGCGGCACCCAGTCACGGGTCAGGTGTTGAGGAAATGGGAGTGGGAGCTTACCAAGGGGCAGCTGAAGCATGACAGCGGGCTTACCAAAGCCAAGCAGGACACAGCCCACTGGTCAGCTGCCATCCAGCCACAGCTGCAGCAGCTGGCAGCTGCTACCCCAGCTGGCACCACCATAGACAGCTTGCGGGCCCACATCCTGGCCCTCGAGGCCACCCGGGATGCACTATGGGAGGAGTACCTCAAGCCACGTTGGCGCAGGCAGCGGTTGGGGCTGCACCATGCCCAGGAGCGCGTCATCGGGGCCCTTTGCAAGCAGGTATGACCCTGACCCTGACCCTGACCCTGACCCTGACCCTGACCCTGACCCTGACCCTGACCCTGACCCTGACCCTGACCCTGACCCTGACCCTGACCCTGACCCTGACCCTGACCCTGACCCTGACCCTGACCCTGACCCTGACCCTGACCCTGACCCTGACCCTGACCCTGACCCTGACCCTGACCCTGACCCTGACCCTGACCCTGACCCTGACCCTGACCCTGACCCTGACCCTGACCCTGACCCTGACCCTGACCCTGACCCTGACCCTGACCCTGACCCTGACCCTGACCCTGACCCTGACCCTGACCCTGACCCTGACCCTGACCCTGACCCTGACCCTGACCCTGACCCTGACCCTGACCCTGACCCTGACCCTGACCCTGACCCTGACCCTGACCCTGACCCTGACCCTGACCCTGACCCTGACCCTGACCCTGACCCTGACCCTGACCCTGACCCTGACCCTGACCCTGACCCTGACCCTGACCCTGACCCTGACCCTGACCCTGACCCGGACCCGGACCCGGACCCGGACCCGGACCCGGACCCGGACCCGGACCCGGACCCGGACCCGGACCCGGACCCGGACCCGGACCCGGACCTGCAGGTGGTGAATGGGATGAACTCGGTGTCACGCCAGCACTACCACCAGGAAAGGGGAGTGACGGATTTCCTGGGAGAGGGCAACTTCAGCCAGGGTGGGTGGAAGGCGGGGGCGGTGCGGGAGGGGTTTCGCAGGGTGGTGCAGCAGCCCAGCAGGCCCAGCACGGATGACAGGCCAGACAGGCTGGTGATTGTGGATGAGTTCCGCACCAGCCGTGTCAACTCCTCAGTGCATGCCCGCCAGCCTTGTGAGCTGCACCTGCCACCTGACCAGCCCAGGCCTGCAGACTGGGTACCCACAGCAGGCCACGTCAACCCGCGGCTGGTGCGCCCAGCCTGGAGCTTGCGGCATGCGAAGTATGTGCGGGGCCTGTCTTGGTGCCATCAGGTGCCGCCCAACCCTCCGCCCCCTGCCCCTGCCCAGCCCCCCCCCCCTCCCCCAGCCCAGGCCCCCCCTCCCCCTGCCCCTGCCCAGGCCCCCCTCCCCTTCCCCGGCCCAGGACCCCCCTGCCCTGCCCAGGACCCTCCCCCACCCCCAGCCCAGGCCCCCCCCGCCCAGGCCCCACCACCTCCCCCAGCCCAGGCCCAGCCCCTCCCTGCAGCACCTGGCCCAGCACCACGACCCCAGGCCCCCCCAGGGGGCAGGTGGCTGGACCGGGACACCAACGGGTACCTGAACTTGCAGCGCATTGGGGAGAGCGTGCAGCGCCCCCTAGAGATGTGCCGATGGGATGACCTTGAGGCTCTGCCCCCCATTGGCGAGGAGTACCGGCAGCGCTACAAGCGGGTTAATGACCGGCTGCCCAAGGGCAGGCAGTGGTTGCACCGGGCTGCAGAGTACCGGCGGGGCATTGATGGCCGGGCCCGCAACAACAATGCATAGACCCTAGTTGTTTTACATAGGCTGTCAGCCTCATAAGCTGTTAGTTTTGATGAGGTGCCCAGTGGTCTGTTGAAAAAGTGCCACCAGTGTGGGGTTTGCAGTCATTAAGGGTGCGACCGAGGATGCTACAACTTAATTGTAGTAGCTGAGTGAGATTACCCACAGTCCAACATGTTGTTCCGTGTTGAATAAGTTTTGTTGGAGTGAAAAGCGAGAGAGACTACGTTGTTAGCTTTCGGCGTGAAGACCCCGTCACACCTAGTCTCCTGTTCGAGCAACTTCGCTTGACCTCGCTCAACTGGCAGCAGTTTGTTCCGTCCGCTGGTGCCTGAACCATGAAACACTGGATAAATCATATCGTGTCATCGACGGTGTATTTCTCATTCTGTTGTTGTCGTTATAACTTTCATGTTGTTACATCCTCAAGCTGCCAGCGTGTTATGCTACGGCTGAAGTAAGCGCTAAGGTCCGCAGCAGTACTGCATCCGACTGCAGCAGAGGTCCGACCCCTGGTCAACTCCACACCCCTCTCAAGACGCCAGTCCCCAGCCATGCACAGCTTCAGCTCGAGGACCCACACACTGCTCCTCACACGACGCATCCCCTGTGGGGCTGGACTGCGGGTAAATTAGACTCGCGAGCTCTGGCTCCAGTGCAACCCACAGTACCCCCCCACCTCGCTGTGCAGCTGACTCGGCAGTGTGCCCACCATGCAGCCTCCACCCCCTGCAATGCCAAGCTGCTGCGTCCCCATGCAATGCTGATGTAACACCCACCTAAAAGCTTTAGCCATAGAGCCACTTATCACCATGAACACCCCTAGCTACCCTGTGACCCCGCTACCCTGGTCATTCCTCACTCCCCCCACTTCAGAATTCAGGACGAGGATGCAGTGCAGCAAAGTGGGGGACCCACACACTAAGGCTGTTGTGCACGCTGCTGCCGGCTTCACTCTTACCCCCGGCCTGTTGCCCTGTAGGCTGCATGCATTGGGCTGCTGCGCAACATGGGGACCCATCACAGCATGCCATGGACCCATGCATCCCTCTCAACCACTGCCCTGCCCCCCCTGGCCCGTCATACTCACATCTCACATTTCACTGCAGCTGGGCCACACCCCGGATGTGAGACCACAGGCAGTACGGCGGGGCACTGGCTGGCGTGCCACTGGCCGGCCGCGGTTGAGGGGGCGGCCGCAGGGCTGGTGTGGAGGTGTCCAGGCGCCGGCCCTGGCCCTTGCGCTGCCGGCCTGGAGCGGTGCCTCCCCTTTGCTCAGCCAGCGCTGCAGCTGCCAGTGCGGGTGGCAGGCGCTGCGGCGCCTCCCCCGCATGCTGCAGCCAGTCAGCCCCTGCTGCCGCCCCAGCCCTGCTGCCACTGCCTGTGCCGCTGCTGCCGCCAGTCCCTGCGGGGCCTGAGGCTGTGAGGGGGCCAGGTGGCAGCACCAGGTCAGGGGCTGCGGCCACGATGTCCCAGCAGCCCGCCATGAGCTCGCGCTGCAGCTGCACCGGCCGCCAGCCGGACACACCCAGCGCCAGCACAAAGTCCGAGGGAAGGGCCAGGCCGGCCTGCAGCACAGCATGGCAGTGCACAGCAGCAGCAGGGCGATGGGGCCGCAGGCAAGTGGCTGGCGCCAGGCAGGGCTGCAGCAGCAGGTCAGGGACTGCAGGTGGAGCCCATGAGGAGCGGCAGCAGGTGCAGCGCTTGAGTGTTGCCAATAGTAGCAGCAGCAGCAGCAGTATCCCATGCAACCCTCTGCCACCTTCATGGGGCTGGCTGTTTACTCCACCCCAGTCAAGGTCAGGGTGTAGCTCCACCAGCTGAGCCAAACCCTCACTCTTACCCACTCCACCATCCTTTCCCCGCCCGTCCCCCGCCAAGGCTCCTTGACCTTGCCCCTTGCTGCTCACCTGCACCAGCTGCACTGCTGCAGGCAGGCCGCCCGTGTAGAGCCCATCTGCCACACAGGCTGCGCCCTGGAGGCCACGGAAGCGGTGCAACAGGGTGACGTGGTCCAGGTGCACCGGGCCGCCCAGCTGCAGTGTGTGCTCGCTGAACACCGACATGAAGCCTGCGGGCAGCAGCAGCAACCCAGCCTGTTGACAGACACGCTGGGCTGGCCCGCATGCACACAGCGGCACTTAGGCAGCGCACCACACCCTGGTGAGGGGTTGGGGTTAGGGTTAGTGTCAGGGGCAGGGAAGGTTTGGCGTCAAACCCTACTCTGAGCCCGGCCCCACCTTGCACTGCTGCCGTGACGGTGAGGTCCCTCACGCGCAGGGGAGAGGCCTTGTTCAGCACCAGACCCACACTGCCTCGCACAGGGTCTGCACAGCCAGCCAGGCAGCACCACTTGCAGCCGCCAGCCAGCATATGCCCACTCCGCCGCAAGACCCTCTGCTCGCCTAGGCAGCTCAGCCCTAGCCTGATCTCCCTGAGCGCCCCTCACCCTGCCAGGGGTGTGGCTTTGTGGCCCACCACGCATGACTTGTGACGCACCATGGGATGTGATGAGCACCACTGCGCGGTGGAAGAAGGCGCTGTCCTGCCTGCCTGGCTGCCCTGCTGTGGCTGCGTCCGCTGGGCCTGTGTCGCGTGCCACCAGCAGGCAGCCTAGCTCCGGCATGGCCAGGCGGTGCGCCCAGCCCCCCGCAGTGAGCTGGGCGCTGTAGCCGGCTCCTGTGGAGGTGCAGCGGCTCTGCTGCCAGGGGCCCTGCGCCTCCCTGCCTGCCTGCTGGGCCTGACATGGGCCTGGCTTGCTGGGCCTCACTGCAGGGCCTGTCCAACGGGTGGAGGTGCAGGGCGGCTGGGGTGGGGGGTGAGGGGCCGGGCTCCTGGTAGGATGGGCAGGTCTGTTGGCCTCGAGGGATTTGGTACCACTGCTGCTGTTGCGTCGTCGGCTGGGTGCACTGGCGGCTGGTGCTCTTGCGCCTTGCCTAGGGGCTGTCAGGTCAATGGTGCCGGAGGGCGGGTGCAGCACACCAGCGCCCTCAGGGCTCTCAGCAAGTGATGCAGTCCAGGCCTGCTCCACCAGTCGCGCCCGGAAGGTCCTCCAATCCTGGGAAAGGCAAGGCATGGGAAAGGGGTGCTTTGGGAAGCTGGCGAAATGGCATTGCATTCACGCATATGCCGCGAACCTGCAATTGAGACCTAACGAGCTTCCATGCAGCCGCCAGGCGTCCCCCCCGTGGGCCCTGCTGTCATGCCACCACTGCTGCAGCGGGCGGATGAGTGGTCGCCATCTTCAGCCCCTGCTGCCTCTCCTTCCTCCCCCTCCTGCTCGTCCTCCTCCAGCTCCTGGCTGCTGCCCCGGGAGCTGCCGCTGTCAGACTCTGCGTGGAGCACAGAGCAAGACCTTAGACATCACAAGAGCGTACAAGGCATACAGCATGGAGGTGGCCTGGCCCACATCGACATTGTGGCCCTGCGCTGTTGGTGGTTCAGGGTACGCCTGGTGGCCCCGCGCTGCCGCTGAGCATCAGTGACTTAGCGTCAGGTCACGTTACATGCACAACTAACCGCGTGCAACCCCAAATTGTGTAAGATACGCCTGTCCTGCTGCCGTGCGACAGCTGCGGGTCACCAACAGCTGAGCAGTGTGTGAGGTTGCCAGTGCACAGGCAGTACAGCAGGCAGTACGGCGGCCCCCTGACCCACACTCCAGAGCCAGCTCAGGGCCACACCATGCTGGTGAGGTGTTACAGGGCAGCCTGGGCCATCTCTCCCTACTGTCCCCTGCAAACAGGCCCAGCCCTTGCCCCTGGCCGCCCACCTCGGCCCGTGAGGAACAAAAGCTGCTCCAGGATGCGTTCACGCTGAGACGGCGTCACGCTCTGACTGTCCCGCCCCGCCCCACCTTGGCTGTCCTGGTCCAGGCTGTTGGCTACGCCCCGCCCCACACCCCCCTGCTGCCCCAGGCTGGAACGCTGCTGGCTGGAGCACCGCAAGCTGTGCCGGCTGGGAGGTGTTGGGCAGGCGGCTGGCAGGAGACCCCCTGGTGGGCTGCCTGTGGGGGAGGGGGCAGCGCCAAAGGGGCTGGGGGGCTGCAGGGAGCTGCGGCAAGGGGATGGAGCTGCGGGTGCAGCAGCACTGGGCGGGGCAGGCCCCTGGTGGGTGAGGTCTGTGTGGACAAAGCTGCTGCCATTGGCCCCAGGCCGGTCTGCACTGGCTGGCCATGGGCAGGGGTAGCCGCCTGCCTGGCCATGAGTAGCCGCCTGCTCAGGGGGTGGTAGCTGCAATGGCATGACTGACATGACACTGTTGACTGTTTGCTGGGCTGTCTGACTGTTGCTGATTGATGCTACTGGGAGGATAGGCATGGGGCAGTGGCCCTGACGCTGGCAAGGTGCTGATGGTAGCTGGCCAAGCCTAATTGAAGGAGATGTGTTCAGTGATGCAGGGGTTGGCAGTTGCTGGGCCACAGGTGGCTGCTGGCTTGGGTCGAGCATGGCAGTGAGAGGTGGTGGGTTGGGAGGTGGTGGACACTGGCAGGCCAGTCTTCTTTCGACCTCGTGCATTTGCAGCTGCGTGCAGCACAACACCGTTTGTAGCGCTCGCAGCTGTTGCCCGCAGTTTACAGCGGCGTTCAAAGCCTGCGTGCACACGTGAAGACACCTGTCGTGCTCAAACTGCATTCCCGCTAGTCCAGCTTCAGCACAACCCAACATGCTCGAAGGGGCACGGCGGGCAGCAGTCAGGCACCCACCGATACCGTTGCTGGGTCCTCTTGCTGGGTATACATCATTAGTGGGTGCACGACGAGCGGCAAGGACTGCACCAAGCTGACCAGGGCAGAGCACATAGCTGCGTCCGGATCGCTTTGCATTGCATGCCAACTTCAAAGCTTCTACCAAAACCTTAGGTACAAAAGGTACCAAAGACCCTCACACATAATCTCGAAGTGGCCGTTGCACGGCTCACAAGCTGGCATGCACGGTCAACACCGCCTGACAGTGAGCCGCATAGCCCGCCATCTGCACTTATCGCGGTGCACGGTCAGCTTTCCCACCAGAACTTCGCCTTCGTGGAGTTTCAAATCGCCAGTGGCAGGCGGCCTCAATCACGATGAGGCAGTAAATACAGTGCAAATCCATATAACATGGTGCTTTGCCCAAGATGTGAGCATGCCAGTATTTGTCTGTGGCATGGTGTGCCATAGTGCAGACAAGGGAGGCTTTCACCATCACCACCATTAGCCACTCTGACCAGTACACCATGGTCACGAGCACAGGTGCCGTGGCCTACCCTGCAAGCTCAGTACCAGGCGCTCCTGAGCCCTTTAGAGTTGGAGGGACTGTCACCCCTACCTGCCTTCCACCCTCAAGCACCTACCCCCTCCCCCTCCCCCTCCCCCTCGCCACCACCATGCACCTCCCCACCTGCGTCCCATTCCCACCACACAAACCTCAGCCCATGTCGCACCAGTCCAGATACACCCCGCCCGCCACCAGCGGGCACTGCCTGGCTGCACGCCGCTGCCCCTGCAGTGCACCCTGCCACCCCCCTAGCACCCAGCCGCTCCCCGGCCTCCCCCGTTGCCCCCAGTTGTCCTCCAGGAGGTCTAGGGCTCAACTCCCGGCAGCAGCAGCAGCAGCAGCGGCCCCCAGAGCTGTGTGAGGTGCAGCGCTGGCGGGAGCGGCTGCTGTCCAAGGTGCTGGCCCGCACCAGCCTGGCCCAGGCCCTGCAGCCCTCACCAGCCCAGACCGCAGCCTCCTCCCAGCTGCCCGCCACTGCTCAGCTGCCAGCCAACCCCTGGAGCCTGCCAGGTGCCGGCAGCCCTGCCCCTGCCTCCAGCACTGCCCCGCACCTGGCTGCCACTGCCACCGCCCTGAGACTGCGCCACACCAAGCATGGCAAGCCCTTCCTTGAGCTCAGCCAGGTCCAGGAGGAGCAGCCAGACCTGATGCTCAGCCAGGCTGAACGGCTCAAGCAACGCCAGCTGCCTGGTGGGGGAGGGAAGCCGGGGCTCGGCGACCCCCAGCAGGCACCGCAGGCTGCAGCAGCGCTGCGCGGTCCTGGCCACCCCAGTAGATCCGGGCAGGGAGGTGAGGTGGCAGTGTCCGCTGCGCCCCCCCTCCAGGCCTGGACCTGGCAGCCGGACCTGGCAGTGGGGCCCGGCCCCCCCTCCGCCCTGCACTTCAACGTCTCGCACTGCGCTGGCCTGGCAGGTGGGGCCAGGAGCAGCAGCAGGGCAGGGCAGGGCAGGGCAGGGAGGCAGGAGAGAGGGAGAGGCACTGGCCTAGGCCCAGCACCTTGTGGCCCTCCCCTGACCCCCTGACCCCCTGACCCCCTGACCCCCTGACCCCCTGACCCCTGCCCCTGCAGGCTGTGCAGTGGGACCAGGCAGGGTGGCGCTGGGCCTGGATGTGGAGCGTGTGCGCCGCACCCCACGCAGCCCCGGGGGGGTCATGGCTCTGGCTCGCCGCCGCCTGGCCCCCGCTGAGGTGGAGCTGCTGTCAGGTGCGGCCTGGCCTGGCCCTGGCCCCCACCCCTGCCACCCCCACCTGCCTGCCCGCCTCCACCCTCCCTGCACCAGGGCCTGCCCCAAACCGCTTCCTCCCCTCCACCTCCTCTCGCAGCTCCCGTGTGGCTCAGGGCCGCCCCTCACCTGCTGCTCCCCCCACCTGCAGCTGCTGCCCCCCACCTGCCCCTGACGCGAGGATGCCCGCCTGCCGCTGACTTGTGCTGCGCTGCGCAGCCTGCCCGGATGAGCTCAGCCGGCAGCGCCTGTTTGCCTGGCTGTGGGCCGCCAAGGAGGCCGTGCTGAAGGCGCGCGGCACAGGCCTGGCGGCGCACCCGGGCCTCAAGGCCTTTGCTGTGGGTGCGTGGGCAGGGGGGCCAGGGGGGCAGGGGGGGCAGGGGGGGGCAGGGGGCCAGGGGGGCGGGGGGGCAGGGGGGGGCAGGGGGTAAGGGGCTGCCAGGGGGTCAGGGGTCTGTTTGGACAGCGAGGCGAGCTGAGAGCTGCATGCGGCTCAGGGCCCCTGAGGGCTGCGGGGGGCTGGCTGCAGTGTAGGCAGGGGCCAGGCAGGCGGCAAGGGGTCAGTGGGTGGGGCTGCCAGGGGCTGCCAAGGTGCCGTGCTGTGTTGTGCCCGGGTCGCCCTGACGGGTGGTGTGTGGGGGCTGGCTGCAACCACAGGCCTGCCGGCTGAGCTGTTGCTGCGGGCGGTGCAGGCCGGTGAGGATGGGTCGAGGGGCAGCCTGATGCAGGCCAAGGGGGGGCAGGCTGCGAGGGGGTGGGGCCCAGACAGCTGTCTGAGTGCAGGTCAGGGGGGGCACAGCAGCAGCAGTGGCAGCAGCAGCACGGACAGCAGCAGTGGCAGCAGCAGATGCAGCATTGAAAGCAGCAGTGGCAGCAGCAGCAGCAGCAGCAGCATGGACAGCAGCAATGAGACCAGCAGTGGCAGCAGCAGCTGCTATAGTAGAGCAGCCCCCGGGCAATGGGTTGTACCCCCCCAGCTGCGCCTGAGTCTAAGCCGGCCCCCTGACAGCAGCAGGGATGCAGGGGGGCCACAAGGGGGGGCACTAGGGGGGCCTGCCGCACCCCCTCCAGGGGTCAACCTGTATGGCGAGGCAGGGGGCGAGCAGGGCCTGCCCCCTCCAGCCCCACCCAGCTGCAGTGCTCAAGCCGGCCTGGCGCCCAACTACCAGCTGCTGCTGTTCCAGCCCAGGTGAGCTCAACGCTAGAGCCTGTCTGCTGCTGGATGTGAGAGCAGATGCTTCATAGCAGCAGCTGGGTCCCCTGCTGATGTCAGCCTCATGCCAAGCTCGTACGGCCCGGGCACACGGCCCACTGGCCCTGATGGCGGGCAGGAAGACAGACGTGAAGCGGAGGCTGGCCGGTGCCGGGCATTCGAGCAGGGCATTTGGGCTAGCCATTTGAGCGAGCCGTTCCTGACGGACAGGTTGCGTTAGAGCGGAGGTTTAGAGACAGCTAGTGCGTGGCTCACGTGCCGCGACCACGTGCTTGACCTGCAGCCCGGACCATGTCGCCGCGCTCTGTGTCGTGTTGCCACCCGGTGACCGGTTTCCCGCCCCAGAATCCGGGCCGAGGGGCGCGCGCGACGACGCCGCCTCGAGCGCCGTGACCCTAAAGGAGTTGCGCCTCAGTATGTCGCGCGCCGTCCCGTTGGTGAGCAACGAGCCCATGGCGTGGTCGGCGTCGCAGTTGAGCAACCAAGAAAGCAGTGACCTGGTTGGACATCGCAGCGATGATTGGCAACCCGTGCCCCTCGCGGCTACCCTGGCTATGTGTGCAAGCGGGGGCGTGCTTGTCCTCCGCGAGCATAGTGGCTAGTCCAGTAGCTCCTTCAGATGAGAATAAACCTTGGGGTAAACATTTGTCCAGCTGTCATTCATGACCCAGCAAGCTCGGCAAATTCAGCAAGTAAGGCACCGCGCTCAACCAATCTAACTAACGAGGCACGGGATGTCTATGCCTTGACCTGCTTGAACAGGTAGCAGTAGCCCAAGTCCAGTGGCGGGGCCTCCGACTCGGCAACCTTCTCGTCATTGAAAATGTACCAGCGCCCGCCCTTCTTGATATGCGCAACGTAATGTCCGCACGCCGTATTGCTGCCCATGTGGCTGATGACGGCCTGTAGCTCGTACTGCCCGGGGCCGTCAAGCACTGCTGCCTTGCCGCCCGCGCTGTCGCCTGCACGCCGTGCAGGGAGGCGCGCACTGACAAATGAAACTGGTCGGAAAGCGCGAGAAAGACGGAGCAGACCGAAACTGCGATGGTCTGCGTGTGAAGGGTTTGTGCTGCCTGGCCTGACCTGGCCCCAGCAGGTCACACCGGGCAGATCATACTAATGCCCAGATGGGCCGAGGCCAGGCCTCCCCAGCCTAACCCACTGCTGCTGCTGCTGCTGCTGCCCGCCCCTGGTCAGACCGTGTCCCCCTCACCTGCTGCGCTGCTGGGCGCCTGGGGCTGACCCCCAAGAGGGGGCGCCAGCACCTGGGCCACGGCAGCGTCCAGGTCGTCCATGTGGCTGAACAGCCAGTCAGCGGCGCGGTCCAGCGCCCCAGAGCAGGCCTGCGGGTAGGAGTCAGCAGGGGGAGCAGCCAGGGAGCGCTGGACCCAGGGGCCTGGACTGGCAGAGAATGCGGGAATCAGGCAAGTGGGGGAGCAGGCTGGGGCGGCTGGGGGGTGGCTGGGGGGTGGCTGGGGTGTATACCTGCAGTGCAGCTGCCGCCTGCTCCTCTGTGAAGCCCATTCCCGCCAGCATGGACACGGACTCTGCGGGGAAGCCTGCAGCCAGCACCCCCCGTGCCCCTCACCCCCTGAGCGCCAACACATGACCCAGCCCTGAAGGAGGTCCGCAGCAGCAGGCGCAGCTCAGGCTGGGTCAGGCAGACGGAGCAGACAGCAGTCAAGATGGCCAGGGCTAAGCCAGCAGAGCTACAAGACAGGGTCAGGGTCAGGGTCAGGGCTGAGCCTAGTGGACAGCCAGGCTGCCAGGGCACCTAGCCCAGCACCCCCTCACCTGAGGCCACCCCTGGCCCGGCCCCTGCTGGCTGGGCTGGCTGCAGCGCTGCCTCGGGGCTGGGCAGGGGGTCCTGCAGGTCTGGGTCCTCCATGTGGCTCAGCAGCCACTCCATGGCAGGCTCCACGCCCTGGTTGCCGCTGGCCAGGGCTGCGCGCTTGCACCCGTTCTCACCAAACCCCATACTGACGAGAGCCGCCACCACCTCAGGATTGGGCGCAGGGGCGGCGCTGGGGGGCGGGGGGGGAGCAGCAGGAGGGAGGGGGGCTGCGCCAGGCGGTGGGTCGCTGGGCTGCAAGCGCTCCTCTGGCTGCGGCCCGATGCTGCGCAGGGGCGTGAGGTCCAGGCTCTGTGGCACCTCCACACTGACCTCCAGCTGCAGGGGCAGGGCCAGGATCAGGGTTAGGGGTCAGGGTCAGGGTCAAGGGGCAGCAGGGGGGCAGCAGCGCTCCAAAGGGATCCTGGCCTGACCTTGCATGGCACCCAGTTGTCGCCCGTGTAGTATCGCCTGCAGCACAGCCAACAGGTCACAGCAAGCTGGCAGGCAGCAGCAGGCAGCAGCAGGGGCAGGGGCAGGACACAGACAGGGGTGTGAGGGGGCCAGCGGCTGCCCTGTGTGCTGCAGGCGGCTCAGGGCCCAGCCCCGCAACCTGCACAGCCCTGAACCCCACCCCCCTTCACTGACTGCTGCTGCCCCCCCTGCTGCTGCCCCCTGCTGCTGCCCCCTGCTGCTGCCCCCTGCTGCTGCCCCCTCACCTCATAGCCAGCCAGAGGTATGGCGGGAAGGAGGCCAGGCCTGAGCGGCGCAGTGCGCGCGTGGAGCGGCCGGCAGCTGCACTCCACACGCCCTCCACCTCCTCCTCAGCGGCCCAGCGGGACAAGCAGGAGGCAAACGGCACCTGGAGCAGCAGGACAAGGGGGGTGGGTCAAGGAGGGCAGGGGGGCACAGGGGGCCAGGACGCCCTCCTGCACTGCCCTCCCCCTGTCCCCTCCCCCTGTTCGGCGAAGGGAGGAGGGGGCTGGTGGGGGGAGGGGGAGGGGCTCATCATGAAGCGTCTCGGCCACCCTGCCTTGTCTTGCCTTGTCTTGCCATGCCAACCCTGCCCCCCTTCCCATGCCTTGGACACCCTCCTGCCCTTCTTGACCCCCCCCCTGCAGTTGCCCCCTGCTGCCCTCCTTGACCCCCCCCCCCCCCACCCACTAGGCAGTACCTGGGGTATGACAGCCTCCTCCTCAGCCCCAGCCAGGCCAGCCGCCCCTGAGCCCTCACTGCCCGGCTGGGCCGCTGCCAGGGACCCGGCGGCCTTGGCTGCAGCACGCTTGGCTGCACGCTCCTGCAGGTAGGCAGGCAGGCAGGCGGGCGAGCGGGCGGGTGGGGGTCACCAGGAGACGAGCTTCACTGTCATGGGAGGGTGCCCTGCGCCCTGCTGCTGCTGCTGCCACCCCGCCCCCCTGCCTCCACATAGGGCCTTGCCCACGCCCGCTCCCTCCCCTGCTGCCCTGCCCACCTTTGCTGCCTCCACCTCCCCCTTGTTGACTGCTGCCTCCAGGGGTATGTCCAGACCCATCCACAGCTCAGGCCGCTGGCTGTAGCGCACGGCACCGCTCTCGCTGCACTGCGCCACCACCACCACCACCACCAGTACCAGCCAGTACAGCAGTCAGCCGGCAGCACAGCTGTCAGCAGTCAGTCAGGGCACAGCAGTCGGCAGCAGCAGCAATCGTACGCTGTCGGGACACCCAAAGCCGAAAGCACAACCAAAGGCCCACAACCACTCCCATCAGCCAGTTTAATAGCCACCCCTCCCCCCCCCCCCCTCCCCCCCCTCACCTGCATCCTGTCTTCTTGCAGGAAGCTGAACAGCGCCCGAGTGGGCAGCCCCGCAGCCCCTGCAGCTGCCTGCCCCCCACTGCCCAGACCCAGTCGAGCTGCCTGGCTGTGTTCCGCGCGAGACACCTGCACACCACACCACACTTACACTCAGCCCGCCCGCCCGCCATGACACACAGCACAGGCCCACCAGCGCTGCAGCCCCACACTACACTGCCCGGACCTGCTATGCACCCCTCCCTGCCCCCCAGCCCCCTGCCCCTACCTTCCCCCCCTGCCCCTGCCCCCCCCCCTGCTGCTCCCCCCCACCAGCTCGACCAGGTGCGCCCAGTACTCCAGCGCGTCCTGCTGCCGCCCGCTGCTGAACTCAGCATGGCCACGGCCCGCCAGCGCCTTGAAGCGACCTGGCCGCACCGCCCGGCCCCTGACCCACTCGTCCTCCCCCACCCCCCCTGCTGCTGAAGCCGCCCCCACAGCCGCTGCTGCTGCGGCCCCTGGGCCGTGTTGCCCCTCCTGAGCCTGAACCCCTGCTGCTGCACCTCGCGCCTCAGTGGGGGGGGAGGGGGGGTCCTGCTCCATGGCCAGCTGCCCCGCACCCTGGGCAGGGGGGGGCGGGGGCGGGGGGTGGCCGGTTCGCCCCAGCTGCAGCGCCACACCCAGCTGCAGGCATGGAGGGAGGCAGCAGCAGCAGGGGGCCTGGCTGCTGAGGGGAGGGGCGACGGGCTCCACCTGCCTTGCAGGCTGTGGTGGTGGGGGGGAGGGGGCAGAAAGAGAAGCACAGGGCAGGTGGTTCAGGACAATGGCTGTAGGGAGGATGGGAGGGGAGGGGGGGGAGAGGGGGGAACAGGGGCTGGTTTAGACTCTGAGCCACAGCCTGCACCACAGCCGCCGCCCCCCCCCCCTGCCACCAGCACCAGGCGCCCCCCCGGTCATAGCGCTGGCTGCCACCCCCCCCCCTGCACCCCACCTTGGCCATCTGGCAGGCCAGGTCCGTGGCGGGGTCAGCTGGGGCGGAGTCGAACAGCGCGGGTGCCGGCTGCAGGTAGCGCGCCCACACCTCAGGCAGGCTCCACAACACCTGGGGGCCAGGGGGGGCCAGGGGGGGGCAGGGAGGGGGCCAGGGGGGTCAGGCAGCAGGTGGGTCATCGCTGCAGCGCGAGGTGTGAGGGTGTCAGGCAAGGAGGGTGGCGGGGGGTGCAGGCTGCCAGGCTGACCCAGGGGAGGTCAAGAGGCGGCACTGGTCGCCCTTGCTTTGGTCGAGTTGTGAGGGGGGGGGGGGCAGCAAGCAGCAAGCAGCCAGCAGCCTCCCTGCCGCCCTGCTGTTGGCCGGGCTTGCCCCCTCCCAGGGTTAGTGGTGGGTGCAGCTGGAGTCAGGGGCGCCACTGACCCTGTCACCAGCCACTGACCAGCCACTGACCCGCCCCGCCCGCCCTGCCCCCCCCTGGTCAGTCCTTGTCCGCCCCGCCCCGCCCTGACCTGCAGCACGCTGTTCATGTAGCAGGAGTTGCCCAGGTTGATGAGGCCAGTCAGGCCGGGGCCCCACACCGGCAGCAGCGCCCTGCCCCCGCCCTCAGTGATGCGGCTGAACTCGTAGCTGGTGTTCAGCGCCAGCTGCAGCTCAGCCATGCTGGCAGCAGTCTTGTCCATCTGTAGCCAGGCAAGGGGGGGGCAGGGCAGGCTGGGAGGGGGGGGGGGGGCAAGAGCAGCAGCAGGGTCAGGGCAGGGATTGTGGGACAATGCAGTTTCACACACAGTAGGGGGGAGGGGGCAGCAGCAGGCAGGCAGCCAGTGCACTGCCAGTCTGGTCTCCCTCTGCCCCCCCTGCTGCCCCCCCCCCTCCCTCCCTCTGCCCCCACCTGCATCATGTCAATGCCCCAGTGGGACAGGTGCTGCGCCAGGAGGGGGTCCGTCACCATGTCGTCCTCATCAGCGGCGTACCTGACACACCCAGCAGACAGCCAGCAGGACGGCTCCGGGGCAAGGCCAGCAGCACATCACCCAGCCCTGCCCACCTTCCCCTGCCCCCCTCCCCCTGCCCCCTCCCCCTGCCCACTTCCCCTGCTGCCCTCCCCTGCTGCTTCCCCCCCCTGCCACCCCCCCTTGACTCACGAGTACACGTCAGCCCCATGCGGGGTGATGGTGCCCAGCTTGACCACCAGCGGGTAGCGCCGCCCTGTGGCCTCATAGTGGCGCAGCGCAGCCCCCGTGCCGCCACTGCCGTCCCAGGTCTGAACACCACCACCACCACCATTACCACCACCACCACCACCCTCCTTGGCAATAGCATACCTTGGCAGCAGCACTGACACACACAGGGACGTCACAGCCCCAGCAGCAGCAGCACTGCATGTTCTGCCGTTACCCATCATGTTTCATTTCATTCATTCGTTCATTTTCATAGCGCACTGCCCTAACATCACATAACAAACGCACAAGACAATGTACTTGGCGCCCCAGCAGCAGCAGCCAGCGCCCAGCCACTCACCCCCCTGACCCTGGCTTTGCTACTGCTGCTGCTGGCGTGGGGATGGGGATGGGGACGGTGGTGGCTGTGCTGCAGGTGGTGGTGGTGGCTGTGGTGGCTGTGGCGCAGCGCAGCGGCGCACCTGCCTGCCTGACCCGATGAAGCCGGTGGACAGGTTGAGCCACAGGTTGTCCGTCACACCACTCTCCTCACACCTGGACAGCAGCAGCAGGGCACCAGAGCCGGACACACCTGGATTGACAGCAGGCACCACCTGGCCTGGACCTTACTCCTGAGCTGCCAGCTTGAACTGGGCACCACAGCAGGGACAGAGCACCCTCCTCTCTCCCCCCATGCCTGACACCCCCCCCCCCTGCCTGCCCCTCACCTCCAGTCCTTAGGGTTGGGCGACACCTTGCGGCCTGCAGTGTCCAGCTGCACCAGCTCCGCTGCGTAACGGCTAACACGCCGCTCCTCCTCCCACACGCCGGACGCCTCCGCCACCGCTGCCGACTCGTGCGCCTGCAGGGCGGCCAGCAGGCGCAGGGCGGCTGGAATGGCGGCACCCCTCGTCCCCCTGCAGCACCCCCCCTGCCTCCTCTGCCCCCTGCACCCCTCACACTCGAACTCAGGCCACTGGACTGCTGCGGGCCCCACCTGCCCCCACCACCCCCCTCTGCCTGCACTGCACCCCCCCTCCCTCGCACATTGATGGCTGCCAGCGCTTGCAGCACACGCTCCGGCAGGTCTGGGCACGGCAGCGGCAGCGCCAGCTCCTGGCCTGCCGGGCCCCACACCACCAGCTGCTGACTGCTGTCAAACTTGTAGCGGGGGCCTCCTGCTCGCAACACGCAGCCAGCGGGGGGAGGGGGAGGCGGTGGAGGCAGGCAGGCAGGGGGCTAGTCCCACAGAGGGTGATGCAGGCTAGGGCGGGGGGGCCAGCCCCCGGCTTTCCCCCACCTGCAGCCGCCCCCCTGCCCCTGTGGCCGCTGCCCAGCTGGGTCCTGTCTCACCTAGGTCCAGCTGCAACCCTCCTCTAGCGCCCACCGCTGCTGCTGCTGCTGCTGCTGCGTCAGGGTCGTCAGCAGCCTCCGCCGGCACCTGCATATACCACCACCACCACCATCACAACAAGCAGCAGCAGCACATTCACCAGCAGCAGGGGCAGTTGCAGCTGCAGTAGTCGTGGCACCTGCTCCCCTCCAGCCAGCCAGCCAGCCAGCATTCTGTCCAGCCAACAGCAGCATCCTGGCAGTTGTTGACCCTGACCCAGCCTGGCCGCCCTACCGCCTGCCTGGCCCTGGTGCTGCAGACCTCACCCTCACACGCTTCTCGTGCAGGTACAGGGCCTCGCCTGTGCGCTTGAACTGCGTGCCCACGAACTCGGCGCCGAACCCCTGCAGGGCCTTGCACGGCTGATAGCGGCAGCCGGGGCCGCAGCTGGCACCTGCTGCGCCGCACCTGAAAGCTGGTGAGGCTGACGAACAGCCCGCCGGGGGACTCCGGAGTGTCGAAGCTGAACATGCACTCGTCCTTGTAAACTTTGTCGTGGTGCGCGGGAATACGCACGCTGCCCATGTGGGCGCGCACCTTGGCCAGGCTGGCCTCATCTACCGCCATGTCGCGGACAGCGCCAAGCAGATCAAGATCAAAGCAGCTGAAATATACACAATTGCCCCGCGTCACAACCGATGTCGATATCGTTAAGGGTTGCAGCAAACACTGCAGTTGACAATCAAATTCCGGACACACGCCATGCAAGTACGACAAAACCTAGCCTGGGCCCTAGGCCAGCCGGCCTGGCGCATAAGCTCGGACACCCACTGGCGATGACGCCCTCTAGCAGGCTCATGCTAATGTGACGGTGGACCCTCCTCGCTTGCAGCCTGGTTGTTGGTTTGGGTTGGGATGTTCAATGTTCTGCAGGTTTGTCAGGCAGACGTTTCCATTGGCAGCCTGGCTAGTGGAAAGGACCTCCTTCCATTGATAGCCGAGCGGGCTAGCGGCTCTAACCATTGCCGGCGTATGGCTCGGCTTGGCCCAGAGCCTCGTGTAAAGAGCGTAGGGACAGATGCAGAACTCAGTTTAGACAGTGCACAGAGGGCAGGCCATGAACTCTGAAGTATGGGTCAGCTTGGCCCAGAGCCTGGCAACAACGCGTTGAACAGCCTACTAAAGCACGCCTGACAGGCCACCGTGTGGCTTCAGTCGTTTCAATCCATCCATGCAGCATTGCGGACAAGGACGTGACAGACTTGATCGCCGGTCCTACACTAATCGCGGGCTATCCAGCACCGCGAAGCCCGCCGCCACGCCTCCCTCGTTGCTGTCCGCGCGCTTAGTGCGCACTAGATGCCCGGCCTGCGAGCGGCACAACAGCCAGCCGCACGTCGCCCGCACTGTTTCCTGAAAATGCTAAACCATTGACTTGAGCTCTGTAAGCGCAAAGGGAATGACATTTCGGGAAATGTAAAGGGGGAAGGCCGAGAGGGAGGCGGGTGTCCCTTTGCATCACACTTTTCACACTGCGGAGGTGCCGTAGGTAGGGGCGGTAGCTTGCGACCGAGGACTGCGCAGTGCGTGAGGCAAGAGGCGGGATCGCGCGCGACTTACTTCGGCATTTAGCAGGACCTGGTCGCCTCGGCGCAGGAACACGCCATACACGCCCAGCTCGCTCAGCGTGTCGGCCTCAGCCCATTGCCCGGCCCGCACTAGCACGCTGCGCTGGGGGGGCGGCAAGATCTTCTGCATCAAGATGAAGGCGGACAGGCCCTCGCCGCCCTCACGCAGCCGCGCCACGAGCTCCTCGTCTGCACAACACACCATACCAACAGTTTTGTCCAACGCTCTATACAGCGTTCGCTACGTACTGCCATAGTTTAGGGCTCGCTTTGCACTATGAAATGGTCGCTTTGCGCAATGCACTATCGCGCATCGCGCTACATAAAGCGACTTTTGACCTGCCCTTTTGCGTAAAGCTCGCTGATTTCGTACTCGAGCCATGTGTCCAAGCAAGGTCGAGCTATACACTTGAGGATATGAATCTGGGCGATGTCCATTAGCTACAAGTTATGCATCTGGGCAGACGACAACACAACACAACACAACACACCACAGCACCGGCACCGCTGGCAGCCCATAAACCACCCATTTCAACCGCTTCACTGCCCGATGTGGCCCCGTTCTGGCTAAGCCCTCGGTGCCAGGCCCCGCCCCCCCGAGCCTGCTGCCCACTGCCCAATACTGCATGCACCCCACCCTGCCCTCACCTCCTGCACGCTCCTTCCCCTCCATCCCTGCCCCCGCCCACTACTCACCTTTGCTTCCTATCCCTCTCTCCCCTCCCCCTCCCGCTTCCACCTTGGCCCCCTCCCTGCTTACGCAGCCATTGCCACCCAGCGCATGCCCTTGCCAGCACTCACTGTACAGGTTGTTGCCGCCGCCCTCACGCTGCGGCTTCAACACATACGCCTCCGGCCGTGCCAGCGCATCAGCCACCACCGCCGCAGTGCCAGGATCCTGCATCAGGGCCAGGGTGGGGGGCCAGGTCAGCAGCCCCTGGGTGGACTGGGAGGCCAGGGGTGGCCCTGAGAGCCCCCTGCCCTTGCTGTCCCCCTGGCCTCCCCCTCCTTGCTGCCGCCATAGGCCCCCTCTGCTCCCCCCCTGCTGCCCCCCTAGCCCCCTCTGCCCCCCGAGCACCTGCAGGTCGTCCAGGCTCCACAGGCCCGCAAAGAAGGTGCGCAGCGCCGCTACGTCCTCCGCCTGCGCCATGAAGCGCTCCAGCACCCCGGGCCGTGCCAGGTCCTGCTGCACCTTCTTGGCGCCTGGCAGCAGCACACAGGGGGCAGGGCCTGAGGGGGGGCCTGGTGACAGCTAGGCAGGGGGGGGGGAGGGCAGGGGGGAGGGGAGAGGGGGAGAAAGGGGGCAGGGGAACAGGGGGACAGGGGAACAGGGGAAAAGAGAAGAATGTGGGGAGGGGAGGAGAGGGGGAGGGGAGACAAGGGGGTGGGGCATGGCAGCAGGGGGTGGTGGCGGGTGCGGCTGGCCCTGAGCCCAGGCTGAGGTGCTGGTGGGCTGGCGCCTGGACCCTGTTGGCCCCCTGGCTGCTGCTGGCGGCCACCTGCCAGCTGGTAGGCCACACTGGGGCACTTTGCTGCGCTGCTGCTCTCCACACGCTGCCGGGCAGTCCACTCCACCTCGCTGGGGTAGTCAGTGGGGCTGTAGCCCGCCCTGCAGGGTCAGGGTCAGGGTCAGGGTCAGGGTCAGGGTCAGGGTCAGGGTCAGGGTCAGGGTCAGGGTCAGGGTCAGGGTCAGGGTCAGGGTCAGGGTCAGGGTCAGGGTCAGGGTCAGGGTCAGGGTCAGGGTCAGGGTCAGGGTCAGGGTCAGGGTCAGGGTCAGGGTCAGGGTCAGGGTCAGGGTCAGGGTCAGGGTCAGGGTCAGGGTCAGGGTCAGGGTCAGGGTCAGGGTCAGGGTCAGGGTCAGGGTCAGGGTCAGGGTCAGGGTCAGGGTCAGGGTCAGGGTCAGGGTCAGGGTCAGGGTCAGGGTCAGGGTCAGGGTCAGGGTCAGGGTCAGGGTCAGGGTCAGGGTCAGTAGTGGGAGGTCATGCGGGGCTGTGTAGTCCAGTGAGGTGCCCTGGCGCCATCAGTCCAGAGCCCCCCAGCTGCCCTAGCCTGCCCTGCCCTGCCCTGCCCCTGCCTCCCCCCTCCAGCCCGGCTGACCTGAAGTACACGAGGGCCACCGGCACTACCGCCGCACCCGCACCCTCACCCTCCACCGCCACCCTGCCGCCACTGCCACCAGCATCAGCATCCGTGGCAGTTGTGGTGGTTGCAGCGGTTGGCTGCTGCAGGGGGTGCAGGAGGAGGGTGCCGTCTGGCGCCAGGCTGGTGGCAGTGGCCAGCTGGGCCAGGGTGCGGCGCAGCGTGCGCAGTCCATGGCGCTCCCATAGCGCAGTCTGCAGCCACTGCGCACCCAGGGGGGGGGGGCAGCAGGGGGCAGCCAGGCCCAGAGCCACAGGCAAGGTCAGGGTCAGGGGGTTTAGGGTGCGGGTCAGGGTTAGGGGCAGGGTGCGGGTCAGGGTTAGGAGGGCAGGGCAAGGGGCAGGGACCCAGGGGATGGGGCCTGCCGCCCTCCTGCCTGGGCCTATGCTCTGCTCCCTGGTATCAGCGTACCCCTGCCCCCCCACCCCCCTCTAGCAAGGCCTGGGTCATCAGGTCAGCTCAGGGGTGGCATGCAGGGGCCAGGGCCAAGGCTGCAGTCAGGCCCTGACCCCTGGCTAGGCTAGGCGGCCTGCCGGCTGACCTCTGAGCCCTGAGCCCAGGCCCCCCCGCCCCCTGACCTGCTGGTCGTAGGCGTTGCGCTCCCCCGGCTGCACCACCATGACCAGCACTCCCCCCGGGGCGCCCTGGGCCCGCGCTGCCGCTGCCAACGCGTCCGGCAGCGCCTCCAAGGCCGGGTTGTCCGGCAGCTGGCTGTGGGCCTGTGCGCCACAAGGCTCAGGGTCACAGGGCCACTAGGCCACTAGGCTGGGCAGGGCACACAGGGCAGGGGGGTGCGTATGCTTAGCTTGGCCCAGCGCTTTGTGTGCAGGGTGCAGGGACCAAGGGTGCAGGGTGCAGGGTGCAGGGACAGACGCAGCACTCGGGTCAACCAGGGCGCAGAGGTCAGGGCAGGTCAGGGCACGGCTATGGATCAACCAGGGCACAGAGGGCAGGGCAGGGCAGGGCAGGGCAGGGCAGGGCAGGGCAGGGCAGGGCAGGGCAGGGCAGGGCAGGGCAGGGCAGGGCAGGGCAGGGCAGGGCAGGGCAGGGCAGGGCAGGGCAGGGCAGGGCAGGGCAGGGCAGGGCAGGGCAGGGCAGGGCAGGGCAGGGCAGGGCAGGGCAGGGCAGGGCAGGGCAGGGCAGGGCAGGGCAGGGCAGGGCAGGGCAGGGCAGGGCAGGGCAGGGCAGGGCAGGGCAGGGCAGGGCAGGGCAGGGCAGGGCAGGGCAGGGCAGGGCAGGGCAGGGCTGTGGGTGGCCCAGGGCAGCAGGGCCACTGCCAGCACCCAGGCTGAGGCCCTGGCCACCCAGGGGTAGCAGCTCTGGTGCGGCCTGGCTGCGGCTAGGTGTGGTGAGCTGGCCCAGGCGTTGCCTGCTCTGACCCTGGCCCTGCTGCTGTGGCCCCTGGCCCCTCCCCCTCACCAGGTCAGTGTCGGGGGGCAGCCGGCTGACGATGTAGCGGTGCAGTCTGGTGGTCAGAGCGGAGAGGCAGCCAAAGCTGGAGGCGATGGTGTTCAACTCAACCTGGGGGGCCGCAGCAGGCGTAGGGGCAGGCTGCTGAGGGGCAGGCGCCTGGGCCACAGGGGGTTAGGGGGGCCGGCAGGGGGTGGAGGGTGGAGGAGGCCCAGCGCTCCTCTTCCACCCCGCCCCCGTGAGCTGACCTGCAGGAAGGCGGCTGAGGGGGCGTCCAGCATGTAGTCAGAGCGGTGCAGACCCAGGCTGGGGGCGGGGCGGCCGGCTGCAGCCAGGGCCTGACGCGCCGGCCTACTGTCCCTCAACAGGCTTAGCAGGCGGCCCGTGAAGTCGTCGTGCCTGGTCAGGGGCGCCAGGGGCAAGCTGGGTGGCTAGCATGGCGGCTGGAGAGCAGGGGCAGGGCCAGGAGGGGCTTAGGCCTGGGCTGGAGAGGGCGCTGGGGTGGCCCCTCTAGACTGAACCCTGTAGGGACAAAGCCCTTCCGCGCAGCCATATGGGCATGCCCCCTGTGCCAGCTTGCATGATCAGCTGGTCCATTGTGCGCCAGCCCTGTCCTATAGGGCATGGCCCCATCGCCCTGGGTCATGCAGCTGGGCAGTAAAGCAGCTGTGTCCTGTGCTGTGTCCAGGGCTGTATGACTGGAGGGCGAGCCAGCCACAGCCACAGCCACAGCCACAGCCACAGCCACAGCCACAGCCACAGCCACAGCTGCAGCCTGCCTGCCTGCTAACTGACCTTGCATGGGGTGTGCTGCCCTACTCCCCCACCCCCTACAGCACACCTGGCTGCGGCGCTGAGCACCTGCTCCAGATAGCCCTCATCCTGCGCCACCGCATCCACCAGCACGTTGAACAGCGGCTGCACCGCCTTGGCCTGCGCACCTGACAGCAGCACCCCTCACAGGCCAGGCAGGGCCAGGCAGGCACCCAAGGGTGGCTGCTGGCATGTCGGATGAGGCGTGTGCTTGCATGACCTGCTGGCCCACCTGCTTGAAGCGGCTCTCAGGGAAGGCCACTGGCAGCGCTGACAATGGGGCGTGGATGGTGGCGCAGTCCGGTGCATGGGGCCCCCCTAGGGCCACCACCTGGGGAGAGCAGCCGCACCCTGCCGACACGCGGGGGGGCAGAGTGGCTGGACGCCAGGCCTCTCACCCACCAGGCCGTGCTGGTTCGCCCACACTATGGCGTCCTGCACGATGTCGTCCAGCTGCCCAGCTGGCACCGGCAGGGCTGCGCTCCTTGTCATCGCGAGCCGCGGTGGCAACACGGATGGGCCCAGTGTGCGATGCCGGTGCAACGGCGTGAGGGAGTGCAGGCCCAGCATCATCCGCGCTGTCGAACGCAGAAGGGCATGCGACTAGCTAGCAGAAAGCTAGCTAACCCTAGCAGAAAGGGGCTAGCTGTGCAATGGGGCAATAATGTCGGCGTTTGGCAAGGCGGCTAAAGGAATGAACTGTATGGGACATGGCGGCTTGGAAGGGTGGCTTGACCTAGTTCGAAACACCACGTTACAGCGCATGTGTAGTAACAGCGCATGTCTGACAGTATATCACAAGTCGGCCAGTCAGGCGCCCCCAACATTCAAAAAATGGCAGTAAACCGACCCCTGGTAGTATGACGGCTGTAACTCTGCACTCGCTGCGCCAAATTTAATGCTAGCTGGCTCAGTATGTAGCCAACCCAGCCAGCTACCTTTCACCCATCCAGAATAAACATACACCGAGTAGGCCGTGCACAACAAAGCATCAAAGTTAGTGATTCAAATTTGGGCCGTTGCGGGGCATGCCGTCATCGCTGCGACCGCCTTCGTCGCTTAGGCTGCTCTACATGCGCATGCGCGTCGGCAGCAGCAGTCGGATCGGAAAGCGGTTGCGGCGATGTGGCAATGAGCCCACCTCCCCCCCTTACCTAGAGGGCAATGCCACAGCTCGACCATTGGGACTTACAGCATGCTACTTACTAGGTTACGCTCCTTTTAGACATTGTTACACACGCTCATACTCAGATATGTCAAAAGCACACTTTGGTCTTTGACCCCCAACTCCCTTAGCCGATCTCAGGGCCAGGGCCATGCAGTCAGTCATACAACTCCACAACATGGCCGAATTTGGCATCGGCTCCTCTAAGAGTTACACTCCCCTACATGCCATCCACCTGCGTGCAAAGTTTCATAGCTCAACTGCCACCCCACAGCCCCGTGGCCCTGATTCTGCTTGGAGAACATGATGTAACTTTGAAAGTGTTAAACTGATTGAGGCCTGGGCTGTTTGATGTGCAATTTGTTTCAATAGATGGGCCAATGGGTCAAGAACAAGGTCTTTGTATCGATTTCCCTATAGGTGCAACGGGTGCAACACAGTGGTGGACACAGTGGAGGAGGGGGGGGTGTAAGCCGGTGATACCTTAGTGTGCGCCGACCGAAATGATGTATTCGGCGGAAGCGAATACAACCAGATGTTTTAGTTGCCCCGTCCAGGTGCCCTGCACGCCCGGCAGGCATCGCATTGGGTGTCGGCCGGACATTCCATTTGTGCACAACCAGCTTACTACGCTAGGTAGATGGGGTCACAGCGATGTGGCTCACCGTGCCAAGGAGACCCGTCTCGCCGATGTGATTTGTTCGCGGGCACATGTGGCAGTACGCGAGCAAAGACTCCAATGGCTAGCGCTGATGGTCAGATAACGCGGACTAAACCTCCGATGCCAATGTGATAAACGCTATCGAGAACGGTGCAGTATTGAGGAAGTAATCGCATGCATATCACCAACCCCATGTTGGGGGCGCCTGACGGCCAGTTGTTGTCCCATATTAAGTTTCAATCCTCACCTGCCTGCCCCTCACCTGCCTGCCTGCCTGTCCCTCACCTGCCTGCCGGTCTGTCCCTCACCTGCCTGCCTGCCTGCCTCAGGCGCTTCAGCAGATTGGCCTCAACCTGTGCGTGTCCAACACCAACATCACGGACCTGGGTGAGCACCGCTGGGGCCCGCCACCCAATGCACACCCTGCCTCCTGCCCCTCCCCCTGCACCCCATCGCCATGCCCTGAACCAGCCGGCCTGCCTGCCTGTACCCCGCCCCCTCCCTCCCTCCCTGCCTGGCTGCCCCCCTGCCTGCCTGCCCCTAATTTTTAGCCCTTCATACATGAAATTTTAATACCTACAGCCCTTTATGCTACACCAAAATAATGCACGAGTTGTAATCAAACACAGGCTGCGAGATCGCTGTTGTAAAGGCTACTGCTAGAGGGCTTAATGCCCACTTCAACTCAGCCATTCTGGTGTGTATAGCCACCGCTCCCCTAGTAGCTCCAACCCACACACATTCCCTTTGTGAGGGGTGTAGTAGATATGTTTGTTGGGATTGAGCTGTAGCTGGCTACTGCTGCAACTTGCGCCGCCACTTGTGCAGCAGGGCCTTGTCGGGCAGGTAAACCCACTCCCTGGATTGCCCGGCTTTGGCATGGTTGGGCGGCATTCCCATCTGCACAGATCAGTGGGACGTGGGCCTGGGCTGACTGCACAACGGCGAATGTTGAGCGCGGCTGACAGGTCCCGGTCATAGAACCTGCACATGGGTGTGTGAGATGCATGAAGTCAAGTCATGTGCCATGTCATGTGGAATATGTTGCGGCCATGCATATGTGCAGTGTCAGGCCAGTGCTTACCTGATGATGTTGTTATTGCTTTTTGAGCACATCAGGCCCTGGACTTGGGAACGCTTTGCCTTGCTGTACACTGGCCGCAACCACCTGCATGTACAAAAGGGGCGATGCACATTTGTAAGATGAGCCTTTGCCTTGAGCCTTGAGCCTTTGAGCCTTTGCCTTGAGCCTTTGCCTTGAGCCATCACCTTGACCTTATCTTCAACCCTCTCACCTGAAGGACTCAGGCGGCGTATCAGGGAAAGCCTCGCTAATTGCAAAAGCAGCCCAGACCGAATTCCTTGGTGGCCCTTCCCTACTCGCCATCTAATCAGCGCGGAGGAGTGTAAGTAAGCAACGCGTACTTTGAGTTCACCCTGCCGGCCGACAATGCCGCGGCCCAACTGCTAGCATTCACGCGAATGATGCGAATAGTTCGGGGGCGCAAGTCAGGATGTCCCAACATGGGGTTGGTAATCTTCATGCAAGTACTCGCACCAGAGTGCACCGATTCCGGTAGCGTTTGTTGCATTGGCACCTGCGAATTACTCCGCATCTACTGGCAAGCGGCGCGTTAATCCTTGCATCAGAGTCCGTGCCGGCGCAAGCGAGCACGGACACACCTCAGCTGCTCACTATTGATTGTTCTAGTGGTGAGTAGTGGCACCAATGAGCGAACTCCGCCTGGCATCCAGCCGGAAGTACAATCACAGCACAGCCCGCCAGGCTCGCTCCGCGAGCCTTTTGTTGGTGCAGGCGGTGTTGGAGGGCCATCGTGGGGCTAGTAATGACTCGACATTGCAGCGAGGTGCCAATGGATAGAGGTTTCTCTAGCCAGCCACACAGAAAAAGGGACCCCCTTGCACAAATCGGCATGTTGTGAGCTGACCACTCTGAGTTATTAGAATTTCGAGTCATTACTCTGTTCGTAACTCTACGACACAGCTGCTGGAATAGAAAGCACGGCAATCCATTAACCAGGGCCGCCTCCTCACCCTTTGGCGTGACCCGACTCTGCCTTGCAGAATTGACTAGCCTACTCCGACCGCCTGGACCCTGCCCCCTCGCACCCCCTTGCAGCCCCACCACCTCCCAGCCCCCGCAGAAGCCTCCCACCCCCTCCCACCCCCTCACTGCCCCCTCACTGCCCCGCCGATCCTTCCCACCCCCTCCCACCCCTTCCCACCCCTTCCCAGCCCCTCCCACCCCCGCCACCCCCTCCCACCCCCTCCCACCCATGCCCACCCCTTCCCACCCCCTCCCAGCCCCTCTCAATGTTGCCCCCTGGCCCTAGCAAGTCATTGCAAGACGCAAACCCATGAGTCCCAGCCGGCAGCGTGCTCATCTTGCAGCACTTGTAAAGTCACCAAGGGCTGCTCACCTGCCTCACCTGCAAGGGATGCTCACCTGCCTCACCTGCAAGGGATGCTGACCTGCCCCCCCCTCCTGCTGCACCCCCCTGGCAGCAGCAGGCAGCTGGTGCTGGTGCTTCCCCTGGGCTGCCCACCCCTCCAGCTGAGCAGCAGGGGGTCAGGGCGGAGTTGGACACAAGCTCGACACGCAAGCGGAGGGCGGGCGGGAGGGATCGGACCCAACATATCGAGCAAGGTAACGTAGCAATGGCCCACACACCTTGAGTGGCCTTACCGAGTGGCCAGGTAGTAGGTACTACTCACGTAGCGGTCAAGCAATGCAGCAGCCTTGTATACTTCCGAGCATGGGTTGAGGGGCGTCGTTACATCGGTTTGGCGTGCCATGTGCATTGTTTTGACTGCGGCGACTGTCCCTGACTGTTTGCAGAGGCTACTGGGCCACGTCGGTCGCGGCGGTCGGTCGCGGCGAGGCCCGCATGAGCAAAACTGGCATGCATTTGAATGTCAAGATTTGAGCCGCCTTAGCACTCAGCACAATGCACAGTATTTATTGATACATGTTTCACCGCATAGCTGACGGAGTCCTCTATCCAGGCATGTGCAAAACATAAATAGAAACCACGTGGCTGAGACGCGGCGTCGTTTTGATTACCAGGGGTCGGTTTCCTATCATTTCCTGTCATTTTTTGTTAGTTGGGGTCGCCTGAGCGCAAGGGGCGCAGGGGTTTTGTCGGTATTCACATCTGTTTATGGAGTAGCTACATCTCGAGCAACTTCCCTCTGCTGCATCCTTAATACCCGGAGACAGTTCGGATAGCAGCGAGGGATGTGCTAGGAGACATGACATGATGTGCTCCGGTTATCTCGCAACGGCATCATGGTCGTACTGCTGTAATGCAACTTGCTGAACATGAACGTTAGAATTGACAGAAGCTGGACATCTTAAAACCGGCTACCGACACTGTCGAGGATAGCTGCATCACCATAGCCTGCACTATGCGTTCCTTTATATGCATCGTCTTCGCAATTTGCGCATGTACCGCCATCGCGGCGCACGCTGCACCGCTTGCCCCCGATATGACAGAGGCGCAGTGGCACGCCAAATGCGACGTTCCAAAAATGTCATGGCTGCTTGAATACATTCGCTGGGCCAAGGAGCAGCGCAGCAAGGGCATCCCTGCAGCTGGAGTGAAGTATTTAGTGTGGAGCTGTGAGCTGCCGCCAGGTGGGTGTGCACAGCATGAGCTACAGCTGTGGTGCCACACATATGTCACATATGTTTAATGTGAAACTGCTGAGGCAGCCACCAAACCTGCCACTTGCCTTTGCTTTGTTCCTGCACCTTGCCTCCTGCACTGCTGCAGGCAAGAAGCTTCCTTGGGTGTTCTGCCATGGCCTCAGCGACAGGGTCAGTCACAGCTTTTGTTGCTTTGCACATGTTCACAGTGCATAGCAGCATGCTAGCACCTGCCTCGCCAACCCTGCGGGCAACATGTGCCTCATGAGGTTCAGCCTCACATGACCCCATACTAGGGGGTAGTGTTTTCCATGCATTGCGTAAAGTTCACTCACACTTCATCCCATGCATCCCGCACACATTGCATGGGCGCCATTCACCTCCACCGTTCGCTGTGCCCTGTGACAGAGCTGTAGTCTAGACCTAGACCTAGACCTGTTATGATTGACAAGCGCTAATGCAAGCTGACAGGGGCAGCTGGCCAGGGTGCATGGCACTGACTCAGAGCTTCGTCTTTGACCCTGGCTGTGACCAAGGGCCCACCCGCAGCCCCCAGCAGACGATTTTATCCCCTCAGTCACCTCTGTTAGCCTGCTGTTGGCCTGCTGTTGGTTTCACCAATCAGCCACCAGCTGGGTATGGCTGCTGGGCAGTGTGCATCACTGCTTGCCGCCTGGCCTTGCCCAGTGCCCACCACACCAGCTGGGCTGCAGCCAGGGGCAGTGCCTGATCAGTGCCAGGTTTGGGACCTCCCCCAGGGACAGCTTGACCCCCCTGCCTGCAGCTGCGTGGGATTATGTCAGTGCTGCGCCTCGCGGTGACGACCCAGCGCCTGCTGCTGGTGAGGCAGAACAGCCCCGCATCGCTCGAAGAGTTCCTGGTGAGGGTGGCAGGGCGACTGGAGGTGGGGTAGGGTGGAGGGGGCAGGGTGGCTGGGGTGGGTAGGAAGGTGGTGGGGGAGCCTGGCCAAGGTCAGGGCCCCAGCATTTGGTTTACTGGCCATGAGGGACGGCAGGTGTGCACCCCTGCCCAGCCCTGCCCTCATGCACAGTGACTCCACCTGGCTGGCCCCAGCCTGGCTGCCCCTGCGCCCCTGCAGGTGCCTCACCTGATTGACTGGAGCGTGCAGCCCAGCCAGCTGCCGGCCCTAGCGGAGCGCGTCATGTACACCAGCAATCCCAAGTGGGTGCAGGACCTGACCCATCAGCAACCTGGGCGCCAGCTGGCCAGCCCAGGTTCAAGTGGAACAGGCAGGGTATAGGGACCCCATCTCTTGCACAGCACAGCAGTGTCTGCACAGCAGCACGCAGGCTGGCTGTGGGGCGCCCGCGTGCCCTTGCTTGTACCGCTGACATGGCTGACGTGGCTGCGCCCAACCGCTTGCCAGGCGCCTGCTGGAACCTTTGCCCCGAGCTGTCTGCCTCGACCCGCCTGGCTGCTGCCGTTGTTTGCCGCAGGTACTGCAGGGGCTCGACCCGCACCTCAGAGCCGTACGTGTGGGACCACATGGCCTGCACCCTCAATGCCATGTCAGTGCCAGGCCACTCAGCTCAAGGAGCTCATGAGGCTTGGTGGCACCCAACACACACATGGGGTCCTGTCTCGCCAGTGCCGGGTCAGCGCCTGGCTACTCAAGCCTGCAGCAGCACGAGCTCAGGGGCTGGGTGCTGCTCTGGACACACATGTGGGGCTGCTCTGCGTCAATGGACCGGAGCTGCCACTCACTGCCGACAGCATGCAGTCCAGCTCCCAGGCTGCCGGCCTGTATCTGTTGACTTGAGCTGCAGCCGCCACACACTGCGGGGCGTCAATGTCTGCCAGTCCATCTCCCAGACTGCCTAGATTGCCTGCGGCCTGGGCAGCGCCTGCCAGCACCCAGGCTGTGAGCAGTATGCAGGGCGCTGGCCACCGGAAGCGCAGCGCAGCGCGTTATGCAATAGCCAGGCAGGCCGGCAGAGGCTGACGGGGTGTGGTGCGTGCAGGATCAAGGACGGCTCCATCCACAACCGCACCGAACAGTTTCTCTTTGTGGAGGTTAACGGTGAGATCTGGGCAAGGGCAGGCCTGGGGGGTGCCGCTGGGGACACTGGACACGGCTAGGTGGCGGCAGGCAGTGGGCCCTGGCGCTGCACCGGGTAGCCTCCTGGGCGCAGGGTCAGATCAGTGCAGCGCTGGCCCTGACCCTGAGCCTAAGGCTAGGTATGGCCCACAGGGGGCAAGCCCTGCAAGGTGGTGCCAGGTGGCTCCAGGCCCAGCTGTCTGAACCAGAGCTGCCTGCAAGTCTAGCAGCTGGCAGGGCAGGTGCAAGCCACAACAGGTTTACCTCACCCAGCCAGTACACCATGCACGCATTGAATCCAGGCAATGCAATTGATGCATCACACGCTATGCCTCACTCCTTCATGACTCACTCATCCACTGCGGTGCCCCCCACCCCTCGCCCTCGAGCTCTGACGCAATCAGACATGGCCTCCCCTCCCCCTGACTGCCTCCAACAGCCTCTACAGCCACTGCTCCCTGCCCTGCTGCCATCCTGCACACGTGGAGTGCCCCGCTCGCAACCTGGCCTGCAGCCCCTGGCCTGCAGATGCGCCCAGCACGCCCCTCCCCGGACTACCCGACCTGATGACCACTCCCATGGCGCAGCACTGCGCCTTCACTGCCCTCTTTGCCGCATCCCCCGCCACCATCCAGGTCAGCTGCAGGGCACGGGCCAGAGCACGCAGCGGGGCGCAGGGGCGGGGCCAGACAGGCGGCTGCAGGGGAGGCAGGGGTGAGGGAAGCCTTGGGGGGTCCTTGGGTGACCTGCAGTAGGCGGTGGGCAGCGGGGGCAGCATCCAGTCAGGGTGGCAGGACAGCCAGGCAGGCCCCAGGCTTCCAGGGTAAGGAACGGCTGGCTGTGCTGCCCAATAGCCCAGCTTCCCTGCAGCTGCTAGGCCCTGGGTGGCTGGCGGGGGGGTGTCAGCAGGGCCTCAGCTCCCCAGCCTTCAGCAGACAGCTCAGCTGCCTGCGCGGCCCTCTCTGCTGCAGGCCGCGGCCCGGCACATGGCGCTGCTGGGCCTGGAGGCTGACGCGGGTCCCTTCACTGCGCTGCACCTCCGGTTGGGCGGGTCGCTGGGGGAGGCCGTGGACCTGTTCCACCACAAGCAGTGGGTGCCCTGGGCCTGGCACAGCTGGGGGAAGAGGGGGAGGGCAGTCAGGCAGTCATAGCGGCTGGCTGGTCGCTGATAGCAATTAGCCTGCTGGCAGTGCACTGGCTGCTGCTCCTGGACCTCCAGGGGGGAGGCTCTTGGCCGCGTGGGCCCGGGCTGCCCTGGTCTCCCGCACCCACTGCTGCCCTCCTGCCCTGTCACCCTCTCTCCCCTCCCACTGCACCTCCCACCTTAACCTGCCACGGGATACTGTTTCATGACCTGGGCAGTGGATCAGACCACTACCTGCATGGCGCCCTGCACGACAGGAGCATTGGGGCAATACAGCAGAAGCTGCAGCATGAGGTCATTCTCCGCCCCTGCAACCAGGCCCGGTTGACCGCCTGGGTCCCCTGTCTGACCCGCTACCTGACCCCCTGCCTGACCCCGAGGCTGCATGCGCTGCGCCTGCTGTGGCCTGTTGTGCGCGCAGGCCCGTGTCAGTGCATGAGGTGGTGGACGCTGTGGATTGCACCAAGACCTTGTCCCAGACATACTTTGACTCCTTGAAGCCCAGGCAGGCACTCAATGCCAGCAAGCTGGTGAGCCGCAGTGGCCGGAACTGGCTTGCCAGCCACAGCTTGGCAGCCACAGCTAGGGAAGCAGCAGCAGCAGCAGCGAGGGGAAGGTGAGCTGGTTGCAGGGAGGCAGGGAGGGGGGTGGCAACCACGACTGGTTGGCAGCACGGCTGGCAGGGTTCTGACCCTGACCCTAACCCTGACCCTGACAGGACCTAACCAGCCGCCCTGGCTGATAGGCAGCCTGCCGCCTGCTTCCACTGTGAAGGAGGTGGGGCGGGGGCTGCAGCTGACCCCCACTGTGGCCTGCAGCCGCCTCCTGGGGTACGGCCTATGACTGGCCCCGACTGCAGTCACTGACCAGGCTAGCCCCAGTACAGGTGCAGGTGCAGGTGCAGGTTCCCGCACGGCTGCGCTGGTCACCAACAACATGTCTATGTCCATGGGGTAGGGTGTCCGCGTGTGCCAAGAAACCTTGCATGCAGCCAAAAGCCGTTTGCAGCCAAAAGCCGTCAGTGATAGGGGAGAGGGAATAGGGCGCGGCTGCCATGGGTCTTGCTGCAGTCCCTGACCAGGCTGGCCGAGCTGCAGGTGCCCGCCTGGGTGTGGGGTTGCCCGGGTGCAGGTGCTGGTCACCGACAACATCGAGGTGCGCAAGCTCGTGGCTGAGAAGCGGTTCATGCCGGAGCTGGTGGGTTGCTGGTGGAAGGGGCTGGCGGGCCACGACACTCCCTGCTCACTCCCCTGCTTACCCCCCTGCACACCCCCCTGCTGCCCTTACCGCGGTCGCAGCGGCACCACGTCAGTGTGTTTTGTGCTGTGGCTGCTGCTGCGTGGTGCAGTCCACAGTGCCAGGAACACCTGTCCACTGGGAGCGGTACGAGGCACGCAGCCTGACCCCGCTGCTGGAGGTGCGCCGCACCCAGCCCTCAGCCCACAGCCCTCAGCAGCCCTAGGGGGACAGCAGGTGGCTACCGTAGAGGAACCTTGGGCTGCCCCTGCCAGCACCTAACAGCGGCCTCAGCGCCCCCAGCTTCCCTGGCTGCTGTCCGATGACTGCCAGCAGGCCGTGCTGCTGCCCCTCTGCCTGCTGGCCTACACACCCATCTGGTCATCACCACCCTCCTTGTTGACTGTGGCTGCCTAACCGTGCCTGCCTGGCCCTGCCTCTGCCCTGCCTGTCCGAGGGCTGAGGCGGAGCAGGCAGAGGCAGCACCTGGCAGGCAGTCGGCCAGCACCTGCCTGGCCCTGCCTCTGCCCTGCCTCTGCAGGTAATGGCTGATCTGGTCATCCTGGCCCGCGCCACCTGCCTGGTGCACAGCCACAGCGGCTTTTCCAGGATAGCGTACCTCTGGTCAGGCACGGCCTGCAACCACGAGCTGCAGGTGAGGGGCGGCGGCGCCGCACTTGGCCAGGCGACCGCTGCCTGGCCAGCAGCTACACACCACCCCGGCGTGATGCAGGGCAGAGCTGGCAGGGAGGCTAGCAATGAGTCTGGGCAGCCAAGGCTTTCCTGCTGTTAGGCATTCCAAGCACAACACCCCAACCGGGCTGCTGCTCGGCGGCAGTCCTGCTGTCAGGGCTGTGCAGGAGTGCAGGAGGTGCAGGAGGTGGGCCAGGCTGTGGGTGGATAGCCCTGTGGTTTAGTGGCGGAGAATAGGGCCGGCAGTGGGTGGCGCTCACCGCTGAGGCTGAGGTGCGCTGACCTGGGCCCCCGTTCTGGTGCAGGACTGCAAGCAGTGACTTCTGCGTCGCCCTGGCGCCCGGGAGGAGCTGCCTGGCCAGGCCTGCAGGGGCGGCGGGCCCTGCCCGTTGGGCTGCCTGCAGCCCCACCACCATTCCGCAGCCCAGCAGGCCAGCCAGCGTGTTGCAGGCCATGGCTGCGGCAGAGCGACACAATTGGGTCAGGCTCATGCGGGACAGGTGTAGCAGGTGGTGGGGTGATGCGCGTGATAGAGCATTGCTTGCACGACGATTGACGTGGGGGCCATGATACTGCTCAGTAAGCTAGGACAGGCAGGCTTGCGTTACCTCGTGTCAACTGTGCATATTCATAATGTGTTCGAGGTAGTGCGCAGGTTTGAGGGAGTTTAGCGGAGTTTTTGAGATACATGAGTACAGAATAAGAAGGGGCCCAGGGAATAGGTTCTTGTCAGGCGAGCTTCCGGGATGTAAGGAAACAATTCATCCGCTACACCTGCTGCGTACAACGGGAAGGCCACACCAACAATGGTCGCCACCTGGCCAGGAAGCCAGGAAGTGCTCACGCCATGATGATGGCCTACACCGGTCCTCATGCACCACTGTACTTCACACGGCCACTAGGCGACGCCTTCGCCACCGCGTTGAAGAGCTCAGATGCCTCGCTGGCCACAGAGCGACTGGCCCCTCCTCCGACGGGGCGAGCACCGCGCCGCCGACCCGCCAAACACGGCCTTCACGCCACTTCCTCGCCACGCAGCCTCTCAGCCGCATCAACAGCCCAACACCAAACTGCGGCTGACAGACGGTTGAGACTGTCAATGAGAACTCAGGCAATTGCCATGAACATCTTGGTGGTGTTTCGCCATCTCATTGCGACCAGGCTATTCAGCTACCCTTAGCGAGAGAAATGCTTTGGTGGGTAGCCCTGCTGCCTGTGGATCAAAGGGCCTCCTCAATGCGACGAAGCTGAGAGCAGGAACGCTTGGGCGGGCAGGGGGACGAGACTGAGCAAAGGTTCTGAGCCCCAGCCCTCGTAATGCTTGAAGCATCCAAGCCGTACACATTCTTATTGAAACCCCTGAAAAGATAGGAGGCGTATGCAATTCCTAAACTCATGTGCCTCCGCCTAAGCTCGGCGCACTTTGCACAGAGAACAACAGGAGCACTCACTTTGAAGAGTGCACAAATACTCAGACATGTAAGCTAGGTTGCAAAATGCAAGCCGTCCATGTTACGCATATCCACTACAGTCATATGAAATGGTTGTGCGTCTTTACTCAGCTGCGTTCCGCAAATGTGCGTAAACTATCCATCATATCGTAATGAATGTCATTGCATGCTATAGGGCGTACAGGCAAGGCTCTAAGCTGGCGACTGACCAGCTGCCCAAGGCGTGTGATGTTATCCAAGGTGTTGTGAGCTGTCAAGGGTGTCCACTCCTGCTGGTGGTACACAGCAGGCTGAGAGTAGTCTAGACCTGCCTGCAGCCAGCCACGTGGCCTTGCATGGCAGGGTGTTGGCTTGAGTGCTCTGCAGCTGTCACGCTGCATGGAGGGTAGGGGGAGGCAGCGGCCGCCACGCAGTGCCTTACAGCGCCGCACATCATGGGCACTCCTGCAGACAGCCATGCTGCCCCACCCGTGATGTCCCTGCTGACCAGATCTGGCCATTACTGCCGCAGCAGGTGCACAGTCCAGCAGCCATGCCTGCCACCAGGTGCAGGTGCTGGCAGGCGCATGGCTGGGCTGTACTGCTCATGCAGCTCATGTGTGCGGCCCAGGGCCCACCTGGAGGCGTGCGCTGCAGTTGGTGCCGGACCACCACTCGGCCACCAAGGCCAGCCCACCGCGGCTGTGCATCAAGCACTTTGCGCGGGCAAGGACCACAAGATCAGCCATCATCTGCAGCGCCATGCAGCGACGCACTTGGCCTGCTGAGGGGCGAGAAAGTGTATGTGTGTGTGAGGGTGCTAGTGTGAGGGTGGGGTGTGAGGGTGGGTGAGGTGTGAGGGTGAGGTGTGGGCGTACCTCCAGCAGGGCGGGGAGGTCCTTGGCTGTGGAGCGGTCCCAGCTGGCCAGGCTGCCCGGCACTGCTGCCTGCAGAGGTGCAGGCCCAGGGCTGGGGCAGGTGCACGCGGCAACACAGCACAATGCGTGTTGAACCTGCAGCTGGGCTGTGCTCATGGCCAAGCAACCAGACGAGGCTGATGGCTACAGCAGGGCAAACCCACCATCACGATGCAGGACAGATTTGAACGGGAGCCGAATGCAGCATGGGGCATTGATATGCACAGGTGCTGGCAGCAGAGGGGGGCTCAACCAGAGGGTAAGGTTAGGGTTAGCAACCCTATCCCTAACCCTGACCCTAACCGTTGCCTGTGTCGTCCTGGGATGTGTGTCGGCTGCATACGCCGGCCCCTGCAGAGCCCAGGCCCAGGCGGTGGGGCGTCCAGCCCTGAGCTGGCTGCAGTTGCAGTGCGCCTGCTCACAGCGCCCCTGCGAGTGCCGCTGAGGCTGCATCAGGCCACGCACCAGCTCAGGCATCACGTTGTCTGTGATCACCATCTGGAGGAGGTGCAGGTTGTCGGACACCAGCACCTGCGGGCAGGGCATCAGGCGCTGCCTGGAGGCCGGCAGCACAGAGCAGGTGAGGGTCAGTAGCAGCGCAGCACGGGTGCGGGTGCAGCACAGAGCAGGAGCAGCGCTCCAGCACCACTCTCAACCCCAGCCCCACCACCACCTTGCCCTGTGCCGGCACTGCCCACGAGGGTGTTGACAGCTTGCCGCAGGGCACTGTGCTGTGAGCTGCTGGTGACGCTGGGGGTGGGCATGCCCTGCTCTGTCTGCCTCGGGTGGAGAGTGATGCTGATGAGTGAGAAGCAGGTGGCTGGGTGCTCCCCTGCAGCGCTGCCAGCTCCACCCTAAGGCCCAATGGCTGGGCTGAGAGCTGCGCACCAGCTTATTCTTGCGGTCGATCCCCCGCCGCGCTGCGTAGCGCCCCGTGCAGTCCACTGCCCGAGCCAGCTCATGCAGCGACACCCTCCTGCCAGCAGCATGCAGGCGGTAGGCCGCTGTGGGCGCCTGGTGCAACCATAGCCCAGTGCGGCGGGAGGTGGGCGCTTGAACAAGGGCGCAGGGCCTGGTCGCTTGCCCACGTGTTGGTGTGTCCAGACCAGCCGCCTGATGCCCAGAGCTAAGCCCTGCAGCCGCTGTAGGCCCCCCTGCCCCCACTGAGTGCACATCTCACTCGTGATGCTCCTCATCGTCCACCAGCTCGCCCTTCCAGCCCCCCCGGTGGATGTTCAGGGCGGCGTAGGGCGTGGCACCTGGCTGCAGGCCCATCAGCGCCATGTGGAGCAGAGCGGCCTGCAGCGCAGCAGCAGTGGTGGTAGCGGCAGCAGCAACGGCAGCAAGGGGTGAGGTTCAGGGGCGGACAGCCTCGAGTGGGGTGCTTGTTGACCATGGCAGGCTGGGCAGCGCGCAGGCAGACACTGACATTGCTTGTTGGCCCCGCACCTGCTCCGTTTGGGGCGATGCCTTGAAGAGTGCGGTAAAGGCGCAATGGCGCTGGTGGAGGTTGTGCATGACGCGGGGCAGGCCGGGGGGCGGGTAGCCGGGTGGCTCTGCAGGTCACCCCGGGTGGCAGTGAGGGTGCAGTGAGGCCCACCAGCCTGACTGCTGCCCGCTGCGTCATCCTCTGCAAAGCTGTGTCATTGCGGTCAAGGGGCATCGAGTGGCAGGGGCAGGGGCAGATCACACACACACAACAGAGCACACAGAACACAACATGGGGCATGGAGGGGCATGCACTGCAGAACGTCATCCCAACTGTCCTCAGCCAGCGAGGAGCATGGGCATCAGCACCAGCCACAATGCAAGTGCAGCGCAGGGCCAAGGCGCAAGGACAAGGAACCCCTGAAGCGGCCCTACCCTGGCCCCCAACCCTTACCCCCTTACCCCCCCCTAGCCCCCACCCCCCCCCCCTAGCCCCCACCCCCAAGCCCCTGACGCACGGCTGCTCTCCATGAACACGAACTGCTCCTCCATAGCCTGCCCGGGTGCGCCCTGCAGCTGGCAGGAGGTGTGGGGGTCCCAGGGGTGCGGCTTGCTGCTGCGGATGCCGCGCTTGCAGAAGCTGCGGCCAGGCCAACACAACAACACGGCAGGGGCAGGGGCTGGGTCAGGGTCAGGGGCTGGGAACCCCGCTCCGCCCCGCCCCGTGTAAGGGGGTGCCGGGCAGTCAGGAGCACACACGCAGGATAGCAGTCCCTGCATCCAGGCTCTGAATGCACCCACTTGGAGTGCGTAACTTGCAGGGTGCGCAGCCACAGCGCCGGCAGCTGCTCCTGCTGCACGCTCCAGTCAATGAGGTGCGGCTCCAGGAAGGTTTGCAGGGAGACCGGCACGGTTTGGTGCACCAGCAGCAGCCGGCCAGTGGCTGCGGCGATGCTCAGCGCAGTCATGATGCCCCTCAACTGCGGAGGCAGCGGGCCAGCGGGGGATCAGCTGCAATGGGAAGGCACTTGGACTTGTTTGCAGCGCGAAATGGCAACTGGCACTGACCCTGTCGCTCAAGTTGTGGCAAAAGGTTGGGGGGGCAGTTTTGCCTGCAGCAAAAACAGCGATATGAATGTGCCAGCTGCTACAACATGGAGAACATGGCACAATCGACCTTAACCCTGGCCATGCTGTGCACACCCACCTGGCGGCAGCTCACAGCTCCACACTAAATACTTCACTCCAGCTGCAGGGATGCCCTTGCTGCGCTGCTCCTTGGCCCAGCGCATGTATGTTATTAGCCAGGAAGTCTCCGTAGTGTCGCACTTCCTGTTCCACTCCTCCTCTGTCATATCGGGCGCGGTGTGCAGCGCTACTTGATCTCCTTGCACCGGTGAAAGTAGCATGCCGACCGCTGCCAGAATTGCCAGAGTCACGATGCACGGACAGATGACGTGCATCGCCATAGATGAGCGCAGCCAGAGAGTTTGTCAACAGATTAATGCCAGGCGGACCCCACCGACGGACATGTCCCGACAAGCTCATGCGCCTGAGGTCGAATGACGCTGCACATCGCAGCTGCAGCTGCTCAGTCCGAGACTTTGTGTGCCGCTAATCACCGATGGTCGACACTTTTTGTGAGTGGGCATGCTGCAGACTGGACACAGAACAACAAAACTCAATCAACAAGGAATAGCATGCTGGACTGTGAATAATCTCACTCAGCTACTAGTTGTAGCATCCTCGGTCGCACCCTTGATGACTGCAAACCCCACACTGGTGGCACTGTCCCAACAGACCACCCCAGGGGCACCTCATCAAAAGTAACAGCTTAAATGCTTTTGTAAGGCTGACAGCCTGTGTAAACTACTAGGGCCTATGCATTGTTGCGGGCCCGGCCATCAATGCCCCGCCGGTACTCTGCAGCCCGGTGCAGCCTCTGCCTGGCCTTGGGCAGCCGGTCATTGACCAGCTTGTAGCCCTGCTGGTTGCCTGTCCTTGCCAATGGCAGGCAGAGCCTCAAGGTCATCCCATTGGCACAGCTCTAGGGGGCGCTGCACGCTCTCCCCAATGCGCTGCAAGTTCAGGCACCCGTTGGTGTCCCGGTCCAGCCACCTGCCCCCTGGGGGGGCCTGAGGTGCTGGCACTGGGCCAGGTGGGGCCTGGGCAGGGGGCTGGGCCTGGGCTGGGGGGAGGGGGGGGGTCCCTGGGCAGGGGCAGGGGGGGCCTGGGCTGGGGGTGGGGGGGGGTCCTGGGCAGGGGCAGGGGGGTCTTGGGCTGGTGGTATACCCTTTCGTCAAGCTTAGTGGCTTACCGGCTGCACTCTGTGCGGGGGAGACGGGGCGCTTGCGTTTCCTTTTCGAAGGCATCTCAGGGACTGAGCAACATCACCCAAGCCGAGTGGCCGTGTAGGGGTGCGCATCAGGTCGCCATCTAACCGGAGTACCGGCAACCGGAGTGCAGCGGAAATGGAGTCCATTACATATATATATGACATGGTGTTGTCCCCACAGTGGCCGAGCTGAACTTGACGTTGTGACAGCTTCCAGCATACGTGACAGGATGATGTCAGCCCCTTTCATCAACTCGCAGTTGGCTCTGTTGTCCGTCCGGCTGCTACTCTCTTTCTAAGCTCGGCTTGAGCAGCCTCTACACGAGCCACGAGGCACTAGCTTCGGCCAGGCTATGTCTTACTATGCCTTACTGCGGCTCTTGATCTCAAGCCCAGCGGATGTTGTTGCGACATACAGCTGCAGCGCCAGACTGGTGACACAGTGCAAGACGTACTTGTCGTCGCACTCGTAGTGCTTCATTGCCTGGCGACGTTGCGTTGAGAAAGCAGACGTGCCTGGGTCATATCACCATAATCCAAGCTTGCTATATATCTGCCATGGGGTCGTCACGTACATGCCTTTGCATGACCTGAGCCATTCTTACGGCACTATGCTGCGCATGGAGTCCCGTGCCATGCGACGATGCATTCGCCGCTGATGCGATGAGCTCGGCCATCTCAACTGGCTCCAAAGCTACCGAGCCTCCGACTCGTGACGGGGGTCCGCTCCGCACCGCCGATCCGCCAAACGCTGCCTTTATCCCGCGCCCTCGTCGCAGGGCTCGCCTCTGCGCCGGGGTCAACACATCCTCGGACTTTGCCTCACCCCGGCCGTGACGGGTACCGGGAACAGCTCTTGGGCCAGCGGTGGCCGCTATGGTCGCAGCCGTGGTCGCCGCAGCACGTGCGGATTTGAGGTCCTTGGCGTTTTTCCGGAGCCCCCCGCTCTTGATGAAGGCCTCCCATTCCTGCAGTGCCCAAGTCCAGCAAAGCATCTAGTTCCCACTCCCTGTCCCAGCGTCCCCCCAGCTGCACCCTCAGGGCTCCCACCCTCACACCCTGGCCACACCTCTCACTCCACGTCCACACACCCTCGCCCTCGCCCCCAGGACCTTTGAGTCGCAGCCAGGACCTCACCGCGGGCTAGTAGAGAGTCTTCCTGTACCCTGCCTCCCCCCCCGGGCTGTTCAGCACCTGCTGATCTCGTGCCCCTCCTGCTGCTGGCTGCCCGTGTGTGTGCCCCCCCTGCTGATCTTGATGTCGTGCCCCCCCTGCTGCTGGCTGCCCGTGTGTGTGGCCCCCGGCTGACCTGGCGGAGGCGCAGGTACAGGTACAGGGCTGCCCGGGCGTCATCCACCGGGCTGTGCTCCCCTGACTGGATGTCCAGGCCCAGCAGCTCAGCAGCCAGGTGCCGCAGCGCACGCGGCTTGGCCTTGCGCCCAGGGCCCAGCCGCCGCATCAGGGGAGGGTACCTAGCACACCATGGGCACAGCGCAGCGCAGCAGCAGGGGGGTCTCAGGGTGGCCAGGCGCACCAGTGAGTCCATCGCTGCAGCTCTGCCTTCAGCAGGCCTTGACATCTCCCCTGTTGCCATGCACTGCGCCATGCTTCCCCCCCACACACACCCCCCAACCCACCCCCCACACCCTCCCCACCCTACCCCACCCCACCCCACCCCCCACCTCCTCCTCGCATACCTGGCTGTGTCTCGCATGTCTTTGCGGGGGTGGTCCAGCAGCAGCGCCTTCAGGTCGTTCTGCAGCCCATGGCCCACCAGCATGCGCCCCTTGAGCAGCGCCGCCACCTGGGCCTGCGCCGCCTCAAGCTCAAGCACCTGCGGGCCGTGCAGGTCAGCGGGCCGCACGCCGCTGTACTGCGTCCTGCAGGGCGGCAGGCAGGGAGGGGTTCAGGGGGCAGGGTGGGGCTGAAGGGCGGGGTAACAAGGCAGGCGGGGCTGAGGGGGCTGCAGGGGCACCAGGGCGTTGGGAGGCGAGGCCGTGGCCATGCCGTGTGTGTGACCAGAGTGTGACCAGAGTCCAGGGCCAGCAGCAGGTGTTGGCCAACAGGGAGCAGCAGCAGGGCTCAGGGCTGCACAGGGCCAGGTGGGGGTGGGGAGCAGACTCAGCCAGCAGCCTGCCCAGCCCCTGTTCAGCTGAGCTCTGTCGCCTCACCTCCTCCTGGCCCCACCTGCCTCCCCTCCCTCTGCCCCCCCCTCCCCCGGCCTTAGCCCCTCCACCTGTAGTCCACCACGCGCTCCTTAGGCCTCACGAAGCGGTCCAGCAGCACGTGGCCCTCAGAGTTGACCACCGCCACTCGGGCCAAGGCGCTGCGCAGCCCGTCAGGCCCCACGCCAACCATCTCACAGTCCATCGCCAGCACTGGGGTCACACCTGCACATCACACCTCACACCCGGCTGGCATCACACCACCACCACCACTACCACCACCACCCAGCCTTGGCGCTCCAGGAGCACCACCTCATCACCTCATGACAGCATGGACAGGGGCAGAGCCAGCCAGGGCACCCCACCCCACCCCACCCCACCCCACCCCACCCCACCCCACCCCACCCCACCCCACCCCACCCCACCCCACCCCACCCCACCCCACCCCACCCCACAGCGTTAGAACAAAAACACTGCTCCACACCGGGACCTCTGCTCACTGCCTTGGGCCAGTGTGGCGCACACGCACCGGTGTTGCTGCCACACACGGCTGGCTTGCGGCCGCTGCCCGGCCCCCCGCCCTGTCCAGCCTCTACGGCCGCTGCTGCCCTCTTCAGCGCCGCCCCCTGCCCGGTGGCGCCTATGGCCTGCCGCAGCGCAGCCCAGTTGGAGCCGGGGGGGGCGGGCAGCCGGGCCGCAGGGGCGGTGGCAGCAGGTGGTGCCGAGGGGGATGGGGGGCCAGGGGGGGCAGGGCGCCAGGGGCCTCTAGCCTTGCTGTGTGAGGGGGGATGGGCCTGGACGGCTGCAGGGGTGCCGCTGCCTGCAGGGGGGCCTGGCGCTGTGAGGGGGCGTGAGGCACGTCTGACTGTCAGCTGCGGCAGCGCCCTGGCTGCCCTGATCTTCGCCCCTGGCAGGTGTTGGCTGCTTGCAGCGGCGACCCCACCGCCTGGACCGCCCTGGGTGTGCTCGTCCCGCCCTGCTGCTGCTGCTGCTGCTGCCGGGCCGGGTGCTGCTGGGTGACTCAGCTTTCGGGCCTTTTTGTGTTTGTGGTCGCCACTAGCTGCCTTGCCTGCTGCCTGGTGCGAGTGGGGGTGGTGTAAAGCCTGAGCCTGAGGTGAGGGAGGAGTCGACGCAGCTGCAGGGCCTGCCCCTGCCCCTGCCCTCTCCCCCACAAGTGCCTTGGACCCTGATGCACTGGGCGCTGCCCCTGCTGCTGCCCCTGCTGCTGCCCTCCTCCCATGCCTAGAGGGAGGCTTGCTTGGCCTGAGCGCTGCCTGTTGTCTGTCTTCCTGCTGCTGCTGGCTGACCTCAGAAGCTGTCGTCAGGCTGCTGGGGCGTGTTTGTTCACTCCCTGCTGCTGACGTGTGCAGCGCAGAGGATGGGCGCTTCCGTGACTGCTTCCTTGCTGCACCTGTGATGTGCCCCTGCCTTTGTGCATTCTGCTCCTCCATTCTAGGAACCCCTTTCTTAACATCTGCGTCACGCTGCCGCTTGCGTCCTGAGCCTTGGCTTGTACCCCCTGCTGACTGCTTTGCAGCCCCTGGCCCCTGACCCTGTTGCCGCTGCTGTCGCTGCTGAGGCAGGGATGCTGCAAGCCCCGCAATGGAAGGAGTATCACGGTGGGGGGCAGCATGCTTGGCGCACATGCCTGCGCCCCTCAACTGCTGTCAGCCAGAGAGCGATAGCTCTGCTGTTGGGCTGAGGGTAGCTCCGCCTGGCTCGCAGCGCCTTTGTCTAGAGCAAGTAGCTGGTCGGATATTGACAGGAGAGCCGACTCCCTGCTGCCGCGGAAGAAAATTCCGGCGGGCCCGCCTCGTCGCACGTACACTGCCTACGTCACAAGCTGAACGCCAGAATTGATGAGGGCAGATGCAGCTTTGAAGCAACAAAGGAGCCGCACCCTGCCGCTTTTTAGGTTTGTGAGCTCGTTGCTTGCGACCTCCAGCAGTCGCGCGGCAGACGACTGCGTCTTGTCTGCACTCATCTGACCTTGGCACGCAGAATTGCAAGACGCTGCAAAAAGAAGCATGCAAACAGCCTACATCCACAAGTGCGCCGCTGCTGAGGTCCCCAGCCACTTCCAGCCAGGTCTTACAGTTAAGTTGAGATTATTGATAGAGAAAGGAGGGTTCGTGATTGAAGCCCCTGGTGATGGCAGGGCAGCAGTCGCGGTTATGAGCGGTCCTGTCTTCTGCTGGCCGCAGCCAGTCAGCCTCCATGTTGATTTGGCTGTGTTGTGGCAGAGGTCAACAAGAGACTGACTGTTAGCCAAGGAGTCAGACAGACCAACAAAACTCATTCAACACGGAATAACATGCTGGACTATGAATAATCTCACTCAGCTACTACAAACAAGTTGTAGCATCCTCGGTCGCACCCTTGATGACTGCAGCCCCCACATCGGTGGCACTCTTTCCCACTAGACCACTGGGCACCTCATCAAAACTAACAGCTTAATGCTTATAAGGCTGACAGCCTGTGTAATCTACTAGGCCCTATGGTCACCCCCGCCATTGGCTGCACCCCTGATAAAATCTTTCTGGTCTTTAAGAGTTTTCCAACGATTCCTGCGTAGGGCGGTGCAGCTCATCAAGGCGAAGCTAGCGAAATGCTCGGGCTAATGTGCATCTGTGCCGGGGCGGGCGGGGGTGCTGGAAGATTGGGTCGCGTTGTGCCGGGGACAGCCTGCTTAGTGGGGCTGTGCTCGGCAAACAGCTATCGCGCTCAGCGGCCCAACTTTTCAACTTTTTGAATTTCTGTCGGGCGCAGGACCTCCCTTGACATGTGTTCTAGTGCTAATGCTAGTGCTGATGATGTGCTTGAGAGTGCTGGTATGTCTTGTGGGCTGTCCCTGCAATTCAACAGCGTGCGGCTCGTGTCACGTGAAACCATGTCAAATTCTCATGAAATGGGCACTTTTCCGGCCGTTCTCACTGTCCAACCAGGGCGGCAGGATGTGAACTGCCAGTTCTGTGCGGCTCCTTGTGTGGGCTTCTATCGTGTAATCAGGACATAAACGCGTTGTGTTCATGTTTGGGCCGTTTGTGATGCTCCAAAGTAGACCCCCATGCGCCTTACATAACCAGCCAAATCAGCCATATAAACGCTTCACCTCATATTCAAACTCCAGCTGCTCACTCCTTAGGTCCCTCACCACTAAACGACGCAGTTTCCGACGTTCCTTTGGCCTATCCAACCCCATGTGCTGGCAATATCGTGCACAATGTGTGTTGGTCAGTTTTCCAAAGCACATTTCATCATGCAACAAATTAGGATAGAACCACATCAACAATGCATAACACTCTTCGTCATCCCTCACCTCCTTCACAGTATCTTGAAACATGGGCATGGGCTCCAGTGGGGTAGTGGTGTCAGGCTTCATGCATGGCAGGCATGGCACACTCATGCACGTGCTGCATGCACAAGCAGCCATGGCCCATTGAGGCTGCTCCCTGTCAGGTGTGAACACCATGCGGTGCATTGCCCTGCACCCCTCCACCTTATCATGCATGCGTTCCACATCAGCCTCAGGCATACTGCGTACACCTGCTTGCCTAGCGTCGTCCAGCACCAGGTAGCGCCGACGCATGATGTGTCCACGTTGCCGGTGGCTGGTACTGGTGTCTTGTGCTTCAATTGGCGCTTCAAAAGGGGTGACCTGAGGGACTCAGGGACGTGGGGAGAGCATGGAGGATGGTCTGGGAGGGGGTGGTTGGTGCTGACACCCTGCTGGTCTGCAGCCTCTTGCAGCTGCTTCTCCACATGCTGTTGCTTCAGTAGCAGGTCTGCATGCTGCTGCTGCAACAAGTGTTGTTGTACTGCCAGCTGCTGCTGCACCTGGCGTTGCAATTCACCTGCACTTTGTGCCTCGAGCTGTTGCTGCAACCTGTTAAGCTGCTGCTGCAACTGCAGGTGGTGCTGCTGCTCAACCATGTGTTGCTCCCTCTGCTGCAGGTCCGCCTGCTGCTGCTGCAGGTGGTGCTGCTGCTCAGCCACGTGTTGCTCCCTCTGCTGCAGGTCCGCCTGCTGCTGCTGCAGGTGGTGGTGCTGCTCAGCCACGTGTTGCTCCCTCTGCTGCAGGTCCGCCTGCTGCTGCTGCAGCTGGTGGTGTTGCTGAGCCACATGCTGCTCCCTCAGCTGCAGGTCCGCCTGCTGCTGCTGCACCTGTTGCTGCTGCTCAGCCACCTGCTGCTCCTTACGTTGAAGTTCATCCTGCTGCAGGTCCTGCAGCTGTTGCTGTAGATGTTGCAAGCGTTGGGTGTCAGTAGCTTGTTGCTCCCTCTGCTGCAGTTCAGGCTGCAGCTGGTGCAACTGTGCCTCATAAGCACGAGCATCAGCCTGTGCCTGGGCCTCAGCCTCATAAGCACCAGCATCAGCCTCATAAGCACCAGCCTCAGCAGCACCAGCCTGGGCCTTGGCTTCAGCCTCAGCAGCCCTGCGCTGTGCCATAACCTCCCTCGCTTTTTGCGCACCGGCACATCTAGCCATCACCCCCCTTTTCTTGGTAACCATGGCGTTTACAGGCCTGCACAACGGCAAACACTTCTCACAGCTCAGTGTCTGCATGTTTTTCACTAATTCTTGCCGTTCGTGGTTGCTCAGAAGCCACAAGCACCAGTAATCAGGAACTCTTGAGCAACCTAAAAATGGCTGCAACATGTGGACTGAACCTGTTTTCAGCGACAATCCGCAATCGCGGTCACGCTCCCAACCCACAATGCCATCGACCCGCAGAGGCGCCGTTTGATGACAAAAGGTGACACTTTGGAGCGGGGGGCAAGGAAGCAGGCCGGGAAGCAACAGGTGAGCTTGGGAGTGGGTCTCGATTCGTGCTAGGACGTTGCAGCACTGATGCGTGCTAACCTGAAAAGTTGGCATGTCCAGTCAGGATGCGCCATTCACGCCGCTCTGGGTCAAGGCTGCCTAATGCCGTCGCTAAGTGTGTCTGCGACGATCCAGAACACGTCGCGTGTTGGGGGCCAGCCACCCGGCAAACCGCTGGAGCTGTCTGCACTCTATTCGGGCCATCGCCAGCTCATCGCACAAATCGGCGGCCTCATCCGTGCAGAGATGAGCAAGTTTTTATCTCATGAGCCATGGGGGTGCAGCCAATGGCGGGGGTGACCCTATGCATTGTTGTTGCGGGCCCAGCCATCAATGCCCCGACGGTGCTCCGCAGCCCGGTGTAACCTCTGCCTCACCTTGGGCAGCCGGTCATTGACCAGCTTGTAGCCTTGCTGGAACTCCTTGGCAATGGGGGGCAGAGCCTCAAGGTCATCCCATTGGCACAGCTCTAGGGGGCGCTGCACGCTCTCCCCAATGCGCTGCAAGTTCAGGCAGCCGTTGGTGTCCCGGTCCAGCCACCTGCCCCCTGGGGGGGCCTGGGGTCGTGGGGCTGTGCCAGGTGCTGCAGGGAGGGGCTGGGCCTGGGCTGGGGGAAGGGGTGGGGCCTGGGCGGGGGGTGGGGCCTGAGCTGGGGGAAGGGGAGGGGGGGTCCTGGGAAGGGGAAGGGGGGTCCTGGGCTGGGGGAGGGGGGGGGGCCTGGGCAGGGGCAGGGGGAGGTGGGGCCTGGGCTGGGGGAGGGGGGGGGGGGGGGGGCAGGGGCAGGGGGTGGAGGGTTGGGCGGCACCTGATGGGCGGCACCTGCTTGTTGACCTCTGCCACAACTTGCTGCCGATGGTCATACGCTTGTTAAGCTCTGCCACAACTGCGTCTACTTCAGCTGGGGTGAGATCAGGCTGGGCTGCCTCCACAAGGCCACGCAGGGCTGCCTTGATGACCTGGCGCCTCTCTGCAATGACTTGCTTCACAGCCTGCCCCTGCCCCTGACCTTGCTGCCCACTGCCACTGGCACCTGTAGACGCAGGGAAAGCACAACACACGCACGACAGGACTTGATGCACGGAGTCGCAATGGCGCGTGGTCCACACTGCGCCGCGTCACCAATTAGCTTCAGGGCCTTTCCTCACAACATCACCCAAGCGGAGTGGCCGTGTAGGGGTGTGCATCAGGTCGCCGTCTAATCGGAGTGCAGCGGAAGTGGGGTCCATTACATATACATGACATGGAGTTGTCCCCACAGTGGCCGAGTTGGAGGCTGCGCTTGGAGGCTGCGCTTGAAGGAGTCAGACAGAGTGCGCTGCTCATCCTGCCAGCGCACACCAGCTGCTCCTTACAAGTTGCCTGGTGTGTGTGTGTGGCGCCCCACCATCATTCCTTCAATGCTGCACAGTGCAAATGATCACAACCATCATCACAGAGAAGGCAGCACGTCCACATGACAATCCATGTAGCCCATTCAGCAGAAATGACTGTTAGTCCTGTGACCTCGCTGCTGCTGCGCTTCCTCGCAAACAGAGCTTGAGGGCGGCGCAACCAGGTGCAGGGTAGACAACACGTCATAAAAGGCCCCATGCACGCATGCATGCATGTCCATCCATGCACCCATGCCGCTGGCTCAACCAGGTCTGTCTGAAGAGCTTGCTTATGTTCCTAGAATGAGCGGCCACGCAGGCCAGCTGGGCAGGAGGCCAGTGTGTGGCGAGCCTTGCACAGCACCCAGCCTTGCACAGCCCTGGTCCCGTGTCTTGACAGCTTAGCTGAACACAGCCCATGAACAGTCGATGGCAAGGGCACCGTAGAACACAGCACAACACTAGTACAACACTACTCGAGCATAAGCCAGTATTCAGTGTGAGGCCACTTCCAGTGCTGCTCAGGTCTTGTGCAATCACAGCTCAGTGTGCACGCCTAATGTTACACAAGGAACAGGTTTAGGGAAAATCCCCTCCCCATGCCTCGCTGCGCTGCAGAGGAACCGGCACCTCTCTCCCCCCATTTATTAGGAGTGATGTTTAAGCGGGACACGCGCTAGGGATCACCGGAGCCATTGCTGTGTGCGGGCTCTAGCACACAGGTCCCCCATTGTCCAGCCAGGCAGGGTGAGGCCAAGACTCCCAGCCCCCAGGCGGCTGCAGGGCCCCCTGCTGTGTGGCAACACCCTGGCTGGCAGCTGATGGTGGGAGCAGGCCGCGTCCCTGGCTGGAGCTCCTCCCTTGATGCGTGCAGATGAATACTGGCAGTCTTCTCCGTCTTCTCCTGCAGGCTCACAGCAGGCTGTGGCTGCCCCCTCCTCCCCAGGGGGTGAGCCATGGCAGGCCCACAGGGCATGCCTAGCTCAGCATGGGCCTTCATGCGTGCTTGGCCTCAACAAGAGCCAGATGGGAGGGTGGTAAACATTGGCAGCCTGGCTACTGACAGGCCCTTCCACTATTAGCCGAGCGAGTTAGTTCCATCGATAGCTGGGCGGGCTAGTGGCTGCAGCCAGTGCCAGCGTATGGCTCAGCTTGGCCCAGAGCCTCGTGTAAAGAGCGCATCACCTAGCGCTTGCCCGTTTCCAGATTGGTTCAGGTGAACACAGAGCGCAGGAAGGACTGGAAGCGCTGGGCATAGGTCTTGGGGTCGGTGACGCCTACAGCCATGGCCAGGCCAGGTCAGGACAGGACAGGGCGCAAGGGTGCGGTGTGGTGCGGTGCTGCTGTGCCCCACATGAAAGATGTGCATGCCCGCAGCTTTCCACCTGCCACAACAGCAGCTGCTCCCTAATGAAGCAAACAGCCCTAGTGCCCTAGTGCCCTAGCGGCGCCACACGCACTGATTGAGTAGCTGTCGTGCATCAGGGACTTCAGCCGGTGCTCCAAGCGCTTGGCTCCGTTGTAGTCCTGCAGGGCAGCCAGCAGCAGCACCTGCCTGGCCCTGCCTGATGTGTCCGCCCCTGCTGCCCCTCCCCTGCGTCCTGAAGAACGCCATAGCTGCAGCACCAGGGCACCAAGGCTGCAGGAGGGAGCTGCTGCACCGCACACCCCAGCTATTGGGGACAGGTTGTGTCTAAGTCATATCAGGCAGCCCCTTAGAGCATTTGCAGGTGTGTCTTGACCTGCAGTGCGAGACCCCTCTTAGCATTGTTGTGTGTGGTGGAATGCTGCCCCAGGGGGTCCAGGGCTCGCTTCACCGGCCCTTGTGGTTCTTCACTTCAGTTTTTTTCAGTGATCGATTTTCAGTGATCAGTGATCAGCTAGCTCAGGCAGAGTTGATCTTCCCCCTGCGCAGCTGGCGTCTGGCTTTACCCCTGGGGGGTTCAGGGTGCGCTTCACCAGCCCTTGCAGGGCTATGTGCCACAGCAGCCCCTGCTGACCTGCAGGATGTCAATGATGCCAAAGTAGAGCACCACGCCCTCTGCCATGCCGCTCATGCCCTGCACACCAGCGGCAAAGCCCATGGAAGGAGACGGTGGCCAAGGCAGCCCTGCGCCACTGGGAGCGGGCCTGTGCCCTGAGACCCCTCGGCAGCAGGGGCAGCAAGGAGGCAACAGCCGGGATGCCGGCGCACCTCACCCAACACCCCACTTGACCTGCCTGCTGCCCTGCCTGTGCCTGCTCCCTTGCGGCTTGCCCGCTGCTCCGCCCCAACTCCTGATCTTGCAGGCAGGCAGCGGGGCCTCGCCATGCACCCTCTTACCCTGCGGGTCATGGCACACTGCCCGGCACCGCTGGCCCCCTGCCCCCTGCCGCCGGCCTGCTGGCCACAACCCTGCTGCCTGCCCACCTTGACGCCCTGTGTTGTGGCCAGTGCGGGCATGTTGATGCCCAGCTGCACGTGCGACTGGCCCAGCTGCAGGGCCAGCTGGTCTGCAGCAGACGTGGCGCCTGCAGCAGCACCAGGGCCACCAGCCCACAATGTGAAACAGGAACGTCACATAAGGAGAGGGGGTGAGGGGGTGGGGAGGTGAGAGGGTGAGGGGGTGAGGGGGTTAGGCAGTGAGGGGTGGGTAAGGGGTGCGCAAGACATCAGAGAGGACCCTTACCTCTCACCACTCGCCCTACCCTTTCACCTGCTGACATCTTCATGCGTGTCGTCTCGTTTTGCCCCGCTACCCCTTCCTTGTGCTTGCTGCGGCTGTATGCAGTGCTGAGGCTACATGCTACCGCTGGCTGCGGCTACATGCCGACGCTTCGGCCCACCAGACGCGCCGCCCAGCCGGTGGTGGCGCACTGCCGGGTCCGCAACACCAGGCTCGTACAGGGCCACTGACGAGCGGCGCGCAGCAGCGGCAGCATCACGGCTGCCTCCAAGCCGCGCACGGATGAGCGTGAGCAGCGCGCTCCTGTGGACGAGCGGGTTGACGCAGTTGATCATGGCATCGTTCGATGGCTGCCTTTGCCGCGGCAAGTGTGACCTTCACCCTATATATTTGGGTACGCTGACAGCCCTCCGTAACCCAAAGGCATAGGATGAGCAGTGTGCAGGAAGCATGGAGGACCGCGACCTGAGCGCTGGCCTGTGCCGGGGCCTCAGACGCAATGTTCAGGCGCAGCACTGGCCAAGCAGCCCACCTCGCTTCAGCCGGGATCTTACTCTTGGACACGCGCTCCGCCAGGCGAGGGAAGGTGCTGTTGTAGTCAGCGGTTGGGGAGCGCTCTGCAACACGGACCAAGCCCAGAGTGGCCTTACTGTGCTCTGGAGGTGCAGGGGGGGCTGTGGGGCCTGACCCCCTCTGACCACAAGCCTAGATGCCATGCAGCTGCCCATGTGACGCACCGCCCTTGAGTAACGCCACCCTGAGCAGCAGCTGGCAGCCTGGCATGGGTCTGGCGGCAGGGTGGTGGGGCATGGCTGGCACAGGGCCGCACCGGCAAAGTTCTGAGGGCGCATGCGCACTGAGGCCTCGTCCATCAGGCCGTTGCGGTCCCTGTGCACCACACAGAGCAGGTAGGTGGGCAGCCACAGTGGCCACAGGCCTGACAAGCAGCAAGGCGGGGTGCAGGGCTGCAGGTGCCTGGCTCAGCAGCGCGGTCAGGTGCACGAGGCAATAGCAGGCCTGCGGCCGCACCCCACCCTTACCCCTACCCCTAACCCTTATCCTCCGCCCCTCTTTTGCATGTCAGCCCAGCGGGTCTGGACCAAACTGAACCAGCGGTTCACCCCCCAGCATGGATTTGGCTCGGCCTGGCCTGAGCCTGGGCGCCATTCAAAACCACTCCAGATGCTGTGCCACAGGTGAGTAACCCGAGTGACCCTGGACCCTGTTGATCGCTCACCTGAAGTTGACCCCCAGCAGCAGCGAGTAGTCCATAATCTGTGGCTCCGGCAGGGCGGGGCAACATGGGGGCGACAGCAGCAGCAGCGCCGTCCCTAGTAATGTGCTTGTCTGGGCAGTCAGTGGGATGAAGGACCCTGACGCGCCCAGCATCACAGCCGTGGGCTGCACCTGGCCCCTGGACTTCAATTGACGCTCCCAGCATTGCCGTGGCCAGGCAGCCCCTGCCCCTGCCCCTGCCCCTGCCCCTGCCCCTGCCCCTGCCCCTGCCCCTGCCCCTGCCCCTGCCCCTGCCCCTGCCCGCTTCTGCTCACGTGGCACGCCTCCAGCAGGCTGCAGTCCGCCTTCAACTGGTCCGTCAGCCGCTCCAGCCACCCCTCCTCAAGCCTGCCGGCAGCAGCAACGGCCATAGGGACGGCAGCAGCAGGCAGCAGGGGCAGACTGGGGCGACACTGCGCACTCTTCACCCCGCCTGCCTGACCCTACCTTCCCATCCCCACCTGGCTGCCCCTCAATGACATGCCCCGGGCTCCTCCCTGCTGCACCTTACCTGATCGCTACACTCAATTGCCGCAACCTTTCCATTGGACAGAGAGCAATTGGGAAAGAGAGCAGTTGGCAGGAGAGATGCACACCTCCCCCCACCCTGCCCTCCTGCCCCCTGCCCCCAGCACCTAGCCTGGGCCCGGGCACTGCGCCTCACTTGAAGGTCATGTGCAGGTCCAGGTCCTTGCAGATGGCGTGTGGGTCCTGGGCTGCTGAGGGGCCGGCGGTGCGCCCCAAGCGGCTGCCCTGCGCCATGGCGGACAGGCAGGGTAGCTGGTGAGGCAAACTGCGACAAACTGCAGGGGGTTACCCCTCCCCCTCCCCCTCCCCCTCCCCCCTCCCCCTCCCCCTCCCCCTCCCCCTCCCCCTCCCCCTCCCCCTCCCCCCTTTAACCCTACCTTGAGATCAAACTTCTTGTGCAGCTGGACCACTGTGTTGAACAGGTTGCCCATGACTACAAAGTACACCACCTGCACATGCCGGCTGTGGTGTCAGCTAGGGGGGCAGGCTAGGGGGGGCGGCCTCTGCCCAGCCAGTGCGGTGAGCCAGGTGCAGCCACACACATGAGGCTCCACACAGGCTTAGGCTGGCTGTGGGCAGCAGGGTGAGAAAGGGAGGGCAGGGCGAGCAGGTGGCACACAACACAAGCATGATGCAGGCGTTGAATGCAGGTGGCATACGCAACACTGGAGTGACGCAGGCGTAGAATGCCATAGGGGGCTGAGCTCCTGCTCCTGCTCCTGCACCAGTGCGTGCTGCAGCTGGCCTGACCTGCTTGCTGACGGTCTTGATGCGGTGGAGGCCGAAGAAGCGCGTGAGCAGGCTGTGAGGGTGGTGCGCCATGTGCTTGCAGTAGATGGGCAGCATGTTGTACAGCAGCAGCACCTCCCTGCACACTCACACACGGCACACCCACCCTGCAGCCACACTGCAACTGCCGCATATGGTCAGCCATCTGCATAGAGTCTTGGAGGGCAGCCTTGGGGGGCAGCAGCACAGCAGGCAGCAAGGCAGGCTGGAGGCTGCTTTCATGGCAGCGCACCCCTTGCGCAGCGTCTTGACGAAGAAGCGGTCGTCATGGGACAAGAAGAAGACGCTGCCGCTCTTGCCGGGGCTGCGGGCAGGCCACACCACACCAGGTAACCACAGGGGCAGCTGGAGCCGCAAGCCATGAAGCCTGACCCGGCACCTGGCCCTGATGTATGATGGCAACGGCAGGGTGCCCCCCCCTGGCGGCTCTTACCCTGAAGCCCCCCCCTGCACCCCCCGGCCCCCCGGCCTGATGTTTGATGGCAGCCGACCAGCTGAGCTGTGCCTGTAACAAAGGAACGTCATCCCAGCCCTCCCCCTTGTGAAGGACATTCCCCGATCCCCCTCGCCCCCCCCTCGCCCCATGCCCTTCCATCAACCATACAACTGACCCATCTATCACTGGCTACCACTGGGTTGGGTCAGGCGGCCACTACCATACAGCACACCCCCACCGTACCCCGACCCACCCCCGCCCCAGTGCCACACTGAGATAAATGGAATGAGATGAATGTTTGTCCACGCACCCTTGGGTTTTTCCTCTTTCTTTTTTCTGTCTTTCCTGATGCCCCCTTTTGACAGCGGCTGGCGCCATGTTGCTGCCCAGTGGCACTGACTCAATCAACCACCAGCTGGCTGCCCACTGTCTTCAATGTGACAGCCTCCAATGTGGCGGCCGCCATCCCCAGCAGCCCAGGATGAACACACAGGGTGCATGCCATGCCAGGGCCCACCTGGGCTGGCCAGCGAGTGCCCCCCCCCTCTGCCCCCCCCCGCCCCTCTGCCCCCCGCCCACCTGTTGAGCTGGCGCAGGGCGGCGTCACTGCACAGGCTGAGCATGTAGGAGGCGGCGTCCAGGCTGTACAGCTCCCGCAACTTCCTGCACCCGCAGTGCAGTGACAGCAGCTTCAGGGCACAAGCGCCTCAGGCCAGGTCGGCGTGCAGCTGGGTGCCCCCCTGCCCCCCTGCCCCCCTGCCCCCCTGCCCCTCTGCCCCCCTGCCCCCCTGCCCCCCTGCCCCTCTGCCCCCCTGCCCCCCTGCCCCTCTGCCCCCCTGCCCCCCTGCCCCCCTGCCCCCCTGCCCCCCTGCCCCCCTGCCCCCCTGCCCCTCTGCCCCTCTGCCCCTCTGCCCCTCTGCCCCGCTCAGCCTAGCCTCACTCCCCCCACCCCCCGCTAGGCTGCGCTGGGCTGCAACCCACACTCCCGTTGATGGCCTCACCTGAACGCCATTGGGCAGTAATCCTTCCATTCAAACTCCTCATTGCCTGGGCTCACACAATCACACACACACACACTCACTCACACTTTGTAGGCCTGACTGGCATGCGGTGATGCAGCACGTGCCAGAAGCCTGAGGCATGACCGTGTTGCTGGAGGAACAGGCACTATGGGCCTCCTGCCCTGTATGGCTGCTGGCATTGAAAAGCTCTAGCTACTCTATGGCTGCATCGGCAAAGCAAGGTGCAAACAATCTTGGCAGATTACACAACTCGGACAATTTGGGCGGTTTGGACACTTCTGACGATTTAAACAATTACTAGTACAGTCCTTGCACCAGCTCTTGCACCAGGCCACAGTGCTGAGTGCTGAGTCTGATGTGTGAGTTTGAGTGCTGAGTCTGAGTTAGTGAGTCCGAGTTGTGAGTCCGAGTGAGTGAGTCCAACTGTGACAGCAATGGCTGTGTCTGCCCTACCAACCCCTCATCGGAGTCAGGGCCAGCAGGCTATGCAGCAAACACCTCACTGTACACAACATTATCTGTAGGGTTGGTCTAAAGCGTATGCGGCGACTAAAATGGCGGTATATACGTATGTATATACTGTATGCGTACTGTAGGTGCAAGGTCATTATTATGCGAAAGTGAGTATGCAGTTTGGTGCACAACAATTATATAAACTCCCGCCCTGCTGCTGCCCTACCCTGATGGCTGCCCGGCTGCCATGCTGCTGCCCTACCCTGACGGGCTGCCCGGCTGCCCTGCTGCTGCCCTACCCTGACGGGCTGCCCGGCTGCCCTGCTGCTGCCCTACCCTGATGGCTGCCCGGCTGCCCTGCTGCAGCCCTACCCTGATGTCTGCCCGGCTGCCCTGCTGCTGCCCTACCCTGACGGGCTGCCCGGCTGCCCTGCTGCTGCCCTACCCTGACGGGCTGCCCGGCTGCCCTGCTGCTGCCCTACCCTGATGGCTGCCCGGCTGCCCTGCTGCTGCCCTACCCTGATGGCTGCCCGGCTGCCCTGCTGCTGCCCTACCCTGACCAGCTGCCCGGCTGCCATGCTGCTGCCCTTCCCTGACGGGCTGCCCGGCTGCCCTGCTGCTGCCCTACCCTGATGGCTGCCCGGCTGCCCTGCTGCTGCCCTACCCTGATGGCTGCCCGGCTGCCCTGCTGCTGCCCTACCCTGACCAGCTGCCCGGCTGCCATGCTGCTGCCCTTCCCTGACGGGCTGCCCGGCTGCCCTGCTGCTGCCCTACCCTGATGGCTGCCCGGCTGCCCTGCTGCTGCCCTACCCTGACCAGCTGCCCGGCTGCCATGCTGCTGCCCTTCCCTGACGGGCTGCCCGGCTGCCCTGCTGCTGCCCTACCCTGATGGCTGCCCGGCTGCCCTGCTGCTGCCCTACCCTGATGGCTGCCCGGCTGCCCTGCTGCTGCCCTACCCTGACGGGCTGCCCGGCTGCCCTGCTGCTGCCCTACCCTGACGGGCTGCCCGGCTGCCCTGCTGCTGCCCTACCCTGATGGCTGCCCGGCTGCCCTGCTGCTGCCCTACCCTGATGGCTGCCCGGCTGCCCTGCTGCTGCCCTACCCTGACGGGCTGCCCGGCTGCCATGCTGCTGCCCTACCCTGACGGGCTGCCCGGCTGCCCTGCTGCTGCCCTACCCTGATGGCTGCCCGGCTGCCCTGCTGCTGCCCTACCCTGATGGCTGCCCGGCTGCCCTGCTGCTGCCCTACCCTGACGGGCTGCCCGGCTGCCATGCTGCTGCCCTTCCCTGACGGGTTGCCCGGCTGCCCTGCTGCTGCCCTACCCTGATGGCTGCCCGGCTGCCCTGCTGCTGCCCTACCCTGATGGCTGCCCGGCTGCCCTGCTGCTGCCCTACCCTGACCAGCTGCCCGGCTGCCATGTTGCTGCCCTTCCCTGACGGGCTGCCCGGCTGCCCTGCTGCTGCCCTACCCTGATGGCTGCCCGGCTGCCCTGCTGCTGCCCTACCCTGACCAGCTGCCCGGCTGCCCTGCTGCTGCCCTTCCCTGACGGGCTGCCGGCTGCCCTGCTGCTGCCCTACCCTGATGGCTGCCCGGCTGCCCTGCTGCTGCCCTACCCTGACCAGCTGCCCGGCTGCCATGCTGCTGCCCTTCCCTGACGGGCTGCCCGGCTGCCCTGCTGCTGCCCTACCCTGATGGCTGCCCGGCTGCCCTGCTGCTGCCCTACCCTGACCAGCTGCCCGGCTGCCATGCTGCTGCCCTTCCCTGACGGGCTGCCCGGCTGCCCTGCTGCTGCCCTACCCTGATGGCTGCCCGGCTGCCCTGCTGCTGCCCTACCCTGACCAGCTGCCCGGCTGCCATGCTGCTGCCCTTCCCTGACGGGCTGCCCGGCTGCCCTGCTGCTGCCCTACCCTGATGGCTGCCCGGCTGCCCTGCTGCTGCCCTACCCTGACCAGCTGCCCGGCTGCCATGCTGCTGCCCTTCCCTGACGGGCTGCCCGGCTGCCCTGCTGCTGCCCTACCCTGATGGCTGCCCGGCTGCCCTGCTGCTACCCTACCCTGCCCGGCTGCCCTGCTGCTGCCCTACCCTGATGGCTGCCCGGCTGCCCTGCTGCTGCCCTACCCTGACCAGCTGCCCGGCTGCCATGCTGCTGCCCTTCCCTGACGGGCTGCCCGGCTGCCCTGCTGCTGCCCTACCCTGATGGCTGCCCGGCTGCCCTGCTGCTGCCCTACCCTGACCAGCTGCCCGGCTGCCATGCTGCTGCCCTTCCCTGACGGGCTGCCCGGCTGCCCTGCTGCTGCCCTACCCTGATGGCTGCCCGGCTGCCCTGCTGCTGCCCTACCCTGACCAGCTGCCCGGCTGCCATGCTGCTGCCCTTCCCTGACGGGCTGCCCGGCTGCCCTGCTGCTGCCCTACCCTGATGGCTGCCCGGCTGCCCTGCTGCTGCCCTACCCTGACCAGCTGCCCGGCTGCCATGCTGCTGCCCTTCCCTGACGGGCTGCCCGGCTGCCCTGCTGCTGCCCTACCCTGATGGCTGCCCGGCTGCCCTGCTGCTGCCCTACCCTGACCAGCTGCCCGGCTGCCATGCTGCTGCCCTTCCCTGACGGGCTGCCCGGCTGCCCTGCTGCTGCCCTACCCTGATGGCTGCCCTGCTGCCCTGCTGCTACCCTACCCTGCCCGGCTGCCCTGCTGCTGCCCTACCCTGATGGCTGCCCGGCTGCCCTGCTGCTGCCCTACCCTGACCAGCTGCCCGGCTGCCATGCTGCTGCCCTTCCCTGACGGGCTGCCCGGCTGCCCTGCTGCTGCCCTACCCTGATGGCTGCCCGGCTGCCCTGCTGCTACCCTACCCTGCCCGGCTGCCCTGCTGCTGCCCTACCCTGATGGCTGCCCGGCTGCCCTGCTGCTGCCCTACCCTGACCAGCTGCCCGGCTGCCATGCTGCTGCCCTTCCCTGACGGGCTGCCCGGCTGCCCTGCTGCTGCCCTACCCTGATGGCTGCCCGGCTGCCCTGCTGCTACCCTACCCTGCCCGGCTGCCCTGCTGCTGCCCTACCCTGATGGCTGCCCGGCTGCCCTGCTGCTGCCCTACCCTGACCAGCTGCCCGGCTGCCATGCTGCTGCCCTTCCCTGACGGGCTGCCCGGCTGCCCTGCTGCTGCCCTACCCTGATGGCTGCCCGGCTGCCCTGCTGCTACCCTACCCTGCCCGGCTGCCCTGCTGCTGCCCTACCCTGATGGCTGCCCGGCTGCCCTGCTGCTACCCTACCCTGCCCGGCTGCCCTGCTGCTGCCCTACCCTGATGGCTGCCCGGCTGCCCTGCTGCTGCCCTACCCTGACCAGCTGCCCGGCTGCCATGCTGCTGCCCTTCCCTGACGGGCTGCCCGGCTGCCCTGCTGCTGCCCTACCCTGATGGCTGCCCGGCTGCCCTGCTGCTACCCTACCCTGCCCGGCTGCCCTGCTGCTGCCCTACCCTGATGGCTGCCCGGCTGCCCTGCTGCTGCCCTACCCTGACCAGCTGCCCGGCTGCCATGCTGCTGCCCTTCCCTGACGGGCTGCCCGGCTGCCCTGCTGCTGCCCTACCCTGATGGCTGCCCGGCTGCCCTGCTGCTGCCCTGCCCTGATGGCTGCCCGGCTGCCCTGCTGCTGCCCTACCCTGACCAGCTGCCCGGCTGCCATGCTGCTGCCCTTCCCTGACGGGCTGCCCGGCTGCCCTGCTGCTGCCCTACCCTGATGGCTGCCCGGCTGCCCTGCTGCTGCCCTACCCTGACCAGCTGCCCGGCTGCCATGCTGCTGCCCTTCCCTGACGGGCTGCCCGGCTGCCCGGCTGCTGCCCTACCCTGATGGCTGCCCGGCTGCCCTGCTGCTGCCCTACCCTGACCAGCTGCCCGGCTGCCATGCTGCTGCCCTTCCCTGACGGGCTGCCCGGCTGCCCTGCTGCTGCCCTACCCTGATGGCTGCCCGGCTGCCCTGCTGCTGCCCTACCCTGACCAGCTGCCCGGCTGCCATGCTGCTGCCCTTCCCTGACGGGCTGCCCGGCTGCCCTGCTGCTGCCCTACCCTGATGGCTGCCCGGCTGCCCTGCTGCTGCCCTACCCTGACCAGCTGCCCGGCTGCCATGCTGCTGCCCTTCCCTGACGGGCTGCCCGGCTGCCCTGCTGCTGCCCTACCCTGATGGCTGCCCGGCTGCCCTGCTGCTGCCCTACCCTGACCAGCTGCCCGGCTGCCATGCTGCTGCCCTTCCCTGACGGGCTGCCCGGCTGCCCTGCTGCTGCCCTACCCTGATGGCTGCCCGGCTGCCCTGCTGCTGCCCTACCCTGACCAGCTGCCCGGCTGCCATGCTGCTGCCCTTCCCTGACGGGCTGCCCGGCTGCCCTGCTGCTGCCCTACCCTGATGGCTGCCCGGCTGCCCTGCTGCTGCCCTGCCCTGATGGCTGCCCGGCTGCCCTGCTGCTGCCCTACCCTGACTAGCTGCCCGGCTGCCATGCTGCTGCCCTTCCCTGACGGGCTGCCCGGCTGCCCTGCTGCTGCCCTACCCTGATGGCTGCCCGGCTGCCCTGCTGCTGCCCTACCCTGACCAGCTGCCCGGCTGCCATGCTGCTGCCCTTCCCTGACGGGCTGCCCGGCTGCCCTGCTGCTGCCCTACCCTGATGGCTGCCCGGCTGCCCTGCTGCTGCCCTACCCTGACCAGCTGCCCGGCTGCCATGTTGCTGCCCTTCCCTGACGGGCTGCCCGGCTGCCCTGCTGCTGCCCTACCCTGATGGCTGCCCGGCTGCCCTGCTGCTGCCCTACCCTGACCAGCTGCCCGGCTGCCCTGCTGCTGCCCTTCCCTGACGGGCTGCCGGCTGCCCTGCTGCTGCCCTACCCTGATGGCTGCCCGGCTGCCCTGCTGCTGCCCTACCCTGACCAGCTGCCCGGCTGCCATGCTGCTGCCCTTCCCTGACGGGCTGCCCGGCTGCCCTGCTGCTGCCCTACCCTGATGGCTGCCCGGCTGCCCTGCTGCTGCCCTACCCTGACCAGCTGCCCGGCTGCCATGCTGCTGCCCTTCCCTGACGGGCTGCCCGGCTGCCCTGCTGCTGCCCTACCCTGATGGCTGCCCGGCTGCCCTGCTGCTGCCCTACCCTGACCAGCTGCCCGGCTGCCATGCTGCTGCCCTTCCCTGACGGGCTGCCCGGCTGCCCTGCTGCTGCCCTACCCTGATGGCTGCCCGGCTGCCCTGCTGCTGCCCTACCCTGACCAGCTGCCCGGCTGCCATGCTGCTGCCCTTCCCTGACGGGCTGCCCGGCTGCCCTGCTGCTGCCCTACCCTGATGGCTGCCCGGCTGCCCTGCTGCTACCCTACCCTGCCCGGCTGCCCTGCTGCTGCCCTACCCTGATGGCTGCCCGGCTGCCCTGCTGCTGCCCTACCCTGACCAGCTGCCCGGCTGCCATGCTGCTGCCCTTCCCTGACGGGCTGCCCGGCTGCCCTGCTGCTGCCCTACCCTGATGGCTGCCCGGCTGCCCTGCTGCTGCCCTACCCTGACCAGCTGCCCGGCTGCCATGCTGCTGCCCTTCCCTGACGGGCTGCCCGGCTGCCCTGCTGCTGCCCTACCCTGATGGCTGCCCGGCTGCCCTGCTGCTGCCCTACCCTGACCAGCTGCCCGGCTGCCATGCTGCTGCCCTTCCCTGACGGGCTGCCCGGCTGCCCTGCTGCTGCCCTACCCTGATGGCTGCCCGGCTGCCCTGCTGCTGCCCTACCCTGACCAGCTGCCCGGCTGCCATGCTGCTGCCCTTCCCTGACGGGCTGCCCGGCTGCCCTGCTGCTGCCCTACCCTGATGGCTGCCCGGCTGCCCTGCTGCTGCCCTACCCTGACCAGCTGCCCGGCTGCCATGCTGCTGCCCTTCCCTGACGGGCTGCCCGGCTGCCCTGCTGCTGCCCTACCCGGATGGCTGCCCGGCTGCCCTGCTGCTACCCTACCCTGCCCGGCTGCCCTGCTGCTGCCCTACCCTGATGGCTGCCCGGCTGCCCTGCTGCTGCCCTACCCTGACCAGCTGCCCGGCTGCCATGCTGCTGCCCTTCCCTGACGGGCTGCCCGGCTGCCCTGCTGCTGCCCTACCCTGATGGCTGCCCGGCTGCCCTGCTGCTACCCTACCCTGCCCGGCTGCCCTGCTGCTGCCCTACCCTGATGGCTGCCCGGCTGCCCTGCTGCTGCCCTACCCTGACCAGCTGCCCGGCTGCCATGCTGCTGCCCTTCCCTGACGGGCTGCCCGGCTGCCCTGCTGCTGCCCTACCCTGATGGCTGCCCGGCTGCCCTGCTGCTACCCTACCCTGCCCGGCTGCCCTGCTGCTGCCCTACCCTGATGGCTGCCCGGCTGCCCTGCTGCTGCCCTACCCTGACCAGCTGCCCGGCTGCCATGCTGCTGCCCTTCCCTGACGGGCTGCCCGGCTGCCCTGCTGCTGCCCTTCCCTGATGGCTGCCCGGCTGCCCTGCTGCTGCCCTGCCCTGATGGCTGCCCGGCTGCCCTGCTGCTGCCCTACCCTGACCAGCTGCCCGGCTGCCATGCTGCTGCCCTTCCCTGACGGGCTGCCCGGCTGCCCTGCTGCTGCCCTACCCTGATGGCTGCCCGGCTGCCCTGCTGCTGCCCTACCCTGACCAGCTGCCCGGCTGCCATGCTGCTGCCCTTCCCTGACGGGCTGCCCGGCTGCCCGGCTGCTGCCCTACCCTGATGGCTGCCCGGCTGCCCTGCTGCTGCCCTACCCTGACCAGCTGCCCGGCTGCCATGCTGCTGCCCTTCCCTGACGGGCTGCCCGGCTGCCCTGCTGCTGCCCTACCCTGATGGCTGCCCGGCTGCCCTGCTGCTGCCCTACCCTGACCAGCTGCCCGGCTGCCATGCTGCTGCCCTTCCCTGACGGGCTGCCCGGCTGCCCTGCTGCTGCCCTACCCTGATGGCTGCCCGGCTGCCCTGCTGCTGCCCTACCCTGACCAGCTGCCCGGCTGCCATGCTGCTGCCCTTCCCTGACGGGCTGCCCGGTTGCCCTGCTGCTGCCCTACCCTGATGGCTGCCCGGCTGCCCTGCTGCTGCCCTACCCTGACCAGCTGCCCGGCTGCCATGCTGCTGCCCTTCCCTGACGGGCTGCCCGGCTGCCCTGCTGCTGCCCTACCCTGATGGCTGCCCGGCTGCCCTGCTGCTGCCCTACCCTGATGGCTGCCCGGCTGCCCTGCTGCTGCCCTACCCTGACCAGCTGCCCGGCTGCCATGCTGCTGCCCTTCCCTGACGGGCTGCCCGGCTGCCCTGCTGCTGCCCTACCCTGATGGCTGCCCGGCTGCCCTGCTGCTACCCTACCCTGCCCGGCTGCCCTGCTGCTGCCCTACCCTGATGGCTGCCCGGCTGCCCTGCTGCTGCCCTACCCTGACCAGCTGCCCGGCTGCCATGCTGCTGCCCTTCCCTGACGGGCTGCCCGGCTGCCCTGCTGCTGCCCTACCCTGATGGCTGCCCGGCTGCCCTGCTGCTACCCTACCCTGCCCGGCTGCCCTGCTGCTGCCCTACCCTGATGGCTGCCCGGTTGCCCTGCTGCTGCCCTACCCTGACCAGCTGCCCGGCTGCCATGCTGCTGCCCTTCCCTGACGGGCTGCCCGGCTGCCCTGCTGCTGCCCTACCCTGATGGCTGCCCGGCTGCCCTGCTGCTGCCCTGCCCTGATGGCTGCCCGGCTGCCCTGCTGCTGCCCTACCCTGACCAGCTGCCCGGCTGCCATGCTGCTGCCCTTCCCTGACGGGCTGCCCGGCTGCCCTGCTGCTGCCCTACCCTGATGGCTGCCCGGCTGCCCTGCTGCTGCCCTACCCTGACCAGCTGCCCGGCTGCCATGCTGCTGCCCTTCCCTGACGGGCTGCCCGGCTGCCCGGCTGCTGCCCTACCCTGACCAGCTGCCCGGCTGCCATGCTGCTGCCCTTCCCTGACGGGCTGCCCGGCTGCCCTGCTGCTGCCCTACCCTGATGGCTGCCCGGCTGCCCTGCTGCTGCCCTACCCTGACCAGCTGCCCGGCTGCCATGCTGCTGCCCTTCCCTGACGGGCTGCCTGGCTGCCCTGCTGCTGCCCTACCCTGATGGCTGCCCGGCTGCCCTGCTGCTACCCTACCCTGCCCGGCTGCCCTGCTGCTGCCCTACCCTGATGGCTGCCCGGCTGCCCTGCTGCTGCCCTACCCTGACCAGCTGCCCGGCTGCCCTGCTGCTGCCCTGCCCTGATGGCTGCCCGGCTGCCCTGCTGCTACCCTACCCTGCCCGGCTGCCCTGCTGCTGCCCTACCCTGATGGCTGCCCGGCTGCCCTGCTGCTACCCTACCCTGCCCGGCTGCCCTGCTGCTGCCCTACCCTGATGGCTGCCCGGCTGCCCTGCTGCTGCCCTACCCTGACCAGCTGCCCGGCTGCCATGCTGCTGCCCTTCCCTGACGGGCTGCCCGGCTGCCCTGCTGCTGCCCTACCCTGATGGCTGCCCGGCTGCCCTGCTGCTACCCTACCCTGCCCGGCTGCCCTGCTGCTGCCCTACCCTGATGGCTGCCCGGCTGCCCTGCTGCTGCCCTACCCTGACCAGCTGCCCGGCTGCCATGCTGCTGCCCTTCCCTGACGGGCTGCCCGGCTGCCCTGCTGCTGCCCTACCCTGATGGCTGCCCGGCTGCCCTGCTGCTGCCCTGCCCTGATGGCTGCCCGGCTGCCCTGCTGCTACCCTACCCTGCCCGGCTGCCCTGCTGCTGCCCTACCCTGATGGCTGCCCGGCTGCCCTGCTGCTGCCCTACCCTGACCAGCTGCCCGGCTGCCATGCTGCTGCCCTTCCCTGACGGGCTGCCCGGCTGCCCTGCTGCTGCCCTACCCTGATGGCTGCCCGGCTGCCCTGCTGCTGCCCTGCCTTGATGGCTGCCCGGCTGCCCTGCTGCTACCCTACCCTGCCCGGCTGCCCTGCTGCTGCCCTACCCTGATGGCTGCCCGGCTGCCCTGCTGCTACCCTACCCTGCCCGGCTGCCCTGCTGCTGCCCTACCCTGATGGCTGCCCGGCTGCCCTGCTGCTGCCCTACCCTGACCAGCTGCCCGGCTGCCATGCTGCTGCCCTTCCCTGACGGGCTGCCCGGCTGCCCTGCTGCTGCCCTACCCTGATGGCTGCCCGGCTGCCCTGCTGCTGCCCTGCCCTGATGGCTGCCCGGCTGCCCTGCTGCTACCCTACCCTGCCCGGCTGCCCTGCTGCTGCCCTACCCTGATGGCTGCCCGGCTGCCCTGCTGCTGCCCTACCCTGACCAGCTGCCCGGCTGCCATGCTGCTGCCCTTCCCTGACGGGCTGCCCGGCTGCCCTGCTGCTGCCCTACCCTGATGGCTGCCCGGCTGCCCTGCTGCTGCCCTGCCCTGATGGCTGCCCGGCTGCCCTGCTGCTACCCTACCCTGCCCGGCTGCCCTGCTGCTGCCCTACCCTGATGGCTGCCCGGCTGCCCTGCTGCTACCCTACCCTGCCCGGCTGCCCTGCTGCTGCCCTACCCTGATGGCTGCCCGGCTGCCCTGCTGCTGCCCTACCCTGACCAGCTGCCCGGCTGCCATGCTGCTGCCCTTCCCTGACGGGCTGCCCGGCTGCCCTGCTGCTGCCCTACCCTGATGGCTGCCCGGCTGCCCTGCTGCTGCCCTGCCCTGATGGCTGCCCGGCTGCCCTGCTGCTACCCTACCCTGCCCGGCTGCCCTGCTGCTGCCCTACCCTGATGGCTGCCCGGCTGCCCTGCTGCTACCCTACCCTGCCCGGCTGCCCTGCTGCTGCCCTACCCTGACCAGCTGCCCGGCTGCCATGCTGCTGCCCTTCCCTGACGGGCTGCCCGGCTGCCCTGCTGCTGCCCTACCCTGATGGCTGCCCGGCTGCCCTGCTGCTACCCTACCCTGCCCGGCTGCCCTGCTGCTGCCCTACCCTGATGGCTGCCCGGCTGCCCTGCTGCTGCCCTACCCTGACCAGCTGCCCGGCTGCCATGCTGCTGCCCTTCCCTGACGGGCTGCCCGGCTGCCCTGCTGCTGCCCTACCCTGATGGCTGCCCGGCTGCCCTGCTGCTGCCCTGCCCTGATGGCTGCCCGGCTGCCCTGCTGCTACCCTACCCTGCCCGGCTGCCCTGCTGCTGCCCTACCCTGATGGCTGCCCGGCTGCCCTGCTGCTACCCTACCCTGCCCGGCTGCCCTGCTGCTGCCCTACCCTGATGGCTGCCCGGCTGCCCTGCTGCTGCCCTACCCTGACCAGCTGCCCGGCTGCCATGCTGCTGCCCTTCCCTGACGGGCTGCCCGGCTGCCCTGCTGCTGCCCTACCCTGATGGCTGCCCGGCTGCCCTGCTGCTGCCCTGCCCTGATGGCTGCCCGGCTGCCCTGCTGCTACCCTACCCTGCCCGGCTGCCCTGCTGCTGCCCTACCCTGATGGCTGCCCGGCTGCCCTGCTGCTGCCCTACCCTGACCAGCTGCCCGGCTGCCATGCTGCTGCCCTTCCCTGACGGGCTGCCCGGCTGCCCTGCTGCTGCCCTACCCTGATGGCTGCCCGGCTGCCCTGCTGCTGCCCTGCCCTGATGGCTGCCCGGCTGCCCTGCTGCTACCCTACCCTGCCCGGCTGCCCTGCTGCTGCCCTACCCTGATGGCTGCCCGGCTGCCCTGCTGCTACCCTACCCTGCCCGGCTGCCCTGCTGCTGCCCTACCCTGATGGCTGCCCGGCTGCCCTGCTGCTACCCTACCCTGCCCGGCTGCCCTGCTGCTGCCCTACCCTGATGGCTGCCCGGCTGCCCTGCTGCTGCCCTACCCTGACCAGCTGCCCGGCTGCCATGCTGCTGCCCTTCCCTGACGGGCTGCCCGGCTGCCCTGCTGCTGCCCTACCCTGATGGCTGCCCGGCTGCCCTGCTGCTACCCTACCCTGCCCGGCTGCCCTGCTGCTGCCCTACCCTGATGGCTGCCCGGCTGCCCTGCTGCTGCCCTACCCTGACCAGCTGCCCGGCTGCCATGCTGCTGCCCTTCCCTGACGGGCTGCCCGGCTGCCCTGCTGCTGCCCTACCCTGATGGCTGCCCGGCTGCCCTGCTGCTGCCCTACCCTGACCAGCTGCCCGGCTGCCATGCTGCTGCCCTTCCCTGACGGGCTGCCCGGCTGCCCTGCTGCTGCCCTACCCTGATGGCTGCCCGGCTGCCCTGCTGCTGCCCTGCCCTGATGGCTGCCCGGCTGCCCTGCTGCTACCCTACCCTGCCCGGCTGCCCTGCTGCTGCCCTACCCTGATGGCTGCCCGGCTGCCCTGCTGCTACCCTACCCTGCCCGGCTGCCCAGCTGCTGCCCTACCCTGATGGCTGCCCGGCTGCCCTGCTGCTGCCCTGCCCTGATGGCTGCCCGGCTGCCCTGCTGCTACCCTACCCTGCCCGGCTGCCCTGCTGCTGCCCTACCCTGATGGCTGCCCGGCTGCCCTGCTGCTACCCTACCCTGCCCGGCTGCCCTGCTGCTGCCCTACCCTGATGGCTGCCCGGCTGCCCTGCTGCTGCCCTACCCTGACCAGCTGCCCGGCTGCCATGCTGCTGCCCTTCCCTGACGGGCTGCCCGGCTGCCCTGCTGCTGCCCTACCCTGATGGCTGCCCGGCTGCCCTGCTGCTGCCCTGCCCTGATGGCTGCCCGGCTGCCCTGCTGCTACCCTACCCTGCCCGGCTGCCCTGCTGCTGCCCTACCCTGATGGCTGCCCGGCTGCCCTGCTGCTACCCTACCCTGCCCGGCTGCCCTGCTGCTGCCCTACCCTGATGGCTGCCCGGCTGCCCTGCTGCTGCCCTACCCTGACCAGCTGCCCGGCTGCCATGCTGCTGCCCTTCCCTGACGGGCTGCCCGGCTGCCCTGCTGCTGCCCTACCCTGATAGCTGCCCGGCTGCCCTGCTGCTGCCCTGCCCTGATGGCTGCCCGGCTGCCCTGCTGCTACCCTACCCTGCCCGGCTGCCCTGCTGCTGCCCTACCCTGATGGCTGCCCGGCTGCCCTGCTGCTACCCTACCCTGCCCGGCTGCCCTGCTGCTGCCCTACCCTGATGGCTGCCCGGCTGCCCTGCTGCTACCCTACCCTGCCCGGCTGCCCTGCTGCTGCCCTACCCTGATGGCTGCCCGGCTGCCCTGCTGCTACCCTACCCTGCCCGGCTGCCCTGCTGCTGCCCTACCCTGATGGCTGCCCGGCTGCCCTGCTGCTGCCCTACCCTGACCAGCTGCCCGGCTGCCCTGCTGCTGCCCTTCCCTGACGGGCTGCCCGGCTGCCCTGCTGCTGCCCTACCCTGATGGCTGCCCGGCTGCCCTGCTGCTGCCCTACCCTGATGGCTGCCCGGCTGCCCTGCTGCTACCCTACCCTGCCCGGCTGCCCTGCTGCTGCCCTACCCTGATGGCTGCCCGGCTGCCCTGCTGCTACCCTACCCTGCCCGGCTGCCCTGCTGCTGCCCTACCCTGATGGCTGCCCGGCTGCCCTGCTGCTACCCTACCCTGCCCGGCTGCCCTGCTGCTGCCCTACCCTGATGGCTGCCCGGCTGCCCTGCTGCTACCCTACCCTGCCCGGCTGCCCTGCTGCTGCCCTACCCTGATGGCTGCCCGGCTGCCCTGCTGCTACCCTACCCTGCCCGGCTGCCCTGCTGCTGCCCTACCCTGATGGCTGCCCGGCTGCCCTGCTGCTGCCCTACCCTGACCAGCTGCCCGGCTGCCCTGCTGCTGCCCTTCCCTGACGGGCTGCCCGGCTGCCCTGCTGCTGCCCTACCCTGATGGCTGCCCGGCTGCCCTGCTGCTGCCCTACCCTGATGGCTGCCCGGCTGCCCTGCTGCTACCCTACCCTGCCCGGCTGCCCTGCTGCTGCCCTACCCTGATGGCTGCCCGGCTGCCCTGCTGCTACCCTACCCTGCCCGGCTGCCCTGCTGCTGCCCTACCCTGATGGCTGCCCGGCTGCCCTGCTGCTGCCCTACCCTGACCAGCTGCCCTGCTGCTGCCCTACCCTGATGGCTGCCCGGCTGCCCTGCTGCTACCCTACCCTGCCCGGCTGCCCTGCTGCTGCCCTACCCTGATGGCTGCCCGGCTGCCCTGCTGCTACCCTACCCTGCCCGGCTGCCCTGCTGCTGCCCTACCCTGATGGCTGCCCGGCTGCCCTGCTGCTGCCCTACCCTGACCAGCTGCCCTGCTGCTGCCCTACCCTGATGGCTGCCCGGCTGCCCTGCTGCTACCCTACCCTGCCCGGCTGCCCTGCTGCTGCCCTACCCTGACCAGCTGCCCTGCTGCTGCCCTACCCTGATGGCTGCCCGGCTGCCCTGCTGCTACCCTACCCTGCCCGGCTGCCCTGCTGCTGCCCTACCCTGACCAGCTGCCCTGCTGCTGCCCTACCCTGATGGCTGCCCGGCTGCCCTGCTGCTGCACTACCCTGGACTTAACCCGCGATTACGGACACACCCGCAGTTACAGTGAACTGTGCGTCCTGCATCCTTTGCAATCTCACGGTCAAACCCTAGGTATTGTACGGTCAACCTACATACCTACGGCTGCCTACGGATACACGTTGGTTGGGGTACGCTACGTATATACATTTATATACGTCATACGTGTATACGCCGCTATGGTTCTGGCCAAACCTGACATCTGTGTACAAAGCCCCATCGTTATAGCGTGTGCGAGGCCTGGCACGGCTTGAAGGCCAACTACAAACATCCAGCCTACTTGTCGCCTCATCGCAATGCCCTGTTAGAGGGGCATGAAGGAGGCTATTGGAGCTGTAGCTGTAGCTCGTCAGATTTGAATCGTTTGGCTTTTTGGCTGTGAACCGTTTGACTTTTTGACCGTCCGCGGAGTCAGAACTACCCCCCCCCTAGGAGTTGTAATAGTATAGATGACGGTTCGGATAATTCTGACCGTTCGAAAAAGGCCCAGCCGAGCATGCGGCAAGGCGACAGGGGGCAAACAGCGCGGTGCAGTGTGCTGCGCGTGGTCCAGGCATGAGGGGTCACTCACTGTGAACGGGTGTGACCTCCGTGCCGCCCTGCGGGAAAAACTGCTTGACCTGCAGGCGTGCCGCCAGGCAGTGTGCAGCAGAGGCCAGAAAGGAGGAGAAGTAGCTGAGGGGTGTGAGGGAAGTTGGTGAGGGCAGTGAGGGCAGTGAGGGGAGTGAGGGCAGTGAGGGCAGTGAGGGCAGTGAGGGGAGTGAGGGCAGTGAGGGCAGTGAGGGGAGTGAGGGCAGTGAGGGCAGTGAGGGAAGTGAGGGCAGTGAGGGAAGTGAGGGGAGTGAGGGGAGTGAGGGCAATGAGGGGAGTGAGGGGAGTGAGGGCAGTGAGGGGAGTGAGGGGAGTGAGGGCAGTGAGGGAAGTGAGGGCAGTGAGGGAAGTGAGGGGAGTGAGGGGAGTGAGGGCAATGAGGGGAGTGAGGGGAGTGAGGGCAGTGAGGGGAGTGAGGGGAGTGAGGGCAGTGAGGGGAGTGAGGGTAGTGAGGGCAGTGAGGGCAGTGAGGGCAGTGAGGGCAGTGAGGGCAGTGAGGGGAGTGAGGGAAGTGAGGGGAATGAGGGGAGTGAGGGCAGTGAGGGAAGTGAGGGCAGCGCAGCCCATGTCAGCGGCCTTCACTGCCAGTGGCAACAAGCGGGCAGGCGGTGCGCTGCAAGGTGGGAAGGGAGAGATGACGGGTGCGGAAGGGAGGTGTTGGGAAAGAGTGTGGTGTTGGCAGGTGGTGGCAGGCTGTAGTGCAGGGCAGGCTCAGCCACACGCTGTCAGCCCCCTGCTGCATGAAGGGCACAGGCTTAGAGAGCGGCGCAGTCAGCTGGCGGCAGAGCGCCCGGGGCACTGCAGGGGAGGCGGCTGAGCAGGAGGTGCTGCCAGGCCGCCCACCTCGAGCTGGTAATGCTCGAGCTGGTAATCCTCGAGCTGGTGATTCTCGAGCTGGTTAACCCTACCTTGACCTTGACCTTGAGCGTGACCTACCTCGCTGCTCCGCTGCCCCCACCTTAAGCTGATAGTCCTGTGGCGCCAGCTCCTTGGGGCACGCCTCCGCCGTCATCTGGCTGATGCTGTAGCGTATGCCCAGCTGCAGCCAGCAGCAACGGGGAGGCAGCAGCGGCTAGGTAAGCCAGGGGCAGCTGAGGGAGGGGGGGGAGAAAGGGCAGCGGCCCTGGTGCGCCGCATGGTGGGGCAGGGAAGAGCAAGGTGGAGCAGAGCCGGGCACTAGGCCTGCAGCCAGGTGGCTCCACAGGGCGCAGGCGGACAGGCAGGAAGGCACCTGGGGCAGGCAGGCACCCTAGGATCCGGACCCTGAGCCCCTGTTCCAGCACCCCATCCCCCCCCCCATCCGCCCCCCATCCCCCCCCCATCTCCCCCCCCATCCGCCCCCCCCCCAGCCCAGGGGCCACCTGCAGGTTGAGCATGAGGTCATAGGAGGCGTGTCCCTTCAGGATCGCCTCGCCCAGCTTCTTCTTGCCCTTGTCCGCCCCGGCCCCCCCCGGCCCTGGGCTGCCACTGCCAGCGCTGCTCTTGCGCAGCAGCCAGCCAAAGGACGACTCCGGCCTGCTGGCAGGGACAGCCAGCCTCAGACTCAGGCCCTGAGCCAGCGGGGGGAGAGGTGCCCAGCAGGTTCATTGTGCTCTGAGTTGCCCAGCCGGTTCTGGAGCAGGATCCTGGAGCAGGGTTCTGGAGCAGGGTCCTAAAGCAGCTGCTGGGTGCCTGGCCACAGTGCTGGTGTGGGTGTAGGGCTTCTGCGTCTAGCTGGGTTCGAACCCGTGACCTTAGCCGGCGTAGGCCACTCGCCCATGGAGCAGGGTGGGTGGGGTGTATGGTGGGGCGCCTGGCTGCATGGCTCAGCCGGGCTCACCTGCTCTGCCCCATGTGTGTGAGGATGTAGTCCGCCTCCTCCTGGGGCAGCGGCCACTCCTGCTGGATGGTTCCCTGGTCATAGACCCTGATGGCTGCAGGTAGGGCCAGGCTGCCGCCCCCGCCCTCACCTCCTGCCACGGCGCCAGGGAAGGGCAGCGGTGGCTGCTGCGGCTTGCGGGTGAAGGAGCGCAGGAGCTTGTGCTGCATCAGGGAGGGGGAGGGGGAGGGGCAGTAGGCGGTGGACCTGCCATGCTTGGGGAAGGCAGGCCGGCCGCAGCCCTGGACGGCGCAGTGCTGGGGGAGGGGGAGGGGGAGGGGGTGTGAGCCACTGCTGCAGCCGGTTGAGTACGAGGCAGCAGCCCACCTGGCGAAGGTCAGGGGTGTCAGCCGCCCAGGTGACATGGTGTCCCTCCTGCATGCGGCCTGCATGTAGGGATGGTAGCGCCGGGGCAGCCCACAGGTGCAGGCAGAATATACATGATACAAGGCAGAAACAATTCTTGATAAATGTAAAGATAGGAGTGGGCATCTCCCCCTCCCTTACTCTGGCATGTTGTATTGTGGGTGTGAGCTGGCTGCAAGGTCGCGTGGAGCAGTGTAGGGCCTGGCCTTGCGAACCTTGCAGAACCTGCCCCTGCGGCATGGCCTCCCCCTGACTCTGGCCTGACCACCTACAGTTGCCGTCATGGTGCAGTGCGGCCTCTGGCTGCCCGGGTGAGGGCGGGGGGGCGTAAGCTGGGCCAGGCCCGGGGCTGGCGACCTGCACCAGGCTGGCGCGGCGGCTCAGCGCATCCCCGGGCTTGTACAGGCACATGCCGTGGCGGCGCCCTGACTGCCACTGGCTGTCGTACAGGGAGGCGTCAGGGAGGGACAGCACACCCAGGCCATGCTGCATGCCGTCCTGCAGGGCAGCGGGGCAGCGGGTTGAGGTGAGGCTGAGGGCGTGATGCAGCCAGGTGCCAGGGGGATGTAAGGGCTGGACACTGCCCAGCCTGCAGCTGCTTGTGTGACCTTGTGTGACCACTGTGTGACCACTGTGTGACCACGGTGTGACCACTTGTGTGACCAGGGGCAACAGAATGCTCAGCTCAGCTCCATGCAGGGCTGGACACTGCCCAGGCGGGCCTGCTGGAGGTGAGGGGGTGGAGGGGGGGTGGAGGCCAAGCCCACTGCCTGATGATGTGCAGGGGCCAGGCAGCCAGGGGCCAGGGGGTCTGGGGCCAGGGGGGTCAGGGCACAGGCAACACTGGCAGAGGAACTGCCCCAGCGCCCCCTCCAGCCTCAGCCGCCATCAGAGGGCCAAGTTCCCTCCCCTGCAACACAGGTCTCCTCCTTTGATGCGCACCAGGGCAGCCATGCAGCCATGCAGCCCTGGCAGCCGGTGTGCCGGCGCTTGCTTGGCACAGTGTGCTGCTGGGATCTGAGAGCCTGCCTGCCTGCCTGCCTGCCTGCCTGCCTGCCTGCCTGCCTGCCTGCCTGCCTGCCTGCCTGCCTGCCTGCCTGCCTGCCTGCCTGCCTGCCTGCCTGCCTGCCTGCCTGCCTGCCTGCCTGCCTGCCTACCCCCACTGCCTGCCTGCCTGCCTGCCTGCCTGCCTGCCTGCCTGCCTGCCTGCCTGCCTGCCTGCCTGCCTGCCTGCCTGCCTGCCTGCCTGCCTGCCTGCCTGCCTGCCTGCCTGCCTGCCTGCCTGCCTGCCTGCCTGCCTGCCTGCCTGCCTGCCTGCCTGCCTGCCTGCCTGCCTGCCTGCCTGCCTGCCTGCCTGCCTGCCTGCCTGCCTGCCTGCCTGCCTGCCTGCCTGCCTGCCTGCCTGCCTGCCTGCCTGCCTGCCTGCCCCTGCCTGCCTGCCTGCCTGCCTGCCTGCCTGCCTGCCTGCCTGCCTGCCTGCCTGCCTGCCTGCCTGCCTGCCTGCCTGCCTGCCTGCCTGCCTGCCTGCCTGCCTGCCTGCCTGCCTGCCTGCCTGCCTGCCTGCCTGCCTACCCCCACTGCCTGCCTGCCTGCCTGCCTGCCTGCCTGCCTGCCTGCCTGCCTGCCTGCCTGCCTGCCTGCCTGCCTGCCTGCCTGCCTGCCTGCCTGCCTGCCTGCCTGCCTGCCTGCCTGCCTGCCTGCCTGCCTGCCTGCCTGCCTGCCTGCCTGCCTGCCTGCAGCGCCGCCCCCAGCTTGCCGCCACCCAGCCTGCCGCCACGCCTCACAGTCTGCTCTCAGCACCAGTGTGACGTCACAGTGTGAGGAGGGACACTGCCTGTAAGGTGGGGGCCGGGGGCCAGCTGGGCCGCTGCGGGCTGGGGTGTGGTCGCGCACCTTCCACTGTCCCTCGTACCTCTCCCCAGACGCCCACACAAAGGTGCCGTGCCCTGCCATCAGCCCATCCCGCCACTCGCCATCATACTCCGAACCCTCAGCAAAGATGTACCTGCAGGACACAGCGCTTGGGCAGGCACCTAGGCGGACTAGCACTGCTGCGCCTGCACCTCCTGCCGTACAGCGCAACTGGGCAATGCAGGGTGGTGGGGCAGCAGATGCATACTGACCCAAGCAGCAGCAAGCAGGAGCAATGCAGGCCAGTGGAGGGGTCGGGCTGCACCAGGGAGGCCGCACCTCCCTAGGCCCTACCCCTAATCACGGTGGCTGCACCTGCACCCCACCGTGATGGAGCCGGGCACTGCAGGGTGGGGCAGCAGGGGCATGATGGCACATGCAGCTCATGCGGCTGTGGGCAAGGGTGCAGAGGTCGGGCCAGGTGGCTGTAGGGTGCTTGCATGAGGTGCTTGCATGGGGGGTTGCCCAGCGGTCCTGTAGCTGTGATGTCCCCAGTGGGCTGCTGCGCCGCAATCCGCTGCACTACTACTGCACAGCGGGTGGGAGCGCCACAGCCAGCACACCCACCTGCCCGGCCCCTCCGGCACCCCCGCCCTCCACAGCCCCTCGTACACGTCCCCGTTGCTCCACAGCTGCTTGCCCAGGCCGTGCTTGCTGTCCCGCACCCAGCCGCCCTGGTAGCGGGCACTGCAGCCAGCGCCGCCGTAGCCCAGGGCAGCCAGCGCCGCCGCATGGCCACCAGGGTCCTCTGAGCAGGGGGGCCCATCCAGCGTGCCTGCAGGCCCAGGCAGCATGGCACAGCCGGGCAGGGGCCAGGCAGCAGCCAGGGGCAGCTCTACAGCGACACTGTGGAGGGGGTGGGCGGGCTCCGGGAGCAGCCAGCCTGCCGCCTCCCCTGTGGCGGGTGGCCTGGTGCGGGCTGCTGAGGTTGAGGCGGGACAGGCACGGCAGTGGTGCACACCTGTGCCGTGCATGTAGCCGTCCCGCCACTCGCCCTGATACGCAGCGCCTGAAGGCCACACAAAGCGCCCCACACCATGTCGTACGCCATCCTACATGCAGCAGTGCATGTAAGCATGTTGATGCTGAACTGGCATCGTGGTATGCAATGTGTGCTATGATGTGGGTGAGCAGGTGTTGCAGGTGTCTGGATGTAGAGCCCAGCTGGTGGCCAGATACCCGCCAGTAGCCATCGTACGTGGAGCCATCTGCCCAGGTGTAGCGACCTTCACCATGCGGCTGCAATAAGGACACGTCTTCCCACCAGTTGCATGGTTTGAATGGGGCTAAGGTCTGTCGGTGCACCTCTACCTTCTGATTTTGCCAGCTTCCTGTGTAGCTGTCGCCATTTGCGAAGCGCTTGCTCTTACTTTGTTCGCCATCCGCAGCGCGGCGGCTGCCGATGAAGCTCATCAATTTACATGTCTAGCTGTTTGTTCCAGCAGGTTTATGAGAACTCGGCAGCGCTTCGCATCCTCTTGAAACACGAGCGGAGCTTATGATGTTGTGGGTTCACGGGATATGATAGTGTACCGCTTGACGACGTAACCATGCAAAGATTTGTGGATGACATTCTTGGTAGGACCTGGTCCGCAAACCTTTACTGGCTAGTAGAAGTATATCGCAGCAGCAGCAGCAGCAGCAGCAGCAGCAGCAGCAACAATACTCAGATACCCCAGCCTTGCACTGCCATGTTGCTTCTCACCCGGCCGGCACGCCCTTATCTGTACGGTGTACACGAGATGGTGCCGGCAAAGGGCACTAAACCAACACCGTCAGGTACAGACTCGCACAGCACCCCTGTCGCACAGAGTGAGCCGAACCGCTGGTCGCTGCCGGTGCGAGGCGTCGCGAAACGGATGTCACTCCGCCGCTCAGTGAGGTAAGCTCTATGCAACCAGTGCGGCGCGACGTGTGAGCGAGGTCACGATTGTGCGTGCTACAGCCATCACTCTTGACGCAGTTGACTCAGGAACAGCAGTGGCACACACGCTTTGTTACAGCCACGCTCAAACTCACCGTAAGGATCAAGTTGATCCCACTTCTCGTCCCTAACAACAGATGCCCAACAATCGCAACTTCGACGCTTTGTTTTGTGCAGGCTTAGAATGCATGATGAGCAACGGTTCACACTGACACACTCCTCATTCCTGACCGAACTATTTCACAATTGCAAGGGCTGCCGTGAAGCCACGCCCAGCAAAGATTTGTATTTGCGAGGCGATGACCGCCTGACAAATACATTATGACAAGATGCGTCCACACACCCGGCAACTAGCCCGTCCATCACGTTCAATTCCCCTCGAATGAGGCGACGCCCAGTGGTGCTACTGCCGCCGCAGGAGCAACTGCCCCGCCCGGTGCTATTGCCCCCGCGGAAACTTGCGTCACGGTCGCGGCAGGCTTGGCGGAGGGGGGTTTGGGGGAGGAAGGGGCGGTGGTCAACGCGATGGTGCCGGTCACCGGTGCACCGGCCGCGGCCTCCGTGGCATTGATGACAGTTGCAGATGTAACGAACTGGGCACCGGCGGTGGCAACGGTCTGCGGCAGCAGCTCGACGGTATCCAACACAGCGGCCAACCCCTTGTTTGCCTTGCTGCGCAGTACGGCGATGTCAGTCGCGGGCACCGCGCCACTGTTGCGCACGTCCACCATGGCTGCGCGTGCAAGCGACAGCATTACACCTGACACACAACTATTGAGCACACGGCACCGCCGAGACACGGCAATGCATCGGTCGAGCGTGACGGTAGGGTAGGGAGCGCAGGGTGGCTTAGGGTGCTCAGGGGCCTGTGCTGAGGCTGGGGCCTCAAGCCACCTTATGCCCCAGCCAGGGGACAGCAGCAGCAGCAGCAGCAGCAGCAGCAGCAGCAGCAGCAGCAGCAGCACTGAGCTACCACACTGATCCTGCACTGCCTGGCTGCAAGCCAGCCAGGGGACAGCAGCAGCCAGGGGAGCACTGCGCTGCCTCTCTGATCCTAGCCGGCAGGGGTCAGGCGGTGGGGGGCCGGCGGTGGGGGGGCCGTGGGGGGGAGGGGTAGACCCTGCCACTCACCTCCCAGCCGGGTCAGGGTGGCTGGCAGGCGGCCCAGGCTGGCCAGCTGGGGGTTGTCCAGCAGGTACAGTCCACCCCCCACCTGCAGCAGCAGGAGTCAGGGAGAAGAGGCTAACCTTCAGTGCTGCCGCACCACCATTGTTACCTCAACACTCATGAAACGTCCTCACTCCTCCCACCCTCACTCACCCTCACCATCACCCTCACCCTCACACACACTGGCGTGCTTGGCTAGGGTGCTTCCAACCAGCAGCCATGACCTTAGTGGGTAGAGGGTGCCAACCAAGTGTGGTGCCAACCACGGCCACCACCAGCAATAAGGTTGCCATCACCCTCGCCACTGCTCCTAGGCCCACAGTACACTCTGCCCTGCTACCTACCTAGGCCCCCTCCCTGCTCCCTTCCCCCTCCCGTCCCCCGCCCTGCCTCGCCCCGCACCCAGCTGTCCCTATGCCTGGCCCTGTGCACCCACCGAGGTCAGCACCGTGTCCAGCGGCGCCAGGCTGGCTAGCCGGGGGTTGCCATGCATCTGCAGGTTGTCTCCAATCACGCCCAGGGTGCCCAGCCCCTTCAGGCTGCGCAGCTCAGGGTTCTCGTTGATGGACACCAGCCCGCCCACACTGACAAGGTTGTCTGCAGGCAGCCAGGCAGCCAGGCAGCCAAGGAGTAAGGCGAGCAGGCAGGCAGGGGGGCAGGCAGGCAGGCAGGCAGGCAGGCAGGCAGGCAGGCAGGCAGGCAGGCAGGCAGGCAGGCAGGCAGGGAGGGGGGGAGGGAGGCAGGCGGGTGGGATGATGGCTGGGGCCAAACCCTGGGGATCACAGCTGGGGGCGGGGTCAGGGCAGGGGACCAGGGCCGGGGGCGGGATACAGGTAGCCAGGCAGGCTGGCAGGTTTCGGGCATGGCGCTGGGGTGCAGGGGGAGGAGCAGGAGGCAGGGTGCGCAGGGGGTCGTGGTGGCCAGCGGTGCTCACCCAGGCCTGTGAGGTCCGTGATGTTGGTGTTGGACACGCACAGGTTCAGGCCAATCTGCTGAAGCGCCTGAGGTAGGCAGGCAGGCAGGCAGGCAGGCAGTGGGGGTAGGCAGGCAGGCAGGCAGGCAGGCAGGCAGGCAGGCAGGCAGGCAGGCAGGCAGGCAGGCAGGCAGGCAGGCAGGCAGGCAGGCAGGCAGGCAGGCAGGCAGGCAGGTGAGGCAGGTGAGGCAGGTGAGGCAGGTGAGGGTCAGCGTGTTAGGGCTCACAATGAGGGGGGCCAGGCTGGACAGCGCCTTGTTGCCCGCCAGCACCAGGTCGCCCCGGATGGCCGTCAGCTGTGCCAGGCCGGACACATCCCGCAACACAGGGTTCCACATGATGTGGGCGCTGATGCCTGCAACCAGCGGGGGGGGAACAGCCAGGTTGGGTGCAGGGGGATGGGGGGTGGGGTGGGGTGGGGGGGTGGGGGCGGGTGGGGGGTCCATTTGCAGTGTCGGTCCCGCTGTGTGCCGCCGCCTCCTCCGGCCCCTCACCAACATCCGTCAAGCTCTTCAGGGCACCCAGGCTGGTCAGCGCCTTGTTGCCAATGATCTGCAGCCAGGCCAGCAGCAGGGGGGGCAGGGTGCATGGCGCCGCAGCCAAGGAGCTCCAGCTGCTGCCTTGCCCATTAGGGGTCAGCAGGACAGCAGGGCACACAGGCGCAGGCAGCAGCCATGAGCGCTACAGCGTGCAAGATGGCAGCAAGTCCAGGTGCCTACAGGACTAGGAGCCTTGCTGCAAGGCTGGTCCAGCTGAGGGGTTCATGAGATGACGTCAAAAGGCTATCAGGCATTGGGTGAATGCAACAGCTTAACCGCCACCGGGTCCAGCAGCAGCAGCTGCACCACCCTGCCACCATACAGCCACCAGCAGCACCGGCAGCAGCAGCAGCAGCAGCAGCAAGGTCGGTGGGCGGGCGCGGTGGCAGCATGCAGCAGCAGGGGGCAGTCAGGCTCACCACCAGGCCGCCCCCCGCCTTGGTGAGGCGCGACAGCGCATCCAGGGTGGTCAGCTTCTTGTTGTACAGGATCTGGATGCGCCAGTCCACCTCCGCCACGCCCTGAAACACACAGCCAGACAGACAGCTGCCACAGCTTAGCAACAGCTTAGCAACAGCTTAGCAACACGCCACCTCCCCCTCACACCTCCTGCCTGGTCAGGGCTCAGGGCCTGCGGCCCACCTCCCCCCCCCCGTCCTCAGCCGTGACATGCTAGACACTCATACCCTGCACCGTGTGCTGCACCCACCCGCCTGACCCTGCCTGGCAGGTCCACCCCCCCGCCCCCCTGCACCGTGTGCTATGCCCCCTGCCTAGCCTGGCTAAGCCTGACAGCCCCCCCCTCCCGCCCCCCCCCTCTCAGGGCTGACCTCCAGGCCGCTCAGCGTCTCCAGCTCCGCGTTGTCCTGGATCCACAACTCGCTGGCGATCTTGTTCAGGTAGCGCGGGCCGCCGGGGGCAGCGCGCAGGCCGCGCAGGCTGGTGATGGCGGCGCCCAGGTCCACTGTGCCGCTGCTGGGCACCAGGCCTAGCTCTTGGACTGCAGGGGGTGGGGGGTCAGGGGAGGGTCAGGGGGGGGTCAAGGGGGGCAGGGGGTGCGTGTTAGGGGGGTCGGGGGGGGGGTCCAGGGTAAGATATGCCGGCTGGCTGGGCAGCAGCGTAATGCGTAGGGCCGGGGGGTGGGGGGGATGCAGGGGAGTGAAGGGGGGGTGGGTGGTGGTGGTGAGGCAGCGGCAGGGGTCAGGGCATGGGGTGGCAGGGGGTTTCAGGAGGTGCGGTGCACTCGGACTGTGCGTCACTGTGCAGGGACCAGCTGCACACAGACTGTATGCCCCCCCCCCTCAGACTAGCCCCCAATTGCCTCATCACTCGGACTGTGTGCCCTCACCCCCTGCGCTGCCCTCCTGCAGCCCCAGTCAGGGCACTAGGCGGCTCAGCCCTGGTGCAGCCTGCCCCCCTGGCCCCCCCAGGTGCCCCCCCAGGTGCCCCCCCTAGGTCCCACCCTCAGGCCCCAGCCCCTCCAGGCTCTTCAGCTGGGCGTTGTAGCTGACCACCAGGTTGCCCAGGATCTGCAGCCGCACAGCACACACCCTCACGGCAGTTGGGGACCCCCAACACTGGGGCTGCGCATCACATCACACCACAACACACCACACCACACCACACCACACCCTCCCAGCCCACAGCTGGATTGGGAATGCTCCAAAGCTACTACCTTCCCACCATTAGGCCTTCCAACCAGCCTTCCCCCGCTCCTCCCCAGCTTCCCCCCAGCTTCCCCCCAGCTTCCTGCTCCTGCCCCTGCTGGGTCTCACCCGGGTCAGGCTGGAAAGCTCCTTCAGGTTGCGCAGCTGAGTGGTGGCCACCAGACCCAGCGACCCCACTGACTGCACACACACACACAGCAGTGGGGGGGGTGGGGGGGGTGTCGGCACTCAGGCCTGCCTTGCTGCAGCATCAGGGGCAGGAGCAGCATCAGGGGCAGCATCAGGGGCAGCATCAGGGGCAGCAGCAGGGGCAAGGGGCAAGAGCCATGACAAGGCCAGGACAGCAGTAGACCCAGCTGCTGCCCCCCACGTACTCCCCCTTTAAACAACCCCCCTGGAACCCTGCCCCCCCCTCCCCCCCCCTCACAGTGATGCCTTGGCAGCCGTCCAGATTGGCCAGGCCCGGGGCGCTGGGCAGCAGCCCCACCCCCCACCCCCCAATGACGACCAGGGCGCCAGTGATGGCCGTGACGCCCCCCAGCACAGCCCGCAAGTCAGGGATGTTGCCGGTGTCGTACACCACCACGTTGCCCCTGGGGGGGAGGCAGCAGGGCAGGGCTGGGCTGGGCTGGGCAGGCCGGGGGGTGGGAGGGGTGGGAGGGGGGGGAGGGGGGGAAGGAGGAGCAGGTTGGCAGTCGAGCACCCACCCACCCAGGCAGGCAGGCAGGCATGGGGGCAGGCAGGCAGAGCAGGGCACCTGGCGGTACTGTAGGGGAGGGGGTGGGCAGGGATGGTTTGAAGCAGGCCGCTGGTCAGGCCAATGGGTGAGCAGGCCGCTGGTCAGGCCAGGGGCAGGCAGGGCGACGCTGTGGCAGTCAGCGGGGGGCTCCAGGTGGGCCTTGCCACACAGTGGGTGGGCAGGTGGTCTGGGTGGGTGGGTGGGTGGGTGGGTGGGTGGGTGGGCAGGTGGTCTGGGTGGGTTAGTAGGTGTGTGGTCAGGCGGTGCCTGCCTCACTTGAGGGTTCCGTCAGGCTCAGTGACAGCGGGCTTGGAAAAGTGCAGGAAGCGGCAGCTGCGCACGGTGATGTCAAACGTCTGCAGGCAGGCAGGCAGGCAGGCTGGGCAGTGGGTGAGGCAGGGCTGTGTCAGGGCTCACGACTGGGGTCAGGGCAAGCTGGGCAGGGCCTGTACCGCTCCCCTCCCCTCCCCTCCCACCCGACCATGCTGGACCTACTGGCAGGGGGGGCTGGAAGGTGTTGACGCTCTCAAACACGTCGGCTGCGGCCAAATCCAGGGGGCAGCAGGGTAGGGCTCACAGCAGCAGGGGGTGGGGGCGAGGGGGAAAGGGAGGAGCGGGGAGGGGGTGAGAGGCCAAGTGGGAAAGGGGGGGTGAGGGGGTGAGGGAGTGAGGGAGTGAGGGGGGTGTACCTGCAGAGGGGGGGGTGTCTCCACCATAGATGACCAGCACCCCCGCATCCCCTGCATGGCAACCAGGCAAACTGACAGGCTCATGTTCAGTGGTGATGGTGATGGTGACGATGGTGGTGAATGTGATGATGGTAGCACATGTGGCGCCTCAACAAGGAGCAGGCCACCCAGCCACCCCTACAGCCCTGGGTCAGCATCCCCACAACATCCCTTTGCAGCAGGTACGGGAGGTGCGGGGTTCAACTCCTCGCAGGGGCACAACACAGGGGGCCCTAGAGGGGTGGGTGGCGGCGTCACCGACCTGCAGGGCCATCGCTGACTGTCAGGGTGCCTGATGGACCCACAGCAACGCCGGCGGGGAGGGTCATCTGCAGGCCGCAGGGCAGCAGGCAGGGCAGGCGTCAGGGCAGGCAGCCATACAGCCCCCAGGGGGGGCAGGGGCGCAATGTGAGCATGTGACACCGTGTCATGCAGCCATGCAGCCATGCAGGGGGTGGGGGAGCACCCAGGGCCTTCAAAGCTGTGGGTGTGGCATAGAACAAGAAGGGTGTGGGTGTGTTGAGGGGTGTGGGGGAGGGGGGGGGCAGGGGCGGAGGGGCAGAGGGCGGGCCATGAGCAGGGGCAGGCTGTTGCTGCTGCCTACTGCTGCTGCCGCTGCCACCTGGCTGCTGCTGCCCTGCTTTCAGTGCGCCGCTACCCGCCCCCCCCCCCCCCCTTGCTGACCTGCAGGTTGCCGTTGTTGATCAGGTTTGCCTCCTTGCCAATGCGGCGCAGGCTGCTCAGCTCGTCAGCGCTCATCATGTAGCCGTTGCCCTTGAGCAGCAGCTGGCCGCCAATGCTCTCCAGTGCCTGGCCAACACCAAACAGGGGGAAGGGGCTGGGGGGAGGGGCTGGGAGGCAAGGGGGGGCAGGGGGCAGGGGGTTCCCAGGCAATCACTAGCTGTGGGTGTGGCAGCAGGCGTGTGTCGTCCATCTGAGGAGCAGGGCAGGGGTGCAGCAGGGAGGGGACAAGACCCCCTGCTCCCCTGCCCCCCTGACCTGCTGCCCCCTGCCCCCCTGGCCTTGACACCACCTGCTCATGACCAGGACTGCCAGGACAAGAGCAGGTCCAGCTGGTCCACTGAAGCAGGGCAGCCTGTGCTTTGCTGGCCCTGGTCTCCCCCCCCCCTGACCCCCCCCCCCCCTGACCCCTGCCTCACCCCCTCCCCCTCCCCCCTGGCCCCTCACACTGAGGCCCTTCAGGGTCAGCAGGTTCTGGTTGCTGTTCATCAGCAGGTCGCCCCCCACAGCCCTCAGCGCATCCAGACCAGCACAGTCCAGCAGGGCGTCATTCTCGCTGATGATCAGGTCGCCTGAAGCCAGCAGCAGCGGCAGGGGGGGTTGACAGCAGCAGCAGCAGCAGGGGGGGGTGGCAGCAGCAGCAGCAGCAGCAGCAGCAGCAGCAGCAGCCCAGCCAACATTATCATCCGGCCAGGTTGGTAGCTAGACCTGCCAGGGCTGCCTTGTCAGGGTCAACAGGCCGTCTTCAGCTTTGCGGGGTGGGGGTGGGGGTGGGGGTGGGGGTGGGTGGGGTGGGGTGTGTGGGTGTGTGGGTCTGACCTGTGATGTTGTACAGCGCCTCCAGGCCAGTCAGGTGCTTCAGGCCGTCCATGTTGTACACACTCAGCCCGCCGACACTCTGCACCACATCACAGGGCAGGGGGGGTGGGGGCATGCAGCAGCAGCAGCAGCAGCAGCGTGTCGATGCCACCACCGCCAGCAGCAGCGGTGTGACGAGCAGGGCGTGGGCAGCTTGAGTGTCAGCACCACGCTCATGACCATGCCATCACCAACAGCAGCAGCAGCAGCAGCGACGGCAGCGGCAGCAGTGTGCCCCCCCCCCTGTTGAGGCCTGGCAGCCTTCATGGCCTGACCTGCAGTGACTGCAGGAAGTCCAGGGAGGTGATCCCCGGCTGCTCCTTGCCAGGCTTGCCCAGCACCACAATCTGACCCAGAGGCCGCACAAGACCTCTAGGCAGAGAGGCCTGCAGGCAAAGGAAGGCAAGCCAAGCAGGCAGGCAGGGCAGCAGGCAGGGCAGGCATGAAGGCAGGCAGGTCAGCAGGCAGGGGTGTCAGGACTTGCATGCTATCCCATCATCATCACCACCAGCAGCGGCGGCAGCTTAGGCCCCCCACCCCCCACCCCCACCTTTTCCGTCCACCCCACCCCCCTGCAGCCACCCCCCTGCAGCTGGGCTGCGCTGCGCTGACCTTGCTGTTGCCCAGCGATCCGTTGTCCCAGATCAGGAGGCTCTGTGCCTTGCTGAGGCTGGTGATGGAGGCGGCGCAGGCGGCCTGGGTGGGGTCTGCGAGGTCCAGCTTGGTGTAGGTCCCGGGTGTGACGTCGATGGTGTGACCTGCAGGCCATGCGGGGTGAGTGGGAAGGCTGAGCCGGGGCCAGGGCGGGAGGTCACAGGGGCCAGGGGGGGCTGGCGGCAGGGGAGAGGGGCTGCAGGGCAGCAGCAGGGGAGAGGGGCGGTGGGGGAGAAGGAGGGTGGTGAAGGCCGCCAGACCCAGACGCAGCTGGGTGGTGGAGAAGGGAGGGGAGGTGTGGTGAAGGGTGAGGGGTGAGGGTGAGGAGACGAAGGTGAGGATGAGTCCCTGTGCAGTGCACACAGCGGCTCCTGGCGCCCCCTGTCACAGGTCTGGAGGGGCTGCGTGACCCTCAGCTGCCCAGGGCCCGGCTCCGGCCTGACTCCCTAGCCCCTTCCCTAGCCACAGCTTCCTCAGCTCTCACCCGGCATCAGGTTCCTGACCTCGCCCCGCAGGTACGGCTCCTGCTCAGCACGGCAGCGCACAGGAGCTGCAGCCTGGCATCACACTGCCTGGTGGGGGGCTGTGCACGGCTGCTACGGCATGCACGGCGTGCTTGGCGCTGCAGGCTGCAGACTGTCTGCCCTCATGCCGCTGGCAAGGCGTGCTGTGTGCATGCTGCTGGGGGTTGCAGGCCGGCCCTGACAGCTGCAAAGGGCTGCCCCTCATGGTGCATGCTGTCAGCACAATCGCATTGCGCCTTGAAGGCTGGGGCAGCGGCTAGGAGAGGAAAAGAGTAGGGGAGGGAAAAGAAGGGGGAGGGATGGGGAAGGGGGAGGGATGAGGAAGGGGAAGGAGGGAAGGGGGGAGGAGCAGGGAGGGGAGGGGAGGGGGCAAGGGGCAGGGAGGGGGTCACACCTCAGGTCCTGAGAACACCACGATGACGTCCTTGGCCAAAGCAGCCGCACACTCCGGCGCTGCACACACCACGCAGGCCACGACAGGCCAGGCCAGGTCAGGTCAACGGCTAGGTCAGGTCAGGTCAGGTCAGGTCAAGTTAGAGGGTAGTTGAGGGCAGATCAGGTCAGGCTGATTCAAGTCGTGTCAGCAGCCCACATTGAGTGGGTCAGCTAAGCCAGCAGCCAGGCCAGGCGCACAGACAGCTGGCTGAACAGCTCATGCCCCGATGCACCCGCTGTGGATGGCAAGGGGTGGGGCAGGTAAGCAGGTCGGCTTCGCTGTCTAGCTGGGCTGGCGGGAGGTGTCGAGTGTTTGCGACACGGTAGCTGCTGCAGGGCTGAAGGTGCATGGACGGACATCTGCCTGTCATTTGGGCTGCACCGTGCTCGCCACCAGTCCACTGTGTCGCTGCGCAACGCACTTTGAGCTGCCACTGGAGCGGGGGCTCCAGTTGTTGGTTCTGCGTGCAAGCTGCGGAGGCCCCCTCCGGAGGAACGCATTGACGCGGACGCTGCGCAGGCCACCGCTGCTGCGACGACAGCGAACAGCAGGGCTTGCGGCCCAGGCATCAGCGGCATCCTCTGCGATCGGCGCTGCGAGCCGGAGTCTGCCTTTCTCCGCGTCATTCGTCTGCTGCTGTGCTCGTCAAAGAGCGCGTGTTTGTATCTGGTTCCGTTAATGCCCAAGGTTGGGGACCGAGGGTAAATCTACGCAATGAACGACCGCCCAACCGACATGTGACAGGTCGCAAAAAGTTCGCGCGGCAAGCCAATGTCCGACTGTTGCGTGAGGGGGCCGGAAGCGAGCCAGGTTGGATGTGGTTGATTTCGGGGGTGCGAGGAAGTCACGGCCCAGGATGTCACGCCCGACCGTCAAGACCGGGAACGAACCAAGCCGGGAACACACAAAGCAACGCACAAGCAGGGCTACAGCAGCCTGGATGACGGGGCCTTGTGCAACATCTGGATGAAAAGGGCTTTGTATCGCAGTTCCCAGTGCTCCATGCAGCTAGGCAGCTGTGTGCCCACTCCCGATGCTGACTTTTGCTGTAGGCAGCAAGTCACGCCTGACCTGGCAGCACCTTAGCACCCTGCTATGACTGCCTCTGCGGCTCAGCTCTGTCATGCTCCAGGCTACACACCTGGCCCTGCACCCTGCCCCTGGCCCTGCGCTGCTGCAGGGAGACAGAGTGGTGGTGTGCTTTGACATCGCTTGTGGCAGCTGCTGCAAGGCTGCAGAGGCCACACATACAAGGCATGCAGAGGCTACACATACAAGGCTGAGGGCATGCATATGAGCTAGGAGGGCAGGGGCGCAACTTACAATTTGTAACACCCTTGTGATCCCTGGCATCCCTTGCACCGTCAGCTTCTGCGTGCTATAAATAATGAGAGGCGTCGAAGCGTAGGCCGAAAGTGGTGTGCCGAAGCGTAGGCCGAAAGTGGTGCGCAATAGGGATTCTCTACACAACAACCAGGTAGTCAATGACACATCAACTGCTCTTCCAGTCTGCAGACACATCAACTCAATCAAGTCTGCAGCTCAACTCATGCACTGCAGCTCATTCACTGCTGCTCATTCACATCCAGGCTGCTCCTCCAAGCAGCCAATGCCTGCTGCACATCGAGCCGGCTCATCCAGGCAGAAACTGACGGCTGCCACTTCTGGGTCACGGTCTTGGGGAACCTTGGATCGGTCTTGGCGTACGTGTTGAACAATGCCCTCATCGTTGCATTTCTCGCACTCTGCGCGAATCTCAAGCCGAAATTTGCGATGGGCCATCCTAGACCCCGACGTCGCGCTGCACTGGCACACCATAAAGCGATACGTGCCAAGCTGGTAAGTAGTTGCATTGGCAGTGGCGGATACCTTCATTGTGGCGGGAACCTACACCTTTACATCCTCCTCCTCCACCCTTCACCCTGCAGAGCCCTACCGAGCTGCCAGCCCTTGAAACAGCCCTTGCAACACAACAACAGTCAAGCAGGGGTGCCAGCACATGGGGCCATAAGCGCCCACGCACCTGCCTTGGCCGGGGCGCCCAGCAGCAGCTGAGCATGGACCAGCTGCAGCTGCAGGGTGCCCAGCACCAGCTGGCTCAGGACCAGCAGCAGCTGCAGGATGCCTCCATTGACGCTCATGGCAGGCACATGGGCAGCAAGCCACAGCAGTGCATGTGTCATGGAGCATCTACCCTAAGCAACATACCCATGTTTGGACGTGTGACACTGGCAAGTGACAAGAAGGAAGATGCTGAGTGCTTGTGTAACAGGCTGGACGGGTAACCAGGATGAATGCGAGGTTTATTTCTTTTCCCATGCAGGATTCTGTGTGACTTGTGAAACACTGTGTTTTTAAGCTGAGATCAGTTCTTGATTCGGGGAGTAAGTTGTAAGCAAGTTCTGCTCTTCTGCTCCAACGTCCCCGTCATTTACAAGTCCCAGATTCAACTCGGCTCGCCACTTGCAAGAGTACGTGTGCAGCCAGCGTCTCTGATCGCAGCCACAGCATCTAGTAGTGGTTGTCTAAGTCTGTAGCTGCTTTAGCCGCATAAGCGACAGCTAATCAGCCCAGCCAGTTCAAAAACCCTAAAGTTGCAGCCATGCATACTGGGTACCTGGCTGTACTGTAACACTTGGTTTCCCTGTATTCGATCATCCCTGTGCAGTGAGCGCCAATCCAGAGACCGTCACTGATCTTGTCGACGAGCTTGAATCTCAGGAAGCGCCACCAGCGAACCCACCTCCAGAACGACCTACTCGAGCGGCCATTCCCTACCCATCTTTCAGTTCGGGTCCGGTCCAAGGTCGTGTCCAGTCCGGTCCTTCCCGCGGAAGAGGCAGGAGCACACCTGGCACTAGCGCCAGAGCTGCGCACTCTGTCACTGCTGAACCTGATTGCACACACTGCCAGTACTATAAGGCCGCAGCTGATAGTTCGCACAAGCTCATTCAGGAACTCCGCAATGACAAAGCCGAGCTGCAGCAACGCCTAGACGCATTTGTGCAGCGCAGTTTGACTCCACATCAGTACCTGCCCCAGCAGAGCGCACCGCATTACCTGCCCCAGCAGAGCGCACCGCATTACCTGCCTCAGCAGAGCGCACAGCAGTTCTACAGTGCACCCACGACTTTTCCGCAGTTTGCACCTGTGCCCTGCGAGTTCTTTGTCCCACCCACACCACCCGCACTTCTGCCTGCACCTCCTGCGCCAGCACAGTCCCATAACTCAATAGGCTTCCACCTCCGCAAGGCATATAAGGCTCCACGTCAGAACTAGGCACCAACATGGCACAGCCCAACCCCCTGGACCCTCTGCTAATGACATGGAATGCTGTAGGAGTGGAGATGCAAAGGGTAGCCCAGAGCAATGCCAACCTAGCTGCTGCCATAGGCAATAGGCCTGCCATGTCTGGTCTAGTGAAGCTGAGTGAGGTGAAGGCATTTGACGGCAAGGGGGATGTGTCAGGTTTCCTGTTCCAAGTGGAGGATGTGTACTCTCTGTATCAGAACCTGACTGATGCCCAGAAGATAGTGTCAGCCAGTGTAAGACTCTCAGGCCTGGCTCTCTCCTGGTATCGCTCAGCACGGGCTGACAGCAACATGACATGGCAAAGCTTCAAAACTGGCATCAATGCAGCCTTCATCAGCAAATCAGAGGCAGCTAAAGCTAGGGACATGCTCCATGAGGCTAAGCAGAAGCAGAACCAGTCGGCCCTGTCCTTTGCCATGCACCTGAGAAGCCTGTTCATGCAAATTCCCAACATCACGGATGACGAGCAGCTGGACCGCTTCAGGCGAGGCCTACACCCTGCCCTGCGTGCCATGGTAGATGTGCAGTCCCCTGATACCTTTGAGAAGGCAGTCAACATTGCAGTGGCACATGACTCAGCCTACAGGGATGCAGGAGTATCTACAGCCACCCCAATGCAACTGGGAGCCATGTTCAGACCAGCAGCGAGCAGCAGCAGCAGCAGCTCCGCAACCAAAGCTGCACCCCGCACTGAAGCGGAGAAGAAAGTGTTCGGCAAGCTGACTGACGAGGAAAAGGCAGATTACACCGCGAAGAACAAATGCACCTTTTGTCGCGAGGAAGGCCATGTATACCGTGACTGCAAGCACCCTCGTCGCAATAAGTTTGTACCAAAAAAATAGTCACTGCGGCAGTACACTGCCGCAAGGCGCCAAGCACAACACCTGCTGAGAGCACTATCACCCCAGCACCAGTAGAGCCGCGGTTCCAAATCACTAAGCTAGCCACAACACAGCCAGACGCTCAGTCTGAGAGTGCACTGCTCATCTTTGCTGGCAACTACAAGGGACAGCCGGTTCGCATACTGGTAGACGGGGGAGCTACCGCGTCTTTCATCGACAGCGAGTTTTGCATGCGCCATGACTTGCACACAGCAGAAAAGCATGACCCTGATCACATCCGCCTTGCTGATGGTCATCAGCAAGAGAGTTCCGCAATGATCCCTGAAGCTCGCTTCCGTATGGGCAGCTATAAAGGAGAACAAACGCTGCATTGCACACGGCTGCATGGATTTGACATCATCCTAGGCAAGCCGTGGCTAGCACACATAAACCCACGCATCGACTGGAAGCACAACATCATGACCTTCCAGCATGCTGGCAAAAAGCACACCCTGAGGGCCCCACCAGCCCCCAGAGACCCTGATCTAGACAAGTACACCATTAGCACAGCAGGCCTACGCGTTGCTGTCCGCACAAAACAACCCATGTTCATGGTCTCCATCACACCAGCTGATCAACCAGCTGAGAATCATCAGGTTATGGACTGCACACCAGTGTTGAAGGAGTTTACCTCCGTCTTCCCTGAGGACCTGCCATCTGGATTGCCGCCAGCTAGGGCAGTTGATCACCGCATAGACCTTGAGCCCAACAAGAGACCACCTGTGAGATCCACATACGCCATGTCTACCCTTGAGCTGGCTGAGTTAAAACAGCAGATCACGGAGATGCAAGAGAAAGGCTTCATCAGACCCAGCACCTCACCCTATGGCTCAGGAGTGCTATTTGTGCGCAAGAAAGACGGTACATTCCGCATGTGCATTGATTACAGGCCACTGAACCGCATCACCATCAAAAACAGATACCCGCTTCCACGCATTGACAACCTGCTGGATAGGCTGCATGGAGCCTCAGTGTTCAGCAAGATAGACTTACGCCAGGGGTATCATCAGATACGCATTGCCCCTGAGGACATTCCTAAAACAGCATTTCGCACACGGTATGGCCACTTCGAGTTTACCGTCATGCCATTCGGTCTGTGCAATGCCCCAGCTACTTTTCAACGGCTCATGAATGACATTTTCCGTCAGGAGCTAGACGACTGTGTGATTGTCTACCTGGATGACATCTTGATATTCTCACGCTCCCATGCAGACCATGCACAGCACCTGCGGCGGGTACTAGGCCTGCTGCAAGAACACAAGCTGTATGCTAAGCTATCTAAGTGTGAGTTTGGATTGAGTCAAACAGAGTTCTTAGGACACATCATCTCATCCACCGGCATCGCATGTGACCCTAAAAAGATCACTGCTGTCGAGACCTGGCCTGTCCCCACTACAGTACAAGACGTGCGTAGCTTCCTGGGGCTTGCTAACTTCTACCGCCGCTTTGTCAAGAACTTTGCTGACATTGCTGCACCACTGACGGCTCTCACTCAGGCTGATGGACACGACAAGCAGGGCAAAGTGGCATGGGGGCCAGCCCAGCAGTCAGCTTTTGAAGCTTTGAAGACAGCTCTCACCTCGGCACCGGTGCTCATAGCGCCAGATCCTGCACAATCATACACACTGCGCTGTGACGCCTCTGGCATTGGCATAGGGGCAGTGCTATCACAGGGCAAGGGACCTGCTGAACGCGTAGTTGCTTACCATTCAAGGAAGCTGCTGCCAGCAGAGCGTAACCATCCCACACATGAACAGGAGCTTCTGTCCATGGTGGAGGCACTGAAAGTCTGGAGACATTACCTGCTAGGTGTTCACTTCACGCTGCTCACAGACAATTGGGCTAACAAGCACCTGCAATCACAGCCAAACCTAGACAGTAGGAGGCAAGCACGATGGATGGAAGTTTTGCAGGACTATAACTGCAGCATCGACCACATTCCTGGCAAGCACAACATGGTGGCGGACGCGCTATCACGCAGGCCAGACTATCAAGTGTACACCCAGACCCTGGAGTTGCACGCACTCACCACAACGGGCACCAGCGCCCAGGGACACGAGACGCAAGTCTCCTTCGCCCCGCACATACTGCAAAAGATCGGAGAAACCGCATCTGCAGACGCACAGTACCAGCGCTATCACGCGGCTGCACTGGCTGGCAAAGCACGCCAGTTTATCATCAGGGACAATCAGCTTTACCACACAGGGCGGGGGTCAGTCAAGCTGTACATTCCAGTTGGCCCGTTGCGTACCGACCTGCTGTGTGAGGCGCACGATATACCCATCTCAGGCCACCTAGGCAGGGACAAGACCTACGCACGGCTATCCCGCCTATACTTCTGGCCGCGCATGGCTGCGTCAGTGCATGATTATGTTCGCACATGTCTTGCCTGCCAGCGTAACAAGTCCAACACACAACGACCCATTGGCTTATTGCAGTCTCTGCCTGTGCCCCAGCACCGTTGGGAACATGTCAGTCTGGATCTGATCACCCAGCTGCCTAATACCACTGCTGGCCACGATGCCATTGCTGTCTTTGTGGACAAACTCACCAAAATGATTCATGCTGTACCCACCACCACAACAGTTACAGCATCCACTCTGGCTCGTCTCTTTTTCGACAATGTTTTCCGGCTGCACGGCCTACCCAAGGTCATTGTGTCAGACCGAGACCCACGTTTCACTTCTATCTTCTGGCAAGAACTGTTTAAACTCACTGGCACACACCTCAACATGTCCACTGCCAACCACCCACAAACAGATGGGCAGACCGAGCGTGCTAACCGCACACTTGAGGACATGCTGCGCAACTTTGTGTCGCCACACCATGATGACTGGGACCAGCACCTTACAGCTGCTGAGTTTGCATACAACGCATCTGTCCAGGCAAGCACAGGCTACAGCCCGTTCCGCCTCAACTCTGGACAAGAACCATACACACCACTAACCCTGGCAGCACCACACGTCAGTGTGCCAGGAGACAAGGAGTCAGCAGCAGCCTACGTGCACCGCATGGCAGCTGACCTGGCATCAGCTACCCACCACCTTGTGAAAGCACAAGAGAGGCAGACGACCAATGCAAACAAGAAGCGTAGTGACCACACCTTTGCAGTGGGAGACATGGTATACCTGGCCCACTCTTTCTTTGCTCACTCACAGCCAGCAAACGCCACTGCTGACAATGCCACACGCAAGTTCCTACCCAGGCAACACGGCCCATTCAAAGTCCTGGAGATTGTCACCCCTGTCGCCCTCAAACTGCAGTTTCCACCAGCATGGAGCAACATGCATCCTGTTGTGCATGTCTCGCACGTGAAAGTGCACAACGACGGCTCCGCTGAGTTCCCCACACGCAACCCTGATCCACCGCCTGAACCCGAACTCATCGATGGCGAGGAACATTTTGAAGTACAAGAGATTCGTAACCACCGCTTCCAGCGAGGCAAATTGCAATTGCAGGTCAAGTGGCTGGGACACCCCGACCACGAGAACAGCTGGCTACCGTACACACAGCTGCAAGAAGACCTGACCAAGCGCTTTCTGAACAAGATCGTCAAGAATTATGCTATGCGTACCAACCAGCCTAAGCAGTGGATGAAACAGTCCAAGAGTCCTGCCTGATGTTCTGCATGCCTGCTCTGCCTGCTTTGCCTGATCTGCCTGCTTTGCCTGCTCTGCATGCCATGCCTGTTTTTCATGAAGCTACGGGACGTAGCTCTGCGGGGAAGGGGAGAGTGTAACAGGCTGGACGGGTAACCAGGATGAATGCGAGGTTTATTTCTTTTCCCATGCAGGAGTCTGTGTGACTTGTGAAACACTGTGTTTTTAAGCTGAGATCAGTTCTTGATTCGGGGAGTAAGTTGTAAGCAAGTTCTGCTCTTCTGCTCCAACGTCCCCGTCATTTACAAGTCCCAGATTCAACTCGGCTCGCCACTTGCAAGAGTACGTGTGCAGCCAGCGTCTCTGATCGCAGCCACAGCATCTAGTAGTGGTTGTCTAAGTCTGTAGCTGCTTTAGCCGCATAAGCGACAGCTAATCAGCCCAGCCAGTTCAAAAACCCTAAAGTTGCAGCCATGCATACTGGGTACCTGGCTGTACTGTAACAGCTTGAGGCTGTTGCATGCACGGGCACCACACATTGCAAGCGCCCACATGACCTTGAATGTGCATCTGTTGAAGGAGTATGCACGGGAGTGCTTGGGCTGGAAGGGCAAGAGGTGGACGCAGAAGAAGCCATTGCTTAGGGCTGACATCCTTGAACATCTGAGGTGGGAGCAAGAGATGGAGGAGGATCAGTTGGCTGAAGTGGGGGTTGACGAGGCAGATGAAATGTAAGGCCAAGCACTTTCGATTGAGACCAGCAGCACCAACTAAGCCAGAATAGCACGAACTGAGCCGATAAAGCCGGTTAAGGCAATGGCCAAAAAATTAACAGTGCCATGCGCCCAACTTGCACAGTTTCAGCTAAGCGTGGCGTGACTCAGTCTCGTGGTGTAATGACATGGCTCGGTAGCATGGCGCACTGCGATGGCCTACTCCGCAGTACTGCGAGGCTGCCTCCATGGTGCGAACTTTGCTACGGACGCCACGGAGCGCCTCGCCACCCTGCTCTTGTAGGTGGGTCGCTGCTTGTTTGCGCTATCTCAAGTTTCGAGTTGGTGGCGGGCGGTGATCAAGTACAAGGCTTCAGTCTAAAACGCGAGTTTCAGCGCGCAGGGGGTGGCTTCAGTCCAAAACGCGAGTTTCAGCGCGCGCGACTTACCGCGATAGTTTCAGCTACCCTTCATTAGCGCGTGGTGCGATGCGCAGGCCTGTCACGGATTGGCATGGCCAATGGCCGGGGTGACCTGTTGTGCTTGTGGCACAGCACGTTGCACACTTGGTAGTGCTCCGGCCGGTACGACAGGATGAGGCTGAAGATGCGGTTCACAGTGCCTTCTCCGCCACAGCGCGAGCCGTCCTCCAGCACCTCGTTGCAGGTGGCGCGCTGCCCTTTGGGCCCATAGGGGTACAGCAGATCCATGTACCTGCGATGTACGGCTCGCAGTGAACTTAGCTTATGAGTAGCCATCTAGTGGATATATGTGCTGCCCAGGTCGACTTACTGGATTAGCGTGAGCCACAAGTCGGCTGCGAAGCGCTGCGTCGCAGTGCTCTTGTGGCGCACCCAAGATGCGTAGGCCTCTCCCACCTCTGTCATGTACACCGCTTGCCTCAGCCGGCAGGCTTCAAGGCAAGGTGCACAGCTCTTTCTTCCAATGACGGCCTGATCCCGCCCCGTCGTGCGGTGAAGTGGCTCAGTTGGTTAAGGGTGATTCCTACAACTGAGAGGTCGTGGGTTCGACTCCACTACGACGAAAAAGTAACTCTGGTGGGATAGTGTCGGCGCCCCATGCCGGAGTCCTCCCTTAATGCACGCTGGTGTTAAACCGGAGTAGTCTTTCTTTCTTTTTTCTTTCCAATGACGGCCAACACAGCACGGCTGCCGGGTGCTGTGCCTCGCGAGCAGCGGATGCACAATTGCACGTTTGTCAATGCCGCTGTCACTGCCATCTCTTCCTGTTTCTTCCTCCTGTATCGATTCTGGTGATCCAGGCATTCTCGACATGTTTTCAGACCTACTGCCGCTATTCGCGGGCAGCCACGGATGCGACAAGTCGACATGACTGACGGGGGACACCCAACCCGGGTAACTCGGGTAACTAGTGTAACCAACTAGTGTAACCAACTGTAATGAAATCAACGGTAGTGAAATTACGCTGCAGGCAGCGGTTCATGGACGCTTGATGGCGCTTGATGGCGCTTGATGATGCGTACTGCCAGAAAGGCCTGCACTCCAGCTGTTCCACCACCAACCCCAGGTGCGCGTCCCTCCCTCCTCCAGCCCCACCCTCCAGCCCCCTGTCTTGCCACCCCTCCCCTTCCGAGGGTAACAGGCGAAGGTCACCAACCTCTCTACCTCTGAGACCTTACTACCACAAACCCGCGGCCCATCCCCGATGCAAGGGCTGCAACTGCTGGCCTTACAGCTGTACAGACGGGTGGCAGCCCACAGCTTTAAGCAGGCCCTGTGGACAGAGCAGGTCCCAGAACCCAGTCGAGTGACCCCTACCAGCACATCTGCACCCTCCCAGTGCTGGGCTAGCCTCCATTGCCACCCACGTCGTTTGGAATGCATGAATGGATCGGTGGCAGGCCTTCATGCAAGACCCCCGAGCTGCAGACACTACGAACATGGGGTGTGCACCTACACTGATTTCCTCATGCAAGGCCAGGGTCTGTAGATGCATGAGACGTAAGGTTGCACAAGGGCACGCTGATATAGATGACGTGCTGCATACCTTTTCTACTTGCCAGCACACTGCAGACCTCAGTCTAGAGTATGATGGTTGAGTTGAATGCAGTGTTGTGAAAATTTCAGATTTTCATTCAGATTTTCAATGAAAACTAGTACAGCGGGCCCGTCCGACAGCGGACGGGGCAGACGGACCTCCGGCCACAATGCTATTGCACCAGTCCTTGCACCAGCTCTTGCACCAGGCCATAGTGCTGAGCGCTGAGTCTAACTGCTGGATGTGTGAGTTTGAGTGCTGAGTCTGAGTAACTAAGTCAGGGCCAGCAGGCTATGCAGCAAACACCTCACTGTACACAACATAACCTGTAGGGTTGGCCTAAAGCGTATGCGGCGACTATAATGATGGTAGATACGTATGTATATACTGTATGCGTAGGTCTGTAGGGCGAACCGTAGGTGCAAGGTCATCATTCTGCAAAAGTGAGTATGTAGGCTAAAGTGAGTATGCACAACAACCATAATAACTCCCACCCTGCTGCTGCCCTACCCTGCCCGGCTGCCCTGCTGCTGCCCTACCCTGCCCGGCTGCCCTGCTGCTGCCCTACCCTGACCGGCTGCCCTGATGCCCTGCTGCCCTGCTGCGCTGCTGCTGCCCTACCCTGATGGCTGCCCAGCTGCCCTGCTGCTGCCCTACCCTGACCGGCTGCCTGGCTTCCCTGCTGCTGCCCTACCCTGACCGGCTGCCTGGCTTCCCTGCTGCTGCCCTACCCTGACCGGCTGCCCTGCTGCCCTGCTGCTGCCCTGCTCCTACCCTACCCTGTCCGGCTGCCGTGCTGCTGCCCCACCCTGACCGGCTGCCCTGCTCCTATCCTACCCTGTCTGGCTGCGCTGCTGCTGCCCTACCCTGACCGGCTGCCCTGATGCCCTGCTGCGCTGCTGCTGCCCTACCCTGATGGCTGCCCGGCTGCCCTGCTGCTGCCCTACCCTGACCGGCTGCCTGGCTTCCCTGCTGCTGCCCTACCCTGACCGGCTGCGCTGCTGCAGCCCTACCCTGACCGGCTGCCCTGATGCCCTGCTGCTGCCCTACCCTGACCGGCTGCCTGGCTTCCCTGCTGCTGCCCTACCCTGACCGGCTGCCCTGCTGCCCTGCTGCTGCCCTGCTCCTACCCTACCCTGTCCGGCTGCCGTGCTGCTGCCCCACCCTGACCGGCTGCCCTGCTCCTATCCTACCCTGTCTGGCTGCGCTGCTGCTGCCCTACCCTGACCGGCTGCCCTGATGCCCTGCTGCGCTGCTGCTGCCCTACCCTGATGGCTGCCCGGCTGCCCTGCTGCTGCCCTACCCTGACCGGCTGCGCTGCTGCAGCCCTACCCTGACCGGCTGCCCTGATGCCCTGCTGCTGCCCTACCCTGACCGGCTGCCTGGCTTCCCTGCTGCTGCCCTACCCTGACCGGCTGCCCTGCTGCCCTGCTGCTGCCCTGCTCCTACCCTACCCTGTCCGGCTGCCGTGCTGCTGCCCCACCCTGACCGGCTGCCCTGCTCCTATCCTACCCTGTCTGGCTGCGCTGCTGCTGCCCTACCCTGACCGGCTGCCCTGATGCCCTGCTGCTGCCCTATCCTGATGGCTGCCCGGCTGCCCTGCTGCTGCCCTACCCTGACCGGCTGCGCTGCTGCAGCCCTACCCTGACCGGCTGCCCTGATGCCCTGCTGCTGCCCTACCCTGACCGCCTGCCTGGCATCCCTGCTGCTGCCCTACCCTGACCGGCTGCCCTGCTGCCCTGCTGCTGCCCTGCTCCTACCCTACCCTGTCCGGCTGCCGTGCTGCTGCCCCACCCTGACCAGCTGCCCTGCTCCTATCCTACCCTGTCTGGCTGCGCTGCTGCTGCCCTACCCTGACCGGCTGCCCTGATGCCCTGCTGCGCTGCTGCTGCCCTACCCTGATGGCTGCCCGGCTGCCCTGCTGCTGACCTACTCTGCCCGGCTGCCCTGCAACTGCCCTGCCCTGCCCGGCTGCCCTGCTGCTGCCCTACCCTGACCGGCTGCCCTGCTGCTGCCCTACCCTGACCGGCTGCGCTGCTGCAGCCCTACCCTGACCGGCTGCCCTGCTGCTGCCCTGCTCCTACCCTACCCTGTCCGGCTGCCGTGCTGCTGCCCCACCCTGACCGGCTGCCCTGCTCCTATCCTACCCTGTCCGGCTGCCCTGCTGCTGCCCTACCCTGACCGGCTGCCTTGATGCCCTGCTGCGCTGCTGCTGCCCTACCCTGATGGCTGCCCGGCTGCCCTGCTGCTGCCCTACCCTGACCGGCTGCCCGTCCGCCATGTCCGGGTCTTGTCGCCACATTCCTCGTATGCATCATCAGGTGGTTCCCGTGCAATGACTGTCATGGCTGGCTGGCTGCATATCGCAGCGACTTGCATTTGACCCGCGGTTACGGATACACCGCAGTTACGGTGGATTGTGCGCCCTGCATGCTTTGCACTATCACGGTCAAACCTTTGGTATTCGGGGTACGCTACGTATACCCTGTGTACAAAGCCCCATCGTTACAGCGTGGCCTGGCACGGCATGAAGGCCAGCTGCAATCATCCAGCCTACTTGTCGCAATGCCCTGTTAGAGCGGCACGGAGGAGGGTCGCATGAGGAGGCTATTGGAGCTGGCTACGCAGTGACTCGTCAGCAGCCGCAGCCAAATGTGGCCGCAGCCATCGTTAGACTTGACTCGTTTGAGTTTTGGCTGTGAACCGTTTAACTTTAGACCGTCCGCTGACTTTAAACTATCTCTGCGCTGGATGCATCGCCATCGTTTGCTGAGCCAGGTTCGCTGGTAGCTACTATTTGTGGGGCATTAGAACCGCAGATCGGAAGTCGATCTCACGGCACAGTGCATCTTTCGCGATTCTGTGCGGAGGGAGTCCTTACATAATTATTGCGAGGCTGTGCGCGCAATCGCAGGCCGTTCCGCCGACCCCCCCCCCCTAGCAGTTTTAATATAATAGATTTTCATCTGAAAATCTGAACGTATTCACTGCAAATCTGAAAGTGCCGGGTGCTGCCCCCGGTCAGATCGCGGCGCGATGGCAGCAGCAGGCGAACAGCAGCTCGCAGGCAACCAGAGACTCGCCCTAGTGCAAACTGCCCGGGCTATAGTCGCTGCCATCGGAAGGAGCCCGGCGCTGCCAATCCCACGGGTGTCGCAGTGCCTTTCACTTGGCTTGGCTGGCGCCAGCGCGCTGCAGCCACAGCGGAAGAAGCGTAAGGCAGGCAACGCCAGCATGGACGGCTTGCATCTTTTAAATTGGCTTGCATGTCTGACCTTAAGCGAACTAAGCATTTGTGCATTTCTTGAAGTGCAGACCTGCAAACAAGCCGCGTGCATAAAGGGAGGATGGGAGACCAGCTGCAAACGCTCATTTTCACTGGAGTGAAAGTCTTTCAGATTTTCAATGAAACACTTTCATTTTCATGAAAATCTGAAAATATGAAAATCTGAAAATCTGAAGATTCACAACACTGGTTGAATGCACCCATTAATGTGCATGCTGCCATGGAGCGTGTCGCCAATTTTCATGGCCATGGTCCTGGCAAGCAAACCCAAGCAGCCGTAGCAGGCCGACGTTTACTGAGCCGGCTTGCATGCCTTCCTGGGCATGGAAGGGGGTGGCATGCCATGGCTGGAATTGCAACGACAGGGCGCCGTTCATAATGCCCAACCCTCGCTTTTCAAGCGCTCTGCCACCACGCAACGCTTACAACGCTTACAGCAGCTCACTGCAACTCACTGCACCCGGCCCTTGGATCACTCATGTTGGTCTGCGACCGGCCCCACGCGCCCCTGGCTGCGGCCTGTCAAACCTTGCGAGGCGGGCCTGACGCACCTCTTCCTCGCTCAGAACCGACTGACCCTGCATCTGCCCCTGCCCTGAGCCCTGCCCCACTTGCTGCCACTGCCCAGCTCCCTGTGTGCGCAGTGCATGCGGTCCGCTGCCGCCTATTGCCTGGCTTGGGCCTGGGCCTGGCCGCTGCTCGGCCCCACCCCGAGCCCTGTCAGCAGCAGGAGCAGACCGCACTGCGCCTGACTCTCGCTGCACCGGGCCGGGCCTGTTGACTGCGTACAGCGGCCCCCTGGCGCCCTGCATCTGCTGCTGGCGCTGGCCTGAGCGCAGCCATCTTAAGCAACGGGCCAGAAGGCGGCGTGGGGGGCTGCTGGGCGCCACTGCCTGGCTCACCACCTGTTGCGGTCAACCCACAGGGTCAGCAGCAGGCAGCCGTGGCAGGCAGCAGTGGCAGGCAGCAGCAGGCAGCTCTGCTAGGCCAAAGCAGCAGTGGGCTGGGGGCAGAGCTGGGTGGAGCTAAGTGAAGCTGGGCAGTGTTGGGCTAGGCCAGTGCAGGCTGCAGGAGCTGTGCCTATTGCCTTGTCAGCTGCCTCCCCCCAGCTGCCCCCAGGCTGCTGATGAGAACCACCCACATGGACATGCAGCCAGCCTGCAGCCACGCCGGCCAGGTGGCCTGAGAAGGAGGATTGTGGCACCAGGTAATGGACCAGCAGCAGCTCTGCAGGGCAGACGGGCAGCAGACCCATGCGGCAGGGGAAGGCGGCAGGGGGGGCCGGCAGGGGGTGGCGGCAGGGGGGGCCGGCAGGGGGGGGCGGCAGGGGGGGGCGGCAGGGACGGGCAGCAGGGGGGGGCGGCAGGGGGGGGCGGCAGGGAGGGGCGGCAGGGGGTGGCGGCAGGGGGGGGCGGCAGGGAGGGGCGGCAGGGGGGGGCGGCAGGGGGGGGCGGCAGGGGGGGGGCGGCAGGGGGGGGCGGCAGGGGGGGGGCGGCAGGGGGGGGTGGCAGGGGAGGGGCGCGGAGGGCTCAGCAGGCAGGCGTCCTCATCATGTGCCTTGTGTCCGGGGCAGAGCCTGCTGTCCAGTACTGGGGCAGCACAGCCACGACATTGCTGAGGCCACACCTCCCGCCACTGCCTTGGCGCACAGCGGCGATTGCCTAGACGGTGAACCAGGTGGCCGCTGCTGGCTGCTTGCAGCTGGGTGGTGTCAGCTGGTGGGTGGTGGTGCCAGGCTGCTGCGGCCCCACCTGCCCAGGCCAGGTACTTAGTGGGTAGGCTGAGGGGCAGGCCCATGGGTTGGCTGAAGCCAGGCTGGTTGTGTGTCAGCACGTACTTGAGCGCAAACAGCACGGCGGAGAAGCCGGCAGCGCAGGTGCCCCGGCTCAGGTACCTGCCAGGCAGCAGCAGCAGCAGCTGAGGC
>JASKMD010000026.1:11655204-11703691 GCA_030144725.1 Haematococcus lacustris | reverse complement strand
GATGTCTACAGTACTGTAGGTGTCTACAGTACTGTAGAGGTCTACAGGTACTGTAGACATCTACAGTACTGTAAGTGGTCTCTCGAGGTACCTCGAGGTAACCTACAGTACTGTAGATGTCTACAGTACTGTAGATGTCTACAGTACTGTAGATGTCTACAGTACTGTAAGTGGTCTCTCGCGAGGTACCCCGACAGTACTGTAGACACCTACAGTACTGTAGCATGGCCGTATCTCACCAACCGCGCAAAATCACGAATTTTAGTTTCAACCCCCGATCTTACAATGCCTTCTTTAGACTATGTACCAAGTCCGAGGCTCTGTTCGTGTACTCGCGAGGTACCCCGACAGTACTGTAGACACCTACAGTACTGTAGCATGGCCGTATCTCACCAACCGCGCAAAATCACGAATTTTAGTTTCAACCCCCAATCTTACCCAATGCCTTCATTTGACTATGTACCAAGTCCGAGGCTCTGAATCTCAAAAATGCTGTTACTAATTTGCCTGAGTGTCAATGTGCCCCACACTGAGTTTGGCTACGTCGTATTGGACATTCTGCAACTCGCTCTTAACTGTCTCAATGGTTTGGTTGATGGAGGTCAGTTGCGGCGTGACTATCTGCTGCAGCGTCTGTGTCGGTGTTTGCGCTAGTACCTCCTGGAGCCGGGCCTCAGTTATTGGTGAGGCCCCTGCCCCAGTTGGCTGCTGCTGCTGCTGCTGCTGCTGTTGCTGGTGCTGTTGCTGCTGTTGCTGCTGCTGCTGCTGCTGCTGTTGCTGCTGCTGCTGCCGCTGGTGCTGCTCCCGCTGCTCGTTGAGAAAACGCTCTGTGAGCTGCTCAGATAGAGCAATGCGAGCTGCCTCCTCCAGAGTGAAGTGGTCGGCACCCCGGGCTGCTGTTGCCGCTGACTGCTCTGTGGGGGGGTGAGACCGAGGCCTGGTCAGTGGGAAAGAGGCGAGGGCAGCGAAGGAGTTGCTGAGGGGGGTAGGTTTGGCCATGTCGGGCGCGGGGCTGGATAGCACAGGTAAGAGTTGGAGGCGCCGCCAATGCGGCTTGCGGCTTACGGCTTGCGGCTTGCGGCTTGCGGCTTGCACGGCTTGCACGGCTTGCGGCTAGTGGCTTACGGCTTACGGCTTACGGCTACAGCTGGTGTGCCCTGGGCAATCATAGAGTTTGTTTGTTTTTTTTATTGATAGCACAATGTACAAGGCACCGAGTGTGCCCCAAGAGCTGCATGTTGTCCGCACAACCACGTCCTTCGATGCTTGTAACTGTGCCTTGCTTGCGCTTACTTCTCACATAGTTGGCTGATGTGTCACGTCCAAGCAGCACGGGGAAGGCAGCTGATCAGCTCATATTGTAATCAGTTGCCATCAAACTACAAAGAAATTGCACAGCAGCATGTGCGATTTGAAAAGGCAGTCAGTGTTTCCTGTGTCACAAGCGGGGCCGTGCGATACGGGGTTACGGATACGCTTACATTACTTACCGTAGCTCAGTAAGCACACGCGTAAGTTCCGCCTAACCGATCTGTAAGTTCCGCCGTAAAGGGGCCCATGCAAGCATGCGGGCCATCTTTTACGCTTCTCCCCTTCCGCCTTCCCTGCTTCCTCAAACCCTGCTTCACCTGTTTCCTCCAACTTTGTTTACTCATCGAGCCTATCTGCTTCCGAGTGTTTAGTACTAAGCACGTTACACCCAACCATCTGCACAACGTCTCTTTCAACCACGTGCCTAAGCAGGTCTGCACTGTGACAGCACCTGCTGAGCTGCTGGGCTGCTAACCCCCCAAACCCTCCCCTTCTCATGCATGCGATGAAGTCATGCATGCAATGAATCGGCGCCCATGTCGTGCGCTACTGACGTCAGCGTTGTGCCAGCTGCCATCCAGCACCTGCACGACATGAAGTAGGTGGCACAACCTGGTAGATGGCACAGTGTGATAGGATGCCTTTTTGGCTCACCAATGCTACTTTGGCTCACCTCCTGATCCTAGTCCTAGTCCTGATCGTGGTCCTGCACCTGCGGGGTCTTGCGCATCCACCTCTCGTACTCCTCCCACTCATAGATGTAGGCCATGACCCACATGCGTCCCAGGATCAGGCTGGCGCGCTTGTCACTCCACACGTGGCTGAAGGCACTGAAGACCCGCTCATTCGCAGTAGCTGTGGCGGGGATGCACAACACCCGTTGAGCCACGGTCTGCAGTTCCGGGGCGAAGTGTCCATGCTACTGCCACCACCTGACTGGGTCCGTAGTCAGCTGAGGGGCGAAGTACACAGCTGACAAGCTGTTGCGCGAGAACAACACCACATCTGACTGTTGCCACGTTGCCAGCTGGCTGAGTGCTGCAGCAGCCGGACGGTCACCCTCGCTGCCATCCTCTGTGGCCAGCTTGATGAGGAGCAGCTCAGCTAGTTTGCTCTGCTCCCGTGTGATGTGCTGCGGTAGGCGCCTGAAGCGAGGGTCGAGTAGTGCTGCCAAGTATTGGGCAGCACTAGCACCGTATTGCATGCGCTTGTTGTACTTCTGAAGGACTGTCAAGGCAAAACTGCTGCTGCCACCAGGCTGCTGACCCACCAAGCCTTTGGTGCTGCTGCCACTAGGCTGCTGGCCCACCAAGCCTGTGGTGCTGCTGCCACCAGGCTGCTGGCCCACCAAGTTGTTGTTGCGCTGCTGTCAGCCCTGGGCGCAGAAAGTTGGCATCTGTGACTGAGGATGGCAGCGAGGGTGACCGTCCGGCTGCTGCAGCACTTAGCCGGCTGGCAACGTGGCAACAGGCAGGTGTGGTGTTGTTCTCGCGCACCAGCATGTCGGCTGTGTACTTCGCCCCTCAGCTGACTATGGACCCAGTCAGGTGGGTGGCAGCAGCATGGCACTCAGGCAAATTAGTAACAGCATTTTTGAGATTCAGAGCCTCGGACTTGGTACATAGTCAAATGAAGGCATTGTAAGATTGGGGGTTGAAACTAAAATTCGTGATTTTGCGCGGTTGGTGAGATACGGCCATGCTACAGTACTGTAGGTGTCTACAGTACTGTCGGGGTACCTCGACATCTACAGTACTGTAGACATCTACAGTACCTCGAGGTACCTCGAGGTACCTCGAGAGACCATTCACAGTACTGTAGGTACCTACAGTACTGTGGACATCTACAGTACTGTAGACATCTACAGTACTGTAGACATCTACAGTACCTCGAGGTACCTCGAGGTACCTCGAGAGACCACTTACAGTACTGTAGCCTTTAAGCACTTAGAAAAATTCTGAACATCTCACTTGCATTCAAGGCATCCGTCCAACACTTAGTCGCAGCATCGTGTAGCCGGTATTGCAGCGATGGCATCGCACGAGGTTACCCATACTCGCAGCCGCATCTAGCCCATACTCGCAGCCACATACTCGGCAATCAACCTCGCGGCCACACAGCTGGTCCAGCAGCGCAGAAGCATACCTGTGAGGCAGCTCGGTGCGAGGATCTCACCTCGCAGCCAGCCTCGCAGCCATTCTCCTCGCAGCCAGCCTCGCAGCCAGCCTCGCAGCCAGCATCGCAGCTAGCCTCGCGGCCTCGCAACGATTCTCCGCAATGAATCGCAAGCATTGATGCACCAACGCAAGGCAGGTGCAACGTGTTGTGAGCAGCCAAGAGGCCAGAAGGACCATGGTAAGAGCTTAGGACCAAGGTAAGAGCTTAGAAGGAGCTAGCATTACGCAACATAGCCCTTAGTATCCAGCCTAACCGCTACCACACCTGGTTGCTGCAGGTCTTACAATCACGCCTAGTACCCCCCTGATTACCACCCAGCCCAGCCCAGCCCAGCCCAGCCCAGCCCAGCCCAGCCCAGCCCAGCCCAGCCCAGCCCAGCCCAGCCCAGCCCAGCCCAGCCCAGCCCAGCCCAGCCCAGCCCAGCCCAGCCCAGCCCAGCCCAGCCCAGCCCAGCCCAGCCCAGCCCAGCCCAGCCCAGCCCAGCCCAGCCCAGCCCAGCCCAGCCCAGCCCAGCCCAGCCCAGCCCAGCCCAGCCCAGCCCAGCCCAGCCCAGCCCAGCCCAGCCCAGCCCAGCCCAGCCCAGCCCAGCCCAGCCCAGCCCAGCCCAGCCCAGCCCAGCCCAGCCCAGCCCAGCCCAGCCCAGCCCAGCCCAGCCCAGCCCAGCCCAGCCCAGCCCAGCCCAGCCCAGCCCAGCCCAGCCCAGCCCAGCCCAGCCCAGCCCAGCCCAGCCCAGCCCAGCCCAGCCCAGCCCAGCCCAGCCCAGCCCAGCCCAGCCCAGCCCAGCCCAGCCCAGCCCAGCCCAGCCCAGCCCAGCCCAGCCCAGCCCAGCCCAGCCCAGCCCAGCCCAGCCCAGCCCAGCCCAGCCCAGCCCAGCCCAGCCCAGCCCAGCCCAGCCCAGCCCAGCCCAGCCCAGCCCAGCCCAGCCCAGCCCAGCCCAGCCCAGCCCAACCCAACCCAACCCAACCCAACCCTACTCTCCCACCCTGCACTTCCTACTGAGGTGAGGACAAAGGAAGGTGAGTTGTAATGGAGGGCTGCTACACTTGCCCCTCCATCTGCCAGCTCTACATCTCCCTACTCTATTGGTGAGTGCATCCAGTACCCATGTCCAATGTTTGCTTCCGTTGACAAATCGTCACACTGTTGCCGCAGGTCTTGTGCGCCTACACCTAAGACTATCAATGCCCTCCCCCGCCCCCGCCCCCACCCCCGCCCCCGCCCCCGCCCCCGCCCCCGCCCCCGCCCCCGCCCCCGCCCCCGCCCCCGCCCCCGCCCCCGCCCCCGCCCCCGCTCCCTCCCCCGCCCCCACCCCCACCCATGCCCCCACCCACCCCAACCCATGCCCCCAACCCATGCCCCCACCCACCCCAACCCATGCCCCCAACCCAACCCACCCCCGCCCAACCCAACCCGGTTGAGCCTCCCATCTCCCCGCCTCCCGCCTCCCTGCCTCCCGCCTCCCCGTCTCCAGCCTCTCTGCCTCCCACCTCCCGCCTTCCACATCTACCCCCCCTCCCCGCCTTCGCTCTTCCACTCCCACCCCCTTCCCAGCAGCAGCCATCAAGCAGCCAAAAGGTAGGTAGGTGCTGCAGTGCCCCTACTATATCTGCTGCTGCGCCCCTGCTGTTGCTGCTGCGCCCCTGCTGCTGCTGCTGCTGCTGCCCCCCTACTGCTGCTTCTGTTGCCCCCCTACTGCTGATGCTGCCCCCCTACTGCTACTGCTGCCCCCCTACTGCTGCTGTTGCTGCCCCCCGACTGCTGCTACTGCTGCTGCTGCCCCCCTGCTGCTGCCTACAGTACTGTAAATGTCTACAGTACTGTAAATATCTACAGTACTGTAAATGTCTACAGTACTGTAAATATCTACAGTACTGTAAATGTCTACAGTACTGTAGATATCTACAGTACTGTAAATGTCTACAGTACTGTAAATGTCTACAGTACTGTAAATGTCTACAGTACTGTAAATGTCTACAGTACTGTAAATGTCTACAGTACTGTAAATGTCTACAGTACTGTAAATGTCTACAGTACTGTAAATGTCTACAGTACTGTAAATATCTACAGTACTGTAAATGTCTACAGTACTGTAGATATCTACAGTATTTTAGGATGTCTACAGTATTGTAGGATGTCTACAGTACTGTAGGTGTCTACAGTACTGTAGGATGTCTACAGTACTGTAGCTTCCTTCCCCCCATGCATCCTTAACCCCCATGCCCCCTTCACCCCCATGCAGGAACAACTCAATGTAGCCCAAGCTCGTTTGCTATCCCGACAGTGTTGTGCAAATGCGCTGACAACACAACGTGCCTATGTTGTCAATCCCAGCCCAGCCCTGCCAAGCCTTACTAAGCCTCTAGGATTCGGTATCGACCCTGAGACCAGCCCTTGCAAGAGCCAGAGCCCTTGCCCATACCATGCATTCGGTGATTGGCAGGAACACAAGTGGCAGCTTGATGTAATGATGTAGGCTAAGAGTCATGATGTAATGATGTGAGGTTAGATGTAATGATGGATGGTTGAGGGCCAACCGCAAACAACTTTTGCGGCAATCTCCGCCGCACTCGATATTACACGGGAGGGTGCGGTGCAGGAGGTTGTTGTGATTGCGGGGCATCATCAACATCCACAGCTTTGCGGGAGCTTGCAAGCCGAGCTACCCAGTACAACCGACAGAACGGACCTAGCTTGCGATAGAGACGGGCCCCGGCCTTAGACCTTACACGTATGTATGTAGCTCCCTATGGCGACCTTATTGCGTGGACACAACTTTCGGCACAAATATCCATATCGAGCTTGCGGGCCTACGCTTCGACGCCTCTCACTATTTATAGCACGCAGAAGCTGACGGTGCAATCGCGGTAGCTAATGGTGGTTTGAATGTGGAGAACAGCATGGTACCCTATTTACAAGAGACCTTGTCAAATCTGACCTACAGTACTGTAGACATCTACAGTACTGTAGGTACCTACACTCCAACTGCTCACATACTCAGAATTTCAACAAGCGTCAAGTGGCGTTGGAGTCGCAAGGACAATCCGAGGCGAACCGCATCAAAAAACTACCCCCCTAGGATGACGAATATCCGCACTAATTTGCCTGTGTGAGACACTTCGCCCCGGAACTGCAGACCGTGGCTCAACGGGTGTTGTGCATCCCCGCCACAGCTACTGCGAATGAGCGGGTCTTCAGTGCCTTCAGCCACGTGTGGAGTGACAAGCGCGCCAGCCTGATCCTGGGACGCATGTGGGTCATGGCCTACATCTATGAGTGGGAGGAGTACGAGAGGTGGATGCGCAAGACCCCGCAGGTGCAGGACCACGATCAGGACTAGGACTAGGATCAGGAGGTGAGCCAAAGTAGCATTGGTGAGCCAAAGAGGCATCCTATCACACTGTGCCATCTACCAGGTTGTGCCACCTACTTCATGTCGTGCAGGTGCTGGATGGCAGCTGGCACAACGCTGACGTCAGTGGCGCACGACATGGGCGCCGATTCATTGCAAGCATGACGTCATCGCATGCATGAGAAGGGGAGGGTTTGGGGGGTTAGCAGCCCAGCAGCTCAGCAGGTGCTGTCACAGTGCAGACCTGCTTAGGCACGTGGTTGAAAGAGACGTTGTGCAGATAGTTGGGTGTAACGTGCTTAGTACTAAACACTCGGAAGCAGATAGGCTCGATGAGTAAACAAAGTTGGAGGAAACAGGTGAAGCAGGGTTTGAGGAAGCAGGGAAGGCGGAAGGGGAGAAGCGTAAAAGATGGCCCGCATGCTTGCATGGGCCCCCTTACGGCGGAACTTACAGATCGGTTAGGCGGAACTTACGCGTGTGCTTACTGAGCTACGGTAAGTAATGTAAGGACTTTTCGGTTGGCAACAACTGAGAGGTTTTCTCTGCACGATACACGAAGCTGCTGCGCGAACGCTCTACACGACTGAACAATGCATCAGAATTAAGCCCAAATGATAAGTGGAACGACGAGAAGTCAACGGCCGACGTTAAGTCGGAAGAAGCTCTGAACGTGGCCTACCATGGTCTCAGCAAGCTGTCCGGTAAGACAACACGAGCAGCGACACTTGTAATCTTGACCTTTTTCACCCTGCTGCAGCTGACCCATTGCTGCAACACAACCTTTGGGTACAAGAGCACAGCGCACCTGCATGACTCCGATCGCTCCCACTGCAGTCCTACACAGGGTGAAGATTACTGGAAATGCCAAAACAGTCAAGAAAAGACGCAGCACCGCGACAAGCAGCAAGACATCAGGTGTACTGCACTGACTTACCCTGCCTTACCCAACCCTGTGCAACAATGCCCACACATGACTGCACTGCCAAATCCTGCGTTGACCTGCCTGCATACCAACCCAATGCACAACACACAGCCAAAGGGAACCCCCCTGCGGCCTGTCTTGATGTTGCAACAACCAGCTTTCACCATGCCAACGGGTTCCCCCCTACGGCCAGCACTTACCATGCCAAAGGGCGCCCCCCCACGGCCAGCACTTACCATGCCAACGGGCGCCCCCCTACGGCCAGCACTTACCATGCCAAAGGGCGCCCCCCCACGGCCAGCACTTACCATGCCAACGGGCGCCCCCCTACGGCCAGCACTTACCATGCCAAAGGGCGCCCCCCTACGGCCAGCACTTACCATGCCAACGGGCGCCCCCCCACGGCCAGCACTTACCATGCCAACGGGCGCCCCCCTACGGCCAGCACTTACCATGCCAAAGGGCGCCCCCCTACGGCCAGCACTTACCATGCCAACGGGCGCCCCCCTACGGCCAGCATTTACCATGCCAAAGGGCGCCCCCCCACGGCCAGCACTTACCATGCCAACGGGCGCCCCCCTACGGCCAGCACTTACCATGCCAAAGGGCGCCCCCCTACGGCCAGCACTTACCATGCCAACGGGCGCCCCCCCACGGCCAGCACTTACCATGCCAACGGGCGCCCCCCTACGGCCAGCACTTACCATGCCAAAGGGCGCCCCCCTACGGCCAGCACTTACCATGCCAACGGGCGCCCCCCTACGGCCAGCACTTACCATGCCAACGGGCGCCCCCCTACGCCCAGTTACCACCATGCCAAAGGACGCCCCCCTGCGGCCAGCACTTACCATGCCAACAGCGCACGCTCCAGCCATTCACGACTGGCCTGCAGTGACGCAACCACATGCCCTCTGCCCCACCATGCAGGCTGGTGAGGCTGGCGGAGCACAGCCAGCCCATCGCATGCCAGCAGCGCACGCCCCAGCCATTCAAGACTGGCCTGCAGTGACGCAACCACATGCCCTCTGCCCCACCATGCAGGCTGGTGAGGCTGGCAGAGCACAGCCAGCCCATCGCATGCCAGCAGCGCACGCCCCAGCCATTCATGACTGGCCTGCAGTGACGCAACCACATGCCCTCTGCCCCACCATGCAGGCTGGTGAGGCTGGCAGAGCACAGCCAGCCCATCGCATGCCAGCAGCGCACGCCCCAGCCATTCATGACTGGCCTGCAGTGACGCAACCACATGCCCTCTGCCCCACCATGCAGGCTGGTGAGGCTGGCAGAGCACAGCCAGCCCATCGCATGCCAGCAGCGCACGCCCCAGCCATTCATGACTGGCCTGCAGTGACGCAACCACATGCCCTCTGCCCCACCATGCAGGCTGGTGAGGCTGGCAGAGCACAGCCAGCCCATCGCATGCCAGCAGCGCACGCCCCAGCCACGCACGACACGCCCGCCATGACGCAGCCCCGTGTTCAGTGCCCCACCATGCAGGCCGGTGAGGCAGGCGGAGCCCACCATGTACCAACAGAGCACGCTCCAACCATTCACGCTGGCACCATGCAGCCCTGTGAAGCACAGCCAGCCAAGGAGCAGACAGGGATGCCCTATCCGTGCATGCTGATGGATACCAGCAAAGAGGGTGGCACGATTGCTGACAAGACCTACAATACACTGGTCCTATATAAGGATGCCCTCCACGACATGAAACAAGCCTACTTGCAATGGAAGGGCATGCATGGTATTCTCATAGCAGTAGCCTGTGCATGGTGGTGGATCCATCACCATGCAACACTTCACCTCACTTCAACCTCTCAGTCCATCTCGCAGACCATCTCTCAGTCCCAAAAGTGCTTGCGAAGGCATTGCAAAAGGCTGCAAAGATGGAGAGCCATCTCCACTACATCGGCCTTCGTCAATTTCCTGTACATAGACGGGACCATCGATAGACACACCGCCATACTCAACCTCACAGTCTGCATGCACTCCTGGACTACACAAGGCCACTACACTGTGACGGTAGGCAAATCCTCAGTAATCGCTCATCACTACAACACCACTCTTCAACGCCACACTATCTACAGAATCACCATCTTAGACAAACAACGACGCCCTACCAACGCCATCACCATGGACCACCTTAAGACCGCCATCGAATGGCTGGGCACTTTGAGCACGAGCTACTGCGCCATGGCGATCACATACATTGCATGGCTCCTACTTGCATGCGGGGACGTTGAAGCCAACCCGGGACCCAACACACACTACGTTCAGCAAGAGGGTAGTAGCACTTGTCAAGCCGACTCCCTTAACAACCTCGCGGGACGGAAATGGGTCAGCATTGACGCTATCGACACCTTTTACGCACAAAGGCTCACGCAACTCAACACACCGGACGAACTGGCAGCCTGGCAGATGGCAAGAGGCGCAGGAGGCTACGACGATGGAGTAATAGACCTGTACCTCACATCTAAATACGGCCTGATTTCGACAAGCGTCGCTGATCTAAGACGCCCCCAAGACTGGACTAAACACAACCTCGATAGCCTAGCACAGCGCTACGAAACGACTGCATTCCTATGCAAAAGACTAGGCCACAGCATGGCCATGACAAGCCTCAATGGGAAATGGTCACTCAAGGACTCCCTAGAACCAGCACCCACTCCGCTGGCACGCATCGCATTGCCAACAAAGCAAACACACCACCAGCTCTTCATCATCACCCCCACCCACACAACCCGTACGAGTGCACAGATAGCACTCTGCCATACTAAGAAGATAAACCACATCATCAGCCATACCAACCACAACACTAGCCCACCCGTACCCATCTATATGGAAGCACAACACAAATGTTTCTGCTTGGTACACGCCATCAACATGGCCATGGGGAGACCACTGATCAACCCACATGATGTCCTCACACACTGCAGCCACCTGGCCACCCACCTTCAAGACCTAGCTAGCAGAGCCAGGGGGGAAAACAGGCACATACCCCTGCCCGACCGTACCCCACACATATACGATGAGGATGGAAACTTCAACATCCACTCCATGAACCACTACCTTTATCACAACTACAAGACCTTCCACCTGGCAACGCAAGAGCTGCCCCAAGACAACATCACTAGAGCAACGCTTAGTACCCTCATGGGCAAGGAGGACAATCACACCAGCAACGCAGCCATTCTCATCAACAGGAACCATGCGACTACCCTCACTCAGGCAAATTAGTAACAGCATTTTTGAGATTCAGAGCCTCGGACTTGGTACATAGTCAAATGAAGGCATTGTAAGATTGGGGGTTGAAACTAAAATTCGTGATTTTGCGCGGTTGGTGAGATACGGCCATGCTACAGTACTGTAGAGGTCTACAGTACTGTCGGGGTACCTCGCGAGTACACGAACAATGCCTCGGACTTGGTACATAGTCTAAAGAAGGCATTGTAAGATTGGGGGTTGAAACTAAAATTCGTGATTTTGCGCGGTTGGTGAGATACGGCCATGCTACAGTACTGTAGAGGTCTACAGTACTGTCGGGGTACCTCGCGAGAGACCACTTACAGTACTGTAGACATCTACAGTACTGTAGACATCTACAGTACTGTAGACATCTACAGTACTTTAGGTACCTCGAGGTACCTCGAGGGACCACTTACAGTACTGTAGATGACTACAGTACTGTAGACATCTACAGTACTGTAGACACCTACAGTACTGTAGACATCTACAGTACTGTAGACATCTACAGTACTGTAGACATCTACAGTACTGTAGACATCTACAGTACTGTAGGTACCTCGAGGTACCTCGAGGGACCATTTACAGTACTGTAGGTACCTACAGTACTGTAGACATCTACAGTACTGTAGACATCTACAGTACTGTAGACATCTACAGTACTGTAGGTACCTCGAGGTACCTCGAGAGACCACTTACAGTACTGTAGCCTTGAAGCACTTAGAAAAATTCTGAACATCTCACTTGCATTCAAGGCATCCGTCCAACACTTAGTCGCAGCATCGTGTAGCCGGTATTGCAGCGATGGCATCGCACGAGGTTACCCATACTCGCAGCCGCATCTAGCCCATACTCGCAGCCACATACTCGGCAATCAACCTCGCGGCCACACAGCTGGTCCACAGATGGCATCGCACGAGGTTACCCATACTCGCAGCCACATCTAGCCCATACTCGCAGCCACATACTCGGCAATCAACCTCGCGGCCACACAGCTGGTCCAGCAGCGCAGAAGCATACCTGTGAGGCAGCTCGGTGCGAGGATCTCACCTCGCAGCCAGCCTCGCAGCCATTCTCCTCGCAGCCAGCCTCGCAGCCAGCCTCGCAGCCAGCATCGCAGCTAGCCTCGCGGCCTCGCAACGATTCTCCGCAATGAATCGCAAGCATTGATGCACCAACGCAAGGCAGGTACAACGTGTTGTGAGCAGCGAAGAGGCCAGACGGACTATGGTAAGAGCTTAGGACCAAGGTAAGAGCTTAGAAGGAGCTAGCATTGCGCAGCATAGCCCTTAGTATCCAGCCTAACCGCTACCACACCTGGTTGCTGCAGGTCTTACAATCACGCCTAGTACCCCCCTGATTACCACCCCCTTCCAGTCCCCCTCACCAATGCCCAGCCCAGCCCAGCCCAGCCCAGCCCAGCCCAGCCCAGCCCAGCCCAGCCCAGCCCAGCCCAGCCCAGCCCAGCCCAGCCCAGCCCAGCCCAGCCCAGCCCAGCCCAGCCCAGCCCAGCCCAGCCCAGCCCAGCCCAGCCCAGCCCAGCCCAGCCCAGCCCAGCCCAGCCCAGCCCAGCCCAGCCCAGCCCAGCCCAGCCCAGCCCAGCCCAGCCCAGCCCAGCCCAGCCCAGCCCAGCCCAGCCCAGCCCAGCCCAGCCCAGCCCAGCCCAGCCCAGCCCAGCCCAGCCCAGCCCAGCCCAGCCCAGCCCAGCCCAGCCCAGCCCAGCCCAGCCCAGCCCAGCCCAGCCCAGCCCAGCCCAGCCCAGCCCAGCCCAGCCCAGCCCAGCCCAGCCCAGCCCAGCCCAGCCCAGCCCAGCCCAGCCCAGCCCAGCCCAACCCTACTCTCCCACACTGCACTTCCTACTGAGGTGAGGACAAAGGAAGGTGGGTTGTAATGGAGGGCTGCTACACCTGCCCCTCCATCTGCCAGCTCTACATCTCCCTACTCTATTGGTGAGTGCATCCAGTACCCATGTCCAATGTTTGCTTCCGTTGACAAATAGTCACACCATTGCCGCAGGTCTTGTGCGCCTACACCTGAGACTATCAATGCCCTCCCCACTTCTCTCGCCCTCCCCATGGACCTCCCCTTCCCTTCCCTCCCCTTCCTCCCCTTCCTCCCACACACATATACACCACACCCCAACAAAAGGTGAGTGCAGGTATGTGGCAACCTGTACCCACCTTAACCGCTAGCATGCCCCTTGTCCCGCTGCAGGATTGATCGTCACGCCCTTCCCCATCCCCTTTTCCTCCCCTTTCCCACGCCCACCACCAACGCCCAGCTTGTCGTCCCTCCACTTCCACCTCTACCCACCCCCCACTTCCCCCCTCCCCGTCACCTCTCCCCTGACATCCCAGCAGCCAGGAGCCAGCCCACCCCACCCACCCTCTTCCCACCCCTCCCTTCCCCCTCTCCCTCCCTCTCCCCTCCCATACTTGTCAAGCCTCCTCTTCCCCTCTCCCACCCTTCGATTGACGTGGCATCGCAACCCCCACCTCACCCCACCTTCCCTTCCCTACACCCTACACTCCCCACCGCAGTCCCACCCCACTGGCGCATGGGATATGTTGCCTGGTGTGAGCAGGTAGGAGGCCAGGAGGACCACAAAGGTAAGGCCACGGTGATAGCTAACACAGTGCCCAGCCTGGTCACCCTACCGCACGTGCACGCCCCTTGGTTGCAGGTCTAGTGGGCACCTCCCTTCCACTTCCCTTTCCCCTACACAACCACCCCCTCCCAATTCATCCTCCCCCGCCCCCGCCCCCGCCCCCGCCCCCGCCCCCGCCCCCGCCCCCGCCCCCGCCCCCGCCCCCGCCCCCGCCCCCGCCCCCGCCCCCGCCCCCGCTCCCTCCCCTGCCCCCACCACCACCCATGCCCCCACCCACCCCAACCCATGCCCCCCACCCATGCCCCCACCCACCCAAACCCATGCCCCCAACCCAACCCACCCCCGCCCAGCCCAACCCGGTTGAGCCTCCCGCCTCCCCACCTCCCGCCTCCCTGCCTCCCGCCTCCCCGTCTCCCGCCTCCCTGCCTCCCACCTCCCGCCTTCCACATCTACCCCCCCTCCCCGCCTTCACTCTTCCACTCCCCCCCCTTCCTAGCAGCAGTCATCAAGCAGCCAAAAGGTAGGTAGGTGCTACAGTGCCCCTACTATATCTGCTGCTGCTGCCACTGCTGCTGCTGCCACTGCTGCTGCTGCTGCTGCGCCCCTGCTGCTGCTGCTGCTGCCCCCCTACTGCTGCTACTGCCCCCCTGCTGCTGCTGCTGCTGCCCCCCTGCTGCTGCTGCCCCCCTGCTGCTGCTGCCCCCCCTGCTGCTGCTGCCCCCCCTGCTGCTGTTGCTGCTGCTGTCTGCTGTTGCCCCCCCTGCTGCCCCCCCTGCTGCCCCCCCTGCTGCCCCCCCTGCTGCCCCCCCTGCTGCCCCCCCTGTTGCCCCCCCTGCTGCCCCCCCTGCTGCTGCTGCCCCCCCTGCTGCTGTTGCTGCTGCTGTCTGCTGTTGCCCCCCCTGCTGCGCCCCCTGCTGCTGCTGCTGCTGCTGCTGCTGCCCCCCCTGCTGCTGCTGCCCCCCCTGCTGCTGCTGCCCCCCTGCTGCTGCTGCCCCCCCTGCTGCTGCTGCCCCCCCTGCTGCTGCCCCCCTGCTGCTGCTGCCCCCCCTGCTGCTGCTGCCCCCCTGCTGCTGCTGCCCCCCTGCTGCTGCTGATGCCCCCCTGCTGCTGCTGCTGCTGCCCCCCTACTGCTGCTGCTGCTGCCCCCCTACTGCTGCTGCTGCTGCCCCCCTGCTGCTGCTGCTGCCCCCCCCCCTGCTGCTGCTGCCACCCATGCTGCTGCTGCCTACAGTACTGTAGGTGTCTATTACTTTGGGATGCTGTCAGCTCTTGTTTTGTAGCTGCACGCTCTGCTTGGCATGCTGACAGCTCTTGTTTGATAGCTGCAAGTTCTGCTTGGCTGCGGTGCAAAGCCACTTGCACAGCCTGCACCTCGTTTTCTGACCGCTGCAGCGCTTGCAGACACCGTTGCAGTTCTGCTTCGCACACTTGCAAGGCAGCGGCAGATCTGGCCCCTTCTGCCTCTGTGGCAGCTGTTGTTGTTGATGCTGCTGCTGCTGCTGCTGCCGCTGTTGTAGCTGCCACTGCTGCATGCCCACGAGCAAGATTGGCCCTGTTGGCCTTGGTGCGTTTGTTGAGACGACCCATAGGATGGCTGCTGAGTAGGGGGGCTGGGGGCAGGGGTGGGGGCAAGGCTGGGGGCAGGGCTGGGGGCAGGGCTGGGGGCAGGGCTGGGGGCAGGGGTGGGGGCAGGGCTGGGGGCAGGGCTGGAGGCAGGGCTGGGGGCAGGGCTGGGGGCAGGGCTGGGGGCAGGGCTGGGGGCAGGGCTGGGGGCAGGGCTGGGGGCAGGGCTGGGGGTAGGCTAGGAGGTGGTGGTGATGGTGGTGGTGGTGGTGGCGGCCAGATCCTGCAACAATTGTCAAGCATGGTGTTGTTGAGTACTAGTATGCACGAGGTCAATTACGTTCTGATAACATATGCTTTCCCTACATTGACAGCGGCACCAAGGGCGGGTCATTCTGCTCTATGCAATGTGTTCTTCACAAGCAACATAGCAAGCTTCGTGCACATGTACATGTCAGTCCTTACCTCGCACTGAGAGGTGCGATGCTGATTTTGTACTATCTCAGACCATGCCCTCACAGATGTAAGACTATGAGCGCGCCTACACTAAGGAAACAACGTCGGGTTCATTGAGCCGGGAGGAATTAGTACCGCCGGCTGTACTTGCCCTTATAGCGTCAGGAGTCCACCACGTCAATGCGAAGCACCTCCACAATGCACTTGCGCTGCGCGATGTCGTGAGAGCGACCGGCTGATTGGTGAGCGCACTTTTTTCGTTTACGGGGTTCCTGGCATTACGGGCGTATAGCAGACTACGCGTTCATCGCATGCCGCACGGTGTTACGCCAATCGCACACTTCCCGGCGTCGGAATGTCCATGACATGGTTGTGTAAAAGGTTTTATCAGAGTTGGGAGGGTCTGACTAGCAGAGCCAGGGGGGAAAACAGGCACATACCCCTGCCCGACCGTACCCCACACATATGATGATGTGGCTTACACCGCTTAAGCCGTCAGCCGTTAGGCTGCTAGGCCGCCCTCCCCCTCTAGGGTTTCGGGACTTTCTGTAACGCACTTCAAAGCAAGGTGCACAAACAAAGGTGCACATGGGCTCAACATGAAGTCATGCAAATTCTCATTATTGTTCTGTAAAGTCATGGCAAACTCCGGCTGCTCCCTGATGGAACTCGTGGCAGTGCACTCAAAGATGAACTGCATGGCGTCATCCACTACCCCCTCTGTGCATCTGGTGCATGTGCGATCAATGAAAGTTACCCCCTCAAACCGAGCCTTCTCCACCCCCAGACCACTGTTGCCTAACCTGAACCTAGTCAAGCTCGTGCGAACTTCTGTAGATAGTTGTCTGTTAAGCAGGTGTGGTGCCATGTGATTGATGCCAATGCCGTCCCCATGCTTGAACCATGCAGCATACGAACATCTCTCCCGATGCACCGTCTCAGGCAATCTAGGGTCTCCCTCAAACCCAACCCAACGCCTCCCCCACCTCTCGAGCCACTTCACTTCCATAGCCTTGGTGCCTAGGACCATGTCCGGGCTCAAGGTGAACTCACCCCCCATCAGCTCTCTGGCGGCAAGCTGGAACTGAGCACTCCAGCTGGCCTGGCAACCCCTGCCTAACTCCACATCTGCCTTGATGACCCTCATCAGCAGGTCACTGTGGGATAGTTTGGCAGTGTTCCAGAACTTGCATGCAGCCCTAAGCCAGTAAAGTTGGAGGGGCAGCTGCCCCAACACTCCTACAATTTAGTCCCTGCGTTTGTCCCTGCGTTCTACCGACCTTGTCCGATCGGGCTGAAAATTTGATAGATGGCAGTTTTCAAAAAAAAAAACATTTTTTTCAAGTTTTCAGAAAATAAAACATTTTTTCCCTGCACTCATCCCTGCACTCTAGCCCCAGGGCCACAGCGCAGCCGCCTTTGATTTTTTCAAAATATTTTTTAGGAAAAATATGTTTTATATTCTGCAACCTACCATCTATCAAAATTTCAGCCCGATCGGACAAGGTAGGTCAACACGCAGGGACGGACGCAGGGATTAATTTGTAGGAGTGAACTCATGCAGCACCATCAGGCCTGACACTGAGCCACGTACCCTGGCAGCAAACCTGAGAAAGCTGAGCATGCGTGTTTGCACTGGGTTGGAGAGCTGCATACCGTGCCCAAGGAAGGCAGTGCCCCATACCTGGCTGCCATACAGCCCTAAGGGGAGCACAAACGCTCTAATGAGGTGACACAGGGCATAGGGATCATGCAGGACCCCATACTCTCTAGCACGCTTGCACGCCTGGCGCATGGCGAGGAACATGCCAGCCCTCATATGAGTGGCAGCAAAAGCAGGGGTGGCGCTGGGGTTGAAGTGCATGCCTAAGTACTTGAACTCTCTCACCACAGGCAGGATCTCATGCTTGTACCCAATCCTAGGTGCTGCAGTTTGTGAGTTGCCATTGAAGACCATCACCTTTGACTTGCCCACATTGACTGTAAGGTGTTTCCTGTCTGCAAAGCCTTGAAGCTGGCAGACCAGCCGCTGCAGCCCGTGGGGCGAGGTGCTCACCAGGGTCAAGTCATCAGCATACATGAAGTGGGTGACAGGTGTGCCTTGCACCCTCACAGCATCACAGGACCCAGGAACTCCTTACTAATGTCGTGAACATAGAGAGCAAACAGGAGTGGGCTGATGGGGCAGCCTTGCTTGACACCTTGGTCCGGAATCACTGGGGGGGGGCGGTGGGGGCCATCTATCAGCACATAGCTATCATCCCTATACAGACCCTCCAGGCAGGCAAGCAAGGGCTGTGGCAGCTTGACCCCAACCCGTAAGTGCTCCCACAATTGTTGTCGAGGTATGTGGTCATAGGCCTGTTTGAAGTCAATGAAGGCAGTGTAAAGCTTGCGGTGCTTGGCATCTGCGCTAGCCTTTTGAGCGTGGACAAGATGACGCAGAATGAACGTGGGTTGCATGGTGCTGCGTCCCGGGATGAACCCAAACTGCTCAGCTGGCAGCACTTTGTGTGTCATGCACCAGGCAGTCAGCACGTGCCGCAAGACGTTAGCATACAGGCGGTACAACACACTACTCACAGCAAGCATTCTGTACTTGTTGGGGTCTGTGGGGTCTGTGTCCTTGAAGAGGGGGCTGATCCTAGCTACCTTCCAAGCCGCTGGGATACACCCAGTGCGCATCATGCTGTGAAACCATGTGGCAAGCAGAGGGAGCAACAAGTATGTGGTAACACCCTCCTCAACTGTGCGGGCGTGCTTGATGAAGGGGGCTGGGACCCCATCCAGGCCAGGTGCTGTGTCATTGTTGAGTTCACGAAGTTGTGCTTGAACAATGGATGTGATGTTGTCAAGATGGGGCAGCTCATAGGTAGGTGCATGTGTTGTGACAGGGGCAGGGGCAGGGACAGAGTGAGGTCTGCCTCTCCCAAGAGGGACGGCTTGCAAATGGGCAGGCACAGCTTGCCTGGTCCAGGCTGGCTCAGGGATCACATCAGGTGCTTCATGTGCCGCAATGGTGGTTGTGAAGTAGGCCTGCAGATGCTGATGCCACTTGTCAATGGGAACCATGGACTGCTGGCGTGCGTGCTTGACTCGGAGCATCTTGAGTGCATCCCCAGGGTTGTGCTTGAGCATGTCTAGAAGCTTGGCAGCTCTGTGCTTGGACCACGCATACTTAGCTCTCGCAACCAGCCTCCTATAGGCCTGCTTTCTAGCCCACAACACATATACGATGAGGATGGAAACTTCAACATCCACTCCATGAACCACTACCTTTATCACAACTACAAGACCTTCCACCTGGCAACGCAAGAGCTGCCCCAAGACAACATCACTAGAGCAACGCTTAGTACCCTCATGGGCAAGGAGGACAATCACACCAGCAACGCAGCCATTCTCATCAACAGGAACCATGCGACTACCCTTAGGTACCTAGACAACACCTGGTACTGGCTGGACTCACAAGCTACACAAGCTAGAAGGCTGCTGACCACAGCAGACTGGAAGGAGCTGCAAGGAAGGCTCACCCTAATTAAGCAAGGCATGCAACATAAGAATCTCATTGAACCCATCTTCTGGCTAGCGGACCCAATGGAGCAAGCAACCACGACACAGCTAGAGCACCATTACGCGAGACCGCACCACATTGACCTGAGCGGCCACGACGACCAACCACCAACAATACCACCGCCAGCAGCAACACCACACCCCCTCACCACGAGCAATAACGCTCCTAAGCGCAAGAATACCTATGCAGAGGCGGACCCGTCGGCCCGGTCGCGACACCGCGAAGATGCCAACGCGAAGGAGGACGCAGCCACACCTCCCCCCCCAACACGAAACGAGAAGCCAAGCACCAAGACAGGCCCTAAGAAACCACGATCGAAGAAAGGAGCCAAGAACACCAGCCACAGCAAAGACAGGCACACACAAACGCTTATGTCAAGGTACCTAAGCAATACCCAGGCCGCACTCACTGCCACCATACCCAGCCCGCCTGTCCCATGCCCAACAACCAAGGCCCCCCCCATCCTCCCCACACAACCACACCAGACCCCCAGCAGACAATACCTGACGCTCACCACTCTCAATGTCCGGGGCCTCTACCGTGCTAGAAGGGACGTCTCCCACCTCATCCACCACCACCACCCTGATATCCTGATCCTAACAGAGACGAAGACACACCACAAGAAAGACACACCGGGATGGCTCAAAGTAACCACACAGGACTACACACTGCACCGACACGGTGGCCACAGTGAAGTCCTCATTGGCATCAAGCATGACCTAGCCATTCAGATGCAAGCTACCCTAGTACCACCCAGCACGGAGGCGGAAATAAACTCCAGATGCGTCATCCTGACTCTTAGCCAGCACCACAGCGAAAACCTCACCATCGTAGCAACGTACTGGCCATCGGGCTGCAACGAAGACGCGCTCCCACTGCGGGAGAACATGCAGCATCACATACGCACAGCCACAGGACACCTGCCCGGCTCCCTCATTCTCGCCGGTGACTTGAACGCCACGATGAAAACAGAAGACCGCTCCGAACACACTGAATACACCCAGGACCGCATGATGAGGGAGTTTGCCTCAGAGATGCGCCTGTCCGAAGCCGACCCCGGCGACCGGGCCTGGACCTACCAACAACCACACTGCAACAGCCGCATCGACGCCATCCTGACGCGCGACGCACGACCAGGCCCGGAGCACCGCACCATCGTAGACACACATGCGTATCTCAGCGACCACAGACCACTCATCGCCACACTGACCACAGCGAGGATGGGCATACACCTAGCACAAACACAACAGGCCCAAAGCCACAAACACACTGTTCTCACCACACCCATCACCAACAGTGACAGGGAAGCCTTCCGCCTAGCCGTGCAACAACCCAGCTCAGGCGCTCCACAACTGCACGCACGACTGGCAGCCTACCTGTCACCCCTCTTTACAGAAGCCACCGACTTCTTGGCGAACCTGGACAAGGCCAACCCACACCAGCCCAAACGCCTGACGGAGCTGGCAGGCCTCCACCCAAGGCAAGCTGTTGACATGGCAGCCACCATGCTCACAACCCTATTAGAAACCTGCAGGACGACAGCCATGAAGACATGCACAACAAAGACACTAACTAGAGGGGGCCAACACTACCAACGCAGGACCATGTGCAGAATCAGATTGGCACTAGGCAAGAAGCTCAAGACCACTAGAAATCTCAGCCGGCAGGCTAGGCTACTATTCAAACAGAATGGTGCCCACCCAACGATCGAGGATCTCATCCCAGACACAGACACAAGCAACACAGCGATCAGGGAGGCGGTGCTAGCACGTCAAGATGACGACCCAACCGACAATCACGTGCAAGCCGCACTAGCTAAACTGACAAATTCCTACCGCGACCAAATCCACCAGCTGGACGATGACGACTCCGCACTCGCCATCGCACAGGCCCGGGTCCGAATGCAACAACTAGTAAGCACCCAGCCCAAGAAAGCCAACAAATATATTCTACGCCCATCCCGCACGAGCCACAAAGGCCTGCAAGCGCTCACAGACCCCGCCACCAGAAGAGTTTGTACCAACCCGGCCGACCTAAACCGGATTATCACCGCCGCCTACGGGCAGAAGCTATCACCCCCAACGCCCAAAACCGGCCACTACACAGACACACAGACAAGGAACTATCCCTGGGCCCGTGCCAAAGCGGACGACCCCTTCACAATGCACACTTGCAAAAATATACACTGGATGCACACAGCCATCATGGACAAAGCCAGCTTCCAGGAGTGCCTCATCAGGCTGGCAGGAGGCAAAGCCCCAGGACCAGACGGCATTGAGAATGAGATCATCAAGATGTTGAGAGGGGGTCCATTCTGGTCGGTATGATCGTAGGATATCAAGATGTTGCCATGGGAGATGAGGGACACCATACACCAGCTGTTCATCATCATGTGGGCAACAGGCTGCACACCAACCACGTGGAAAACCAGTGACACCTGCCTACTTTACAAGGACAAGGGCCAGGAAACAGACCTCAACGCCTACAGACCTGTAGGACTGGCCAACACCATCTACAAGCTATGGACCAGCCTCATTACCAAGACACTCTATGAGTACGCCGAGGCCAATGGGATGCTGAGCAAATGCCAAGCAGGCTTCCGCTCTCACAGGGACACCACTCAGCAGCTACAAATGCTAGTCATGGCCCTTGAAGACGCTAAACTTGCTAAAGCAGACATCTATGCCCTCATGGTCGACTTCACAAGTGCATTTAACACCACATGTCAAGACAAACTGCTATGGATCATGCACGACCTTGGCTTCCCCACCGACGCCACAGACGCGGTGAAGGACCTATACACGGGCGCTACAACACGCTTCAAAACCCCGTACGGCCCTACTGACCCGGTACCCGTAGACCGGGGCACCATCCAGGGCGACTCACTCTCACCCTTCCTGTTCCTCATCTACATCGAACCCCTACTGCGCTGGCTCCAAGTAGGAGCGCGGGGGTACAAATTCCAGTCAGTGGAAAACGACAGTGACAACAGATACACGATAGGGAGCATCGACTATGCGGACGATGTCGCCATCCTCTGTAACTCAATTAGCAATACACGCGTCCAGGCGGACAAGCTCTCAGCCTACTCAGACTGGGGCCACCTCATCATATCACACAGCAAAACCCTCGCCACAGCGGCGCTACACAAAGCGCATCAATCCGGCCGATGCAGCACCCAAGCAGACGCGGAGAAGGAAGCCCGCAAGCAAATGCAAGACCTGCGCCTACAAGTAAAACCGGTCACCTTCCTCCGCCCGACAGCACCCTTTACCTACCTAGGAGTCATGCTCACCATGACACTCAACTGGAAGCCACAACACACGGCCATGATAACACAGCTAAGGCAGAAACTAGACAGACTGCGGCGCTCCTTCGCCAGCGCTAGGCAAGCCATCCACATTGTTAAAACAGCGATCATCCCCAGCCTGGCCTATAGCTTCTGCGTGGTACCATGCACCCCGGGGGACCTAGACCTCTTTGAAAGGGCAGTCAACCAATGCGTCAAGCACAAGCTCAACCTCCCACTGGGCACACCCAACGCCGTCGTCCGGGACGACATAGACAAGCTTGGCCTCGGCATCAGCTCAGCAGCCCAAGAGTACCATGCCAGGAACACCACAGCCCTAGTCTCCAGTCTCCAGTCCGCGGACAACACATACGCACACATATCGAGGTGCATGCTCCACAAACAGATCACCTGGCTATACGCTCAGGCCGCTAAACATGGACACCGAATTCCCAACCTATTGCAACACACCCTGCGGGCCAGACAACTCCTGCACACCACCACAGCAAACCTCTTCGCCACACACGAAGGGGCACCCCTCTACCCCAAGGAGACTAAAGCACTTGGGCAACTCATAACACAGAGCGCTAGCCCGCTACCACGGGACATAGTCAGCGCATGCATTACATGCCTCAAGAGCCTAGGACTGGCACACCCTTCGGAGCTCATCTGCCAGGATAACATACACATCATGTCAGGGGATAGCCTCAGGAAACGCTTCGGCACTAAGGTGAAACAAAAGCACATCATCGCCCTAAATAGACTTACGGCCATGGCGACCATGGACCACTGCCCAACCGCGACGGAAGCCAAGACCATCCTGGGGAGACGGGACACTACGCTTACCCTACCAGCAGACCAGCTGCGGATCCGAGCCTGGGCCGCAGGACTCACAGAGCTCACTCCTCACACCACCGCCCACACCGGGCCCCGCTACACGGACATCCGAGCATACATGACAGCCAAGACGCTCGCAAAGGACACACAGCCGCCTACACCGAACCCCATAACGGCGACCGCGAGATCCAAACTCACAAACAACGTCCCCAAGCCACCGACTGCGAAACAGCCCACGCCGCAGCCCAGGATCGGCAGTAGGGCGTTCCCGGCCAGGTCCTATTTGGACCCGGGTCTTAAGACCCTGAGGATTTTGAACGGGGTCTTAAGACCTCACCGGCCCACCGGCGGCACCCATCAGCGCCACTAGCGCTATGGCTAACCCTGTTATTCGTACACCCGACGCACATCCTCCAGCCGAAGCTAGTGGCTGGACACAAAAGTACAAGGACATGTTAGTTGCATACCCTCCCGGTGCAGTTGAGATCAAAGCACCGGGATTGTAGGGTGTGCCTGCCAGCGGCCCGGCCGCGATGAGTGCGAGTGTGACTGCCGTATTTAGGGCAGACACCCGGCAGTCGTAGGCACCCTGAACTGGTGTCCGCGTCTGCCCGTGCTCTTCCAACAGGTAGGCGCAAGGTTGCGCAAGGTTGACGCAAGGTTGCGCGTTAGCAGTTGTGGCAGATCAATGTAACTACCCTGAACTGGTGTCCGCGTCTGCCCGTGCTCTTCCAACAGGTTATGGGCCCACGCGCTGACGCGCGATAGGACTCCAGTAAGTTGCTGGCTAGGGTTCGTGTGGTTGACAGCCCAGTCGATCAGCGATGGCAACTTCTCCTGCTTCAGCCTCTGGCAATCAGGCCACCATTCTCGATGATGACAACTGGCCAATTTGGAGCATCCGCACCGAAGGCCTGCTAATCGAAGCAGGCCTCTGGTCCGTCGTCACCGACGGCGTCACCCCCTTACCCACCGCGCCAGCACCTAACGCCACTCAGGAGGAGCGGGCAGCGTACGCTGTCGAGCTAGCCCGATCTCTTGCAGACAGCGCGCTGGATCGCAAAGCCAAAGCCTTTATCCAGCGGCACGTCTCCAACCTCCACATCTTTACTGTCAAGTCTGCAGACTCAGCGCAAGACGCCTGGGAAACCCTCGAATCTCAGTTCACCGAATCGTCAGTCGCGCGACAGTCGCAGCTTCAGCAGCAACTCAGCCTCCTGCGCATGGAGCCCGGCGAGTCAGTAGCGCGCTTCTATGCGCGTTTGCAGCAGCTGCTTACAGAGCTGGAAGCTTGCAACTGTGAGACATCTGAGTCCACAGTGGTACTCGCCATCCTGGCAGCCCTACCGCCTGAGTACGAAAGCACAGTCGAAAGGCTGCGCTACGATCAGACCAGCGCCGACCTAAAAGTCGAGCGCATCAAGCGTGTGCTGCTGACTAAGGAGGCTGACCTACTCAGCAAGCAGATGCAGCAGCAACTCAGCACCTCCTCATCCTCACTCTGGTCCTACTCCTCCCCTTCTGACAGCAGGGGGGGTGGCAGCTCAGGCGGACAGGGGGGCAGGGGCAGGTTCAGGCTACCCCAGCAGCCTCGTGAGCAGCAGCAGCAGCAGCAGCAGGCCAGAGCACAGTCACCTGACAGGTCTTCCAGGGAGGTCAGCTCACATGCTCATCTGACCTGCAACTACTGTGCTAAGCCTGGCCACATCATGTCTGAATGTTTCACCTTTGACAGAGATCAGCGCAATCGCATGAGGACCCTTTTCAGCAACTCTGCCAGAACCAGCAGCCCAGGCAGGCGTCCCAGTCCAGGCAGGAGCTCTAGCCCAGCGGCCAGGGCATCCAGCCCCAGCAGAGGCAGGGCCCAGACCCCTGGCAGAACAGCAGCTCAGAGCCCATCCAGGGGAGCCAGCCTGTTCACCTGCTCCACTGCTGCTGCTGATGATGTATAGTATAATGTCAGAGGCCAAGCTGTTACGGGAAAATAACGACCGAGACCTCGTCGAAAGTTGCAGTAAACGACGAGGCGTAGCCGAGTCGTTTACGCAGCTTGAGACGAGGCCGAGGTCGTTATTTGAACGTGAACAGCGCGGGCCGAGACATTATACAGTATCCCTTTACATTACGGGTGGCTCGAGGCTACCACGTATAAGTTATAAGCCAGCAGCATCAACGCGTGTACAACGCGCAACTCTGTCGCCGCACCCTGCACTTTATCAGTAAAAATCGCGGTTAGGCAGCGGTTGACGCACTTTCTCAGTAAAATTTGCGGTTAGGCGGTGGTTACAGTAAAACAGCGGCACTTTTTCAGTAAAAATTGCGGTTAGGCAGCGGTTGCAGTAAAAGTCTGCACTTTTCCAGTAAAATTTGCGGTTAGGCAGCGGTTACAGTAAAACTCCGCGGAGGCCACGCTGTCTCCGGCATCCTACAGCCACGCAAACACCTGCTCATAGTTGTAACGAGCAGCGCAACCTCTTCGGACCAACTCCTGCAAGCCGTGCAAGTCGCGGTTGAATGTCACTGGGGTCACATCCCCCAAAACAGTCCAGCATCCTTCCACGCACACAAACTACCGCTATGCCAAACAGCGTCATAACATCGGACTGCGAGGTCGAAGAGGAAGACTGCGAGATTGAGGAGGAAGACTGCGGCGATGACATGCCCATCGGACAATTTAACCTACTACCACCCATTGACATCGAGACTGCACGTCTAGCGGCAGCTAGGATCAATGGTGAGTCCCTAATCAGACTTTTGACTAGCGTTGACTGTTTGACTCCTGGCGGTTACGGTGTTACGACGTTGCGATGCAGAGGAAGCTCCGAGCAAGGAGACACCTCCTATTGCGCCAGTCGCAACAGCCACAGTGCCGGTCCCATCAGTCGTAACAGCCACAATGCCGGTCCCAGCAAGCAACGTAGCACCCGTTCCCACCAGGAGATCTGGACGCCTGTCAGGCAAGGCCGCAGGTAATCGGTACCGTCTCATGTTAGTCGTTGACTAACCCCGCTACCAAGACTGACATTGTACTAGATGCCATGATATGCAGGAGAGGATGCAGAAGAGGATGCCGTGTTAAGGGCATTCATCAAGGCTCCCAAGTTCGCTGATTTGGCAACACGAAGCAAGGCAGCCGCCTCGACCCAAGCCAAAGACAAGAGTCAACTCAAGACCAGCTACCAGATGTTTGAGGATGTGCTAGATAACGGCACATACGCTGGTCAGTGACCTGCTGACCTAGCTAAGGCCTGCCTTGCCCCGCCCTGCCTTGCCCCATATACAATATAACCCTCGTTTTTATTGCCATGCAGATGGTGAGGTAGCTTCTGAAGAGGTTATGGCTGCGTTGCGGCTATTCCTACGCAAGCGCCCTGTCACTATCGAAGAGCGCCCACCCCAGGACCTGGCAGCTGGCCTATGAGCGGGCATGCGGCAGCGGCACCGGCTGCGTACGGAGGCCCACCTCCCACCCCAGGACCTGGCAGCTGGCCTATGAGCGGGCATGCGGCTGCGGCACCGGCTGCGTACGGAGGCCCACCTCCCACCCCAGGACCTGGCAGCTGGCCTGTGAGCGGGCATGCGGCTGCGGCACCGGCTGCGTACGGAGGCCCACCTCCCACCCCAGGACCTGGCAGCTGGCCTATGAGCGGGCATGCGGCAGCGGCACCGGCTGCGTACGGAGGCCCACCTCCCACCCCAGGACCTGGCAGCTGGCCTATGAGCGGGCATGCGGCAGCGGCACCGGCTGCGTACGGAGGCCCACCTCCCACCCCAGGACCTGGCAGCTGGCCTATGAGCGGGCATGCGGCAGCGGCACCGGCTGCGTACGGAGGCCCCCCTCCCACCCCAGGACCTGGCAGCTGGCCTGTGAGCGGGCATGCGGCAGCGGCACCGGCTGCGTACGGAGGCCCCCCTCCCACCCCAGGACCTGGCAGCTGGCCAGGCGTTTGGTACCCGGGACATACGGCATCATGGGGTCCCGCACCCAGCACTTGGCAGTCCGCTTGGCATCCAGCTGCACATGCGGCTGGAGCCATTGATCCAGGGATAGCCCAAGGCTTTGAAGAGTTCAGGGCTAGTGAGGCAGCCAGCAAGGCCGCAAAGATGAAGTTACTGGCTGCATTGATAGGATAGGGCGGATTGTTTCAGATAGGGGGCTTGTGCTAGATAGGGGGCTTGGGCTAGTTAGGGGGCTTGCGCTAGTTAGGGGGCTTGTGCTAGATAGGGCGGATTGTTACAGATAGTGCTGCTAGGGCGGACACAAGTAAGGATTGGTTGGACAATGGCTGATATTTACGGGAAAATAAAAATTCTTACTTCTCCCGTAATGTAAAGGGATGATGATGATGATGATGACCTTGATGATGTTCTCATGCAGATGGTGCAGCCCAGACTCAACTTCAACAGTGACCTATACAGCCCCTTCTGCATTGATTCAGGTGCCTCACAGCACATTCTGAAGGACCTGCAGTTCTTCTACAACTACACCCCCTTTGCGCCAGATAAGCACAGGCCTGTAAGGCTGGCAGCTGAGGGCCACAGGGTCTGGGCAGTTGGCTCAGGCAGCGTGTTTCTGAGCACCAAGCGTGGCTCCTGGTATCTCAGCCATGCTTTGTATGTCCCTGACAGCAAGCAAAACTTTATCTCAGTGACAGCTGCAACAGACGAAGGCAGCAGCTTTCTTTTCCGTGGGGATGTGTGCCAGATCAGCTGCAATCAGTTTGGCAGCATGCTCAGGGTGAATGCGCACAAGGTCAAGAACTCCTACATCCTGGCAGCTGTTCCCATGCCAGATGGCCCTGACACAGACTCAGAGCAGGAGGGTGCCAAGCTGTATGGCATCCAGCAGTCAGCTCTACAGCCTGACCCCAGGATAAAGCTGGAGCTCCTGACCAACGTGCCTGCGCCCTCTGTCAACAGCACCACCTCCAACTCTCCCCAGGTGTGGCACCAGCGCCTGTGTCATACTTCCTATGATGCTCTGGCACGCATGCAGTCAGCAGGCATGGTGTCAGGTGTACCTGTCACAGCCGCCCAATTCCGAGCAGCTGCCTCAGATCCAGCTGTGTGTGTGGGCTGTGTTAAGGGCAAACAGCACAAGAATGTTGCATTTGCTGGACCACCCCCCAATGCAGCTCCAGTGACAGCTCCCCTAGGGCTGATCCACATGGATGTCTGTGGCCCCATGCATGCCAGGGCCAGAGACGGCAGCCTGTATGTGGCTACTTTCCTTGATGAATACACAAAGCTATCTGTGTGTGTGCCTATCAGCAGCAAAGCTCAGGTGCCAGACACAGTCAGAACAGTCATTGAAGAGCTTGAGACTCAGTCAGGCTACCGCTGCAAGGCCATCCGAACAGACAATGGCACAGAATACGTCAACAGCCGCATGAGAGAGTACTGTGCCAGCAAAGGCATAGTGCACCAGCACTCAGCCCCCTACAGCCCCCAGCAGAATGGTGCAGCTGAACGCCTGAACAGAACCATCTTTGAGAAAGCTCGCAGCAGCATCCATTCAGCCGATATCTCACTCAGCTTCTGGGCACATGCTGTCAAGTTTGCCAATCATGTCAGATGCCTGCTTCCTGTGTCAGGCCAGCCGCTCACACCTTGGGAGGCCTTCTACGGTGTCAAACCTGATCTGTCTGGTCTCAGAGTGTTTGGCTGCAGAGTCTGGCTCCACATTCCTGATCACCAGCGCAGCAAACTGCAGGCCAAGTCGGTTGAGGGCCTGTTCATAGGCTATGAGCCTGGCTCTAAGGCGTACAGGGTCCTGGTCAATGGCAGAGAGACATGCAGCAAAGACATAGTGTTTGACGAGCTGTCAGTTCTGCAGCCTACTCGCCAGCAGGACCAGCCAGCCCAGCCTGTGTTTCTCTTACCCCTCCCACCCAGCCCTACACCCCCCTCTGAGCCACTGACCCCAGCAGCTCCTGCTGAGGGGGGCAACAGTCTGCAGCAAACCAGCAGCAGTAGCTCTGAGGACAGTGGGAGCAGCAGCAGCAGCAGCATCAGCAGGCCAGGCAGCAGTGCACAGCGACCACAGTCCAGACCCCTGGAAGGCGTAGGGGCACATCAAGACAGCAGCAGCCCAGACTCTCCACCCAGTGAGCAAGAACCCAGTCAGCAAGTCAGCCTCACTGCCAGATATGAGCCAGGCTCCCACATGTGGCACCAACAGCAACTGGAGCTCATCAGCAAGCTACCCAGACCAGGAATAGGCAGGTTCAGCCTTCGTTCTATGCCTCTAGCCAGGGAGACAGTGGGAGCACAACCAGCAGCAGCACCAGCAGCAGCAAGACCAGCAGCACCAGCTGCAGCACCAGCAGCAGCAAGACCAGCAGCACCAGCTGCAGCAGCAGCAAGACCAGCAGCACCAACCGCAGCACCAACAGCAGCAAGACCAGCAGCACCAGTTGCAGCACCACCAGCAGCACCAGCAGCAGTCAGACCGTCAGCATCAGCTACAGCACCAACAGCAGCAAGACCGGCAGCATCAGCAGCTAGACCAGCAGCAGCAGCAAGACCAGGCTTGGCACAGCCTGCGCTCCGTGTTCCTCTGATCCAAACATCAGCAACAGCAAGACAGGCAGCACCTGCAGTGCACCCCTCTATGCCCATGCCTCCTGCACCTGATCCACGTCCAGCCTCACCTGAAGCACCTGCTGCACCCGTGCCACGGCGCAACCCATCCAGAGAGAGGCACCGACCTGAGAGGTTCAGGGACTCTGACTTGTTTGCCATGAATGTGTCAGACCCTCCTGTCAATGACACACCCACTGTGGCAGAGGCTCTGGCAGGTCCCATGGCAGACCTGTGGATTGAAGCCATGAATGCTGAGCTGGCCTCACTGCATGCCAACCAAACATGGTGCCTTGAAGAGCGTCCTGCCAATGCACGTGTGCTGCCTACCAAATGGGTACTCAAAGTGAAGCGTGATGCTGCAGGGAACATTGAGAAGCTGAAGGCCAGGCTAGTGGCAAAGGGGTTCTATCAACAATCAGGTGTGGATGTAGGAGATGTCTATGCACCTGTCAGCAAGCACACCACACTGCGCACCCTCCTGGCCAAGGCAGCAGCTGAAAACATGGAGATTCATCAGTTAGACTTTGAGACAGCCTTCCTGAACGGCAAGCTAGAGCCAGGGGAGGTTATCTATGTGCAGCAGCCAGAGGGCTTTGAGGAGGGCAGCACTAACACTGTGTGCCGCCTGCAGAAGGCCCTGTATGGACTGAGGCAGGCCCCTAGGGCGTGGCATGCTAGGCTGTGTGAGGAGCTGCTGAGCATGGGCTTCAAGGCCTCTGAGGCAGACCCTGCCCTGTTTACCCTGCAGCTGAGCACTGGCATGGTGTACCTGCTAGTGTATGTGGACGACTGCCTTCTGTGCACCCAGCAGGGGGACACCGCAGGCTTGGCCCACGTGAAGAAGCAGCTGTCCGCAGCATTCAAACTGAAGGACTTGGGTGAGGCACGGTGGTTCCTAGGGATGCAGCTAACCAGAGACAGGGCTGAGGGCACCATCAAGCTTGACCAGCACAAGTTCATCCAGGAGCTGGTTACAGCCAACAGCAAGTCAGCAGCTCACAGCAAGCCTCTGCCCATGGCTCCTGCTGTTAAGCTAGTCAGGGAAGGGGATGCATTGGGCACAACTCTGCATCATTACAGTGCCCTGGTGGGCAGTCTGCTTTACCTGACCTGCTGCACACGGCCAGACATTGCATTTGCTGTGGGCGCCTTGGCCAGGCACATGTCCGCACCCACTAAGCAGCACTGGGCAGCTGCCTGCAGTGTGCTATGTTACTTGAAGGGCACAGCAGATCAAGGACTCCTGTTTGGTGGTGTGTCAGGGCTGCAGGGCTTCTCTGATGCAGACTATGCAGGGGACAAGGACACAGCCAGAAGCACCACGGGGTATATCTTCACTCTGAATGGGGGTGCCATTAGCTGGTCCAGCCGCCTGCAGCCGACTGTGGCTATGTCAACAGCAGAAGCAGAGTATATGGCAGCCTCCAGCGCAGCCAAGGAGGCTCTGTGGCTGCGCAAGCTCATGAGGGATCTGCAGCTGGATGCCAGCTGTGTGCACTTGGGCTGTGACAATCAGGCAGCCATTCAGCTCTTGCACAACCCCATGGCCACCTCGAGGGCTAAGCACATAGATGTGCACCACCACTTTGTCAGAGAGCGCATCAGCAGGGGTGAGGTAGCTTTCCACTACTGCCACACCTCCAGCATGCTGGCAGATATTCTCACCAAGCCCTTGGCAGCAGTCCAGTTTAACATGGGCAAGCAAGGATGTGGAGTGTTCAGCTGAACAGGCACAGGTCTTATCTGATCTGAAACAGCCTGTGGTATCCAGCCTGGAATGCTAATCAGGACTGGAGCATGGAAGGATTCTAGGCACAGGCCTGTCTGCCTGTTAACAGCCTGTTGATCTTAGCATGGTGTGCTATTGCCATGATCTGAGAAGTTGCCCGCAGTTGTTTGCTTGGCTCAGGCTTGCATGCCTGCTAACCGCCAGTAGCTTGCTTAAACAGTTGTTGGAAGCGCAAAAGTTGTTGCTCTCACCTAGCCAGACCTCTGAGTGGGAGTGTTAGTTGCATACCCTCCCGGTGCAGTTGAGATCAAAGCACCGGGATTGTAGGGTGTGCCTGCCAGCGGCCCGGCCGCGATGAGTGCGAGTGTGACTGCCGTATTTAGGGCAGACACCCGGCAGTCGTAGGCACCCTGAACTGGTGTCCGCGTCTGCCCGTGCTCTTCCAACAGGTAGGCGCAAGGTTGCGCAAGGTTGACGCAAGGTTGCGCGTTAGCAGTTGTGGCAGATCAATGTAACTACCCTGAACTGGTGTCCGCGTCTGCCCGTGCTCTTCCAACAGGACAACACGGTCTCCGTTCTAGACCTGTTCAATCGGCTTATGAAGAGCTCCGCATTGCGCAACACCTACCGGCTTAAGCTTGATGTAACCAGAAAGGTCGTCCTTGTCGTCTGCCTGATGTGCGGCGCGAATTTGTTTTGCTGCAACCTGAGCAACGTGCAATCTCAGCACGACAAGCATTGCAAGCAGCGCCCAGCCTCTGAACAACCACCACCACTTCCCAATCCAACAGGTCTGTCCTTCTCCTCACTTGCTTATGTGTTATGTGCTGATGTGTATCAATGAGCCTTACACTCTCTGCAACACCGCCCTGCAATGGCATCAGTCTTGTCTTGCATGCCTCATAGGCAAGCAGGTACATCCAGATGATCAACAACTCTCTGACAAGTGTGTGGCGTTGTTCGTGGCCACCACGGGGACACCACATGCTGCCCTCAAAAACAAGTTTCTCAAGAAGGCCTTTCGTGCCCTTGGCGCCACCTGTCCCAGCCCAAAGCGTGTCAAGACTCTCATTCGAGATGTCTATCTGGAGACACGGCAAACCGTGGAGGCTGACCTGTCATCCTTGTTTAAGGTATACCAAAGGAGGACTCCACCACCTCTCAGTCTTAGCACTTGTGTGATAGCCTTGTGTGGCAATTGTAATACACAATTGGGTGCATTAGAGTGTGTGTGCGTGTGCATGGTTGATACGCAGGTGGGCATGTCGGTCATGATGTGCACGGATGGTGGCATCTGTGTTGCATGACAGGACCCCTTACATCCTGCACTTAGACTAATGTATAGTTTGTCTTTCAGGTCTTGAAGATCTGGGATGACCTTGTCGCACACGCCAAGAACTGGGTATCAGAACTAGGACACCCGGGCGGTCTGGACATGGTGGATGCAAGCTTTGTGCGTGGGGTGCTGAGGATCTTCAAGGACCGTGCAGTGAAGCACTGTCAGCCCGTGATGGCTGCTGCAAGGTAATTCCTAACCTCATCATCACTGTGGCGTGCTTTGGTGTCAGGCTGGGGAGTGTTGCAGAGGTGGTGACCCCCCCCACACCACCCCCCTCACCCACCCACACACACGCGCATACAAGCCCTACCATACAAGCCCTACCCCACCCACACGCATACCAGCCATACAAGCCATACAAGCCCTACCCCACCCACACGCATACCAGCCCTGCCCTCCCCTGCCTTGCCACACTTCTCATCCACACTTCTGCTCACACCTGCTCACACCTTCCCCACATCCTTGCAGGTTACTGGACCCCATCAACTTCTTTGACATGGGTGAGCATGCTCAGCCCGTCCCTCCCTTCGACAGCCTCAGTGAGCAGCAGCAAGCAGACCTAGCACCGACAGTGTCGCGCCTAGCGGGTGCTTCGCTTGGTGCAGCCCTCCGGGAGCTTAATGCTTTTGAGAATGCCGACTGGAACCCGGCCATGAAGAGGAGGGCCCAATCAATGCTTCAAATGCAGACACTCCAACAGCCAGCACAGCCAGGACAACCCTCCTTCACTCCTATTGCCTCCATTGAGGCTCGCCGGGCGTTCTGGAAGCTCCAAGCAGCCCCACAGTTCCCCATCCTGGCCAAGGCTGCGCAACGGTTGTTGTCAGCGCATGCTTCCACAGCAGCTGCAGAGCGCAACTGGTCGGTGTGGGGCCACACCTATCACAATGCTCTACGCAACAACTTGAGCGTGGAGGCCGCGAAGCGTGAAGTGTACCTGAAAGCCAACGTGCCAGCAACCGATAGTGATGATGACACGCCGGCCGTCCAAGACACCCTGATTGACATCATGCATTGAGCATCAACTACAGGGGCGGGCTTTGTGGCGTGGTAGAAACGGCAGTGCAACGGTGGTGCAGATAGAGATAGCGCAAGCAAAGTGGAATATTTTGACATGATACTTGGCACATAGCATTTTCTAGGGAGTGTAAGAAGTGTGGTGCAAAACTTAAATCGAGAAATAATTGGGCTGAATAAATGGACAATTTTCAGTACTGACTGGACAATTTTCAGTACTGATTGGACAGTTTTCAGTACTGACTGGACAGTTTTCAGTACTGACTGGACACTTTTTAGTACTGACTAGACATTATCAGTACTGAATGGACATTATTCAGCACTGACCGGACTATATTCAGTACTGACTGATCAATTTTCAGTACTGACTAGAACATTGTTCAGTCCAAAGGTGAGCATACCCCAATCCTGACAGGACTCGATCTAGGGACCTCTCGCACTATCACCACTTCCAGGTCTTTAAGACCTCTAGTACCGGTCGTAAGACCTTTAGGACCCAAAACAGCAGGCGGGTCTTAAGACCCGGCACGCCCTAATCGGCAGCAAGAGACCAGCGGAAGACAGACACACAGAAGCTGAAGATCGACACACCCAGACCATCCCTGACGTAGTGACACACATACCCATCATGACCCTGGCCAATCTCAGTACATGGAAAGCCGATACTGCACGCCAACACAAAAACGAGCAGCTAGGGATCATGCTAGGAGCCATGTATGACCACCAAGAGTCCATCACTGCCATTGACGGATGGCACTGGAACGGCAACAACCAAGAAAGCTATTACAACGTCCACTGGAGGCCCACCATCATAGAAAAATGGGCTCTCCAAATGTACAAGAAGGAAGGCTACACGCCCCCCCACACAGAAGACATCTGCAGAGCAGATGCAGAACATGTTTGCACATGCGAACTATGCTGGGAACCCAAAGAGGACAGCCCCATGTGCAACATCTGCATGAGAGCCTACCACCCGGCCTGCCTAGCCAAGACAGGCCTAGCGGGGCAAGCGAGGGACGACCACTGGCTCTGCCCAGTCTGCGCACACGGCGAAGATGACCTCAAAACCGCCATGCGAAAGTCAGTGGAGACGGACCTAATAAAGGCCCACTGGCACCCCACAACTGAACCTAAGCCGCTAATTCTAGCACATATCGACTACACCGATAAGAAGAATGAGTACGACGCGGACAATAGTAAGAGACAAGAGGCGAGACGCCGACCACTCGACGCGGCCCTCCCAGAGCATACCCGGCAGGGTCTGCCCGACTCCCACACCTGGATACCCCGCTGCACCGACCTGCACTCCAGAGCCACATTCCACACCTCACCGGTTGACCCGCAAACAGACATCGTCGGGACGGGAAGGTGTGAAATCACACTCCAGAATCACTCCCACATCACCACCCAAGCTATGTGTGGAGGGAGCCAAGGACCCAACCTGCCCCAACACAGCCTCATTGAACACGTAGTAGCCCATGATGAGGCGGGGCGCACAGTGGGCCTGATCAACAAGACCAATTACCAAAATCTTACCACATGGCTGCAGCACACACCACACCCACGGGACCCAGCCATGGAGCTAGCAGCTCTCCTACGCAGAAATAATACACAAAGCACCCCCCAACCACTCCTAGCAGCACAAAACAAGGCCATCACCACCCTCTACAACACACAGTACTTTCCCAGCACCGTCCAGAGATGGGCCAATCCACTCACGGTCAGGGCTGAGACCACTACCTACTGGAGCCCAGACATCAACGACACAGCCTATGGGGCACACCACAACTGCCTCCTCGTGAGACACACAGGGCTCTCTACATGGAACGTCCCAGCTGAGGATGCCCTGGCCCTAAAATGCATCAAACATGCAATACACTCTGCCACAATGGAGGAGGCCACGGCCACTATCCTGCTCATCCCAGGAAAGAAAGGCATCTCATATCCTAAACACATAGCCATGCTCAAAAGCTACCCGGAGTACTGTCAGCACCTGGCCACCATCCCCCTTGACAAATCAAAGGCAGCTACCAAGTCATGCAAACACGCCACGCTGCTCACCTACATCGTTTGGAACAAGGCGGGGCAACAACTCGTCACAAAAGGGAATCCACAGGGCTGGCTGGCCAACACTGCCACGGCGCTACACCCCAGACCTGAACGGCACCCTAAACACAACCAACCCTCGAAACACGTCCAGCCCACCCAACTGCCCAGCGGGCACTACAAGCACATGCACCTCCCGGCAGACCGCGAGCTCCCCGCCACGGGGCACATGCGCCAACCCAACCAGATCGCACCCCCGTTCTGCACAACATCAAGTATGGTCATCCCCAACTGGAGGACTGTCACGTACACAGATGGCAGCTGCATGCAAGGAACGGATCGCGCCCCGTCGCGGAAAGTGGGAGCGGGAGTGTACACACCGGAGAATGACGAGCGGCTCACCATTGCCCTACCCGACCACAGCACCATAAACAGAGCAGAGCTCGCAGCTATCCACGCGGCCATCAAATCGGGAGCAACCCATATCGCCACTGACAGCCTCTGCTCCATATACCAAATACGGAGAGCACTGGCCAACCCAATGTCGCTCCGCACACATCATCATAGGGACATTTTGGCCGACATCGCCACCCTGATCATGAACAGCCGCGACACTATACACCTACGAAAAGTCCGGGCACATTCCGGCATCATCGGAAATGAAGCGGCAGACACCCTGGCCAAACACGCGGCTATGTACCCGGAGCAGGCCCACACTCAGGCCCCGCACGAGCACACCGAACAACAGACCTGGCTGAGCGCAACCACCGAAACTGGCACCACCATACCGCTACCGGACTGCAGACACAGCGTAAGCACACATATGCGTGCCAAACACAAACTGGGACTCGCAAACCAAGATAGCATCTACTACCAGATGTCCCAAGACATCGCCAGGGTCGCCGCCAAAGGGTCATGTGAACGAGTAATGCTCGACCCGGGCATCCCGACCGCTGCCCAAAGAACAGCACTGCTCTACCGCACTGGCGGGCTCTACAACCAGAAATTGGCGATGCGCTGGGGGAAGGCCGCGGACGATCGGTGCCCGCTCTGCGGCGAGGCCGATAGTGCCACTCACCTTCTCTCGGGATGCACCCGCACTGCAGCTTTAGTACAAGAGCGGCACAACGGGGCGGGACGCCTCATCACTAAAGCGAACAGTAAAGGCTCGCAAGGAGGGTGCATTACATACACTGACATCGGTAGCCACGCACGCGGCGAGCAAAACGACATGGATCTCCCTAACACCACCTTAAGCGACACCCTTGCAGCCATAGGCCTGCCAACAACACACAATACGACAACCCGCCCTGATATCATCATGGTCAGCACCAAAAGCAACAAAAGAAACAGGGATAAGGACGAGTCCAACAAGCACGTCACTATATTGGAGATTAAATATTGCGCCGACTCTCGGTGGACCGAACAACTAGAAAAAGCAAGCACACAACACGCAGCCCTCGCCACGGCCATCCGGGAAGCTGGCAACACCGTTACCATCCGACCTATCCTACTTGGCATAGGCGGCATTACATACGAAGCACACACCAAGCAACATATGAGAGAATTGGGTGTAACACACACTAACACCATCAAACTACTTAACAAGCTCACCCGGCACGCAGTGATAAGCTCACATAGCATCGCCAAAACAAGCTACAGACTCAGAGCAGGGAAAGGGGATTGGGGCTAGGAAGGGTCCCTCCATCACCCAGGGTAGGTGGTGGGAGCAGGCCGCGCCCCAGGCGGAAGCTCCTTCCTTAATGCACGCCGGCTCCACGCCGGAGTAGTCTTCTTCTTTTCTTCTTCTTCTTTAAGTAATGTAAGCGTATCCGTAACCCGTAACCCCGTATCGCACAGCCCTGGGTCCCTCCTTCCGCCCCGCCCCGCCCCGCCCCGCCCCGCCCCGCCCCGCCCCGCCCCGCCCCGCCCCGCCCCGCCCCGCCCCGCCCCGCCCCGCCCCGCCCCGCCCCGCCCCGCCCCGCCCCGCCCCGCCCCGCCCCGCCCCGCCCCGCCCCGCCCCGCCCCGCCCCGCCCCGCCCCGCCCCGCCCCGCCCCGCCCCGCCCCGCCCCGCCCCGCCCCGCCCCGCCCCGCCCCGCCCCGCCCCGCCCCGCCCCGCCCCGCCCCGCCCCGCCCCGCCCCGCCCCGCCCCGCCCCGCCCCGCCCCGCCCCGCCCCGCCCCGCCCCGCCCCGCCCCGCCCCGCCCCGCCCCGCCCCGCCCCGCCCCGCCCCGCCCCGCCCCGCCCCGCCCCGCCCCGCCCCGCCCCGCCCCGCCCCGCCCCGCCCCGCCCCGCCCCGCCCCGCCCCGCCCCGCCCCGCCCCGCCCCGCCCCGCCCCGCCCCGCCCCGCCCCGCCCCGCCCCGCCCCGCCCCGCCCCGCCCCGCCCCGCCCCGCCCCGCCCCGCCCCGCCCCGCCCCGCCCCGCCCCGCCCCGCCCCGCCCCGCCCCGCCCCGCCCCGCCCCGCCCCGCCCCGCCCCGCCCCGCCCCGCCCCGCCCCGCCCCGCCCCGCCCCGCCCCGCCCCGCCCCGCCCCGCCCCGCCCCGCCCCGCCCCGCCCCGCCCCGCCCCGCCCCGCCCCGCCCCGCCCCGCCCCGCCCCGCCCCGCCCCGCCCCGCCCCGCCCCGCCCCGCCCCGCCCCGCCCCGCCCCGCCCCGCCCCGCCCCGCCCCGCCCCGCCCCGCCCCGCCCCGCCCCGCCCCGCCCCGCCCCGCCCCGCCCCGCCCCGCCCCGCCCCGCCCCGCCCCGCCCCGCCCCGCCCCGCCCCGCCCCGCCCCGCCCCGCCCCGCCCCGCCCCGCCCCGCCCCGCCCCGCCCCGCCCCGCCCCGCCCCGCCCCGCCCCGCCCCGCCCCGCCCCGCCCCGCCCCGCCCCGCCCCGCCCCGCCCCGCCCCGCCCCGCCCCGCCCCGCCCCGCCCCGCCCCGCCCCGCCCCGCCCCGCCCCGCCCCGCCCCGCCCCGCCCCGCCCCGCCCCGCCCCGCCCCGCCCCGCCCCGCCCCGCCCCGCCCCGCCCCGCCCCGCCCCGCCCCGCCCCGCCCCGCCCCGCCCCGCCCCGCCCCGCCCCGCCCCGCCCCGCCCCGCCCCGCCCCGCCCCGCCCCGCCCCGCCCCGCCCCGCCCCGCCCCGCCCCGCCCCGCCCCGCCCCGCCCCGCCCCGCCCCGCCCCGCCCCGCCCCGCCCCGCCCCGCCCCGCCCCGCCCCGCCCCGCCCCGCCCCGCCCCGCCCCGCCCCGCCCCGCCCCGCCCCGCCCCGCCCCGCCCCGCCCCGCCCCGCCCCGCCCCGCCCCGCCCCGCCCCGCCCCGCCCCGCCCCGCCCCGCCCCGCCCCGCCCCGCCCCGCCCCGCCCCGCCCCGCCCCGCCCCGCCCCGCCCCGCCCCGCCCCGCCCCGCCCCGCCCCGCCCCGCCCCGCCCCGCCCCGCCCCGCCCCGCCCCGCCCCGCCCCGCCCCGCCCCGCCCCGCCCCGCCCCGCCCCGCCCCGCCCCGCCCCACCCCACCCCTGCCTTTAGTGTGTGGAAGTGCAGGCTGCATGTAGCAGCAGGCTGTCGGTGTGCTGCAGTGCATGAGCAGCAGCAGCAGCAGCAGCAGGAGCAGGTTGTAGTGCATGAGCTGCAGAGCAAGGACAGCAGCAGTAGCAGGCTGTGCGTTTGTAGCAGTGCAGTTAGCAGCAGGCTGCAGGTGTGTTGCAGTGCATGAGCACCACCAGCTGGAGCAGCAGCAGGCGGCAGTGCATGTGACGCAGTGCATGAGCAGCAGCAGGCTGTAGTGCATGAGAAGCTGTGCAAGGACAGCAGCAGCAGCAGGCTGTAGGTGTGTGGCAGTGCAGGCTGCAGGTAGCAGCAGGCTGTAGGTGTGCTGTGGTGCATGAGCAGCAGCAGCAGGCTCCAGTGCATGTGTTTTAGTGCATGAGCAGCAACAGCAGCAGGCTGTAGTGCATGAGCAGCAGCGCATGAGCAGCAGCAGCAGCAGGTTGTAGGTGTGTTGTGCATGAGCAGCAGCAAGAGCAGCAGGCTGTAGTGCTTGAACAGTGCATAAACAGCAGTAGCAGGCTGTAGGTGTGTGGCAATGCAGGCTGCAGGCACAATCTTACAAAGCTGTGCCATGCACAAGTCTGAAGTCCGCACAAGTCAGAGCCAGGTCTTACAATGCAAATGTTAGCAAACAAGTGTTAGCAAACAAACAAGTGTGAGCAAGCAATCAGTAAACGAGGCGTGAATCAGTTGAGGCAGTTGCGACTTTGCCCACATCCCGAATGAGCGCAATTGCAATGCAAACCAGCACGTCAATACAAGCATACTGAATTGAACTGATACCATCGCTGGACTACCGTGCCTTAACCGTGCCTTGTCGGAGTTGCAACGAAGGTGAGGGTTAGCGCAGCCGAGAAGCTGCGAGCGATACTTATAGGTTGGTGGATAGCAGCAGCCCTTCACAGGAGACGTGGGTTCTCTGTCTTGCAGGTTGGCTCGCGAAATACCCGGTCGCGCCTACAGATTGTCAAGCAGTTTTTTCCCAGGCGCAGCAAGGGTGAGTACAGGATTAAGCAGCAGCTGCGTTGTAGCACGACCTCTACATACTTTGTAGGTTGGTCAAGGCTTGTGCTGACTTGTGCCCAAGGAACCATCCGTTCATTTTGCTGCGACGTCAACCACACGCAACGCGCACATTCCATGCATTGCTGGTAATGAATCGCTTGTCGTGTTGTGCAGATGGTAGAAGTCGTGACAGTGTACAAGCAAGGGACCGAGACACCGCTAGACACCTTTGAACTCCCAGCAAATTGTGCAGAAGCATGGGAGGCTATGACAACGTTGTATGGTGCTGGCGTGCTGAAGTGGACAAACGAGGGTCTGACCATGACATTATCCAAGTCCAGACCCGATCTTCCATCTACAGGCAAACTTGAATGGCACCAGCCTCCATCTGGTAAGCTGATTCAATGTGCACTTAGCGAAGTGGCACATGAGCGTGCATACTGGCCAGGACATGGTAGCTCATATTGGAACAAAAGGCGATATGTGTGGTGTGTGTGTGGGCTGGTTGTGCACTGCATTCCTTATGTGCACACATCTCAACACATGTGACACATAGCAACGTAGCAGCAGAGCGTACAAAGCTATTGGTATCTTTCCATGCACACACTTGCATGAACACTTGAAACATGTCACCACACATGCACAGCAACAACATTTAAATCATGCACAGCAACAGCTTCAATCACATTGCATCCCGTCCAACGCATGGGTGTTTGTGTGTGATGCAAGAGAGCGCCAAGCGTGTGGTGTGTGTGATGTCAGCAGCTCTCCACACTGATATCCACCTTCAGATGTGCATGTATGGATTGCGGCATTGGTGCATGTTGACCAATCAATTATTTGTGTTTGTCTTGATGTGCTTACAGTGGCGGCGCCAGCTCAGGCGGCTGCAGGTGGGTTGGATGTGTGGGCAGATGTGTGGAGTAGTGCAGTGCAGCTTAGATTGGAATTAAGTTTGTGTTGTGGGTTCAATCACATCCCTGGACAGGAAGTCATTTTGAGTCCATAGGCATCGGGTCAGCCTATTGTGTCACATGCAAATGACCCCGTGTGCGTTTGCAGGCGCCCAGCATCTGGGTCAAAGCACATTCCGCCGAGGCATCACACAACTTGAAGCGACAATAGAGGCATCCAGCACACAACAGAGCGAGGCTATTGCGCGCATTCAGAACGAGTTGGCAGACGTCAGACGTCAGATGAAAGATGGTACGTGCATCGGGTCACAGGGTTGCACTGTTAGGCAGCAATAATGTAAGACTTGCCTGTGTCATTTCTACGAAAACCTAACATTTGTGTCTCGGTGGACTGGTGTGGCTAGTCATGCACACTGGTACAAGCTGGAACTTGCAGCTAGTGAGTTTTATTAGCACACACAGCAGCAGCAGCAGAATGCAACTGCAAACTGCAATTCACAGGGCGAGGTCTTGCATTCTTTTGGGAACAAGCAACATATAGCGCAGATGCACCACATCTTGATTCTTGTTCACCGCCTGTGCAGGGCCAATGCACCTCAAGGCTCATTGAGGTTGTCCCTTGTGTCTACAGGTGCGCTACCCAAATGGTGGGTTCTGGGGCTGCGGTTGATCTTCGTCAACGCTGGCCCATTAGCCTGCGTGGCATATCAGTTGACTGTGGAGGAGCAAGGGACGTTAGTGTGGGCTACAAGCATGTATAGCTTGCTGTCACAAGCTGTGCAAATGATTCTTCTGGTCGTTGCTATGTGTTCTTTCTTTTCCCTCCGGTTCCGAGCAGGATGCTTCAAATGGGCTACAGGTGCAGGGCAGTAGAGTATGGTCACCGGCAACACGTTCTTGACTTAGCACAGAGCATTTCTAGTTGGGAATCGATACAGCTTGTCTGCTTGTCAAGGAAGCAACGCGACTACGAAGAGTTGTTGCAAATTGAAAGCAACAGCAACTGGCAGGCACTAGACACAAATGCTCATGCAGCCCGCATTGTGTGGCAGACACTTTCACAGTTAAGTTGACCACACTAAAGAACACTCCATCCCTTTCCATTACGAGAAAATCACAAATCGTTATATATACGTAAATCTCAGATTATTCAGAGGTACAGGGATTATGCGAAGGGGTCAACCTTACAATCTCATAATCATCACCATTACCAAGCATCACGGCACTCAACCTGCTGTAGGGAGCGCTGCCCTTATCCACAATCAAACAGTCTTAACTAGGAATTACGGCACTCAACCTGCTGTAGGGAGCGCTACCCACGCCCTCACGCCCCCACTCAAGGACAGAATTACGAGCCACTAGGCAACTAGATCGCGGCTGCCGCAGCTAGAAGTTTCATCTTTAACGCCTTCCCAGCAGCCTCGTGGGCGTGAAATTCGTGCAACCGTTGCGCCGCCTGGGGATCAATCCAGGGGGCAGCGGGGATGCACGGCCACGGTGCTGGCTGCGGCTGCAAGCTGTTGGACGGTCCTGCAAAGTTGTGATGCCAAGGAGCAACCCAGCCATGGGGATAGGGGGAAGGAGGGGGAGCAGGCATGTAGCTCGAGGCGTGGCTGGCTGGTGCCGGCAAATAGCTGCCCGTAGGGTAGCTAGGAGGCTGGTAGCAGCCTGGCGGATAGCTTCCCGGGGGGTAGCTGGCATGAGGGTAGGAGGCATGAGGGTAGGAGGCATGAGGGTAGGTAGCTGCCGGGTCGCTAGAAGGGCCCGACGGGTGGACCGAGGGTTGGTAGTTGCCAGGCATGGAGCAAGGAAATGAAGCGGGTGACGGGCTGGGAGAAGGGGCCACCCACCCATTGGCTGCCGCCATCGCCTGCCAGCCGAGGGTGCTTGCCGGGGTGGCTGGCGGGATGGTGGCAACAGGGGGTGCCACGGGCACGGAGGTTCCTGCAGTGGGCACCCCCAAGCTCGATTGCGGCTCAGGCAGAGAGGAGGAAAGGGATGGTGTAGTGCGTAGCGCAGCAGCCACCATGGGGGCGTTGATGGCGTCGCTTAGCTTCTGTCGCGCCTCCTTGTCAGCGTGTAGGTAGACGGCAACGCTGTCCGGGCACTTCCAGCCCCCCTCTCGTTGCACAAGGGGTAAGGGGGCGCCTGATGACAACGCAGCGGTAGCTGCTGAGCGCTTGCCTCCATGTAGGGTTGAGTGTGGGAACATCGCCTTCCAGTTCAGCCGAACAGAGCCGATGCCCACAGCTTGGTTGCCGTACCACACCGGCGAATCTTTCACCGCTAATGGCAAAGGCTTCAGGAGCAAGCGCTGGTGCTTGGGATCACTCTTGGGGTGCTTGGACAACAAGAGGTCCAGGGCTGAGACATTGCAGAGCTTTGCCTTCTTGAATTCATCCAAGGAGCTGGGAAGAGAGGGATTGCCACGGATGAACTTCTGAGGAGGCTCTCGGCCAAGGTCAGCAAGGCCGCCCTTCCAGTTCTTGCATGCAACATCCTTGATCTTGTATGCGTCCACGTCGCACTCAGTCCCTTCATAAGCAAAGAACAACATGCAAGTGGTGAGAGGCATGAGAGTATAAATGAGAGTATAAATGAGAGGCATGAGAGTATAAATGAGAGGCATGAGAGTATAAATGAGAGGCATGAGAGTATAAATGAGAGTATAAATGAGAGTATAAATGAGAGGCATGAGAGTATAAATGAGAGTATAAATGAGAGTATAAATGAGAGTATAAATGAGAGTATAAATGAGAGTATAAATGAGAGTATAAATGAGAGTATAAATGAGAGTATAAATGAGAGTATAAATGAGAGTATAAATGAGAGTATAAATGAGAGTATAAATGAGAGTATAAATGAGAGTATAAATGAGAGTATAAATGAGAGGCATGAGAGTATAAATGAGAGGCATGAGAGTATATACCGCTTACAAGGTACTTGTTCTAGCCGCAGTTCTAGCCGCAGTGCCGCAGTTCTAGCCGCAGTGCCCACGGGAGAGCCGCAGTTCTAGCCGCAGCCGCAGTGCCGCAGTGCCGCAGTGCCGCAGCCGCAGTTCCACAGCCGCAGTACCGCAGAACAGCCGCAGTGCCGCAGTTGTAGCCCCTGAGCCGCAGTTTTCTCGCTCCAGCAGCCTAGCCGCCTCAGCAGCCTCTCTGGCCGCACAGGAGCTGCAGCCCTTGAGGGCGCCATCGCTTTCCCTTAGCCGCCTTTCGTCTTCTGGCCATCGACTACCGCGATGGGCCACGAGGCTTCCATAGCTTAACCTTCACCTGCCATTATGAGGGTAAGCCTGTTTTTGGCTTTTCTCTCGGCAGTAGCCTGGGTGCAGGCTGCGCACGTCGCCCACCTTTTTCCGGGGACTATCCTACCCTCACAGCTACAGCGGAGCCACAACCAGCTTCATCGCCAGCTGCTGACCAGCGGAGCTGGTCATAGGCACAACAGCCTTACCACCTGGAGTCAGGAGACAGCCCAGCAGCTTCCTAGGAACCCCAGCTGTTACAGCCAGCTCTTCTCCCATGGGGCGTCCTACAACACCTTCCTTAATCTCCCTAGGCCTCATGGCACTCACCCCCATTCCGTCACCTTCCAAGCCTACCACCTCCCACTCCTTCCTCCCCCTCTTCCCCTTTCTCTTTCCCCCTTCATCTCCTTCCGCCACCCCTTCATCACAGCCTTGGCCTCCACCATCCTTCTGCTCTTCCTCTCATCGCACCTGGCCACTGCCTCCTGTTTACCCCTCCTCTCTTGTCTGCTTTCCCTCTCTAGCCTCATTCTCCTCAACGCTAACCTGCCAGGCATCATCATAGCAGCCTCAGCGGTACAACCTTGGCTCTACCTTCCTTATCTCACCCGCCAAGTTCTAAGATGTCGCCGTCGCTTTACCTCTTCCCCCCCCCCCACCTCCCTTGGCCTGCTGCTCCTTTTCCTGCTTTCTACCCACCCCATTCTCATCCCCTCCCTTGCCGTTCATCTCCCTAGAGTCAGCTTCACCTGCCCCTCCCTACTTCCCCCAGCTGGCCTTAACTCTCCCACCCCCACCTCCACCCCCTCACCCACCCCCACCTCCTCCTCCACTCCAGTTGCCACAGCCACCGTCACCCCCACCTCCACCCCCACCCCCTACTCCACCGCCACCGCCACAGCCTCCCCCACCCCCACCCCCACCTCCACCCCCACCCCCACCGCCACCCCCACCCCCACCCCCACCCCCACCCTCCACCCCCACCCCCACCCCCACCCCCACCCCCACCCCCACCCCCACCCCCACCCCCACCCCCACCCCCACCCCCACCCCCACCCCCACCCCCACCCCCACCCCCACCCCCACCCCCACCCCCACCCCCACCCCCACCCCCACCCCCACCCCCACCCCCACCCCCACCCCCACCCCCACCCCCACCCCCACCCCCACCCCCACCCCCACCCCCACCCCCACCCCCACCCCCACCCCACCCCACCCCCACCTCCACCCCCACCCCCACCCCCACCCCCACTCCACCGCCACCGCCACCGCCACCCGCCACCCCCACCCCCACCCCCACCCCCACCCCCACCTCCACCTCCACTCCCTTTGCCACAGCCACCCCCACCCCCACCCTTAGCCCCACCCCCACCTCCACCCCCTCACCCACCCCCACCTCCTCCTCCTCTCCAGTTGCCTCCGCCACCCCCACCCCCACCTCCACCCCCACCCCCTACTCCACCGCCACCGCCAACCCCACCCCCACCCCCACCTGCACCCCCACCCCCACCCCCACCCCCACCACCACCCCCACCTCCACTCCCTTAACCACCGCCACCGCCACCGCCACCGCCACCGCCACCGCCACCGCCACCCCCACCCCACCGCCACCCCCACCCCTACCCCCACCCCCACCCCCACCCCCACCCCCACCCCCACCTCCACCCCCTACCCACCCCCACTCCACCTCCACCCCCACCGCCACCCCCACCCCCACCCCCACCCCCACCCCCACCCCCACCCCCACCCCCACCCCACCTCCACTCCCTTACCACCGCCACCGCCATCCCCACCGCCACCGCCACCCCACCCCCACCCCCACCCCCACCCCCACCCCCACCTCCACCTCCACTCCCTTTGCCACCGCCACCGCCACCCCCACCCCCACCCGCCACCCCCACCCCACCCCCACCCCCACCCCCTCCCTCCACCGCCACCCCCACCCCCACCTCCACCCCACCCCCTACTCCACCGCCACCGCCAACCCCACCCCCACCCCCACCTGCACCCCCACCCCCACCCCCACCCCCACCACCCCACCTCCCTACCACCGCCACCGCCACCCGCCACCGCCACCCCACCCCACCGCCACCCCCACCCCTACCCCCACCCCCACCCCCACCCCCACCCCCACCCCCACCCCCACCCCCACCCCCACCCCCACCCCCACCTCCACCTCCACCCCCACCCACCCCCACCTCCACCTCCACCCCCACCCCCACCCCCACCCCCACCCCTACCCCCACCCCACCACCACCACCACCTCCACTCCCTTAACCACCGCCACCGCCACCGCCACCGCCACCGCCACCCCCACCCCCACCCCCACCCCCACCTCCACCTCCACTCCCTTTGCCACGCCACAGCCACCCCCACCCCCACCCTTAGCCCCACCCCCACCTCCACCCCCACCCCCACCCCCACCTCCTCCTCCTCTCCAGTTGCCTCCGCCACCGCCACCGCCACCCCCACCTCCACCCCCACCCCCTACCCCACCCCCTACTCCACCGCCACCGCCAACCCCACCCCCACCCCCACCTGCACCCCCACCCCCACCCCCACCACCACCACCACCACCACCACCTCCACTCCCTACCACCGCCCCGCCACCGCCACCGCCACCGCCACCCCCACCCCCACCCCCACCCCCACCCCCACCCCCACCCCCACCCCCACCCCCACCCCCACCCCCACCCCCACCCCCACCCCCACCCCCACCCCCACCCCCTCACCCCCCACCCCCTCACCCCCCACCCCCACCCCCTACTTCACCGCCACCGCCACCGCCACCGCCACCCCCACCTCCACCCCCACCCCCACCCCCACCCCCACCCACCTCCACCCCCACCCCCACCACCACCACCACCTCCACTCCCTTTGCCACCGCCACCGCCACCCCCACCGCCACCCCCACCCCCTACTCCACCACCACCGCCACCGCCACACCACCGCCACCCCCACCCCCACCCCCACCCCCACCCCCACCCCCACCCCCACCCCCACCCCCACCCCCACCCCCACCCCCACCCCCACCCCCACCCCCACCCCCACCCCCACCCCCACCCCCACCCCCACCCCCACCCCCACCCCCTACTCCACCGCCACCCCCACCGCCACCCCCACCACCACCTCCACTCCAGTTGCCTCCGCCACCGCCACCCGCCACCGCCACCGCCACCCCCACCCCCACCCCCACCCCCACCCCCACCCCCACCTCCACCCCCTCACCCACCCCCACCTCCTCCTCCACTCCAGTTGCCTTGTCGCCCTCTCCCACCTCCACCCCCCCCCCCCACCTCCACCCCTATTGCCTTGTCCTGCACTTGCTGCACCTGTTGCCTTGTTGCCCTGTGCCTTGTCACCCACCCCCACCTCCACCCCCTCACCCACCCCCACCTCCTCCTCCTCTCCAGTTGCCTCCGCCACCGCCACCGCCACCCCCACCTCCACCCCCACCCCCTACTCCACCGCCACCGCCACCGCCACCGCCACCGCCAACCCCACCCCCACCCCCACCTGCACCTCCACCCCCACCCCCACCTCCACCACCACCTCCACTCCCTTTGCCACCGCCACCGCCACCCCCACCGCCACCCCCACCCCCTACTCCACCGCCACCGCCACCGCCACCCCCACCCCCACCCCCACCCCCACCCCACCTCCACCCCCACCCCCACCGCCACCGCCACCACCACCGCCACCCCCACCTCCACCCGCCACCCTCCCACCGCCACCCCCACTCCACCGCCACCGC
>JASKMD010000026.1:11647704-11650204 GCA_030144725.1 Haematococcus lacustris | reverse complement strand
GTCATTCTCCTACTCCCTCCGTAGGGTTCACTTTTCCACCTCCCCCCCTATCTCCTCCTTGCGTCACCCCCCCTATACCCCACCTTGTCCCCCGCTTATCCCTACCGCCCCTCCTCCTCCACCTACCACCTCTACCACCACTTCTTCTCCCGGTCCACCCACTACCTTACCTGCTACCTTCGTCCCCGCACCTACCTTCTCCCCTCCTCATGTCCCAGCCCCCCTCCTACCATCTTTGGCACTGCTCCCAACACCCTACCCCAACCCCATCATACCCCTACCCCCAACCTCTGATCCCACCGACTTTTCCCCACCCCCTATCCCACTCCCCCCGGAGACCGCTAACCCCATCCCCCATACCCTGGCCTCACCACCCCAACCAGTCCCCACCTCCCCGCTACCCCTTGCCCCCCTTCCCCCCCCTCTCCCTTCCCCCATCTCCCCCCACACCTCTTCCTCTCCTGAGGCTATCCCCCCCGACCAAGACCCTATCTGTGCCATTTGCCTCTCACCTATTACACCAGGGCAAACCCTCTTCATCCCCCCTTGCCATAGGCATCACGCCATCCATCACCACCCTCCCGACCTAGATTGTTGGGGCCGCCTCCTCGCTGCTTCCACATCTCACGGAGTCAATTGCCCCCACTGCCGTTTTCCCATCCGACCCCCCACCTTATTAGAGGCCGACAGTCCCATGGAGCTCCTTCCTTCCTTTCCCATCACCCCACCCAGCCCCTCTGACCTTATCCTCTTATCCTCCTCAGCTTCCCATTCGGCCCCCCCCCCCATCCTCCCCACCCCTTCTCACCCCCCCTACTTTGAGGGTCAGCACAGGCAGATGTGTGCCCTGCATGCTCTCAACATGCTTATGGGTTGGCAAGCAGCCACTGGGGACCAATTTCAAGCCTTCCGTTACCACCTCCCTCAAGGTACCACCTTTTTCTATGGTGATGGGGACACCCAGGTGGACGAGACAGACCACCAACACCATGACGACGGCTTCTTTACCGGTGCTATAGTGGCAGCTTGGCTACAACATCACACCTCCACCTTCCTTACCCCTGTCCCGTGGGACGCTCCACTTTCTCAACAGCCTCGCCTCCTCAACGCTCTCTCCCCCCCCAACCCCAACCTTTCTCTCAGGGATCTAATCTCCAACTACCCAACCTCCCTCCCGCATCTCTTCCACACCCTAGCCCACCTCTTCCACTGCTCAGGCTTCCTCTGCTTCTCTAACCCCCCCCACGCTCACACCTTCACTATCCGGTTCGCAGCCAACAACTGGTATATTCTCGACTCCATGAGCCCCACTGGACCTCGCCTCCTCTCACTACCCAACCTCATCCACCCCTCCTTCACCATCTTTTACCCTTCTTCCCTCCCACCTGCCCTACTCTCCCCTAATGCCCTTCATTTCCCTGTCCTCTCCCTCCTTCACCCTCCACCTCCGTTGCTCACCTCTCCCCTGTTCCACACCCCGTCCCACACCCCCAACCACCTCTCCCCTACTCCTGACCCCCTTCCTACCTCGAGCCCTGTACACATCTCCCACACCCCACACCCCTACCACCCCCCTTCGACCACCACTCTCCCCTCCCCAATCAACCACCCAACCTACCACCCAATTAGCAACCCTCTTTCACCCCAAAGCCCAACCTTTCCCGACCACTCTCCTGCCACCTCAAACCTCCCCCCCCATCTCTCAACCACCCCTCCTCACTCCCCAAACCACCAAGACCCCCCCTCCCCGTCAAGGCTTCCCCTTCCCAACCACTCTACAGACACCCCCCCCCCCACCCGCCACAGTCACCCATCTCCTGCCCCGACACCCCCCCCCCCTAGCCAGCCCTCCTCCACCCCTTCCCATCCCGCCAACAGCCATCCCTTACCCTCCCCATCACGCCTACCCATCCCTAACCACACCACAACCACCCCTCTTCACCCCCACCGCAGCCACCCCTCTCCCATCCCTTCAAGGCCCCCCACCCCCCACGACCCTACAGGCACCCCTACAGGCACCCCTTCCCACCAAAGGCACCCCTCTTCTGCCACAACAAGGCTATCTTCAGCCAATCACCCTACCGCCACCCTTCCCCTTCCCTGCCTCAGACCCACTCCTCCAGCCCCATCACGGCCACCCATCCCCCGCCACCCAACAGCCACCTCTCCCCAAAACACCAACCCTACCCCCCCCTCCCATCGCCACTCCCCCTCGCCTGCCCATCCCCCCCCCTCGCTTGCCTCCCCCCCCCCTATCCCAGACCCTCTCCCCTCACGCCCCTCACCAATCCCCCCTACTCTTACCCACAACCCTCACCCCCCCCCCACATCCCTCCCCTCCAACACCTCCCTTCCCCCAAACACCTCCTTCCCTCTCACCACTCCCCCCTCCCCTTTACCACCACGACCACACAGTAGGCCCTTCTCCAACTCCACTACCCCTCCACCTTCTCCCCCTTCTCCCCCAGGAGCCCCAACCAACTCCCCTCTCCCCCCACCC
>JASKMD010000026.1:11630204-11640204 GCA_030144725.1 Haematococcus lacustris | reverse complement strand
ACTTCATCGCATGCATGAGAAGGGGAGGGTTTGGGGGGTTAGCAGCCCAGCAGCTCAGCAGGTGCTGTCACAGTGCAGACCTGCTTAGGCACGTGGTTGAAAGAGACGTTGTGCAGATGGTTGGGTGTAACGTGCTTAGTACTAAACACTCGGAAGCAGATAGGCTCGATGAGTAAACAAAGTTGGAGGAAACAGGTGAAGCAGGGTTTGAGGAAGCAGGGAAGGCGGAAGGGGAGAAGCGTAAAAGATGGCCCGCATGCTTGCATGGGCCCCTTTACGGCGGAACTTACAGATCGGTTAGGCGGAACTTACGCGTGTGCTTACTGAGCTACGGTAAGTAATGTAAGCGTATCCGTAACCCCGTATCGCACGGCCCCGCTTGTGACACAGGAAACACTGACTGCCTTTTCAAATCGCACATGCTGCTGTGCAAGTTCTTTGTAGTTTGATGGCAACTGATTACAATATGAGCTGATCAGCTGCCTTCCCCGTGCTGCTTGGACGTGACACATCAGCCAACTATGTGAGAAGTAAGCGCAAGCAAGGCACAGTTACAAGCATCGAAGGACGTGGTTGTGCGGACAACATGCAGCTCTTGGGGCACACTCGGTGCCTTGTACATTGTGCTATCAATAAAAAAAACAAACAAACTCTATGATTGCCCAGGGCACACCAGCTGTAGCCGTAAGCCGTAAGCCGTAAGCCACTAGCCGCAAGCCGTGCAAGCCGTGCAAGCCGCAAGCCGCAAGCCGCAAGCCGTAAGCCGCAAGCCGCATTGGCGGCGCCTCCAACTCTTACCTGTGCTATCCAGCCCCGCGCCCGACATGGCCAAACCTACCCCCCTCAGCAACTCCTTCGCTGCCCTCGCCTCTTTCCCACTGACCAGGCCTCGGTCTCACCCCCCCACAGAGCAGTCAGCGGCAACAGCAGCCCGGGGTGCCGACCACTTCACTCTGGAGGAGGCAGCTCGCATTGCTCTATCTGAGCAGCTCACAGAGCGTTTTCTCAACGAGCAGCGGGAGCAGCACCAGCGGCAGCAGCAGCAGCAACAGCAGCAGCAGCAGCAGCAGCAACAGCAGCAACAGCACCAGCAACAGCAGCAGCAGCAGCAGCAGCAGCCAACTGGGGCAGGGGCCTCACCAATAACTGAGGCCCGGCTCCAGGAGGTACTAGCGCAAACACCGACACAGACGCTGCAGCAGATAGTCACGCCGCAACTGACCTCCATCAACCAAACCATTGAGACAGTTAAGAGCGAGTTGCAGAATGTCCAATACGACGTAGCCAAACTCAGTGTGGGGCACATTGACACTCAGGCAAATTAGTAACAGCATTTTTGAGATTCAGAGCCTCGGACTTGGTACATAGTCAAATGAAGGCATTGTAAGATTGGGGGTTGAAACTAAAATTCGTGATTTTGCGCGGTTGGTGAGATACGGCCATGCTACAGTACTGTAGGTGTCTACAGTACTGTCGGGGTACCTCGCGAGTACACGAACAGAGCCTCGGACTTGGTACATAGTCTAAAGAAGGCATTGTAAGATCGGGGGTTGAAACTAAAATTCGTGATTTTGCGCGGTTGGTGAGATACGGCCATGCTACAGTACTGTAGGTGTCTACAGTACTGTCGGGGTACCTCGCGAGAGACCACTTACAGTACTGTAGACATCTACAGTACTGTAGACATCTACAGTACTGTAGACATCTACAGTACTGAAGGTACCTCGAGGTACCTCGAGAGACCACTTACAGTACTGTAGACATCTACAGTACTGTAGACCTCTACAGTACTGTAGACACCTACAGTACTGTAGACATCTACAGTACTGTAGACATCTACAGTACTGTAGACATCTACAGTACTGTAGGTACCTCGAGGTACCTCGAGGGACCACTTACAGTACTGTAGACATCTACAGTACTGTAGACCTCTACAGTACTGTAGACACCTACAGTACTGTAGACATCTACAGTACTGTAGACATCTACAGTACTGTAGACATCTACAGTACTGTAGGTACCTCGAGGTACCTCGAGGGACCACTTACAGTACTGTAGACATCTACAGTACTGTAGACCTCTACAGTACTGTAGACACCTACAGTACTGAAGACATCTACAGTACTGTAGACATCTACAGTACTGTAGGTACCTCGAGGTACCTCGAGGGACCACTTACAGTACTGTAGACATCTACAGTACTGTAGACCTCTACAGTACTGTAGACACCTACAGTACTGTAGATGTCTACAGTACTGTAGACATCTACAGTACTGTAGGTACCTCGAGGTACCTCGAGAGACCATTTACAGTACTGTAGACATCTACAGTACCGTAGACATCTACAGTACTGTAGACCCCTACAATACTGTAGATGTCTACAGTACTGTAGACATCTACAGTACTGTAGACATCTACAGTACTTCGAGGTACCTCGAGGTACCTCGAGAGACCATTTACAGTACTGTAGACTTCTACAGTACTGTAGACATCTACAGTACTGTAGACCTCTACAGTACTGTAGACATCTACAGTACTGTAGACATCTACAGTACTGTAGACATCTACAGTACCTCGAGGTACCTCGAGGTACCTCGAGAGACCACTTACAGTACTGTAGCCTTTAAGCACTTAGAAAAATTCTGAACATCTCACTTGCATTCAGGCATCCGTCCAACACTTAGTCGCAGCATCGTGTAGCCGGTATTGCAGCGATGGCATCGCACGAGGTTACCCATACTCGCAGCCGCATCTAGCCCATACTCGCAGCCACATACTCGGCAATCAACCTCGCGGCCACGCAGCTGGTCCACAGATGGCATCGCACGAGGTTACCCATACTCGCAGCCACATCTACCCCATACTCGCAGCCACATACTCGGCAATCAACCTCGCGGCCACACAGCTGGTCCAGCAGCGCAGAAGCATACCTGTGAGGCAGCTCGGTGCGAGGATCTCACCTCGCAGCCAGCCTCGCAGCCATTTTCCTCGCAGCCAGCCTCGCAGCCAGTTTCGCAGCCAGCCTCGCAGCCAGCCTCGCAGCCAGCATCGCAGCTAGCCTCGCGGCCAGTTTCCTCGCAACGATTCTCCGCAATTATCGCAAGCATTGATGCACCAACGCAAGGCAGGTGCAACGTGTTGTGAGCAGCGAAGAGGCCAGACGGACCATGGTAAGAGCTTAGGACCAAGGTAAGAGCTTAGAAGGAGCTAGCATTGCGCAGCATAGCCCTTAGTATCCAGCCTAACCGCTACCACACCTGGTTGCTGCAGGCCTTACAATCACGCCTAGTACCTCCCTGTTCACCACCCCCTCCCAGTCCCCCTCACCACCACCACCACCACCACCACCACCATTTCATCACCTCCCACAACGTTCCCACTGTTGCCTCCCTTGTGTTGCAGCCCAGCCCAGCCCAGCCCAGCCCAGCCCAGCCCAGCCCAGCCCAGCCCAGCCCAGCCCAGCCCAGCCCAGCCCAGCCCAGCCCAGCCCAGCCCAGCCCAGCCCAGCCCAGCCCAGCCCAGCCCAGCCCAGCCCAGCCCAGCCCAGCCCAGCCCAGCCCAGCCCAGCCCAGCCCAGCCAGCCCAGCCCAGCCCAGGCCCAGCCCAGCCCAGCCCAGCCCAGCCCAGCCCAGCCCAGCCCAGCCCCAGCCCAGCCCAGCCCAGCCCAGCCCAGCCCAGCCCAGCCCAGCCCAGCCCAGCCCAGCCCAGCCCAGCCCAGCCCAGCCCAGCCCAGCCCAGCCCAGCCCAGCCCAGCCCAGCCCAGCCCAGCCCAGCCCAGCCCAGCCCAGCCAGCCAGCCCAGCCCAGCCCAGCCCAGCCCAGCCCAGCCCAGCCCAGCCCAGCCCAGCCAGCCCAGCCCAGCCCAGCCCAGCCCAGCCCAGCCCAGCCCAGCCCAGCCCAGCCCAGCCCAGCCAGCCCAGCCAGCCCAGCCCAGCCCAGCCCAGCCCAGCCCAGCCCAGCCCAGCCCAGCCCAGCCCAGCCCAGCCCAACCCAGCCCAGCCCAGCCCAGCCCAGCCCAGCCCAGCCCAGCCCAGCCCAGCCCAGCCCAGCCCAGCCCAGCCCAGCCCAGCCCAGCCCAGCCCAGCCCAGCCCAACCCAACCCTACTCTCCCACCCTGCACTTCCTACTGAGGTGAGGACAAAGGAAGGTGGGTTGTAATGGAGGGCTGCTACACCTGCCCCTCCATCTGCCAGCTCTACATCTCCCTACTCTAATGGTGAGTGCATCTAGTACCCATGTCCAATGTTTGCTTCGTTACACAAATCGTCACATCATTGCCGCAGGTCTTGTGCGCCTACACGTGAGACTATCAATGCGCTCCCCACTTCTCTCGCCCTCCCCATGGACCTCCCCTTCCCTTCCCCCTCTTCCTCCCCGTCACCTCTCCCCTGACATCCCAGCAGCCAGGAGAAAGCCCACCCCACCCACCCTCTTCCCACCCCTCCCTTCCCCCTCTCCCTCCCTCTCCCCTCCCATACTTGTCAAGCCTACCCTTCCCCTCTCCCACCCTTCGATTGACGTGGCATCGCAACCCCCACCTCACCCCACCTTCCCTTCCCTAAACCCTACACTCCCCACCGCAGTCCCACCCCACTGGCGCATGGGCTATGTTGCCTGGTGTGAGCAGGTAGGAGGCCAGGAGGACCACAAAGGTAAGGCCACGGTGATAGCTAACACAGTGCCCAGCCTGGTCACCCTACCGCGCGTGCACGCCCCTTGGTTGCAGGTCTGATGGGTCACCTCCCCTCCACTTTCCCTATACAACCACCCCCTCCCAATTCATCCTCCCCCGCCCCCGCCCCCGCCCCCGCCCCCGCCCCCGCCCCCGCCCCCGCCCCCGCCCCCGCCCCCGCCCCCGCCCCCGCCCCCGCCCCCGCCCCCGCCCCCGCCCCCGCTCCCTCCCCCGCCCCCACCCCCACCCATGCCCCCACCCACCCCAACCCATGCCCCCAACCCATGCCCCCACCCACCCCAACCCATGCCCCCACCCCAACCCACCCCCGCCCAGCCCAACCCGGTTGAGCCTCCCGCCTCCCCACCTCCCGCCTCCCTGCCTCCCGCCTCCCCGTCTCCCGCCTCCCGCCTCCCTGCCTCCCACCTCCCGCCTTCCACATCTACCTCCCCTCCCCGCCTTCACTCTTCCACTCCCCCCCCCTTCACTCAGCAGCCAAAAGGTAGGTAAGTGCTACAGTGCCCCTACTATATCTGCTGCTGCTGCCACTGCTGCTGCTGCTGCTGCCACTGCTGCTGCTGCTGCTGCCCCTACTGCTGCTGCTGCTACCCCCCTACTGCTGCTGCTGCTGCCCCCCCTACTGCTGCTGCTGCCCCCCCTACTGCTGCTGCTGCTGCCACTGCTGCTGCTGCTGCTGCTGCCCCTGCTGCTGCTGCTGCTACCCCCCTACTGCTGCTGCTGCTACCCCCCCTACTGCTGCTGCTGCTACCCCCCCTACTGCTGCTGCTGCTGCCCCCCCTACTGCTGCTGCTGCTGCCACTGCTGCTGCTGCTGCTACCCCCCCTACTGCTGCTGCTGCTGCCCCCCTACTGCTGCTGCTGCTGCCCCCCCTACTGCTGCTGCTGCTGCCCCCCCTACTGCTGCTGCTGCTGCTGCCACTGCTGCTGCTGCTGCTGCCCCCCCTACTGCTGCTGCTGCTGCCACTGCTGCTGCTGCTGCTGCCACTGCTGCTGCTGCTGCTACCCCCCTACTGCTGCTGCTGCTACCCCCCCTACTGCTGCTGCTGCTGCCCCCCCTACTGCTGCTGCTGCTGCCACTGCTGCTGCTGCTGCTGCCACTGCTGCTGCTGCTGCTACCCCCCTACTGCTGCTGCTGCCCCCCCTACTGCTGCTGCTGCTGCCACTGCTGCTGCTGCTGCTGCTGCCACTGCTGCTGCTGCTGCTACCCCCCTACTGCTGCTGCTGCTGCCCCCCTACTGCTGCTGCTGCTGCCCCCTCTACTGCTGCTGCTGCTGCCCCCCCTACTGCTGCTGCTGCTGCTGCCACTGCTGCTGCTGCTGCTGCCCCCCCTACTGCTGCTGCTGCTGCCACTGCTGCTGCTGCCACTGCTGCTGCTGCTGCTACCCCCCTACTGCTGCTGCTGCTGCCCCCCTGCTGCTGCTGCTGCTACCCCCCCTACTGCTGCTGCTGCTGCTGCCCCCCTGCTGCTGCTGCTGCCCCCCCCCCCTGCTGCTGCTGCCCCCCCCCCCTGCTGCTGCTGCCCCCCCCCCCTGCTGCTGCTGCCCCCCCCCCCTGCTGCTGCTGCCACCCATGCTGCTGCTGCCTACAGTACTGTAGGTGTCTACAGTACTGTAGGTGTCTACAGTACTGTAGATGTCTACAGTACTGTAGGGGTCTACAGTACTGTAGGTGTCTACAGTACTGTAGGTGTCTACAGTACTGTAGGTGTCTACAGTACTGTAGGTGTCTACAGTACTGTAGGTGTCTACAGTACTGTAGATGTCTACAGTACTGTAGGGGTCTACAGTACTGTAGGTGTCTACAGTACTGTAGGTGTCTACAGTACTGTAGATGTCTACAGTACTGTAGGTGTCTACAGTACTGTAGGTGTCTACAGTACTGTAGATGTCTACAGTACTGTAGGGGTCTACAGTACTGTAGATGTCTACAGTACTGTAGGGGTCTACAGTACTGTAGATGTCTACAGTACTGTAGGGGTCTACAGTACTGTAAATGTCTACAGTACTGTAGGTGTCTACAGTACTGTAGGTGTCTACAGTACTGTAGGTGTCTACAGTACTGTAGATGTCTACAGTACTGTAGGGGTCTACAGTACTGTAGGTGTCTACAGTACTGTAGGTGTCTACAGTACTGTAGGTGTCTACAGTACTGTAGGTGTCTACAGTACTGTAGATGTCTACAGTACTGTAGGTGTCTACAGTACTGTAGGTGTCTACAGTACTGTAGATGTCTACAGTACTGTAGGGGTCTACAGTACTGTAGGTGTCTACAGTACTGTAGGGGTCTACAGTACTGTAGATGTCTACAGTACTGTAGATGTCTACAGTACTGTAGGGGTCTACAGTACTGTAGGTGTCTTCAGTACTGTAGGGGTCTACAGTACTGTAGGGGTCTACAGTACTGTAGGGGTCTACAGTACTGTAGGGGTCTACAGTACTGTAGGTGTCTTCAGTACTGTAGGGGTCTACAGTACTGTAGGGGTCTACAGTACTGTAGGGGTCTACAGTACTGTAGGTGTCTACAGTACTGTAGGGGTCTACAGTACTGTAGGGGTCTACAGTACTGTAGGTGTCTACAGTACTGTAGATGTCTACAGTACTGTAGGTGCCTTCCCCCCATGCATCCTTAACCCCCATGCCCCCTTCGCCCCCATGCAGGAACATCTCAAAGTAGCCCAAGCTCGTTTGCTATCCCGACAGTGCTATGCAAATGCGCTGACAACAAAGCGTGCCTATGTTGCCCAGCCCAGCCCAGCCCTGCCCAGCCCTACTCAGCCTCTAGGATTCGTTACCGACCCTGAGCCTAGCCCTTGTGTTAGGAACACAAGTGGTGATGTAATGATGTAGGCTAAGAGTCATGATGTAATGATGTGAGGTTATATGTAATGATGGATGGTTGATGGCCAACCGCAAACAACTTTTGGGGCAATCTCTGCCGCACTCGATATTACTCGGGAGGGTGCGGTGCGGGAGGTTGTTGTGATTGCGGGGCATCATCAACATCCACAGCTTTGCGGGAGCTTGCAAGCCGAGCTACCCAGTACAACCGACAGAACGGACCTAGCTTGCGATAGAGACGGGCCCCGGCCTTAGACCTTACACGTATGTATGTAGCTCCCTATGGCGACCTTATTGCGTGGACACAACTTTCGGCACAAATATCTATATCGAGCTTGCGGGCCTACGCTTCGACGCCTCTCACTATTTATAGCACGCAGAAGCTGACGGTGCAATCGCGGTAGCAAATGGTGGTTTGAATGTGGAGAACAACATGATACCCTATTTACAAGAGACCTTGTCAAATCTGACCTACAGTACTGTAGACCTCTACAGTACTGTAGACATCTACAGTACTGTAGATGTCTACAGTACTGTAGGTACCTACACTCCAACTGCTCACATACTCAAAATATCAACAAGCGTCAAGTGGCGTTGGAGTCGCAAGGACAATCCGAGGCGAACCGCATCAAAAAACTACCCCCCTAGGATGACGAATATCCGCACTAATTTGCCTGTGTGCTCTTTCCCACTGACCAGGCCCCGGTCTCACCCCCCCACAGAGCAGTCAACGACAACAGCAGCCCGGGGTGCCGACCATTTCACTCTGGAGGAGGCATCTCGCATTGCCCTATCTGAGCAGCTCACAGAGCGTTTTCTCAACGAGCAGCGGGAGCAGCACCAGCGGCAGCAGCAACAGCAGCAACAGCAGCAGCAGCACCAACAGCAGCAGCAGCACCAGCAGCAGCAGCAGCAGCAGCCAACTGGGGCAGGGGCCTCACCAATAACTGAGGCCCGGCTCCAGGAGGTACTGGCGCAAACTTTGACACAAACGCTGCAGCAAACAGTCATGCCGCAGCTAACTTCCATCAACCAAACTATCGAGACAGTCAAGAGCGAGTTGCAGATTGTCCAATATGACGTAGCCAAACTGAGTGTGGGGCACATTGAGCTAGAGGGAGAAACGAGGGAGGTGCGTGCAGAGATGGCCTCAATGGAGCAGCGCTGCAGCGTGCAGCTGGCAGCAATGGCCTTCAACATCCAGCTAGCAACAGAGCAGCGCAGCAATGCGGGGGTGGTGGTCTTCTTTGCCCCCCGCCCTGATGAGGCAGCCATCAAGGCTCTGTGCACCAGCGTCGGCGTCACTGATGCCCGGGTGATGCACTCTAGCCCGACTATCGCTAAGGTCAGTGTCGGCTCCCATGCCCTTAGCGTTCTGGCTGCTGCCCAGCAGGCCGCACTCCCAGCAGACCTGGGGAAGGGTCCGCTACAGCGGGTCGTGTGGCCAGCTCGCCGGCAGCTGCAGGCAGTTGTAGATAAGAGCAGTGTGCGATCCCCTGTACATGGCATGCGCTTTGAGTGCAACAAGTCACGCACAGCCATCATCACCACCTGGAAGGGGAAGCAGATTACCTACCCCCTGTTTGTCCACCTCAGCAACCCCAGCAAGCCAGACCTGAAGAGCATTGAGGCAGCATGTGAGTATGCGGCTGCGGATCAGCCTGGAGCTTTTCTCCTACCAAGGTCCCTCGCCACCCGTCAACAACAGCAGCAGCATCAACAGCAGCAGCAGGGTGCGACAGCGGCTGCCGCAGCAATGGAAAAGGACAACCAGCCTGCAGATCCTAACGCCCCCCCCCCCTAACCGACCGCAGCGCAGTGCAGCAGCAGCAGCAGCAGCAGCAGCAGCAGGGGGCCCTAACCGGGCACCAGTCGGTAAGGCTCCGGGGAAGACAGCTGCGCCGGGCAGCCGCCCCGCCTCGCCTAACCAGGTGCAGCGCAGTGCAGCGGCAGCAGCAGCAGGGGGGCCTAACCAGGTACCAGCCAGCAAGGCCCCGGGGAAGACAGCTGCGCCGGGCAGCTGCCCCGCCTCGCCTATCCAGGTGCAGCGCAGTGCAGCAGCAGCAGCAGCAGCAGCAGCAGCAGCAGCGGGCTCCAGCCAGACAACAGCCAAGACTGTGGCACCAGGTCGCCCCACCCTGCCCAACCAGACACAGCACAATGCAGCAGCAACAGCAGCAGTCCTCAACCATCTGCCCCCCCCCCCGCCCTTCCCCCTGGGGGGTGGCGGCCACTCGGCCCCAGGCTCCCCAACCAAGAGCCGCTCGCTCTCTCCCCCCTTGGGGAATCACCGCACAAGGCATCAAGCGGGGTTAGGTGCGTCTGGGGAGACTCCTACGGGTAAGCTCAGGGCGGTGGGGGCTCAGGGCATGGGAGAGGGTCGGGGCTAGGGACCCGCCCCCCGGGAGCTCAGGTTAGCGGTCCACAATGTGAATGGCCTTAAGCATGACACCACCTCAATCAAGTTCACAG
>JASKMD010000026.1:11576729-11629704 GCA_030144725.1 Haematococcus lacustris | reverse complement strand
AGGGCACTTGTTGCATGGGCCTGCTGGGGGGGGGTGGCTCTGCTGCCAGGGGTGGGGATGGGTTGAGGCGAAGGGTTGGGGTTGGGGTTGGGGTTGGGGTTGGGGCTGGGGGTGGGGGTGCCTGTCTGCGTTTGGTATGTTTGGTTGTAGGGTTCGCGGGGTTGGTTCTCTTGGATCTATGGTTCAGGGCGGTATTAGGAGCAGGCATGGCTCTGGTCTGATGTGCTTCTGTCATGGTAGTGAGGTCTATAGGGGTCGTGTGGTCTGCAAGGTGTGCGGCTAGGTCTTGAGGTGTGTAGCCTGCCTGGGGGTCTGCTAGCCATATCTCTCTACGGACAAATGTTGTGTGCTCTACGTTGCCTGTAGTGATGGTCAGCAGGCTGCCCTGTAGGCGATGCCAGTCAAGGGGCGTGTTGAGCGGTTGTGGTGCGTGGCGTAGCGAGTCTAGCCAGAGCCATCCTTGTGAGGTGTGCCTTATAGCAGTCGCATGGCCGATGTCTTTGCCATCGCTACAAGAGAGGAGGATGATTGCGCTTGTGCATGTTGCACCTGTGTCTGTTATTGCACCAAGGATTTTACAGGGTGTGATGCTGCCTCTGGGGAGGGGTTGGGTGGCGGGGTGTAGATAGGTATTATGATGTGTGCGGTGGAGGTAGTGGTTCAGTGTGTCTAATGAGAACTTGCCTTCTTTGTCGTAGATATGGCTTGTGTGCAATGCCCTCACTGCAAGCCCCATGCCTCGGGCTTGTTGTGCTAGTTGTTGCATGTGGTCCGCCAGGTTCTTACAATGTCTAATGACTGCTTGGTGGTCTATCAGCTTGACTCCCATGGCCATGTTGAAGGCATGTACGAGGCAGCAGTTATCATGTTGATACTCCATGTATGGGGGCTGGGGTGGGTTTGGCAATGTGCACCTGGGTATGTTGTCTTCCTTATGACTTATGATGTGGCATATACCTTCTCGTCTTAGGGCTATGGTTTGTGTCGGTGTAGCTGCTGGGTCTGGTGCAATGACGAATATCTCGTGGAAGGTTGTTCTGTAGAGAGGCGACAACTCGTGAATTGGTATAGCTGCTTTACTGGGGTTATTGGAGTCTAGGAGCTTCCAATGGCCGCCAAGTTTTCTAATTGCCATGCTGTGGCCGTTCGTTTTACATAAGAAGTTAAGGGTGGCGTACTTCATCGCCAATGCGTCAAGCTTGTCGTCGCTCCAGTCCTCTGCGGTGTGTAGTTGGGCGACGCTTGTAAGAGTCAGGCCGTAGTGTGTTTGAAGGTAGAGGTGGATGACCTCGTCGCTAAGTGCACCTCCGTCGCCACGTGCAATTAACCACGCCTTCCTGTCGCCTGCGTCGTGAAGTCTATGTTGCCAGGCTTTCCAAAAAGTGTGAAGGTCATTAGGTTTCACCCAATGCTTGCCAGCTGCATTGTTAAGGGAGTGGGCTTGACAGTTGCGATCTATTTGTACTTCGAAATAAAGGGGGTTGGGGTTGGCTCCTGAGTGATGCTCCTCACAGTGGGCTGGGCCGGGGTTAGCTTCAACATCCCCAGCGGCTAGCAGTAGCCAGGCCAAGTAGACAGCCCGGGCGGCAGAGAAGGGGTCCATGGTGCATGGGGTATTGTCTCTTCCATTTCTATTAGCTGCTATCTGGTAGGTGCAGTAGACATGCAGTGTGCTGTTAAACTGGCTAACTGTGTAAGGATGGCTGCTGTTGGCTCCATGCGTAGAGAGGTAAAACCTGTCGGCCAGCTTGCAGAGGGCACAAGAGGATGCTTGGGTGCCGTCTATCCCTGCCATGAGATTGTAACAAATGGTCCTAACCGTCGCTCTGATACGGGCGATTCGTTTCTTGTGTTTCCTAAAGCAACGTTTGGAATCCTTAATTGTGGGCTGCAAGGGGTGGCTTATGCGTTGGTAGAGTGTGTTCAGCAGGTGCGTGCATATAACATAGAGCATGAGCATGTCCATTAGCCTGTTATGTTGTTTAATGGTTGTCCCAATGTGTGTGGGTTGTGGTTGCTGGTGAACAGAGGGTTGTGGTTCTTGGTAATGTGGGTTGTGGTTGTGGTGATGTGGGTTGTGGTTGTTGGTGATGTGGGTTGTGGTTGTTGGTGGGCAGAGGGTATTGGGTATGACAGTCAGAGCTGGCAGGTGGTGGTAAGGCTTTGCAGGTGGTGGTGGTAAGGCTTTGCAAGTGGTGGTGGTAAGGCTTTGCAGGTGGTGGTAAGGCTTTTGCGCATCAGCATGTGTAGCTAGCATGGCTGTGTCATAAGGCTGTTCATGCCAGGCTGCCGCAGCTGAGGCTGGCAGGTGGTGGTGCAGCTGAGTAGCATGGCTCTGTGCGGCCTGCACATCAGCATCCGCAGTTTGCATAGTTGTGTCAGATGTCTGGTTATGCCGGTGTGCAGCATTCATAGCTGGCAGGTGGTGGCAGTGCTGAGGTGTATGTCTATTAGCTGCCTGCACATCAGCATGGTTGGTTGGCATCTCTGTGACAGCCAGTTGGTCATGCATGGCTGTAGCGGTTGGGGCTGGCAGGTGGTAGTGAGGCTGGGCGCCATGTCTATTTTCAGCCTGCATGTCAGCATGGTTAGTTAGCATCTCTGTGACAGCCAGCTGGTCCTGCAAGGCTGAAGTGGTCGGGGCTGGCAGGTGGTAGTGAGGCTGGGCGCCATGTCTATTGTCAGCCTGCATGTCAGCATGGTTAGTTAGCATCTCTGTGACAGCCAGCTGGTCCTGCAAGGCTGAAGTGGTCGGGGCTGGCAGGTGGTAGTGAGGCTGGGCGCCATGTCTATTGTCAGCCTGCATGTCAGCTAGCATTGTTGTGTCAAGTGGTTCGTCATGCCGGGCTGTAGCAGCTGAGGCTGGCAGGTGGTGGTAATGCTGAGCCTCATGTTTAACGTCAGCCTGCGCATCAGCATGTATAGTTTGCATAACCGTGTCACAGGATTGGTCATGCAAGGCTACATGAGAGAAGACTGGCAGGTGGTGGTGCAGTTGCGGTGCATGTCTCTTGTCAGCCTGCGCATCAGCGTGTGAAACCTGTGTCATTGTGTCAGGCGGCTGGTCATGCCAGGCTGGTGCCGTGAGCTTGTAGCGTTCAGATGTACCTACGGACGCCAGGTCTGGCGAGGTGTAAGAGCCAAAGCAGGGGGTGTCAGGTGGCTTAGCACAGCTGGTAGAAGCATGGCTGGTCATGTGCTTAGTACAGTATGCCATCACGTGTGTAGATTGTGTCTGCAGGGGGGTGCCAGGTGGCTCAGCATCACAGCCAATAACATGCCTGTGGCACCCCCTAGCGTGTGTACCAGCCTTCCATGTATGGGTCCTTGGCTGAGCCTGGGGGGTGTCAGGTGGTTCTCCACTGTGGGCTTTAGCCTGCCTAGCAGAGTGCCTGCTGTAGCGCATCATCATGTCAGCAACGGCGTCGCAGGTTTGGATTCTTGGTAAAACTTGCCAGGGGGTGTGCTCAGATTGCTCACTATTGTTGGCTTGGCTAGTCCTTCTGTTGCCTGGTAATTGATCTGTGACAAGGGCTGGTCTCGGCTGCCGTTTGCTACTTGAGCTGTCGATTGCGACCGAACTGGCTGTCTGGATATCGGCACCACTCCACCTGTTCATCTTTTCTGTCGTTGGCGTCTGAGAGAGTTTTAGCACCGCCTGTTCCACGTCGTTGCACCTGTTGCAGACATCGCATCTGGGCAGCATTTGGAACCCATCTCTTTCCCGTTTTGTGGCCAGTGGGTCAAAGGTGAACATGCTCCAGGACCCACTGGTTGGACCCGCCGCGTTTGTATACTCAGACGATTGCAGCCGAAGGCCCGCAATCCCGTTAGCATAGCCGCATTGGACCAGTGGGGGAGCAGAGGTCCCCATCAGAATATAGCACAGGCACAGGCAGGCAAACAGGCGCGCCATTGTCTTCGGCGTCCAGGTCCAAGGTCCAGGGTCCACGATGCGGTACTCGTTCGGCTCGCCTCGGCGTGCAACTTCACACGCCGTGCTCGAACGACCTCGTTGATGCGTCTGCGGTCAGAGAAAACAGAGCGAAGTTTCAGTCAAAAATTATGTTCAGATCCATGTTGTGGGTGTCTACAGTACTATGGGTGTCTACAGTACTTTAGGTGTCTACAGTACTGTAGGGGTCTACAGTACTGTAGATGTCTACAGCACTGTAGCTGCCTTCCCCCCATGCATCCTTAACCCCCATGCCCCCTTCGCCCCCATGCAGGAACAACTCAATGTAGCCCAAGCTCGTTTGCTACCCCGACAGTGCTATGCAAATGCGCTGACAACAAAGCGTGCCTATGTTGCCGAGCCCAGCCCAGCCCTGCCCAACCCTACTCAGCCTCTAGGATTCGTTACCGACCCTGAGCCTAGCCCTTGTGTTAGGAACACAAGTGGTGATGTAATGATGTAGGCTAAGAGTCATGATGTAATGATGTGAGGTTAGATGTAATGATGGATGGTTGAGGGCCAACCGCAAACAACTTTTGGGGCAATCTATGCCGCACTCGATATTACACGGGAGGGTGCGGTGCAGGAGGTTGTTGTGATTGCGGGGCATCATCAACATCCACAGCTTTGCGGGAGCTTGCAAGCCGAGGTACCCAGTACAACCGACAGAACGGACCTAGCTTGCGATAGAGACGGGCCCCGGCCTTAGACCTTACACATATGTATGAAGCTCCCTATGGCGACCTTATTGCGTGGACACAACTTTCGGCACAAATACCCATATCGAGCTTGCGGGCCTGCGCTTCGACGCCTCTCACTATTTATAGCACGCAGAGGCTGACGGTGCAATCGCGGTAGCAAATGGTGGTTTGAATGTGGAGAACAGCATGGTACCCTATTTACAAGAGGCCTTGTCAAATCTGACCTACAGTACTGTAGACATCTACAGTACTGTAGACACCTACAGTACTGTAGACACCTACAGTACTGTAGACATCTACAGTACTGTAGACATCTACAGTACTGTAGGTACCTACACTCCAACTGCTCACATACTCAGAATTTCAACAAGCGTCAAGTGGCGTTGGAGTCGCAAGGACAATCCGAGGCGAACCGCATCAAAGAACTACCCCCTAGGATGACGAATATCCGCACTAATTTGCCTGTGTGACTTTGTGCACTTGCGCCTGCGATGCTTGACCCCATCATACCTGCCACCATCCCAGCTAACGGGACTATTGCGTCCTTGTTCCCATACCATATGAAAAGATCGCCCCCAGAGCTACAGCCAACCCCCAAAGCTACAGCCGACCAGCCATGGCATGCTCCAAGCACATTTACATCATAGTGAAACACCAGCCGAGCACTGTAGCTCTGCGTGTAGCTTTGGTTCGCGGGAAGGCTGCGTGTGTGCATTGGTTCGAACATTGGGGTCGCGGTTGCTTCGCCTTCCATCGCGACTGCGGAGCGAGACCTGGCGGTCGTGTTAAACATTTGTTAAACATTCTCCCTTTGTTTAACTTGTTAAACTGCTGCCTCTACTTCCGCTGTAACCGCTGCTGCTGCTGCTATCCATGTTGCTGGGCAGCTCGTGTGTAGATCAATGAAGGCGTAGGCGGCGGCTGGAAAGTGGACTTCCATGCATCTCTTTTCTCTTTTCTCCGTCCATTGGAAACGCGTTTGAATTCATGCACATGGGCGATCTCTTTTCTCTTCTCTCCGTCCATTGGAAACGCGCCGTCAGGCCTAGACCATGAAGCCAAGTGAAGGAACGTCATAAGAAAAGAGACTACATGCAAGAGACCATGCGTGTCTAAGCAAGCTCAAAGGCAGAAGTGAAGAAGATGACTTAGTGATACGTTGTTAGGAGGAGATGACATGTGAGCACTATGCAATAGCAGATGCTGAAGCAACAAGTGTAGAGCGCATGCAAGCTAGCAGGTACAGACAAGACAGGTAAGCACTTCTAACAAAAGCTGCACCATGACACATGGATTTCAGACTTCAGATTTCAGACCGCTGTACGCAGACATGCCACCAAACCACAGGTCACAGCATAAGCTGGCCTGTCCCACCAGGCTGACTCTAGCCCACTCCCATGCCTTCCTTGCATGCCAGAAACTTCTTGCCAGGCAGCGCCTTGGTCAGCACGTCAGCCACCATGTCTGCCGTGGGGCAGTAGGTGAACTGCACTTTGCCTCGCCACACACGCTCGCGCGCCATGTGGTGCATGACGGCTATGTGCTTGCTGCGCTGGGACTCCACTGGGTTCTTCAGCAGCGCAACTGCTCCCTGGCTGTCGCAGAAGATAGGCACAGGCCCGCTGGTGGAGGTGAGCTCATGCATGAGCTTGCGGAGGAAGAGGGCCTCTCTTGTGGCGTCAGCAGCTGCCTGGTACTCAGCTTCGGTGGTTGAGGCAGCTACTGTAGTCTGCAGCTTGCTACGCCAGGACACAGCAGCACCGCTCAGGGAGAAGACGTACCCCGTAGTGCTGCGGTAGGAGACCTGGTCACTGGCGTAGTCGCTGTCGCAATACCCGAGAAGCCCCCCCTGACTGCCGCCCCTGTACACCAACCCATCTGTTGCTGTTCGCTTGAGGTAGCGCAGCACCCCATGGGCTGCACGCTCGTGGTCAGCTGTGGGTGCCTGCATGAAACGGGTGAGCTGACTCACAGCCAGCGCAATGTCAGGGCGTGTGCACGTAGAGGCATAGAGGAGGGCTCCCACCAGCTCACGGTAAGCATGGGTGTCAGCGTTGCTAAGCAGCTCACCCTCCTTGACTAGCTTGGTGCCAGCTTCCAGGGGGAGCTGCCTGCCATTGCACTCAGCCTTGCCAAACCTCTGCAACAGCTGCTCAATGTAACGCTGTTGGCTGAGCCGCAGCGTGCGTGCTGCACGGTTGTAGCTGATGCGCATGCCCAAGAAATCCGCAGCTGGCCCCATGTCATGGACCTCGAAGGCCTGCTGCAGCTGTTGCTTGACTGCTTGCACAGCTGCTGCGTCTGACGAGGCAAGAATGCAGTCATCGACATATACAAGCATGTGCACCATGCTGCCATTGCTGCTGCGCATGCTGAACAGACTCGGGTCAGCCGCTGAGGCGTGGAAGCCAATCAACTCTAGCTGCTTGCGAAGACATAGATACCAGGCACGTGGTGCCTGCTTGAGCCCATACACAGTCTTCAACAGCTGACACACCTGCCCACTGCCCACCTCATATCCCTCTGGCTGCTCTACATAGATCAGGGGGTCTGCCTCGGTGAGCTCGCTGTTGAGAAAAGCTGTCTTGAAGTCTATTTGCCACAGGCCCCAGTTCCGCTGCACTGCCAGGGCGAAGATGAAGCGCTGTGTTGTGTGCATCACCACTGGAGCAAAGATGGCATCTTCCGAGTAATCTACCCCATCCCGTTGTCTAAACCCCTTGACTACCCACCGAGCCTTGTACTTAGCGATGCTGCTGTCTGAGCCTAGTTTTCTTTTCAGTACCCATCTGCCGGGCAAGACGGACATGCCCACCTCCCGCTTGACTAGCTTCCAGGTCTCATTGGCATGCTGGCTTGCCATCTCTGCATCCATAGCCCGGCCCCACTCCTCAGCTTCAGGCCCTGACATAGCCTCGCTGAAGGAACGGGGCTCTGTGGACAAGCTGCCTGCAGCTGCCCTACTGCCCACCAAAGCCACCCCCTCCATGCTCCCACTGCTCCCAGCACTCCCGCTGCTGTCGCAGCTGTCACTACGTGCTGAGTAGCACACTGTGAGATAGTCGCTGAACTTGACTGTGGGTTTGTGTGGGCGGGAGGTGGGTGCTCGGGTGCGGGAGCGGGCATGGGAGCAGGAGACTCTACCCCACTAGACCCACCTGAGCTACCCCCAACCCCACTAGAACTACCCGCAGCCCCACCTGGACTACCTGGGGCAGCAAGGGGGTCACCCCCACTGCCCACCCGTTCCCCACCGCCGCTGCTGCTGTTGCTGCTGACATGGGCGATGGGGGTGACAGCAAGGGCCCCTCCCCTGCTGCCCTCGCTGCCGCTGTTGCTGCTGACCGCACCACCTGAGCCTACTCCCCCCCTGGATGCATCGCCCATAGGCGGGGCAGCCAGCTCAGCGGGTGCAAGAACAGCATGAGGCACAAAGCGCTGCAGCACGGTTTGCTCGTCAAACACCACAGACTTGCCTCCAAACACTGCCTTGAGCACTACAACGCTCACAAGCAAGAGAGTCCAAATACGACATCCGCTTGTGTGCTGCTTCCCAGGTTTTCGGGTACCTTCAGATACAAGGAGTGGAGGAAGCTAACAGCAAGCTGGACGCTGCTGCATACTTTCCCTCGCCACACTCTATTGAGGATGAATGGCGACGTACCCCCGCATGCAATTCAGGTGTTTTACAACGCCCCCGCATGCCAAGACACCTTGAGGGCTAGGACAGCAACAGCCAATGATGACGGGCCTGTTATGACCTTTGACGCTGTCGTTAGCAACAATCCAGTAACTCTCTTGATTGACTCAGGTGCCACCCACTGCTTTGTGAGCAAAACATTGACTGCAAGGCTCAACTTGCGTGCCAGGGATGATAAGCAACCTGTAGTGTTAGCTGATGGTTCACATGGTGAGACCCAAGGCATATGCTCAGTTAAATTCAAGTTGCAAGGTGTCATTAAGACATGCTCGTGCTTTGTAATTGACATGCCCCTCAACTATGACATCATCCTTGGAGACGAGTTTCTTTTGGCCCACAAAGGCGTGATCGATTACGGCGCGCGAACATGCACAATCGCTGGCCCGTACAATCGACGCGCTGTGCTAAAACCAAGAACAGTAACCACCCAAGCCAATACCATCGGTTTGTCGTGCATCACTCTAAGCAGAGCCAAACGTGATATGCGAAAAGGTGCAAAAGCGGCCCTGATCCATGTCTCAGCTGCAAACGCAACACCGGCTGCACCTAAAGCCGCTAAAGAACACGAATACAGTGCCCCAATCAAGGCTTTGATCAAACAATATGCACAAGTCTTTGACGACCTGCAAGGGCTCCCTCCAGAACGGAACATTGCTCACACAATCCCGTTGGAGCCTGGAGCCAAACCGCCGTTTCGGCCCATGTATCGCATGTCGCCAGCGGAACTCTCAGAGGTCGAAAAGCAAATCAAAGAGCTTCTTGCTCTTGGTCTTATCGAACCTAGCTCCTCACCTTACGGCGCCCCTGTCCTGTTTGTCACAAAAGCAGATGGGTCACTCCGTATGTGCATTGACTATAGGGCACTCAACAAGGTGACTATCAAGAATAAGTACCCTTTGCCCCGAATAGATCAACTCATTGATCGCCTCCATGGAGCCACCGTGTTCAGCAGCCTCGACCTGCAATCAGGCTACCATCAAATCCGCATCACTCCTGAAGACGTTCCCAAATCGGCCTTTCGCACGCCGTTCGGACATTATCAGTTCAAAGTCTTAAGCTTCGGCTTGACTAATGCACCTGCTACATTTCAAGCGGTGATGAACGATATCTTCAGAGAGCACAACAAATTCGTTGTGGTCTACCTTGATGACATCTTAGTGTTCAGCAAGGATAAAACCGAGCATGCAAAACACTTGGAGGTTGTTTTCAAACTCCTCTTACAAAACCAGTTATATGCTAAGCTCAAAAAGTGCGAATTCGAACGAGCCGAGCTGAAATTCCTCGGTCACCTTGTAGGTGTAAAAGGCATTCGTCCTGACCCTGCAAAAATTCAGAGCATTGTAGACTGGCCACCTCTCACAGATGTGGCGTCCGTCCGCTCATTCGTTGGACTTGCAACCTATTTTCGCACCTTCATACAAGTTTTTGCCAAACTAGTTGCACCACTGACAAACCTCACCAAGACTCACGTCCAATGGTGTTGGGATGACAGTTGTGAGGCTGCTTTTCGAGGTGTCAAGCATGCCTTGTCCAACGCTCCAGTGTTAGCACTTCCAGACTTCTCCAAGCAGTTCCAAGTGATCTGTGATGCATCCGTGACCGGAATCGGCGCTGTGCTTATGCAAGATGGTCATCCAATTGCTTTTGAAAGCAGACGCTTGATACCGGCAGAGGTGAATTACACCACAGGAGAGCAGGAGCTCTTGGCAGTCGTCCATGCCTTATAGACATGGCGATGCTATTTGGAGGGGGTGGAGTTCAAGGTGATCACAGATCATAACCCACTCATCTACATAAACACCCAACCAAACCTCTCGAGAAGACAAACCAGGTGGTCAGAGTACCTACAAAGGTTTAAGCAACTCACTTGGGAGTACAGACCCGGACGGATCAACGTTGCTGATCCCTTGTCCCGGTATCCACCAAACAAGACAGCAGCAGTGCTCATGGCCGTGACACGCAGCAAGACTGGCAAGTCACCAGCACCTAAACCTGCTGAGGTGGTTAAACAACTTGAGCCAAAGAAACGGACACGAACGGGAAGAAAGCCCCAAGAGGCTCCCGCCGTTTTGGAGGAAACACATCCCGACCCTGATGAGTTACAAGACACCATCGCCACTATCCAATCAGAATATCGGCAAGATCCGTGGTTTGAGGATGCACGCAACCTCATAGACCTGCGCTTGTGTGAAAACTCACTACTGTGGTATCATGGCTCCCGAGTCGTGGTCCCGAACTTAGAAGGCGTCAAGAGGGCTCTCTTGTATGAACTTCATGACACCCCAATGAGCGGGCATGGAGGGATTGCAAAGACATACAAGGCTGTATCAGATAGATTCTGGTGGCCTGGCATGCACAATTACGTGGCAGACTATGTGAAACGATGCCACGTGTACCAACGCAATAAAAGCAGCACCCAGAAGCCGGCCGGACTAATGGTGCCATTGCAAATGCCCAAAGCCCCATGGGATAGTGTAAGCATGGACTTCGTGGTTAAGCTGCCCAAGACGGCAGCAGGACACGACTCCATCCTCGTGATTGTGGACAGGCTGACCAAAATGGTGCACCTGGCCCCCACCGTCGAGAAAGTCAATGGAGAAGACGTTGCATCGCCAGTGACAAGACCGGCCTCTTGGCCATTGTCACCAACAACTACGACCACTTGAGGGTCACCGAGCGCATCACGCCGGACAGGGTCCATGATCCCGCATTCCAAGAGCGTGTAGCGATGTGCCTGGTGGACGAGCAGCTGCTTGGTCCTGTCCCTCGGAACACTCCCCCTGGGCACGTTGCGCAACAACATGAGGACATGGCCGTCGACCCCGACAACACGTCTTGCCCGGACCCTGTTCAGGAAGTAGCTCCGGGCGTGGGCTCAGCTGACGTGGCTCAGCAGGCAGGCACCAGCAGGCCTCGCCCCCCCAAGCCCACTTTTGAGCCTCTCCCTCCTCCCAGCTCCATCATGCCAGAGGAGTACCGCGTTGTGCCGGAGGAGCGTGAGCGTTACTTCACGAAACACTCCGCTCCTCAGTTGCACGCCATGCGAAAGGACTATGACATGAGCATCACTCGCTTCAACGCGGACGAGGCCTGGAACCACAAAGCCATGGGGTTTGGAGCGGACTACCGCCAGTGGCAGTCGCTCATGTGCCACTACGCCACAAAGGCAAGTGACCCCCCTCAATCCAAAGAGCAGTCACACAAACCCCACACGGTCAAAACGGGATTACCCGCGAAATTTTCTGGGGCCAGTGGACAGTTTGCAGAGGATGCCATTTTCCTGTTCCTTGACTATCTTACAGGCAATAACATACCTCAACCTGACTGGCCTAGCCAGAAGAAGAAGAAGAAGACTACTCCGGTATTCACCGGCGTGCATTAAGGGAGGAGCTACCGCCTGGGGCGCGGCCTAGCCACATCCTACCCTTGCTTGAAGGAAAAGCACTGCAAGCTTGGCTCTCCGTAGCTCAACCGCTGCGATTGTCAGGAGGCACACCAACTTGGGAACTCATGCGTGATACACTCACCAAAGCTTTTCCTTGTGGTGACAGGGCTATGCAAGCCCGCAAACTCTTGCACACCATCAAGCAACAAACCAGAACCCCAGAATATCTGAGGTACTTCAGGATGTTGGTAGCACGTGCAGGCGAACCCACACCCACAGACCGTGATCTCTTGCTCTGGTACATGCGTGGACTTAAGTCTAGCATTGCAGACCAGTGCAAAGTAAACCCAGCTACAGGAAAACCATGGGTTTCATTTGAATCTCTGGCAGAGTACTCGTGTGCTATTGATACCTACACCCGCGACACTGACACCGACAAGCCTATGCGTGCAAACCTAGCACACACCAAAGGCCGGACACTCCGCCGATCATCATCGCAAAGCTCTTTGCGCCCTGCTCACCCCCAGGTGCCAAACAAACGTGCTGCATCTGAAGCCGGTGACTATGGCGGCAAGCACCGCGGAGGTGGCCGCGGCGGCCGTCACAACAACGGCAAGCACGGTGACGATCACTCTGGTGGTGGCCGTGGTAACTACCGTGGCGGTGGTCAAGGCGGCGGCAGTGGCCGGGGGTGGCGGTGGCGGCGGCCGAGGCCGTGGCCGTGGCGGTCGTCACGACAATGGCGGCTACCGCAACAAGAACGGCAACGACGCCAGCGGCAGCAATGCCCCCAAAGCCGACGCCAAGTGAAGGTGTCCTCCGGAGGGACAGCCGGAGCTAACGGTGAGTGCAGCAGTGCATCCTAATTTGGTGAACCAAATAGCTGCTAAGACAGGCAAACCCTTCTCCACAATAGGACATGCCTCGTCTGCTGCTGACCCCATCACCGACCCTGCACAGTTCCTGTCTGACATCATGCCTGGTCAGCATGTGTGGATCGACTGTGCACCCAGTCATCTCAAAACCTGCCTTGAGCACTACAACGCTCACAAGCAAGAGAGTACAAATACGACATCCGCTTGTGTGCTGCTTCCCAGGTTTTCGGGTACACTCACACAAATTAGCAGCGTCACCTGCGCAGTTACCATGGTCACCTTCGCAGCTGGCAATAGCAACTGCTCAGTTGCCACCTGCCACCTGCTCAGTTGCCATGTAGCAACTGCTCAGTTGTCACATGCCACCTGCTCAGTTGCCACATGCAACTGCTCAGTTGTCATCTGCCACCTGCTCAGCTGCATGTGACAACTGCTCAGTTGCAACCTGCCACCTGCTCAGTTGCACTTGCCACCTGCTCAGTTGCCACCTGCCACCTGCTCAGTTGCCATGTAGCAGCTGCTCAGTTGTCACCTGCCACCTGCTCAGTTGCCATGTGGCAACTGCTCAGTTGTCACCTGCCACCTGCTCAGTTGCCACATGCAACTGCTCAGTTGTCACCTGCCACCTGCTCAGTTGCATGTGGCAACTGCTCAATTGCCACATGCCACCTGCTCAGTTGCACTTGGCACCTGCTCATTTGCAACCTGCCACCTGCTCAGTTGCATGTGACAACTGCTCAGTTGCAATCTGCCACCTGCTCAGTTATACTTGCCACCTGCTCAGTTGCCACCTGCCACCTGCTCAGTTGCCATGTGGCAACTGCTCAGTTGCCACCTGCCACCTGCTCAGTTGCCACTTGCCACCTGCTCAGTTCCCACCTGCCACCTGCTCAGTTGCCACCTGCCACATGCTCAGTTGCCATGTTGCAGCTGCTCAGTTGCCACCTGCCACCTGCTCAGTTGCCACCTGCCACCTGCTCAGTTGCCATGTGGCAGCTGCTCAGTTGCCACCTGCCACCTGCTCAGTTGCCACCTGCCACCTGCTCAGTTGCCACCTGCCACCTGCTCAGTTGCCATGTAGCAACTGCTCAGTTGTCACTTGCCACCTGCTCAGTTGCCATGTGGCAACTGCTCAGTTGCCACCTGCTCAGTTGCCACCTGCCACCTGCTCAGTTGCCATGTGGCAGTTGCTCAGTTGCCACCCTACACCTGCTCAGTTGCCTTGTTGCAACTGCTCAGTTGCCACCTGCCACCTGCTCAGTTTTCATGTAGCAACTGCTCAGTTGTCACCTGCCACCTGCTCAGTTGCCATGTAGCAACTGCTCAGTTGCACTTGCCACCTGCTCTGCTTCCATGTGGCAGCTGCTCAGTTGCCACCCTACACCTGCTCAGTTGCACTTGCCACCTGCTCAGTTGCCACCTGCCACCTGCTCAGCTGCCATGTGGCAGCTGCTCAGTTGCCACCTGCCACCTGCTCAGTTGCATCTGACAACTGCTCAGTTGCAACCTGCCACCTGCTCAGTTGCACTTGCCACCTGCTCAGTTGCCACCTGCCACCTGCTCAGTTGCCATGTAGCAGCTGCTCAGTTGTCACCTGCCACCTGCTCAGTTGCCACATGCAACTGCTCAGTTGTCACCTGCCACCTGCTCAGTTGCCACATGCAACTGCTCAGTTGTCACCTGCCACCTGCTCAGTTGCCACCTGCCACCTGCTCAGTTGCCATGTGGCAGCTGCTCAGTTGCCACATGCCACCTGCTCAGTTCCCACCTGCCACGAGAGCATGGCAATGACCCTACGTTCTGACGGGTGCCGGCACCATTTTGACGGGTGGACGGTCCCATTTCCTTAGGAAAACATACCGGTCAAGGCCAAATGAGCAATTCGGACTATCGACCTCCGTTTTGACCGGTCCTATCAGGAGCTGAAGACAGCAGGCCTAAACGGAGCGACTGTTGCGACTGTTGTGACTGTTGCGACTGGAGGCTGGGATAGCTGGGAAGGCCTAAACGGAGCAAACGGAGTGACTGTTGTGACTGTTGCGACTGGAGGCCGGGATAGCTGGGAAGGCCTAAACGGAGCAAACGGAGTGACTGTTGTGACTGTTGTGACTGGAGGCCGGGATAGCCAGGCAGGCCTACACAGAGGCTGGCCAAAACCTGATAAATTTGATAGCATTTTCGGTGCTGCTGGCCAAGGAATGTGCACCGGTCGCCAAGAAGCACACAGCCATGCAGCATACGTTGCCCTCTGTGTGCTGTGCCCTTGCTCATCTTCTTTCACTCAGTGGCTGCTGAGATATGGTGATATAAAGTCAGCTACCCCTTAAACCCCAGTTTTGCAGCCAAGTTGTCTTAATGCTGATATGCTGCAATTGCAACAAATCCAGGGGACACAAGCACCTGCAACTCTCAACGCAGCTACACCATACCCCTCTGCCCCCACTAGGTCACTCAGGTCGTTAAAAACATGGGCATGAGGCTGATGGCAGTCCCTCAAAGTTGTGTGCATGGGCATGTCAGCATGCTACTTGAAATTTCACTTGCTCTTCTTCACGGCCTTCTTGGCTGCCTCAGCAACCACCTCATGCTTGAAATAGAACCTATCCTCTGCTGGGAAACGTAAGCTGGGCTGCGGTTGGGCTGATCGCTGAGCTGCAACACGCAACATTGCGGCGTCGACTGTCAAGGGGACCCAGGGTTTGAAGGCTGGTTACTGCTTGCCACCCTCCATGCTGGCTGCTGCTGCTGCTAGCATGTTATCCTTGTCTGGGGGGTTTAAGCCACTTCTAGAGTGCACGCTCTTTGCAAATGCCGCCCGACATGTATTGTTATCAGTGTTTAATTATATACTTCAAGTAAATAATTATAACTAATTACCGCATGAACCCCTGGCGCCATTTCTTGCCAGGGGCCTTCCCCTTAAAGGGGTCCACTTTGCCCTTGCGCTCCGTGACCCGCTGCGTCGTCCTCACGGCTGCCAGCAGTGCTGTCTTGGTCACCCCCACACCCTGCTGCTGGGCCCCCACCACCATGTCCCTGAGCTGCTGCTCCGCTACAGCTGACAAAACTGTTGGCCGCCCCCGTTTTGCAACCACCCCACCCCTCTTGATGACCCCGTGGAGGGTGGCATAGGGGACGCTGAACTGCTGGGCCAGGGCAGCGATGGACGGCTGTGGCTGGCCCCGCTTAGGCTTGAGGTAGGCCCGAGCAGCTTCGAAGAGCCTGCTGGCTCTATCGCCTGCGCTGCTGGAAGCCTTGGTGGACTGCCCAGCAGCCCCAGTGGTCAGTTTGGTCATTGGGGTCGGTGTTGTGCGGTGGGATCTGGGCTCATGAGGCCATAGATCAACATGATCAACCCAGCCAACGCGAATTTTGCCGCAAGGCCGCGGCCTGAGCGAACGAGCAAACGGGGCGCAAAGGCTGCGCCACATCGGGCACCTACCGAGGTGTCTAGAAGGGGCTGACTCGCGCGCGTTCCGTGCTGCAGCGGTGCAAGCGGCACCTTAGTTGCCGGGAGGGTCAAAAAGTGCGTGACAGGCGGGGGCCAGATCTCAGCCGTCGGAACGTGACGCGCTGCCCCATGCTGCCCCACACCACCAATACGCACGCAAAGGACGGTGCATGGAAGGAAGCGCGCGTGTTCAAGCGCGGAACCGGGAGAACCGCCGAATCAGGCCTATCAGATTTTGGCCACCCTCTGTGTAAACGGAGCGACTGTTGCGACTGTTGTGACTGTTGCGACTGGAGGCCGGGATAGCCAGGCAGGCCTCAACGGAGCGACTGTTGCGACTGTTGTGACTGTTGTGACTAGAGGCCGGGATAGCTGGGAAGGCCTAAACGGAGCGACTGTTGTGACTGTTGTGACTGTTGCGACTGGAGGCCGGGATAGCCAGGCAGGCCTAAACGGAGCGACTGTTGCGACTGTTGTGACTGTTGCGACTGGAGGCCGGGATAGCTGGGAAGGCCTAAACGGAGCAAACGGAGTGACTGTTGTGACTGTTGTGACTGGAGGCCGGGATAGCTGGGAAGGCCTAAATGGAGCAAACGGAGTGACTGTTGTGACTGTTGCGACTGGAGGCCGGGATAGCCAGGCAGGCCTAAACGGAGCGACTGTTGCGACTGTTGTGACTGTTGTGACTGGAGGCCGGGATAGCTGGGAAGGCCTAAACGGAGCGACTGTTGCGACTGTTGTGACTGTTGCGACTGGAGGCCGGGATAGCTGGGAAGGCCTAAACGGAGCAGACGGAGTGACTGTTGTGACTGTTGCGACTGGAGGCCGGGATAGCTGGGAAGGCCTAAACGGAGCAAACGGAGTGACTGTTGTGACTGTTGTGACTGGAGGCCGGGATAGCCAGGCAGGCCTAAACGGAGCGACTGTTGCGACTGTTGTGACTGTTGCGACTGGAGGCCGGGATAGCCAGGCAGGCCTCAACGGAGCGACTGTTGCGACTGTTGTGACTGTTGTGACTAGAGGCCGGGATAGCTGGGAAGGCCTAAACGGAGCGATTGTTGTGACTGTTGTGACTATTGCGACTGGAGGCCGGGATAGCCAGGCAGGCCTAAACGGAGCGACTGTTGCGACTGTTGTGACTGTTGCGACTGGAGGCCGGGATAGCTGGGAAGGCCTAAATGGAGCAAACGGAGTGACTGTTGTGACTGTTGCGACTGGAGGCCGGGATAGCCAGGCAGGCCTAAACGGAGCGACTGTTGCGACTGTTGTGACTGTTGTGACTGGAGGCCGGGATAGCTGGGAAGGCCTAAACGGAGCGAGTGTTGCGACTGTTGTGACTGTTGCGACTGGAGGCCGGGATAGCTGGGAAGGCCTAAACGGAGCAGACGGAGTGACTGTTGTGACTGTTGCGACTGGAGGCCGGGATAGCTGGGAAGGCCTAAACGGAGCAAACGGAGTGACTGTTGTGACTGTTGTGACTGGAGGCCGGGATGGCCAGGCAGGCCTAAACGGAGCAAACGGAGTGACTGTTGTGACTGTTGTGACTGGAGGCCGGGATGGCCAGGCAGGGCCTAAACGGAGCAAACGGAGTGACTGTTGTGACTGTTGTGACTGGAGGCCGGGATGGCCAGGCATGCCTAAACGGAGCAGACGGAGTGACTGTTGTGACTGTTGTGAATGGAGGCTGGGATAGCCAGGCATGCCTAAACGGAGCGACTGTTGCGACTGTTGCCCTGCTGCTGCTGCTGCTGCTGCTGCTGCTGCTGCTGCTGCTGCTGCTGCTGCTGCTGCTTCCCCGTTGCTGCTGCTGCTGCCCTGCTGCTGCTGCTGCTGCTGCCCTCCTGCTGCTGCTGTTGCCCTGCTGCTGCTGCTGCAGCTGCCCTGCTGCTGCTGCCCTGCTGCTACTGCTGCTGCCCTGCTGCTGCTGCTGCCCTGCTGCTTCTGCTGCTGCCCTGCTGCCCTGCTGCCGCTGTCCTGCTGCCCTCCTGCTGCTGCCCTGCTGCTACTGCTGCTGCTGCTGCTGCTGCCCTGCTGCTGCTGCTGTTGCGGCCCTGCTGCTGCTGCGGCCCTGCTGCTGCTGCTGCCCTGCTGCTGCTGCTGCCCTGCTGCTGCTGCTGCCCTGCTGCTGCTGCTGCTGCTGCTTCCCCGTTGCTGCTGCTGCTGCCCTGCTGCTGCTGCTGCTGCTGCTTCCCTGTTGCTGCTGCTGCTGCTGCCCTGCTGCTGCTGCTGCTGCTGCTGCTGCTGCTGCTGCCCTGCAGCATCTGCCCTGCTGCTGCTGCTGCCCGGCTGCTGCTGCCCTGCTGCTGCTGCTGCTGCTGCTGCCCTACTGCTGCTGCTGCCCTGCTGCTGATGCTACCCCGTGCTGCTGCTCTGCTGCTGCCCTGCTGCTGCTGCTGCTGCTGCTGCCCTGCTGCCCTACTGCTGCTGCTGCCCTGCTGCTGCTGCTGCTGCTGCTGCTGCTGCCCTGCTGCTGCTGCCCTGCCGCTGCTGCTGCTGCCCTGCTGCTGCTGCTGCCCTGCTGCTGCTGCTGCTGCTGCTGCTGCCCTGCTGCTGCTGCTGCCCTGCTGCTGCTGCTGCTGCTGCTGCTGCTGCTGCTGCTGCTGCTGCTGCTGCTGCTGCTGCCCTGCTGCTGCTGCTGCTGCCCTGCTGCTGCTGCCCTGCTGCTGCTGCTGCTGCCCTGCTGCTGCTGCTGCTGCTGCTGCTGCTGCTGCTGCTGCTGCCCTGCTGCTGCTGCTGCTGCACTGCTGCTGCTGCTGCTGCCCTGCTGCTGCTGCTGCTGCCCTGCTGCTGCTGCTGCCCTGCTGCTGCTGCTGCTGCTGCTGCTGCTGCTGCTGCCCTGCTGCTGCTGCTGCTGCCCTGCTGCTGCTGCTGCTGCCCTGCCCTGCTGCTGCTGCCCTGCTGCTGCTGCCCTGCTGCTGCTGCCCTGCTGCTGCTGCTGCCCTGCTGCTGCTGCTGCTGCCCTGCTGCTGCTTCTGCTGCTGCTTCTGCTGCTGCCCTGCTGCTGCTGCTGCCCTGCTGCTGCTGCTGCTGCCCTGCTGCTGCTGCTGCTGCTGCTGCTGCTGCTGCTGCTGCTGCTGCTGCTGCTGCTGCCCTGCTGCTACTGCCCTGCTGCTACTGCCCTGCTGCTGCTGTCCTGCTGCCCTGCTGCTGCTGCCCTGCCGCTGCTGCTGCTGCCCTGCTGCTGCTGCTGCCCTGCTGCTGCTGCTGCTGCTCCTGCTGCCCTGCTGCTGCTGCTGCTGCCCTGCTGCTGCTGCTGCTGCTGCTGCTGCTGCTGCTGCTGCTGCTGCTGCTGCTGCTGCTGCTGCTGCTGCCCTGCTGCTACTGCTGCCCTGCTGCCCTACTGCTGCTGCTGCCCTGCTGCTGCTGCTGCTGCTGCCCTGCTGCTGCTGCTGCCCTGCTGCTGCTGCTGCTGCCCTGCTGCTGCTGCTGCTTCCCTGCTGCTGCTGCTGCTGCTGCTGCTGCCCTGCTGCTACTGCTGCTGTCCTGCTGCCCTGCTGCTGCTGCCCTGCTGCTGCTGCTGCTGCCCTGCTGCTGCTGCTGCTGCCCTGCTGCTGCTGCTGCTGCTGCTGCCCTGCTGCTGCTGCTGCCCTGCTGCTGCTGCTGCTGCTGCTTCCCTGCTGCTGCTGCTGCTGCTGCCCTGCTGCTGCTGCTGCTGCTTCTCCTGCTGCCCTGATGCTACTGCTGCTGTCCTGCCGCCCTGCTGCTGCTGTCCTGCTGCCCTGCTGCTGCTGCCCTGCCGCTGCTGCTGCTGCCCTGCTGCTGCTGCTGCCCTGCTGCTGCTGCTGCTGCTGCTGCCCTGCTGCTGCTGCTGCTGCTGCCCTGCTGCTGCTGCTGCTGCTGCTGCTTCTGCTGCTGCTGCTGCTGCTGCTGCTGCTGCTGCTGCTGCTGCTGCTGCTGCTGCTGCTGCTGCTGCTGCTGCTGCTGCTGCTGCTGCTGCTGCTGCTGCTGCTGCTGCCCTGCTGCTACTGCTGCCCTGCTGCTGCCCTACTGCTGCTGCTGCCCTGCTGCTGCTGCTGCTGCTGCCCTGCTGCTGCTGCTGCCCTGCTGCTGCTGCTGCTGCCCTGCTGCTGCTGCTGCTGCCCTGCTGCTGCTGCTGCTGCCCTGCTGCTGCTGCTGCTGCTGCTGCCCTGCTGCTGCTGCTGCTGCCCTGCTGCTGCTGCTGCCCTGCTGCTGCTGCTGCTGCTGCTGCTGCTGCTGCCCTGCTGCTGCTGCTGCTGCCCTGCTGCTGCTGCTGCTGCCCTGCTGCTGCTGCTGCTGCCCTGCTGCTGCTGCTGCCCTGCTGCTGCTGCTGCTGCTGCTGCTGCTGCTGCTGCTGCCCTGCTGCTGCTGCTGCCCTGCTGCTGCTGCTGCTGCTGCTGCCCTGCTGCTGCTGCTGCCCTGCTGCTGCTGCTGCTGCTGCCCTGCTGCTGCTGCTGACCTGCTGCTGCTGATGCTGCTGACCTGCTGCTGCTGCTGCCCTGCTGCCCTGCTGCTGCTGCTGCTGCTGCCCGGCTGCTGCTGCCCTGCTGCTGCTGCTGCTGCTGCTGCCCTACTGCTGCTGCTGCCCTCCTGCTGATGCTACCCCGTGCTGCTGCTCTGCTGCTGCCCTGCTGCTGCTGCTGCTGCTGCTGCCCTGCTGCCCTACTGCTGCTGCTGCTGCTGCTGCTGCCCTGCTGCTACTGCTGCTGCTGCTGCCCTGCTGCTGCTGCTGCTGCCCTGCTGCTGCTGCTGCCCTGCTGCTGCTGCTGCTGCGGCTGCCTTGCTGCTGCTGCTGCCCTGCTGCTGCTGCTGCTGCTGCTGCCCTGCTGCTGCTGCTGCTGCTGCTGCCCTGCTGCTGCTGCTGCTGCCCTGCTGCTGCCCTGCCCTGCTGCTGCTGCCCTGCTGCTGCTGCCCTGCTGCTGCTGCCCTGCTTCTGCTGCTGCCCTGCTGCTACTGCTGCTGTCCTGCTGCCCTGCTGCTGCTGTCCTGCCGCTGCTGCTGCTGCCCTGCTGCTACTGCTGCTGCTGCTGCCCTGCTGCTGCTGCTGCTGCCCTGCTGCTGCTGCTGCCCTGCTGCTGCTGCTGCTGCTGCTGCTGCCCTGCTGCTGCTGCCCTGCTGCTGCTGCTGCCCTGCTGCTGCTGCTGCTGCTGCTGCTGCTGCTGCTGCTGCTGCTGCTGCTGCTGCTGCTGCTGCCCTGCTGCTACTGCTGCTGTCCTGCTGCCCTGCTGCTGCTGTCCTGCTGCCCTGCTGCTGCTGCCCTGCCGCTGCTGCTGCTGCCCTGCTGCTGCTGCTGCCCTGCTGCTGCTGCTGCTGCTGCTGCTGCCCTGCTGCTGCTGCTGCTGCCCTGCTGCTGCTGCTGCTGCTGCTGCTGCTGCTGCTGCTGCTGCTGCTGCTGCTGCTGCTGCTGCTGCTGCCCTGCTGCTACTGCTGCCCTGCTGCCCTACTGCTGCTGCTGCCCTGCTGCTGCTGCTGCCCTGCTGCTGCTGCTGCTGCTGCTGCTGCTGCTGCTGCTGCTGCTGCTGCTGCTGCTGCTGCTGCTGCTGCTGCTGCTGCTGCTGCTGCTGCTGCTGCTGCTGCTGCCCTGCTGCTGCTGCCCTGCCGCTGCTGCTGCTGCCCTGCTGCTGCTGCTGCCCTGCTGCTGCTGCTGCTGCTCCTGCTGCCCTGCTGCTGCTGCTGCTGCCCTGCTGCTGCTGCTGCTGCTGCTGCTGCTGCTGCTGCTGCTGCTGCTGCTGCTGCTGCTGCTGCTGCTGCTGCTGCTGCTGCTGCTGCTGCTGCTGCCCTGCTGCTACTGCTGCCCTGCTGCCCTACTGCTGCTGCTGCCCTGCTGCTGCTGCTGCTGCTGCCCTGCTGCTGCTGCTGCCCTGCTGCTGCTGCTGCTGCCCTGCTGCTGCTGCTGCTTCCCTGCTGCTGCTGCTGCTGCTGCTGCTGCCCTGCTGCTACTGCTGCTGTCCTGCTGCCCTGCTGCTGCTGCCCTGCTGCTGCTGCTGCTGCCCTGCTGCTGCTGCTGCTGCCCTGCTGCTGCTGCTGCTGCTGCTGCCCTGCTGCTGCTGCTGCCCTGCTGCTGCTGCTGCTGCTGCTTCCCTGCTGCTGCTGCTGCTGCTGCCCTGCTGCTGCTGCTGCTGCTTCTCCTGCTGCCCTGATGCTACTGCTGCTGTCCTGCCGCCCTGCTGCTGCTGTCCTGCTGCCCTGCTGCTGCTGCCCTGCCGCTGCTGCTGCTGCCCTGCTGCTGCTGCTGCCCTGCTGCTGCTGCTGCTGCTGCTGCCCTGCTGCTGCTGCTGCTGCTGCTGCTGCTGCTGCTGCTGCTGCTGCTGCTGCTGCTGCTGCTGCTGCTGCTGCTGCTGCTGCTGCTGCTGCTGCTGCCCTGCTGCTACTGCTGCCCTGCTGCTGCCCTACTGCTGCTGCTGCCCTGCTGCTGCTGCTGCTGCTGCCCTGCTGCTGCTGCTGCCCTGCTGCTGCTGCTGCTGCCCTGCTGCTGCTGCTGCTGCCCTGCTGCTGCTGCTGCTGCCCTGCTGCTGCTGCTGCTGCCCTGCTGCTGCTGCTGCTGCCCTGCTGCTGCTGCTGCCCTGCTGCTGCTGCTGCTGCTGCTGCTGCTGCTGCCCTGCTGCTGCTGCTGCTGCCCTGCTGCTGCTGCTGCTGCCCTGCTGCTGCTGCTGCCCTGCTGCTGCTGCTGCTGCTGCTGCTGCCCTGCTGCTGCTGCTGCCCTGCTGCTGCTGCTGCTGCTGCTGCCCTGCTGCTGCTGCTGCCCTGCTGCTGCTGCTGCTGCTGCCCTGCTGCTGCTGCTGACCTGCTGCTGCTGCTGCTGCTGACCTGCTGCTGCTGCTGCCCTGCTGCCCTGCTGCTGCTGCTGCTGCTGCCCGGCTGCTGCTGCCCTGCTGCTGCTGCTGCTGCTGCTGCCCTACTGCTGCTGCTGCCCTCCTGCTGATGCTACCCCGTGCTGCTGCTCTGCTGCTGCCCTGCTGCTGCTGCTGCTGCTGCTGCCCTGCTGCCCTACTGCTGCTGCTGCTGCTGCTGCTGCTGCCCTGCTGCTACTGCTGCTGCTGCTGCCCTGCTGCTGCTGCTGCTGCCCTGCTGCTGCTGCTGCCCTGCTGCTGCTGCTGCTGCGGCTGCCTTGCTGCTGCTGCTGCCCTGCTGCTGCTGCTGCTGCTGCTGCCCTGCTGCTGCTGCTGCTGCTGCTGCCCTGCTGCTGCTGCTGCTGCCCTGCTGCTGCCCTGCCCTGCTGCTGCTGCCCTGCTGCTGCTGCCCTGCTGCTGCTGCCCTGCTTCTGCTGCTGCCCTGCTGCTACTGCTGCTGTCCTGCTGCCCTGCTGCTGCTGTCCTGCCGCTGCTGCTGCTGCCCTGCTGCTACTGCTGCTGCTGCTGCCCTGCTGCTGCTGCTGCTGCTGCCCTGCTGCTGCTGCTGCCCTGCTGCTGCTGCTGCTGCTGCTGCTGCCCTGCTGCTGCTGCTGCCCTGCTGCTGCTGCTGCCCTGCTGCTGCTGCTGCTGCTGCTGCTGCTGCTGCTGCTGCTGCTGCTGCTGCTGCTGCTGCTGCTGCTGCTGCTGCTGCTGCTGCTGCTGCTGCTGCTGCTGCTGCTGCTGCCCTGCTGCTACTGCTGCTGTCCTGCTGCCCTGCTGCTGCTGTCCTGCTGCCCTGCTGCTGCTGCCCTGCCGCTGCTGCTGCTGCCCTGCTGCTGCTGCTGCCCTGCTGCTGCTGCTGCTGCTGCTGCTGCCCTGCTGCTGCTGCTGCTGCCCTGCTGCTGCTGCTGCTGCTGCTGCTGCTGCTGCTGCTGCTGCTGCTGCTGCTGCTGCTGCTGCTGCTGCTGCTGCTGCTGCTGCCCTGCTGCTACTGCTGCCCTGCTGCCCTACTGCTGCTGCTGCCCTGCTGCTGCTGCTGCCCTGCTGCTGCTGCTGCTGCTGCTGCTGCTGCTGCTGCTGCTGCTGCTGCTGCTGCTGCTGCTGCTGCTGCTGCCCTGCTGCTGCTGCTGCTGCTGCCCTGCTGCTGCTGCTGCTGCTGCTGCTGCTGCTGCTGCTGCCCTGCTGCTGCTGCTGCTGCCCTGCTGCTGCTGCTGCTGCCCTGCTGCTGCTGCTGCTGCCCTGCTGCTGCTGCTGCCCTGCTGCTGCTGCTGCTGCTGCTGCTGCTGCTGCTGCTGCTGCTGCCCTGCTGCTGCTGCTGCTGCCCTGCTGCTGCTGCTGCTGCCCTGCCCTGCTGCTGCTGCCCTGCTGCTGCTGCCCTGCTGCTGCTGCCCTGCTGCTGCTGCTGCCCTGCTGCTGCTGCTGCTGCCCTGCTGCTGCTTCTGCTGCTGCTTCTGCTGCTGCCCTGCTGCTGCTGCTGCCCTGCTGCTGCTGCTGCTGCCCTGCTGCTGCTGCTGCTGCTGCTGCTGCTGCTGCTGCTGCTGCTGCTGCTGCCCTGCTGCTACTGCCCTGCTGCTACTGCCCTGCTGCTGCTGTCCTGCTGCCCTGCTGCTGCTGCCCTGCCGCTGCTGCTGCTGCCCTGCTGCTGCTGCTGCCCTGCTGCTGCTGCTGCTGCTCCTGCTGCCCTGCTGCTGCTGCTGCTGCCCTGCTGCTGCTGCTGCTGCTGCTGCTGCTGCTGCTGCTGCTGCTGCTGCTGCTGCTGCTGCTGCTGCTGCTGCTGCTGCTGCTGCTGCTGCCCTGCTGCTACTGCTGCCCTGCTGCCCTACTGCTGCTGCTGACCTGCTGCTGCTGCTGCTGCTGCCCTGCTGCTGCTGCTGCTGCCCTGCTGCTGCTGCTGCTTCCCTGCTGCTGCTGCTGCTGCTGCTGCTGCTGCCCTGCTGCTACTGCTGCTGTCCTGCTGCCCTGCTGCTGCTGCCCTGCTGCTGCTGCTGCTGCCCTGCTGCTGCTGCTGCTGCCCTGCTGCTGCTGCTGCTGCTGCTGCTGCTGCCCTGCTGCTGCTGCTGCCCTGCTGCTGCTGCTGCTGCTGCTTCCCTGCTGCTGCTGCTGCTGCTGCCCTGCTGCTGCTGCTGCTGCTTCTCCTGCTGCCCTGATGCTACTGCTGCTGTCCTGCCGCCCTGCTGCTGCTGTCCTGCTGCCCTGCTGCTGCTGCCCTGCCGCTGCTGCTGCTGCCCTGCTGCTGCTGCTGCCCTGCTGCTGCTGCTGCTGCTGCTGCCCTGCTGCTGCTGCTGCTGCTGCCCTGCTGCTGCTGCTGCTGCTGCTGCTGCTGCTGCTGCTGCTGCTGCTGCTGCTGCTGCTGCTGCTGCTGCTGCTGCTGCTGCTGCTGCTGCCCTGCTGCTACTGCTGCCCTGCTGCTGCCCTACTGCTGCTGCTGCCCTGCTGCTGCTGCTGCTGCTGCCCTGCTGCTGCTGCTGCCCTGCTGCTGCTGCTGCTGCCCTGCTGCTGCTGCTGCTGCCCTGCTGCTGCTGCTGCTGCCCTGCTGCTGCTGCTGCTGCCCTGCTGCTGCTGCTGCTGCCCTGCTGCTGCTGCTGCCCTGCTGCTGCTGCTGCTGCTGCTGCTGCTGCTGCTGCCCTGCTGCTGCTGCTGCTGCCCTGCTGCTGCTGCTGCTGCCCTGCTGCTGCTGCTGCTGCCCTGCTGCTGCTGCTGCCCTGCTGCTGCTGCTGCTGCTGCTGCTGCTGCTGCTGCCCTGCTGCTGCTGCTGCCCTGCTGCTGCTGCTGCTGCTGCTGCCCTGCTGCTGCTGCTGCCCTGCTGCTGCTGCTGCTGCTGCCCTACTGCTGCTGCTGCTCTGCTGCTGCCCTGCTGCTGCTGCTGCTGCTGCTGCCCTGCTGCCCTACTGCTGCTGCTGCTGCTGCTGCTGCCCTGCTGCTACTGCTGCTGCTGCTGCCCTGCTGCTGCTGCTGCTGCCCTGCTGCTGCTGCTGCCCTGCTGCTGCTGCTGCTGCGGCTGCCTTGCTGCTGCTGCTGCCCTGCTGCTGCTGCTGCTGCTGCTGCCCTGCTGCTGCTGCTGCTGCTGCTGCCCTGCTGCTGCTGCTGCTGCCCTGCTGCTGCCCTGCCCTGCTGCTGCTGCCCTGCTGCTGCTGCCCTGCTGCTGCTGCCCTGCTTCTGCTGCTGCCCTGCTGCTACTGCTGCTGTCCTGCTGCCCTGCTGCTGCTGTCCTGCCGCTGCTGCTGCTGCCCTGCTGCTACTGCTGCTGCTGCTGCCCTGCTGCTGCTGCTGCTGCCCTGCTGCTGCTGCTGCCCTGCTGCTGCTGCTGCTGCTGCTGCTGCCCTGCTGCTGCTGCCCTGCTGCTGCTGCTGCCCTGCTGCTGCTGCTGCTGCTGCTGCTGCTGCTGCTGCTGCTGCTGCTGCTGCTGCTGCTGCTGCTGCTGCTGCTGCTGCTGCTGCCCTGCTGCTACTGCTGCTGTCCTGCTGCCCTGCTGCTGCTGTCCTGCTGCCCTGCTGCTGCTGCCCTGCCGCTGCTGCTGCTGCCCTGCTGCTGCTGCTGCCCTGCTGCTGCTGCTGCTGCTGCTGCTGCCCTGCTGCTGCTGCTGCTGCCCTGCTGCTGCTGCTGCTGCTGCTGCTGCTGCTGCTGCTGCTGCTGCTGCTGCTGCTGCTGCTGCTGCTGCTGCTGCTGCTGCTGCTGCTGCTGCCCTGCTGCTACTGCTGCCCTGCTGCCCTACTGCTGCTGCTGCCCTGCTGCTGCTGCTGCCCTGCTGCTGCTGCTGCTGCTGCTGCTGCTGCTGCTGCTGCTGCTGCTGCTGCTGCTGCTGCTGCTGCTGCTGCTGCTGCTGCTGCTGCTGCTGCTGCCCTGCTGCTGCTGCCCTGCCGCTGCTGCTGCTGCCCTGCTGCTGCTGCTGCCCTGCTGCTGCTGCTGCTGCTCCTGCTGCCCTGCTGCTGCTGCTGCTGCCCTGCTGCTGCTGCTGCTGCTGCTGCTGCTGCTGCTGCTGCTGCTGCTGCTGCTGCTGCTGCTGCTGCTGCTGCTGCTGCCCTGCTGCTACTGCTGCCCTGCTGCCCTACTGCTGCTGCTGCCCTGCTGCTGCTGCTGCTGCTGCCCTGCTGCTGCTGCTGCCCTGCTGCTGCTGCTGCTGCCCTGCTGCTGCTGCTGCTTCCCTGCTGCTGCTGCTGCTGCTGCTGCTGCTGCCCTGCTGCTACTGCTGCTGTCCTGCTGCCCTGCTGCTGCTGCCCTGCTGCTGCTGCTGCTGCCCTGCTGCTGCTGCTGCTGCCCTGCTGCTGCTGCTGCTGCTGCTGCCCTGCTGCTGCTGCTGCCCTGCTGCTGCTGCTGCTGCTGCTTCCCTGCTGCTGCTGCTGCTGCTGCCCTGCTGCTGCTGCTGCTGCTTCTCCTGCTGCCCTGATGCTACTGCTGCTGTCCTGCCGCCCTGCTGCTGCTGTCCTGCTGCCCTGCTGCTGCTGCCCTGCCGCTGCTGCTGCTGCCCTGCTGCTGCTGCTGCCCTGCTGCTGCTGCTGCTGCTGCTGCCCTGCTGCTGCTGCTGCTGCTGCTGCTGCTGCTGCTGCTGCTGCTGCTGCTGCTGCTGCTGCTGCTGCTGCTGCTGCTGCTGCTGCTGCTGCTGCTGCTGCCTGCTGCTGCTGCCCTGCTGCTACTGCTGCCCTGCTGCTGCCCTACTGCTGCTGCTGCCCTGCTGCTGCTGCTGCTGCTGCCCTGCTGCTGCTGCTGCCCTGCTGCTGCTGCTGCTGCCCTGCTGCTGCTGCTGCTGCCCTGCTGCTGCTGCTGCTGCCCTGCTGCTGCTGCTGCTGCCCTGCTGCTGCTGCTGCTGCCCTGCTGCTGCTGCTGCCCTGCTGCTGCTGCTGCTGCTGCTGCTGCTGCTGCCCTGCTGCTGCTGCTGCTGCCCTGCTGCTGCTGCTGCTGCCCTGCTGCTGCTGCTGCCCTGCTGCTGCTGCTGCTGCTGCTGCTGCTGCTGCTGCTGCCCTGCTGCTGCTGCTGCCCTGCTGCTGCTGCTGCTGCTGCTGCCCTGCTGCTGCTGCTGCCCTGCTGCTGCTGCTGCTGCTGCCCTGCTGCTGCTGCTGACCTGCTGCTGCTGCTGCTGCTGACCTGCTGCTGCTGCTGCCCTGCTGCCCTGCTGCTGCTGCTGCTGCTGCCCGGCTGCTGCTGCCCTGCTGCTGCTGCTGCTGCTGCTGCCCTACTGCTGCTGCTGCCCTCCTGCTGATGCTACCCCGTGCTGCTGCTCTGCTGCTGCCCTGCTGCTGCTGCTGCTGCTGCTGCCCTGCTGCCCTACTGCTGCTGCTGCTGCTGCTGCTGCCCTGCTGCTACTGCTGCTGCTGCTGCCCTGCTGCTGCTGCTGCTGCCCTGCTGCTGCTGCTGCCCTGCTGCTGCTGCTGCTGCGGCTGCCTTGCTGCTGCTGCTGCCCTGCTGCTGCTGCTGCTGCTGCTGCCCTGCTGCTGCTGCTGCTGCTGCTGCCCTGCTGCTGCTGCTGCCCTGCTGCTGCCCTGCCCTGCTGCTGCTGCCCTGCTGCTGCTGCCCTGCTGCTGCTGCCCTGCTTCTGCTGCTGCCCTGCTGCTACTGCTGCTGTCCTGCTGCCCTGCTGCTGCTGTCCTGCCGCTGCTGCTGCTGCCCTGCTGCTACTGCTGCTGCTGCTGCCCTGCTGCTGCTGCTGCTGCCCTGCTGCTGCTGCTGCCCTGCTGCTGCTGCTGCTGCTGCTGCTGCCCTGCTGCTGCTGCTGCCCTGCTGCTGCTGCTGCCCTGCTGCTGCTGCTGCTGCTGCTGCTGCTGCTGCTGCTGCTGCTGCTGCTGCTGCTGCTGCTGCTGCTGCTGCTGCTGCTGCCCTGCTGCTGCTGCTGCCCTGCTGCTGCTGCTGCTGCTGCTGCTGCCCTGCTGCTACTGCTGCTGTCCTGCTGCCCTGCTGCTGCTGTCCTGCTGCCCTGCTGCTGCTGCCCTGCCGCTGCTGCTGCTGCCCTGCTGCTGCTGCTGCCCTGCTGCTGCTGCTGCTGCTGCTGCTGCCCTGCTGCTGCTGCTGCTGCCCTGCTGCTGCTGCTGCTGCTGCTGCTGCTGCTGCTGCTGCTGCTGCTGCTGCTGCTGCTGCTGCTGCTGCTGCTGCTGCTGCTGCTGCTGCTGCTGCTGCTGCTGCTGCCCTGCTGCTACTGCTGCCCTGCTGCCCTACTGCTGCTGCTGCCCTGCTGCTGCTGCTGCCCTGCTGCTGCTGCTGCTGCTGCTGCTGCTGCTGCTGCTGCTGCTGCTGCTGCTGCTGCTGCTGCTGCTGCTGCCCTGCTGCTGCTGCCCTGCTGCTACTGCTGCCCTGCTGCTGCTGCTGTTGCCCTGCTGCTGCTGCTGCTGCTGCTGCTGCCCTGCTGCTGCTGCCCTCCTGCTACTGCTGCTGCCCTGCTGCTGCTGCTGCCCTGCTGCTGCTGCTGCTGCTGCTGCTGCTGCCCTGCTGCTGCCCTGCTGCTGCTCTGCTGCTGCTGCTGCTCTGCTGCTGCCCTGCTATGTTCTTATCCGTGGTTGGTTTATATGAATTGCGGTGAAGGTGTACAAGTCCGGTGAAGAAGACATATTGCAGCTGTAACTAGACAGTGCGGTGTCAAACCTAACCCTAGCCCAAACCCTAACCCTAACCCTAACCCTAACCCTAACCCTAACCCTAACCCTAACCCTAACCCTAACCCTAACCCTAACCCTAACCCTAACCCTAACCCTAACCCTAACCCTAACCCAACCCTAGCCCTAACCCAACCCTAGTTTCAACCTGAACCTACCCCATAGCAGTAGCTACCCAACTCCAGTAGCTGGCCAACCCCAGTAGCTGCCCAACACCATTTTGTCTGCTTGCTGTCAGCTGCTGCCTGCTACCTAATGCCTACTTACCTAATACCTAATACCTAATACCTAATGCCTAATACCTACTTGCTGCAAGGCAATTTTTGTTGCATGTTGGTGAAGTATCTGTACATACATACAAATCGGCCAGCAGCAGGCCATAGCATCTGCCCCCTAGCCTTTGTAAATTGATAGTCTTGGCATGGGGTATGGGGGAATACTGTCATGGGATTGGGCTAGCATGCCCCATGATGCGCAAACACTACACTTGGTTAAAACTAACCGTCAGTAATAATGTTCCCATACTCCCAATCATTGCTATGATGGTTGCAGGTGGGCGCTGAAACGAGCACATTTGCACCCGGAGATCACAAAAGTTCTGTACGCAAGCGAAGCATGCGGTGGACCGCTTCCATTTCATTCACAACCACAAGGGAATCTGGTGTGATGCAATGGTCAACCCTCTTCGCCTACACGAGTTGCAGGGCGTCAATACCGAGGTGGGTCACAAAAAAAGCAATTTTGTATGGGATAATCTAACCCTGGCACGCCATAAGTAAGTCGCGTGTTTTTATGATCGCAGGTCTGTGAGCAACGTTTCAAGCACATCAACAAGTACGGGCCTTTGTTGCGTCACATGAAGTCGGAGCGGTTTCAATGGACATTAGGGACTATTGTGCACTTGGACCACAAAGTGAGAATGCTTGGGTTGTTAGGGGTTCTTCCACCTCTTGCTAGCTAGTGAGTGGGTGACACTGATTGTCAAAGGCACTGAACGTATTGTCGTTGAACGAACTGTTGATATGATATGTCTGGACTGCTTCGGTCGTTCCAGTCGCTCCAGTCACTCCATTTGCTCCGATTAGACATTTAAGTCCAATCTGCAGCCATCGGACAGTTTGAACGGACTGCTGAGAAAGTACCGTCTTGACTGCTCCGGTCGCTCCAGTCACAACAGTCACTCCGTTACTCCGATTGCTCCGATTAGACATTAAAGGCCAACCTGCACCAGTCGGACCGTTTGAACGGACTGCTACGACGATATCGTCTTGACTGCTCCGGTCGCTCCAGTCGCTCCAGTCACAACAGTCACAACAGTCACTCCGTTTGCTCCGATTATACATTCAAGGCCAACCTGCACCAGTCGGACCGTTTGAACGGACTGCTAGGACGATATCGTCTTGACTGCTCCGGTCGCTCCAGTCGCTCCGGTCGCTCCAGTCACTCCGGTCCCTCCGTTTGCTCCGGTCACAGCTCGAGCACCCGTCAGACCGTTCAAACGGCCCGTCGTCGAGCTTGACGCTGTCCTCAAACGGAGCGTTTCTCAATGGTGCCAGTCGCACCGTTTTGACGCCGCGTTCATGGCTGCTCCAGTCACGAACGGTACCGTCGACCGGTCAAAACGGTACCGGTACCCGTCAAAACGGAGGTATACTGCCAGCTTCTGCCTGCCACCTGCTCAGTTGCCACCTGCCACCTGCTCAGTTGCCATGTGGCAGCTGCTCAGTTGCCACCTGCCACCTGCTCAGTTGCCACCTGCCACCTGCTCAGTTGCCATGTGGCAGCTGCTCAGTTGCCACCCTACACCTGCTCAGTTGCCTTGTTGCAACTGCTCAGTTGCCACCTGCCACCTGCTCAGTTTTCATGTAACAACTGCTCAGTTGCCACCTGCCACCTGCTCAGTTGCCATGTGGCAGCTGCGCAGTTTCACCTGCCACCTGCTCTGCTTCCATGTGGCAACTGCGCAGTTTCCACATGGCACCTGCTCTGTTTCCATGTGGCAACTGCGCAGTTTTATTATGGCACCTGCTCTGTTTCATGTGGCTCCTGCTCTCTTACAATTACAACGTATTGTACTATTGCTATCTTTTGCTGACAACTTAGTGCTTTACAATATAGTGCTGACAACATAGTACTGCATTATAGTGCTTCTCAAATCATCTTGGACTGCCCTGTGCTTGTGCTTTGGCTGTACTCAATTCATGTGTGGTGATAATGCCACTGCCATTGTCCATTGGCATCTGGCAGCTATGTGAAGTGAGGGTGACTCCCGCGCTTCCTTCCAAGGCAGAGGGGTGGGGTGGGGTAGGTGGGGTGGCAAGGCGAGGGGAGGAGGGGTTATTGGTGGTGGTGGTGGGAGGGCGGGCGGGGCATGGCGCGAGGAGAGATGTGGAGAAGGGAGGGGAGGGTGATAAATTGGGAGGGGAGGGTGGGGAAGGGAGGGGAGGGTGATAGACTGGAAGGTGGTAGTATGGTGGGTATGGGAAAGGAGAAGGGGGGTGGGGGGGAGGGAGAAGGGAGGTAGGTGTGACTGTAAAACCTGCAGCAAACAAACGGCATGCCAGCGGTGAGGGGAGGCGATAACGATTAACGAACAAGGAGGTAGCCACTCACCGCTCACTCCATGCTGCTCCATGATGACTTCTTAATAATGACTTTTTACCATGCTCTTACTAATCTCCAAACCCGGCCTCCTAGATGCCTTGGGCCACCTGCCTCCTGGCTGCTCATGGTGGGGACGTCAGGGGGGAGGTGACGGGGAGTGTGATGAGGGGAGGGGAGGGTGATAGACTGGAAGGTGGTAGTACATGGTGGTAGCACCTGATGGGTATGGGAAAGGAGAAGGAGGATGGGGGGGGGGGAAGGAGTACTAAGTGCGACCGTCAGACCTGCAGCAAGCACATGGCAAACCAGAGGTGAGGCTGGGTGATCAGTGATCACTATTCAGCGAAGGGGTCAGCACTCACCGCTCACTCCATGCTGCTCATATTCCTAGGGCCAGGCAGATGGGAGAGTAGGAGGGGGGGGAGGAGAGGCGTCTCCCTAGCCCTAGCTAACCCCTAGCACCGCTCCTGGCTGCCGTTGGGAGACAGGCAGAGAGGCGGGGTTATTGATAGGGAGGAGGCGGGAAGGAAAGGTGGATCCATTAGACCTGCGGCAAGCAAGGGGCGTGGTGACATTTTAGTCGGGATTATTAGCTGCAACACACTAGCAGGGAGCTCGCTACTCACCGGCTAGGAACTGGCAAGGTACTCACCGTAATGGGGCAGCAGGCAGGCAGTACATAGACCCGACCTAACCTGATGCGCAGCTGGGAGGGGCAGGCCTGGGAAGGGCTGGGAGGGGAGGGGCTGGGCAATATCTGCGGCAAGGGTGGGACAATGAAGGAGGGTCAATGAAGGGGTGTCAATGAAGGAGGGCTAAGTAATGAGACAATGGAGCAGATAATGGAGTGGGACAACGCCAATGATCAGCAAGGGGTAGCTGCGTGGCGCTGTGTGCACGCGGCTTGCACGCACGCGACTACACCTCGCAAGATTGCCAGGCCGCGTTGGCGGAGTATTGTTGTGGCTAGGTTGCTTGGCTACGTGGCTAGGTTGCGAGGCAGCTACGGTGCTGCCGGCTAGGAGCTTTAGGCCAGATTGCAGGGCTGCATTGTTGCGAAGCAGGCTGGCGGAGTTTTGCTGAGTGGCGAGTTGGTGTGTGGCTGGGTTGCGAGGCAGCTACGGGGTTACCTGGCTCGGAGCTTCAGGCTAGTTTGCGGCTGCGTTGTTGGCCGGCTGAGAAGCTAGCTGCGAGGCTGGCTGCGAGGCTGGTTGCGAGGCTGGCTGCGAGGCTGGCTGGGACGCTGGTACCTAGCACACCTCCTTTGCGCGCTTCAAAATCGGCATCATGGAGTTATGAATAACTTTCCTGAGCTCAGAATCGCGGCAAGCCTGCAACACAACTAGCTCGCCGCCGTCTTGCCTGGGGCCACGGCCCATAGACCACACAGCCTCGACTAGCCATTGAGCGCCCCGCGACAAGGCATCCCCGCAGCTGCCCAGCCTTGCATCTATCTCTAGGCACCACGCAAAGCATCCTTTCAGGATGATCTGGACTTGCAACCACGCAACCTCTGTCCAACCTCGCAGCCACACAGATAGCTTCATAGCCAGCGCAGCCCCGCAGCGCTACGCAGCCACCCTCGCCGCCAGCGTCACCAATGCAGCCATGCAACTTTCTCTGCTTGTGCAGGTGCGGCAGTGCAATGATGACGACCACCACCTCGTTACCTTCCCCTGCAGGTGGGTTGTGTTGCCTTGTACTAACAAGGTGGTTGCATAGGCATAGAGCAACAACATGTAAGGACACAGCAAGGAGCAAGGAGGAGGAGGTTAGTACGAGCACGGTAGGGGCAAGGCAAGAGCCACCAATAAGTGATCATGGAGCAGCATGGAGTGAGCGGTGAGTGCTGACCCCCTTGCTGATTAGTGGCCCTGATTACCTAGTTTCACCTCTGCTTTGCCGTGTGTTTGCTGCAGCCAGGAGGCGCAGCTAGGAGGCGCAACAAAGGGGAGCAGCCAGGAGCAGCCAAGGGGAACACCCCACCCCACCCCACCCCACCCCACCCCACCAGGACCCCACCCCACCCCATGCCCCTCGCCACTTACCACCCCTACCATGCCTTGCAATCTGGAGCAAGCCCCACCACCCTTCCCCCCACCACCACAACCACCACCTCCCAAGCCAATACTAGCAGCCAGAGCAGCAGCCAGGAGAGGCAGCTAGGTGGCATGTGGTGCAAGGCATAAGTTGTCAGGAGCTAGCTGCCATATGGCCAGAGCCAATACAAGGAGCCAGCAAGGCGCATTGCGCAGCACGGAGCACCAAGGCGTAAGCGGTGAGTGGTTTGCCCTTGCCTTACAGTGTCCACTATTATCCAGCCTAACCAATAGCGCGCACTGTATTTGCTGCAGGTCCGATGGTAACTCTCAGTACCTCACCTTTCCCCCTCTCCCTTCCCTTCCCCCCATCCCCCACCCCACCCCACCACACCCTCCTCCTACTTCCCCCTTCCCCCTCGCCTTCTACTCCCTGGCATCGCAGCCACCTACCCTTCCCTCCCTACCCTTCCCAGCAGCCAAGAGCAGACCTTCTCCTACCTACCTTGGCACCTTGGCATCACTACCACCACCTTCCCACCTCCACACTGAGCAGGTGGCAGGTGACAACTGAGCAGTTGCCATATGGCAACTGAGCAGGTGGCATGTTGCAACTGAGCAGTTGCAGTTTGGCAACTGAGCAGGTGGCAGTTGACAACTGAGCAGTTGCCACATGGCAACTGAGCAGGTGGCAGGTGACAACTGAGCAGTTGGCATATAGCAACTGAGCAGGTGGCAGGTCGCAACTGAGCAGTTGCTATGTGGCAACTGAGCAGGTGGCAGGTTGCAACTGAGCAGTTGGCATATAGCAACTGAGCAGGTGGCAAGTTGCAACTGAGCAGTTGGCATATAGCAACTGAGCAGGTGGCATGTAGCAACTGAGCAGTTGGCATGTAGCAACTGAGCAGGTGGCAGGTGGCAACTGAGCAGGTGGCAGGTGGCAACTGAGCAGGTGGCAGGTTGCAACTGAGCAGTTGGCATATAGCAACTGAGCAGGTGGCAAGTTGCAACTGAGCAGTTGGCATATAGCAATTGAGCAGGTGGCATGTAGCAACTGAGCAGGTGGCATGTAGCAACTGAGCAGTTGGCATGTAGCAACTGAGCAGGTGGCATGTAGCAACTGAGCAGGTGGCATGTAGCAACTGAGCAGGTAGCATGTAGCAACTGAGCAGGTGGCATGTGGCAACTGAGCAGGTGGCAGGTTGCAACTGAGCAGTTGCCATATGGCAACTGAGCAGGTGGCATGTTGCAACTGAGCAGTTGCAGTTTGGCTACTGAGCAGGTGGCAGTTGACAACTGAGCAGTTGCCACATGGCAACTGAGCATGTGGCAGGTGACAACTGAGCAGTTGGCATATAGCAACTGAGCAGGTGGCAGGTTGCAACTGAGCAGTTGCTATGTGGCAACTGAGCAGGTGGCAGGTTGCAACTGAGCAGTAGCCACATGACAACAGAGCAGTAGCCACATGGCAACAGAGCAGTAGCAACATGGCGAGCAGAAGGGTGCTGGGGAAGGGGTGGGGGGGAGGCTCCACAGGCTAAGCGCCACAAGGGACAGTAGTGAGGGGTTGAGTATGGCACCAGCAGATCAATAGCCATTGCACATCATCACGACTTGCACCGCAAGGCACACATAGGCAGGTGTGCGTCATGTTGTTGTTGCTGCTCAAGTTGCCTTGTGTGGTGCTGTTGGTGTGGTGGTGGGAGGCCAGCTGGTCATGATGTCGTTGCCTCTCATGATGTTGTCGTTGTTCATGTCTTTGATGCTGGTAAATGAGCCTGATGACGAGTGTAAGGTCCACACAGTGTAAGAGTCCAACCTACAGTAATAGTAAGTATCCCGTCTTCTGGTTATGATTATATTAATTAAGATGAGCCATTGAGATGAGCCTTAGACACAGGCAACATGAGTTAAGGTTTACACGGTCTTAACCAAGTGTAAACATAGGCTTGAGGCATCAACCTAGCCATGCATCAACACAACAACCTGAAACAACCGTAGGTTGACCATCAACATCAGCAATTACCGCTGTCACAACGACCCACAGAACAAACGATAGAGAAATGAAGGGAAGTTGTGCAACAGCGTTGCCCCAGAGCATGGTACACAAACGCAGAAACACAATGACGTTGCAAGGAAATATTCGCACAAGAAAGAAAGAAAATATAATGCACCTTGCGGGTGTCGAACCCGTGTCCCCTCGCAAAAGGCAATTATCAGTTGCTATTGAACCTCAATCGACAAAAACTGCTTCTAGATAACTTGGTGATCTATATTAGCTATATAGCAATGTGCAGTTGCGCAGTTGCCATTGTCAGCTGCGCAGTTGCCATTGCCAGCTGCGCAGTTGCCATTGTCAGCTGCGCAGTTGCCATTGTCAGCTGCGCAGTTGCCATTGCCAGCTGCGCAGTTGCCATTGCCAGCTGCGCAGTTGCCATTGTCAGCTGCGCAGTTGCCATTGTCAGCTGCGCAGTTGCCATTGCCAGCTGCGCAGTTGCCATTGCCAGCTGCGCAGTTGCCATTGACAGCTGCGCAGTTTTTATGGGCAACTGCGCAGTTTCCATGGGCAACTGCGCAGTTTTCATGGGCAACTGCGCAGTTTCCATGGGCAACTGCGCAGTTTTCATGGGCAATTGCGCAGTAGCCATGGAAAACTGCGCAGTTGCCATGTTAACCCTAACCCTAACCCTAACCCTAACCCTAACCCTAACCCTAACCCTAACCCTAACCCTAACCCTAACCCTGCTAATTCCTGTGAGTGTACCTTCAGATACAAGGAGTGGAGGAAGCTAACAGCAAGCTGGACGCTGCTGCATACTTTCCCTCGCCACACTCTATTGAGGATGAATGGCGACGTACCCCCGCATGCAATTCAGGTGTTTTACAACGCCCCCGCATGCCAAGACACCTTGAGGGCTAGGACAGCAACAGCCAATGATGACGGGCCTGTTATGACCTTTGACGCTGTCGTTAGCAACAATCCAGTAACTCTCTTGATTGACTCAGGTGCCACCCACTGCTTTGTGAGCAAAACATTGACTGCAAGGCTCAACTTGCGTGCCAGGGATGATAAGCAACCTGTAGTGTTAGCTGATGGTTCACATGGTGAGACCCAAGGCATATGCTCAATAAAATTCAAGTTGCAAGGTGTCATTAAGACATGCTCGTGCTTTGTAATTGACATGCCCCTCAACTGTGACATCATCCTTGGAGACGAGTTTCTTTTGGCCCACAAAGCCGTGATCGATTACGGCGCGCGAACATGCACAATCGCTGGCCCGTACAATCGACGCGCTGTGCTAAAACCAAGAACAGTAACCACCCAAGCCAATACCATCGGTTTGTCGTGCATCACTCTAAGCAGAGCCAAACGTGATATGCGAAAGGGTGCAAAAGCGGCCCTGATCCATGTCTCAGCTGCAAACGCAACACCGGCTGCACCTAAAGCCGCTAAAGAACACGAATGCAGTGCCCCTATCAAGGCTATGATCAAACAATATGCACAAGTCTTTGACGACCTGCAAGGGCTCCCCCCAGAACGGAACATTGCTCACACAATCCCGTTGGAGCCTGGAGCCAAACCGCCGTTTCGGCCCATGTATCGCATGTCGCCAGCGGAACTCTCAGAGGTCGAAAAGCAAATCAAAGAGCTTCTTGCTCTTGGTCTTATCGAACCTAGCTCCTCACCTTACGGCGCCCCTGTCCTGTTTGTGACAAAAGCAGATGGGTCACTCCGTATGTGCATTGACTATAGGGCACTCAACAAGGTGACTATCAAAAATAAGTACCCTTTGCCCCGAATAGATCAACTCATTGATCGCCTGCATGGAGCCACCGTGTTCAGCAGGCTCGACCTGCAATCAGGCTACCATCAAATCCGCATCACTCCTGAAGACGTTCCCAAATCGGCCTTTCGCACGCCGTTCGGACATTATCAGTTCAAAGTCTTAAGCTTCGGCTTGACTAATGCACCTGCTACATTTCAAGCGGTGATGAACGATATCTTCAGAGAGCACAACAAATTCGTTGTGGTCTACCTTGATGACATCTTAGTGTTCAGCAAGGATAAAACCGAGCATGCAAAACACTTGGAGGTTGTTTTCAAACTCCTCTTACAAAACCAGTTATATGCTAAGCTCAAAAAGTGCGAATTCGAACGAGCCGAGCTGAAATTCCTCGGTCACCTTGTAGGTGTAAAAGGCATTCGTCCTGACCCTGCAAAAATTCAGAGCATTGTAGACTGGCCACCACTCACAGATGTGGCGTCCGTCCGCTCATTCGTTGGACTTGCAACCTATTTTCGCACCTTCATACAAGTTTTTGCCAAACTAGTTGCACCACTAACAAACCTCACCAAGACTCACGTCCAATGGTGTTGGGATGACAGTTGTGAGGCTGCATTTCGAGGTGTTAAGCATGCCTTGTCCAACGCTCCAGTGTTAGCACTGCCAGACTTCTCCAAGCAGTTCCAAGTGATCTGTGATGCATCCGTGACCGGAATCGGCGCTGTGCTTATGCAAGATGGTCATCCAATTGCTTTTGAAAGCAGACGCTTGATACCGGCAGAGGTGAATTACACCACAGGAGAGCAGGAGCTCTTGGCAGTCGTCCATGCCTTAAAGACATGGCGATGCTATTTGGAGGGGGTGGAGTTCAAGGTGATCACAGATCATAACCCACTCATCTACATAAACACCCAACCAAACCTCTCGAGAAGACAAACCAGGTGGTCAGAGTACCTACAAAGGTTTAAGCAACTCACTTGGGAGTACAAATCCGGACGGATGAACGTTGCTGATCCCTTGTCCCGGTATCCACCAAACAAGACAGCAGCAGTGCTCATGGCCGTGACACGCAGCAAGACTGGCAAGTCACCAGCACCTAAACCTGCTGAGGTGGTTAAACAACTTGAGCCAAAGAAACGGACACGAACGGGAAGAAAGCCCCAAGAGGCTCCCGCCGTTTTGGAGGAAACACATCCCGACCCTGATGAGTTACAAGACACTATCGCCACTATCCAATCAGGATATCGGCAAGATCCGTGGTTTGAGGATGCACGCAACCTCACAGACCTGCGCTTGTGTGAAAACTCACTACTGTGGTATCATGGCTCCCGAGTCGTGGTCCCGAACTTAGAAGGCGTCAAGAGGGCTCTCTTGTATGAACTTCATGACACCCCAATGAGCGGGCATGGAGGGATTGCAAAGACATACAAGGCTGTATCAGATAGATTCTGGTGGCCTGGCATGCACAATTACGTGGCAGACTATGTGAAACGATGCCACGTGTGCCAACGCAATAAAAGCAGCACCCAGAAGCCGGCCGGACTAATGGTGCCATTGCAAATGCCCAAAGCCCCATGGGATAGTGTAAGCATGGACTTCGTGGTTAAGCTGCCCAAGACGGTAGCAGGACACGACTCCATCCTCGTGATTGTGGATAGGCTGACCAAAATGGTGCACCTGGCCCCCACCGTCGAGAAGGTCAATGGAGAAGACGTGGCACGTCTCTTCTACGACAATGTCTTCAAGCTGCATGGCATGCCCCTTGAGATCATATCAGATAGGGACCCTCGTTTCCGAGGTCAGTTCTTCTCAGGACTGTGCGACATCATGCAAACCAAGCAATGCTTGTCCACCGCGTTTCATCCTCAGTCAGACGGCCAGACTGAAAGAATGAACAAGGTGATGGAAGACATGTTACGGCACTACGTCGGAGTCGAGTACGTGGATTGGGATAAATTCCTGTCCTCAGCCGAGTTTGCAATCAACAACTCGTACAACTCCTCCATTGGGACAACCCCCTTTCGCTTGAACAACGTAAAGGACCCAAACGTGCCGATAACCTTAAAGCTCGACGCCACGACAAACAATGCCGCCCAAAACTTTGCCAGAGTCATGAAAGACAACCTGGAGAAGGCTAAGCTCGCATTAGACGCGGCTCGTAAACGTCAAAAGGCCTATTATGACCTCATGCACAGGGACGAAAACGAGATTGTCGTGGGCAGTGAAGTGCTGCTTCGAACGAAGCACTTAAAGTTCAAGAATCCGGGGTCCCCGAAGCTATTACCCCTGTACATTGGGCCCTTCCAAGTCACACAGAAAGTGAATGACGTGGCCTTCAGGATGATTCTCCTCATCAAGCTGGCCACGGAGGATGGCAGCGAGGGTGACCGTCCGGCTGCTGCAGCACTCAGCCGGCTGGCAACGTGGCAACAGTCAGGTGTGGTGTTGTTCTCGCGCACCAGCATGTCAGCTGTGTACTTCGCCCCTCAGCTGACTATGGACCCAGTCAGGTGGTCGCAGCAGCATGGACACTTCGCCCCGGAACTGCAGACCGTGGCTCAACGGGTGTTGTGCATCCCCGCCACAGCTACTGCGAATGAGCGGGTCTTCAGTGCCTTCCGCCACGTGTGGAGTGACAAGCGCGCCAGCCTGATCCTGGGACGCATGTGGGTCATGGCCTACATCTATGAGTGGGAGGAGTACGAGAGGTGGATGCGCAAGACCCCGCAGGACCAGGACCACGATCAGGACTAGGACTAGGATCAGGAGGTGAGCCAAAGTAGCATTGGTGAGCCAAAGAGGCATCCTATCACACTGTGCCATCTACCTGGTTGTGCCACCTACTTCATGTCGTGCAGGTGCTGGATGGCAGCTGGCACAACGCTGACGTCAGTGGCGCACGACATGGGCGCCGATTCATTGCATGCATGACTTCATCGCATGCATGAGAAGGGGAGGGTTTGGGGGGTTAGCAGCCCAGCAGCTCAGCAGGTGCTGTCACAGTGCAGACCTGCTTAGGCACGTGGTTGAAAGAGACGTTGTGCAGATGGTTGGGTGTAACGTGCTTAGTACTAAACACTCGGAAGCAGATAGGCTCGATGAGTCAACAAAGTTGGAGGAAACAGGTGAAGCAGGGTTTGAGGAAGCAGGGAAGGCGGAAGGGGAGAAGCGTAAAAGATGGCCCGCATGCTTGCATGGGCCCCCTTACGGCGGAACTTACAGATCGGTTAGGCGGAACTTACGCGTGTGCTTACTGAGCTACGGTAAGTAATGTAAGCGTATCCGTAACCCGTAACCCCGTATCGCACAGCCCTGGGTCCCTCCTTCCGCCCCGCCCCGCCCCGCCTCGCCCCGCCCCGCCCCGCCCCGCCCCGCCCCGCCCCGCCCCGCCCCGCCCCGCCCCGCCCCGCCCCGCCCCGCCCCGCCCCGCCCCGCCCCGCCCCGCCCCGCCCCGCCCCGCCCCGCCCCGCCCCGCCCCGCCCCGCCCCGCCCCGCCCCGCCCCGCCCCGCCCCGCCCCGCCCCGCCCCGCCCCGCCCCGCCCCCCCGCCCCGCCCCGCCCCGCCCCGCCCCGCCCCGCCCCGCCCCGCCCCGCCCCGCCCCGCCCCGCCCCGCCCCGCCCCGCCCCGCCCCGCCCCGCCCCGCCCCGCCCCGCCCCGCCCCGCCCCGCCCCGCCCCGCCCCGCCCCGCCCCGCCCCGCCCCGCCCCGCCCCGCCCCGCCCCGCCCCGCCCCGCCCCGCCCCGCCCCGCCCCGCCCCGCCCCGCCCCGCCCCGCCCCGCCCCGCCCCGCCCCGCCCCGCCCCGCCCCGCCCCGCCCCGCCCCGCCCCGCCCCGCCCCGCCCCGCCCCGCCCCGCCCCGCCCCGCCCCGCCCCGCCCCGCCCCGCCCCGCCCCGCCCCGCCCCGCCCCGCCCCGCCCCGCCCCGCCCCGCCCCGCCCCGCCCCGCCCCGCCCCGCCCCGCCCCGCCCCGCCCCGCCCCGCCCCGCCCCGCCCCGCCCCGCCCCGCCCCGCCCCGCCCCGCCCCGCCCCGCCCCGCCCCGCCCCGCCCCGCCCCGCCCCGCCCCGCCCCGCCCCGCCCCGCCCCGCCCCGCCCCGCCCCGCCCCGCCCCGCCCCGCCCCGCCCCGCCCCGCCCCGCCCCGCCCCGCCCCGCCCCGCCCCGCCCCGCCCCGCCCCGCCCCGCCCCGCCCCGCCCCGCCCCGCCCCGCCCCGCCCCGCCCCGCCCCGCCCCGCCCCGCCCCGCCCCGCCCCGCCCCGCCCCGCCCCGCCCCGCCCCGCCCCGCCCCGCCCCGCCCCGCCCCGCCCCGCCCCGCCCCGCCCCGCCCCGCCCCGCCCCGCCCCGCCCCGCCCCGCCCCGCCCCGCCCCGCCCCGCCCCGCCCCGCCCCGCCCCGCCCCGCCCCGCCCCGCCCCGCCCCGCCCCGCCCCGCCCCGCCCCGCCCCGCCCCGCCCCGCCCCGCCCCGCCCCGCCCCGCCCCGCCCCGCCCCGCCCCGCCCCGCCCCGCCCCGCCCCGCCCCGCCCCGCCCCGCCCCGCCCCGCCCCGCCCCGCCCCGCCCCGCCCCGCCCCGCCCCGCCCCACCCCTGCCCTGCCTTTAGGTGTGTGGAAGTGCAGGCTGCATGTAGCAGCAGGCTGTCGGTGTGCTGCAGTGCATGAGCAGCAGCAGCAGCAGCAGCAGCAGGAGCAGGCTGTAGTGCATGAGCTGCAGAGCAAGGACAGCAGCAGTAGCAGGCTGTGCGTTTGTAGCAGTGCAGTTAGCAGCAGGCTGCAGGTGTGTTGCAGTGCATGAGCACCACCAGCTGGAGCAGCAGCAGGCGGCAGTGCATGTGACGCAGTGCATGAGCAGCAGCAGGCTGTAGTGCATGAGAAGCTGTGCAAGGACAGCAGCAGCAGCAGGCTGTAGGTGTGTGGCAGTGCAGGCTGCAGGTAGCAGCAGGCTGTAGGTGTGCTGCAGTGCATGAGCAGCAGCAGCAGGCTCCAGTGCATGTGTTTTAGTGCATGAGCAGCAACAGCAGCAGGCTGTAGTGCATGAGCAGCAGCGCATGAGCAGCAGCAGCAGCAGGTTGTAGGTGTGTTGTGCATGAGCAGCAGCAAGAGCAGCAGGCTGTAGTGCATGAACAGTGCATAAACAGCAGTAGCAGGCTGTAGGTGTGTGGCAATGCAGGCTGCAGGCACAATCTTACAAAGCTGTGCCATGCACAAGTCTGAAGTCCGCACAAGTCAGAGCCAGGTCTTACAATGCAAATGTTAGCAAACAAGTGTTAGCAAACAAACAAGTGTGAGCAAGCAATCAGTAAACGAGGCGTGAATCAGTTGAGGCAGTTGCGACTTTGCCCACATCCCGAATGAGCGCAATTGCAATGCAAACCAGCACGTCAATACAAGCATACTGAATTGAACTGATACCATCGCTGGACTACCGTGCCTTAACCGTGCCTTGTCGGAGTTGCAACGAAGGTGAGGGTTAGCGCAGCCGAGAAGCTGCGAGCGATACTTATAGGTTGGTGGATAGCAGCAGCCCTTCACAGGAGACGTGGGTTCTCTGTCTTGCAGGTTGGCTCGCGAAATACCCGGTCGCGCCTACAGATTGTCAAGCAGTTTTTTCCCAGGCGCAGCAAGGGTGAGTACAGGATTAAGCAGCAGCTGCGTTGTAGCACGACCTCTACATACTTTGTAGGTTGGTCAAGGCTTGTGCTGACTTGTGCCCAAGGAACCATCCGTTCATTTTGCTGGGACGTCAACCACACGCAACGCGCACATTCCATGCATTGCTGGTAATGAATCGCTTGTCGTGTTGTGCAGATGGTAGAAGTCGTGACAGTGTACAAGCAAGGGACCGAGACACCGCTAGACACCTTTGAACTCCCAGCAAAATGTGCAGAAGCATGGGAGGCTATGACAACGTTGTATGGTGCTGGCGTGCTGAAGTGGACAAACGAGGGTCTGACCATGACATTATCCAAGTCCAGACCCGATCTTCCATCTACAGGCAAACTTGAATGGCACCAGCCTCCATCTGGTAAGCTGATTCAATGTGCACTTAGCGAAGTGGCACATGAGCGTGCATACTGGCCAGGACATGGTAGCTCATATTGGAACAAAAGGCGATATGTGTGGTGTGTGTGTGGGCTGGTTGTGCACTGCATTCCTTATGTGCACACATCTCAACACATGTGACACATAGCAACGTAGCAGCAGAGCGTACAAAGCTATTGGTATCTTTCCATGCACACACTGGCATGAACACTTGAAACATGTCACCACACATGCACAGCAACAACATTTGAATCATGCACAGCAACAGCTTCAATCACATTGCATCCCGTCCAACGCATGGGTGTTTGTGTGTGATGCAAGAGAGCGCCAAGCGTGTGGTGTGTGTGATGTCAGCAGCTCTCCACACTGATATCCACCTTCAGATGTGCATGTATGGATTGCGGCATTGGTGCATGTTGACCAATCAATTATTTGTGTTTGTCTTGATGTGCTTACAGTGGCGGCGCCAGCTCAGGCGGCTGCAGGTGGGTTGGATGTGTGGGCAGATGTGTGGAGTAGTGCAGTGCAGCTTAGATTGGAATTAAGTTTGTGTTGTGGGTTCAATCACATCCCAGGACAGGAAGTCATTTTGAGTCCATAGGCATCGGGTCAGCCTATTGTGTCACATGCAAATGACCCCGTGTGCGTTTGCAGGCGCCCAGCATCTGGGTCAAAGCACATTCCGCCGAGGCATCACACAACTTGAAGCGACAATAGAGGCATCCAGCACACAACAGAGCGAGGCTATTGCGCGCATTCAGAACGAGTTGGCAGACGTCAGAAGGCAGATGAAAGATGGTACGTGCATCGGGTCACAGGGTTGCACTGTTAGGCAGCAATAATGTAAGACTTGCCTGTGTCATTTCTACGAAAACCTAACACTTGTGTCTCGGTGGACTGGTGTGGCTAGTCATGCACACTGGTACAAGCTGGAACTTGCAGCTAGTGAGTTTTATTAGCACACACAGCAGCAGCAACAGAATGCAACTGCAAACTGCAATTCACAGGGCGAGGTCTTGCATTCTTTTGGGAACAAGCAACATACAGCGCAGATGCACCACATCTTGATTCTTGTTCACCGCCTGTGCAGGGCCAATGCACCTCAAGGCTCATTGAGGTTGTCCCTTGTGTCTACAGGTGCGCTACCCAAATGGTGGGTTCTGGGGCTGCGGTTGACCTTCGTCAACGCTGGCCCATTAGCCTGCGTGGCATATCAGTTGACTGTGGAGGAGCAAGGGACGTCAGTGTGGGCTACAAGCATGTATAGCTTGCTGTCACAAGCTGTGCAAATGATTCTTATGGTCGTTGCTATGTGTTCTTTCTTTTCCCTCCGGTTCCGAGCAGGATGCTTCAATATGGGCTACAGGTGCAGGGCAGTAGAGTATGGTCACCGGCAACACGTTCTTGACTTAGCACAGAGCATTTCTAGTTGGGAATCGATACAGCTTGTCTGCTTGTCAAGGAAGCAACGCGACTACGAAGATTTGCTGCAAATTGAAAGCAACAGCAACTGGCAGGCACTAGGCACAAATGCTCATGCAGCCCGCATTGTGTGGCAGACACTTTCACAGTTAAGTTGACCACACTAAAGAACACTCCATCTTGCGTCTCTCCGTATGCCTTTTATTATTTTATTGATAGCACAATGTACAAGGCACCGAGTGTGCCCCAAGAGCTGCATGTTGTCCGCACAACCACGTCCTTCGATGCTTGTAACTGTGCCTTGCTTGCGCTTACTTCTCACATAGTTGGCTGATGTGTCACGTCCAAGCAGCACGGGGAAGGCAGCTGATCAGCTCATATTTAGGGAGCGGTTACTTAATTAAGTTTAATTAAGCGTCATATTAAGTATTAGGTGGCTTACTACCACTTAATATTAAGCGCTGGTAACTCTCTTTTTCTAACCCTCTCGCTCTACCCTTCGTGGCTCTACCCCTTGCTTGATGTAACCCCACTGCGGGCCCGCGGCGTGGTCCTGCCTAAAAAGTGCATCGACCCCTTTACTGGGTACGCGATAGCTATTCCTCACTACACGCACAAGCACACAATCGTTTAGTGTTTGCTCGCGGTATTACCATTTGTGCACTACTAGAGAGCAACTTTGCTCAACTCGCATCGTTTGTGCTTAAGAACCACACCATTGGCCTTTGCTGGGTACGCAGATGCAACACCAACCAAATCGCGTCTTTGTGCAACTTGGTCGCGGTCCACTGCGGGGCCGGGCCCCAGCGACCCAGTCATAGCCGTTTTGCTGTAATACAGCTGTTCCGGAGCCACTACGGCTTGTTGGCATATGTTGCTGCCTGCCCGCGTGCCTGCCGGCTGAAAGTGCCAATGTGAGGCGATTACGGTTGCGACCCGTGCGCTGGGGTCGCACAGCTGCACTCATAGCAGTGTGGGTCAAAAGAAGCCACTTAATACACTTAAGGAACTTAATACGACCGGCCTTAATTTAATTAAGCTATTAAGTTAATATTAAGCGGAGGAACCGCACCCTACTCATATTGTAATCAGTTGCCATCAAACTACAAAGAAATTGCACAGCAGCATGTGCGATTTGAAAAGGCAGTCAGTGTTTCCTGTGTCACAAGAAGAAGAAGAAGACTACTCCGGCGGAGCCGGCGTGTATTAAGGGAGGAGCTACCGCCTGGGGCGCGGCCTGCTCCCACCACCTGACCTGGATGTGAAGAAACCCTTCAGCCCCCATCCTTGACACCTGCCCTGAGTCTGTAGCTGGTTCTTGCTATGCTATGTGAGCTTATGACCGCATGTCTAGTCAGTTTATTCAGCAGTTTAGTGGTGTTGGTTTGCGTGATGCCGATGGCTTCCATGTGTATCTTGGTATGTGTGTTGTAAGTGATGCCGCCTATTCCCAGTAGAATGGGTCTAACTGTGACTGTGTGTCCTGCTGCTATGATGGCTTCTGCCATGGCACCGTGTTGTGTGGTAGCGTTGTCTAGCTGTTCGGCCCATCTCGAGTCAGCACAGTACTTGATTTCCAGCAGGGTGACGTGTTTGATTGACTCGTTCGATCCCTTTTGCTCTGCTCCCGTGTGATGTGCTGCGGTAGGCGCCTGAAGCGAGGGTCGAGCAGTGCTGCCAAGTATTGGGCAGCACTAGCACCGTATTGCATGCGCTTGTTGTACTTCTGAAGGACTGTCAAGGCAAAACTGCTGCTGCCACCAGGCTGCTGACCCACCAAGCCTTTGGTGCTGCTGCCACTAGGCTGCTGGCCCACCAAGCCTGTGGTGCTGCTGCCACCAGGCTGCTGGCCCACCAAGTTGTTGTTGCGCTGCTGTCAGCCCTGGGCGCAGAAAGTTGGCATCTGTGACTGAGGATGGCAGCGAGGGTGACCGTCCGGCTGCTGCAGCACTTAGCCGGCTGGCAACGTGGCAACAGGCAGGTGTGGTGTTGTTCTCGCGCACCAGCATGTCAGCTGTGTACTTCGCCCCTCAGCTGACTATGGACCCAGTCAGGTGGTGGCAGCAGCATGGACACTTCGCCCCGGAACTGCAGACCGTGGCTCAACGGGTGTTGTGCATCCCCGCCACAGCTACTGCGAATGAGCGGGTCTTCAGTGCCTTCAGCCACGTGTGGAGTGACAAGCGCGCCAGCCTGATCCTGGGACGCATGTGGGTCATGGCCTACATCTATGAGTGGGAGGAGTACGAGAGGTGGATGCGCAAGACCCCGCAGGTGCAGGACCACGATCAGGACTAGGACTAGGATCAGGAGGTGAGCCAAAGTAGCATTGGTGAGCCAAAGAGGCATCCTATCACACTGTGCCATCTACCAGGTTGTGCCACCTACTTCATGTCGTGCAGGTGCTGGATGGCAGCTGGCACAACGCTGACGTCAGTGGCGCACGACATGGGCGCCGATTCATTGCATGCATGACGTCATCGCATGCATGAGAAGGGGAGGGTTTGGGGGGTTAGCAGCCCAGCAGCTCAGCAGGTGCTGTCACAGTGCAGACCTGCTTAGGCACGTGGTTGAAAGAGACGTTGTGCAGATGGTTGGGTGTAACGTGCTTAGTACTAAACACTCGGAAGCAGATAGGCTCGATGAGTCAACAAAGTTGGAGGAAACAGGTGAAGCAGGGTTTGAGGAAGCAGGGAAGGCGGAAGGGGAGAAGCGTAAAAGATGGCCCGCATGCTTGCATGGGCCCCCTTACGGCGGAACTTACAGATCGGTTAGGCGGAACTTACGCGTGTGCTTACTGAGCTACGGTAAGTAATGTAAGCGTATCCGTAACCCGTAACCCCGTATGCAGGCTGCATGTAGCAGCAGGCTGTCGGTGTGCTGCAGTGCATGAGCAGCAGCAGCAGCAGCAGCAGCAGGAGCAGGCTGTAGTGCATGAGCTGCAGAGCAAGGACAGCAGCAGTAGCAGGCTGTGCGTTTGTAGCAGTGCAGTTAGCAGCAGGCTGCAGGTGTGTTGCAGTGCATGAGCACCACCAGCTGGAGCAGCAGCAGGCGGCAGTGCATGTGACGCAGTGCATGAGCAGCAGCAGGCTGTAGTGCATGAGAAGCTGTGCAAGGACAGCAGCAGCAGCAGGCTGTAGGTGTGTGGCAGTGCAGGCTGCAGGTAGCAGCAGGCTGTAGGTGTGCTGCAGTGCATGAGCAGCAGCAGCAGGCTCCAGTGCATGTGTTTTAGTGCATGAGCAGCAACAGCAGCAGGCTGTAGTGCATGAGCAGCAGCGCATGAGCAGCAGCAGCAGCAGGTTGTAGGTGTGTTGTGCATGAGCAGCAGCAAGAGCAGCAGGCTGTAGTGCATGAACAGTGCATAAACAGCAGTAGCAGGCTGTAGGTGTGTGGCAATGCAGGCTGCAGGCACAATCTTACAAAGCTGTGCCATGCACAAGTCTGAAGTCCGCACAAGTCAGAGCCAGGTCTTACAATGCAAATGTTAGCAAACAAGTGTTAGCAAACAAACAAGTGTGAGCAAGCAATCAGTAAACGAGGCGTGAATCAGTTGAGACAGTTGCGACTTTGCCCACATCCCGAATGAGCGCAATTGCAATGCAAACCAGCACGTCAATACAAGCATACTGAATTGAACTGATACCATCGCTGGACTACCGTGCCTTAACCGTGCCTTGTCGGAGTTGCAACGAAGGTGAGGGTTAGCGCAGCCGAGAAGCTGCGAGCGATACTTATAGGTTGGTGGATAGCAGCAGCCCTTCACAGGAGACGTGGGTTCTCTGTCTTGCAGGTTGGCTCGCGAAATACCCGGTCGCGCCTACAGATTGTCAAGCAGTTTTTTCCCAGGCGCAGCAAGGGTGAGTACAGGATTAAGCAGCAGCTGCGTTGTAGCACGACCTCTACATACTTTGTAGGTTGGTCAAGGCTTGTGCTGACTTGTGCCCAAGGAACCATCCGTTCATTTTGCTGGGACGTCAACCACACGCAACGCGCACATTCCATGCATTGCTGGTAATGAATCGCTTGTCGTGTTGTGCAGATGGTAGAAGTCGTGACAGTGTACAAGCAAGGGACCGAGACACCGCTAGACACCTTTGAACTCCCAGCAAAATGTGCAGAAGCATGGGAGGCTATGACAACGTTGTATGGTGCTGGCGTGCTGAAGTGGACAAACGAGGGTCTGACCATGACATTATCCAAGTCCAGACCCGATCTTCCATCTACAGGCAAACTTGAATGGCACCAGCCTCCATCTGGTAAGCTGATTCAATGTGCACTTAGCGAAGTGGCACATGAGCGTGCATACTGGCCAGGACATGGTAGCTCATATTGGAACAAAAGGCGATATGTGTGGTGTGTGTGTGGGCTGGTTGTGCACTGCATTCCTTATGTGCACACATCTCAACACATGTGACACATAGCAACGTAGCAGCAGAGCGTACAAAGCTATTGGTATCTTTCCATGCACACACTGGCATGAACACTTGAAACATGTCACCACACATGCACAGCAACAACATTTGAATCATGCACAGCAACAGCTTCAATCACATTGCATCCCGTCCAACGCATGGGTGTTTGTGTGTGATGCAAGAGAGCGCCAAGCGTGTGGTGTGTGTGATGTCAGCAGCTCTCCACACTGATATCCACCTTCAGATGTGCATGTATGGATTGCGGCATTGGTGCATGTTGACCAATCAATTATTTGTGTTTGTCTTGATGTGCTTACAGTGGCGGCGCCAGCTCAGGCGGCTGCAGGTGGGTTGGATGTGTGGGCAGATGTGTGGAGTAGTGCAGTGCAGCTTAGATTGGAATTAAGTTTGTGTTGTGGGTTCAATCACATCCCAGGACAGGAAGTCATTTTGAGTCCATAGGCATCGGGTCAGCCTATTGTGTCACATGCAAATGACCCCGTGTGCGTTTGCAGGCGCCCAGCATCTGGGTCAAAGCACATTCCGCCGAGGCATCACACAACTTGAAGCGACAATAGAGGCATCCAGCACACAACAGAGCGAGGCTATTGCGCGCATTCAGAACGAGTTGGCAGACGTCAGAAGGCAGATGAAAGATGGTACGTGCATCGGGTCACAGGGTTGCACTGTTAGGCAGCAATAATGTAAGACTTGCCTGTGTCATTTCTACGAAAACCTAACACTTGTGTCTCGGTGGACTGGTGTGGCTAGTCATGCACACTGGTACAAGCTGGAACTTGCAGCTAGTGAGTTTTATTAGCACACACAGCAGCAGCAACAGAATGCAACTGCAAACTGCAATTCACAGGGCGAGGTCTTGCATTCTTTTGGGAACAAGCAACATACAGCGCAGATGCACCACATCTTGATTCTTGTTCACCGCCTGTGCAGGGCCAATGCACCTCAAGGCTCATTGAGGTTGTCCCTTGTGTCTACAGGTGCGCTACCCAAATGGTGGGTTCTGGGGCTGCGGTTGACCTTCGTCAACGCTGGCCCATTAGCCTGCGTGGCATATCAGTTGACTGTGGAGGAGCAAGGGACGTCAGTGTGGGCTACAAGCATGTATAGCTTGCTGTCACAAGCTGTGCAAATGATTCTTATGGTCGTTGCTATGTGTTCTTTCTTTTCCCTCCGGTTCCGAGCAGGATGCTTCAATATGGGCTACAGGTGCAGGGCAGTAGAGTATGGTCACCGGCAACACGTTCTTGACTTAGCACAGAGCATTTCTAGTTGGGAATCGATACAGCTTGTCTGCTTGTCAAGGAAGCAACGCGACTACGAAGATTTGCTGCAAATTGAAAGCAACAGCAACTGGCAGGCACTAGGCACAAATGCTCATGCAGCCCGCATTGTGTGGCAGACACTTTCACAGTTAAGTTGACCACACTAAAGAACACTCCATCTTGCGTCTCTCCGTATGCCTTTTAATTGATAGATGATGATGAAATGCATGGCGTCATCCACTACCCCCTCTGTGCATCTGGTGCATGTGCGATCAATGAAAGTTACCCCCTCAAACCGAGCCTTCTCCACCCCCAGACCGCTGTTGCCTAACCTGAACCTAGTCAAGCTCGTGCGGACTTCTGTAGATAGCTGTCTGTTAAGCAGGTGTGGTGCCATGTGATTGATGCCAATGCCGTCCCCATGCTTGAACCATGCAGCATACGAACATCTCTCCCGATGCACCGTCTCAGGCAATCTAGGGTCTCCCTCAAACCCAACCCAACGCCTCCCCCACCTCTCGAGCCACTTCACTTCCATAGCCTTGGTGCCTAGGACCATGTCCGGGCTCAAGGTGAACTCACCCCCCATCAGCTCTCTGGCGGCAAGCTGGAACTGAGCACTCCAGCTGGCCTGGCAACCCCTGCCTAACTCCACATCTGCCTTGATGACCCTCATTAGCAGGTCACTGTGGGATAGTTTGGCAGTGTTCCAGAACTTGCATGCAGCCCTAAGCCAGTAAAGTTGGAGGGGCAGCTGCCCCAACTCATGCAGCACCATCAGGCCTGACACTGAGCCACGTACCCTGGCAGCAAACCTGAGAAAGCTGAGCATGCGTGTTTGCACTGGGTTGGAGAGCTGCATACCGTGTCCAAGGAAGGCAGTGCCCCATACCTGGCTGCCATACAGCCCTAAGGGGAGCACAAACGCTCTAATGAGGTGACACAGGGCATAGGGATCATGCAGGACCCCATACTCTCTAGCACGCTTGCACGCCTGGCGCATGGCGAGGAACATGCCAGCCCTCATATGAGTGGCAGCAAAAGCAGGGGTGGCGCTGGGGTTGAAGTGCATGCCTAAGTACTTGAACTCTCTCACCACAGGCAGGATCTCATGCTTGTACCGAATGCTAGGTGCTGCTGTTTGTGAGTTGCCATTGAAGACCATCACCTTTGACTTGCCCACATTGACTGTAAGGTGTTTCCTGTCTGCAAAGCCTTGAAGCTGGCAGACCAGCCGCTGCAGCCCGTGGGGCGAGGTGCTCACCAGGGTCAGGTCATCAGCATACATGAAGTGGGTGACAGGTGTGCCTTGCACCCTCACAGCATCAACAGGACCCAGGAACTCCTTACTAATGTCGTGAACATAGAGAGCAAACAGGAGTGGGTTGATGGGGCAGCCTTGCTTGACACCTTGGTCCGGAATCACTAAGGGGGTGCGGTGGGGGCCATCTATCAGCACATAGCTATCATCCCTATACAGACCCTCCAGGCAGGCAAGCAAGGGCTGTGGCAGCTTCACCCCAACCCGTAAGTGCTCCCACAATTGTTGTCGAGGTATGTGGTCATAGGCCTGTTTGAAGTCAATGAAGGCAGTGTAAAGCTTGCGGTGCTTGGCATCTGCGCTAGCCTTTTGAGCGTGGACAAGATGGCGCAGAATGAACATGGGTTGCATGGTGCTGCGTCCCGGGATGAACCCAAACTGCTCAGCTGGCAGCACTTTGTGTGTCATGCACCAGGCAGTCAGCACGTGCCGCAAGACGTTAGCATACAGGCGGTACAACACACTACTCACAGCAAGCATTCTGTACTTGTTGGGGTCTGTGGGGTCTGTGTCCTTGAAGAGGGGGCTGATCCTAGCTACCTTCCAAGCCACAGGGATATTCCCAGTGCGCATCATGCTGTGAAACCATGTGGCAAGCAGAGGGAGCAACAAGTATGTGGTAACACCCTCCTCAACTGTGCGGGCGTG
>JASKMD010000026.1:11568933-11571433 GCA_030144725.1 Haematococcus lacustris | reverse complement strand
GGTGGGGTGGGGTGGTTGGGATGGAGTGGCACTTGCCTGGCAAGGTGAGCAGAGGGGGCACGCTATGGTACACTTTTCGTGCTCCTACTGCATGCAAACAACAATAGATGGGCATGGCTCAAGGGTGAGGTGGTGGCTGCCATGCCCGGTGAGGTGGCGCGGTGAGGTGCCCAGTGAGGTGCCCAGTGAGGTGCGGTGAGGTGCCCGGTGAGGTGGCGCGGTGAGGTGGTGGCTGCCATGCCCGCGTGAAGGAAAGGGAACTGAAAGGGAGGGGAAGGGGATATGGGGAGTAGCTGCCTTCGGACTGCTCGTACAGTGCGCATAGGGGGTCATAGGGGGCCATAGACGACATAGGCGCACGGGTTGTGAGATGTAGCAGAAGCAGCAGCAGCACTCACCACTGCCTGCTCCAGGTGACTGTAACGGTGTAGATAGAGGTGGTGGTCGGGGGGGCTGCGCTGGAAGATCAGGTTGGGCACTGTGTGCTGGCCACTTACCGGTAGCCACCAGCCACCACTCACTAGCAGGGAGCAGGGAGCGAAAGGGTCAGGAAGAAGGGGGCTTCGATGTCAAGGGTGGGGTAGGAGGGTGGGTGTTGTGTGTGACCGTCAGACCTGTAGCAAACACGGGGCATGCTAGCGGTCAGGCATAGTAATGAGGGACACTGAAAGGCTGGGTGCTAGCCACTGGGGCTGGCAGTGGGTGGGGCATGGTGCTGGCAGGGCTGGCAGGGCTGGCAGTGGGTGGGAGGAGGAGGGACAGGGCTGGGAGGGTTGGGAGGAGGGACAGGGCTGGGAGGGTTGGGTGGAGGAGGGGCAGGGCTAGGAGGGGCAGGTCAGGGCTGGGAGGGGCTAGGAGGGGCAGGTCAGGGCAAGGCTGGGCTGGGCTGGGAGGGGCAGGGCTGGGCTGGGCTGGGCTGCGCCGGTCGGGCTGGCCGACGGGGCGTGTCCTCACCTTTCTGAGTTGTTGGTCTCCCCTTCAGCTGTTAGTGTGGATGGCCTGCAAGTATAGGCACACACAACAAAGTTATGACCAAGATGATGAGGCTGGGAAGGGAGGGGCAGGGCTGGGAGGGGAGGGTTGCGTCCGGGCTGCGGCGGCGAGGGGAGGGGCTGGGCGGCTATGTTCTGTAGGCTATGCTAGGACTCCTAGTATTCTCCTAGCATATTTCTGTAGGCTATGCTAGGACTCCTAGTAGCTAGCACATGTTGTGCATGTGACAATTGTCCACTAACACTTCAGGGTGCAGTCCCTAACATGGTTGGGTGCAGTCCCTAACATGTTTGGGTGCTGTCCCTAACATGTTTGGGTCACTACCCTAACCTGACCCTAACCTTGTCTTGTTAGGTTGCTAACTCTAACAAGTTAGGGTTAGCTCCCTAACATGGTAGGGTCAGCATGCTCACGTTAGTCTTGACCCTACGGCGTTAGTGCCTAGCTAATACCCTAACCATCTCACCTTTTGCTGGCCTGCCCTGCACCTAGCTCAGCTCCACGTGTGCCGTCTTGCTGTCCTTGAGCTTCGCGTTGTCCCGTCGTGGCCCGCGGGGTGAGCAGTCCTGCGAGTGCGGGCAATGGGCAACAATATTAGTTTAGTTACGGGATAGCCCCGATAGCTGGGGCTAGCCCTATGCGATCCCTCCAAGGCGTGCTATTCAAGGCAAATTGTGGCTGCCAAGACTGTTTGCGGGGCTGGCTCACCTCGTTTCTGCTCCGCTCCACCTGGCCTTGGTCCTAGCCGCCCACCTTGCTCCTTGGCGTCCCAGCTGGGCTCCATCTTTGGTGTTGACCGCAGCGGTTACGGGGTCGCGACTGCTAGCTGTTCCATGGCTGCTGTGTGCGGATGTGTTGTTTGAGTGCAGCGCGTGCTAGCAAACTCTGTTGCTGGCTCGGCCTGGATGTTTTATTGGAAATGTGTGACCACCTCGCGGCTTGCAGTTGCGCAAATATTTAAACGGCGGGGTGTTTGACTGCGCAGCTGGGTGGCATCCCTAGTGTATCGCGAATTCCGACTGCGCAACGCCTAGTCTTGGCACGATCCGAGGTGGTGAGCGAGGCGCAAGCCGAAATCCAGCTGAGGCAGCCCCCATGCACTGCAAAAATTCAAAACAGCAGCAGCGTGTGTATGCTCTTGGCCCTAGCCCACCCGGTGCACGTGTGCTGCTGCAGGAATGGCACAACAATTACTAGCCCCATTACAGCAACATCAGTGGTGGTACAAGAGGGTGCCACAGAGGTGCAAGCAGCTAGGGGAGTGTGATGGGCAGGAGGCTGGGCTGCTGCTGCCCAAGATGAGACAAGCACTGCAAGCAGCATCCCGAGCAGCAGGGGCAGCTGGGGCAGGTGGGGCAGGAGGTGGGGTTGCAACACCCCCAGTGGCTGTGCTAGACCCAGCCATTGGCACCTTCCCCTTGGACCCTAGGCTGAGCATTGAGCAGTTTGGGGATAGGGTGTTGTCTAGGCTGCACCAATGCCTAACACCTAAAGGACAAGCCCAAGG
>JASKMD010000026.1:11541433-11563933 GCA_030144725.1 Haematococcus lacustris | reverse complement strand
CTTTTGTCAGGAGGCCAACTGTGCGACCCGACTCGTCGTGGACCGTTACGTGTTGCACTAAGTCGTGCCGTGGCATAATGGGCTCCCCCGTGCTGAGGCTCATCGCGGGGTCGGTCATGTGGGGGTGAAGTTGGAGGAGGGTTTCGCAATTGCCCGTCCCGACGATGTCCGTCTGCGGGTTGATGGGGTAGGTGTGGAAGGTGGCCTTCGAGTGCAGGTTGGTGCACCGGGGTAGCCAGGTGTGCGGGTCCGGTAGTCCCTGTCGGGTGTGGGCCGGCAGGTGCGTGTCGGGCCTCGCGTGTCTGGCCTCTTGTATCTGCCTGTTTTCCTCGTCGTAGTCGTTGCGCTTTGCTATGTAGTCCAGGTGTGCCGTGATGAGCGGCGCCGGTTCAAGAGTGGGGTGCCAGTGTACTCGTATGAGGTCCGAGTGCGCTGACTGACGCATGGTAGTCTTGAAGTCATTGCTGCCGAACTTGCATATAGGGCACAACCAGTATCCTGGTTCCTTGTGTCCTGACAGGTGGGCTTCCTCAAGGCAGGCTGGGTGGTAGGCCCTCTTGCAGTTGTGGCACGTTGGGCTGTCTCCTCTTGGTAGCCAGCACAGCTCACAGGTGCACACGTCCTTAGCCTCTTCCCTGCTGATGGTCTCTATGTGTGTGGGTGTATAGCCTTCTTCTGCACATAGTGGTAATGCCCATCTATCTATGACTGTGGGCTTCCAATGCACCTTGTAGTAGTTTTCCTTGTTGATGCCGTCCCATTGCCAGCCATCTATGCTGGTAATGGCCTCTTGGTGGCCGTACATGGCCCCTAGTATGCAGCCTAGGTTCTTGGGTTTACAACGGCAGGCTTTATCCACCTTCCAGCTGGAGAGCCCTGGGAGGTCAAGGCCTACTATGCGCACTATATCCTGCGGGATGGATTGGGTCTGTCTGCCCTCATTGTTCCGTTTCGTGCCCGCCTTGGGTAGAGTGGGCTTCGTCGGGGGCGGTTGTGTTGCTCGTTGCTCTCGTTTCAGCAGTCGTGAGCTCGTCCTAGTGGCATCATGGACTGCGGGTGCCGCTGCGGCCCGGTCCGCCGTTGCTGGTTGCGTTGCGTGCATGACCGCATATGCTTTCATGTCCATATAGCGAATTCTGGTGTCTGGCACTGCGGGTGTGGGCGCAAGTTCCGTGAGGCCCGCGGCCCATGTTGTGATTTTGCGTTGGTTGGGCGGGAGGTCGAGTGACGTGTTGCGGCTGTCTCGGATGGCACGCGTTGCGGTCGCGTCTGGGCATGAGGGTTGGGCCGCCATGGCCGCAAGTTTGTTGAGGGCGATGATGTGCTTCTGCTTGACCTTTTTTCCGTACTTCGATGTGAGCATGCTACCGGTGATGATGTGTGTGTTGCCCTCGCAGCTGAGCTCAGATGCGTGAGTGATGCCTAGGCTTTTGAGGCAGGTGATGCTGGCGCTGACGACATCGTGTGCATTAGAACTGCTGGCTTGTGTGATGAGGCGGCCTAGTGTTTGGCATTCCTTGGGGTAGAGGGGTAGTCCCCCTTCCGTGGCTGACAGCCCGGCTAGTGAGGTGTAGACTAGTTGCCTTGCCCTGAGGGTATGGTGGAAGAGGGTGAGCATGCGGTGTCCTTGAGTGTTGGCCTGGGTATTGAGCCATGTGATTTGTTTGTGTAACATGCTCCTTGAGATGTGGGCGTGCGTCACATCTGTGGACTGGAGGCTGTGTGTGAGGGCTGTCGTGTTGCGAGCGTGATATTCCTGGGCTGTGGAGCTGATGCCCATGCCTAGTTTCCCGGCGTCTTCTCTGACGATGGCGTTGGGCGTTCCCAGGGGGAGTCTGAGTTTAAGCTTTACGCATTGATTAATGGACCTGTCATATAGCTCAAGGTCCCCGGGGGTGCAGGGCACGGCGCAGAAGCTGTAGGCTAGGCTGGGTATGATGGCCGTGCGGATGATGTGTATGGCCTGTCTAGCACTAGCGAAAGAACGTCTGAGTCTCTCTAGTTTGTGGCGGAGTTGGGTAATCATAGCTGTGTGTTGTGGTTTCCAGTCCAGCGTCATGGTGATGAGCACACCCAGGTAGGTGAAGGGTGAGGTCGGGCGGTGGTATGTGACGGGTTTCCCTTGTAAGCTTACAGTTTGGAGTTGTTGGCGGGCCCACTTATCCGCTTCGGCCGCGTTGCTGCACATGCCGGTTTCGATCGAGTGATGGAGCGCCGCTGTTGCGAGGGTTTTACTGTGTGAGATGATGAGGTGACCCCAGTCCGAGAAGGCTGAGAGTTTGTCCGCTTGGCAGCGGAGGTTGCGGAGTGTGTTGCAGAGGATTGCTATGTCGTCGGCATAGTCAATGCTGCTGACAGTGGCGCGTTCCCCGCTGTCAGCCGTCGCGGATTTGAATTTATAGCCCCTCGCACCCACCTGCAGCCAGCGCAGTAGGGGTTCGATATAGATGAGGAACAGGAAGGGTGAGAGTGAGTCGCCCTGGATGGTGCCCCGGTCCACGGGTACCGGGTCAGTGGGGCCGTAGGGAGTTCTGAAGCGCGTCGTAGCGCCCGTGTATAGGTCCTTCACTGCGTCCGTCGCGTCCGTGGGGAAGCCTAGGTCGTGCATGATCCATAGTAGTTTGTCCTGGCAGGTGGTGTTGAACGCACTGGTGAAGTCGACCAGGAGCGCGTAGATATCTGCCTTAGCCAGCTTAGCATCTTCAAGGGCCATGACAAGCATCTGTAGTTGTTGTGTAGTGTTCCTATGGGAGCGGAACCCAGCTTGGTTCTTGCTGAGCATCCCATTGGCTTCAGCATACTCAGAAAGTATCTTAGTTATGAGGCTGGTCCACAGCTTGTAGACGGTGTTGGCTAGGCCCACAGGCCTGTAGGAGTTAAGGTCCGTTTCTTGTCCTTTGTCTTTGTAGAGCAGGCATGTGTCACTGGTCTTCCACGTGGTTGGTGTGCAGCCTGTAGCCCACATGGTGATGAACAGCTGGTGTATGGTGTCCCTCATCTCCCACGGCAGCATCTTGATGATCTCGTTCTCAATGCCGTCCGGTCCTGGGGCTTTGCCCCCTGACAGCCTACTGAGGCATTCCTGGAAGCCTGCCTTGTCCATGATGGCTGTGTGTAGCCAATGTACGTTTTGGCAGGTGTGCATCGTGAAAGGGTCGTCTGCTTTGGCGCGGGCCCACGGGTAGTTTCGAGTCTGCGTGTTTGTGTAGTTGCCAGTTTTGGGGGTCGGCGGCGCCAGCTTCGTTCCATAGGCCTCGGTAATTATCCGGTTCAGGTCGGCCGGGGCCGTGTGTATCTTGTTGGTGATGGGGTCGGCTAGCGCTTGCAGGCCTTTGTGATCAGTGCGGGACGGGCGTAGGATGTATTTGTTCGCTTTCTTAGGCTGGGTGCTTATTAGTTGTTGCATTCTGATACGGGCTTGGGCGATGGCGAGTGCGGAGTCGTCGTCGTCTAGCTTGTGAATTTGGTCGCGGTACGAGTTGGTCAGCTGGGCGAGCGCGGCCTGCACGTGATTTTCGGTTGTGTCGTCGCCCTGGCGCGCTTGCACCGCCTCCCTCGTTTCCGCATTTGTCGTATCTGTCTCTGGGATTAATTCATCGATGGTTGGGTGCACGTTGTTTTGTTTAAAAAACACTCTAGCCTTCCGGCTGAGTTCTCTGGTGGTTTTGAGCTTTTTGCCTAGTGCCTGTCTAATCCTGCACATGGTCCTGCGTTGGTAGTGTTGGCCTCCCCTTGTTAGGGTCTTAGTATTGCAAGTCTTAATAGCTGTCGTCCTGCAGGTTTGCAGTAGGGTTGTGAGCATGGTAGCTGCGGTGTCTATAGCTTCCCTGGCTGGAAGGCCTGCTACCAACGTTAGGCGCTGTGGTTGTTGTGGGTTGGCCTTGTCGATTGTGGCCAGGAAGTGGATAGCATCGGTGTACATGGGAGCAAGGTATGCTGTCAAGTGTGCATGCAGTTGTGGGGCACCTGAGCTGGGTTGTTGCACTGCCAGGCGGTAGGCTTCCCTGTCCTTATTGGTAATGGGGGTGGTGAGGATGGTGTGGCTGTGCTTCGGTGGTTTGTGTGGGGCTGCCAGGTCTATGCCCAGGCGGGCTGTATTCAGTGTGGCGGTGAGTGGCCTGTGGTCGCTCAGATAGGCGTTGGTATCGACGTGCGTGCGGTGCTCAGGGCCGTGTCTTGCGTCGCGCGTCAGTATGGCGTCGATGCGGCTGTTGCAGTGCGGTTGTTGGTAGGTCCAGGCCCGGTCGCCGGAGTCAGCTTCGGACAGGCGCATCTCTGTGGCGAACTCCCTCATCATGGTGTCTTGTGTGTATTCGGTGTGTTCGGAGCGATCCTCTGTTTTCATCGTGGCGTTGATATCTCCCGCCAGGATGAGTGAGCCGGGCAGGTGCCCAGTGGTTGTTCGTATATGCTCTTGCATCTTTCTCCTTAGTGGGATCGCGTCGTCGTTGTTCCCCGAGGGCCAGTACGTGGCGACGAGTGTGAGCTCTTCGCTTTGCCGTTGGCGGAGGCTTAGGATGACGCAGCGGGTGTTTACATCCGCATCTGTGCACGGTTGCATCATGGTAGCTTGCATCTGGATGGCTAGATCATGTCTGATGCCAATGAGGACTTCGCTGTGGCCTTGGTGGCGGTGGACACTATAGTTGGGCATAACCCTCTTCAGCCAGCCAAAGCTAGGGTTGTTGCTCCTGGGTTGGGTCATGGTTTCAGTCAGGATCAAGATGTCCGGGCTTCGGCTGTGCACCAAGTTCAGAACTTCGTTCCTAGATCTGTGTAGGCCTCTGACGTTGAATGTGGTGAGGGTGATGTGTTGCCTGTTATGGGTTGGTGGCGGTGAGGGGGTGTGGTGTTGGCTCGTGTTGTTGGGCGTGGTTTTGGGCGCCTCGTCTGCGGTGGGGACTGGCCTTGTGGTGTGGACCTCGGCGGTGGGTGTGCGTAGGTATTTACACATGAGGGTTTGAGTGTGGGTGTCGCTTTGGCGTGCCGTGGTGGCGCGTGCCCGCTTGTTGGTCGGGCCAGTGGCGTTGGCGGGAGTCGTAGTGGGTCGATTGTTACGTGGCTTACCTTTCGCTGTGTGCGAGGGGAGGGTGACCGTGGGTGTGTCCCGACGTTGTCGAGCCCGGGCAGGTTCTTCATGGTGGGTGGCCTCTATTGTAGTTCTGCGATTGGTGTCTAGGTTGTGGGTGTCGTCGGCGCTATTGGTGGTTGCGGGTGGTGCTGCGGGGATCTCCCCTGTCTCTGTGTGGTTGGTAGTTAGGTCTATTGGATCAGTGTGGTCTTGGAAGTGTGCTGCTAGTGCTGAAGCAGTGGTGGCCTCCAGCGGGTCCGCTATCCAAATCTCTCTCCTAATGTATCTTGTGTTTTTCACGTTCCCTGTACAGATGGTGAGCAGGTTCCCTTGAAGGTGTTTCCAGTCGTTAGGTGTGGAAAGTGGTTTGGGCATCCGGTTTAGTGAGTCCAGCTGGTACCAGCCTTGGTGCGTGTGTTTGATTACAGTTGCATGGTGGTGTGATAGCAGGAGGACAGCATCCGTGGTTGTCGCGCCCGTGCTAGCAATAGTTGTGGTGATCGTCTCTGGTGTAATACTGTGGGTTGGTAGGTATGTTGTTGCTGGGTGCAAGTATGTGCATATCTCATGTTGTTTGCGGTAGAGGTAGTGGTTTAGTGTGTCGGTTGAGAATTTGCCTTTCTCGTGGTAGATGTGGTCAGTTGTGAAGGTTCTGATAGCGTACCCTTCTTCTCGTGCTTTTTGTGCAAGGGATTGCAAGTGCTCTTGTAGCTGCTTGCAGTGGTCAATGACTGCATGGTAGTCAATGTATTTTTTTCCCATGGCCATGTTGAATGCATGTACTAGGCAACACTCTTCGTATTGCCCTTCCATGTACATGTGTGTAGGATTGTGGGTCGAGATATACGTAGGGTTGGTTGCTATTGGTGTTTGTTCTGCGTGACTAATGATGTGGTGGATGCCCTTTTTCTTGCACTGGCGTATCTGCTCCCGTGATCGGGTGTTGGGCGTGATGACAAAAACTTGGTGCATAGTTCGCTTGGTTGCAGTTGAGATGCGTAAGAGGGGTGTGGGTGCCGTTTCCATGGAGTCCAGTAGGTTCCATGTGCCGTTCATGCACTTCATGGCCATGCTGTGGCCTTGTTTTCTGCACAGGAAAGTGTGTGTACCGTATTGGCCAGCGAGGTTCCCTAGGTTATCAGCGGACCAGTCGCTGGGTTGGTTGAGTTGGGCAATGCTCTGCACTGCAAGGCCGTAGTGGGTACGTAGGTACATCTCGATCACCTCGTCAGAGTAGCCATCTATGCCTCTTGCCATCAGCCATGCGCCACGCTCTAGGTTATCAGTTAGTTGAGGGAGCCTATTCTCATAAAAGCTGTCTATGTCATGCATGGTAACCCATTCATGTCCCGCAGCATTGTTCAGGGAGTAGATCTGGCATGCGGAGCTATCCTGATCTTGCTGGAAGTGCTTGATGGCTGGGCCTGGGTTAGCTTCAACGTCTCCAGCGGCTAGCAAGAGCCATGCCACGTAGACATCCCGTGCGGCGGCTATGGGGTTCAGGGTGCCGTTAGTCCAGTTGGTTTCACCTTTTGTTGTTTGATAGCAGTAGTAGACATGCAAGGTGCTATTAAACTGGTACACTGTGTATGTGCGGCCGTTGTTCACCCCATGGGTGGAGAGGTGGAATCTATGGGCGATCTTGCAGAGAGAGCTAGAGGCGGCTAGGGTGCCATCTAGGCCTGTCATGAGATTGTACCCAATGGCTCGTATTGTAGACCTGCAGGCGCCTAGCCGCTTTCTGTGGCGCCTTAGGCATTGTCTGGATTCTTTAGCCGTGGGTGTGGGGCGATGATGAAAGCTTGTTTTGATGGTGTAGGTGCCGATAGTGAAGAGGAGGATGTAGTTCACTAGACTCTCTTGTTGGTTGATGATTCTTCCCGTTTGAGTGCCAGTGTGACGGTGGGCGGCGCAGGCGGTCTCATCCTGGTGTGATTGACAGTTCACACTACTTTTAATTACATGGACTACTTCGTATGCATGTGACATGGTGCCATGGCGAGGTTCAGGGGCAGACAGGAGTGCAGGACAGCAATCTTGTCGTGGCTCCAGTCCCCTATTACTATATGGTGCTCCTATCTTGTTGAGGTCTCGATGGTTGCCCAGCAGCCGCATGGGCTGGTCAGAGCCTGTTGGGTGCACCGGGCACTGGATCTGGCACGTCCCGCTCTTTCTCCATTGCAGCTCTGTAGTGTGGATCTCCGCCCACCTGCATGTAGGGGTAGTGGTTGCTATTGTGTTTGGGGCAGTAGGTGGGGTAGTGGGTGTGGCCGCACATGGTGTGGCTGGTGGGGCGGCAGATGTGGCAGCCTGTGAGGTGAGCGATGATGCATCAGGTGAGGCGCTAGGTGGTGCAGCAGGTGGCATAGTATGTGGTGCATCAGTTGGCGCAGTTGGTTGTGCATGCAGTAGGGCGGCAGGTGATGCAGTAGGTGGGGCAGCATGTGGAGTGGGTGGTAGGGCTGTAGGTGTGGCGGCAGCTGGGGTGGTTTGTGTTGCTGCTGCGGGTGGGTGTGTAGATGGGGCTGCAGATGGGGCTGTAGGTGGAGCTGCATGTGAGTCTGTAGGTGGGGCTGTGGGTGGGGCTGTAGGTGGGGCTGTAGGTGGGGCTGTAGGTGGGGCTGCAAGTGGTGCCCTAGGAGGGGCTGCAGGTGGTGCTGCAGATGGGGCAGCAGGTGGGGGGGCAGGTGGGGGTGGAATGTCGTGTGGTTGCCATGTAGATTCATGTTGGGCAGCCTCTAGTTGGCAAGCCTGTTGTCCCTGCGGTGAGCAGTAGGCATGTGGGCTGTGCATCCCGGCGTATCTCACCTCAAGCTTCCGATCCGCCGATGTGTGCAGCCTCAGCTGCCAGGCTGGATGCCAGTCGTGCGGACAGGCTGCCAGCTCCCCATGCTCCGGCGTGGCGTTTACGGCGACGTGCATCCGGGGGCTGCAGGTAGGGAGCATGGTAGCATATGTTGCAATCGGTGTGGCTCTTCTTGATTTTTGATCTATGGGGCTTAGGGTGGTGGTGATTGTGGCGCGTGTGTTGTGTGTGTGCTTGCGGTGCGTGATGATAGGGGTGGGTGGGTGTCTATGCCGGGAGTGGAGGTGACTCACCGTGGTAGGGGGGGGGGTCCATGGCGGCCCCAGAGGTTGACGCCTCCTCTGCCAGGGCGCCACCGGCTGTGGTGCTGGGCTCCTCCTTTGCTGCTGCTCGTGGCGGTGGTCCAGGCTTGCCCTTGCCGGGAGGGGGTAGCGTGGCGGTGGCAAGGGCAGTGCCTTCAGCGATGTGGGCGGCCATGGTGTCCAAGTGGGCCTTGATGGTGGCCTTGGCGGCCTCCCTGCCGCCGGGCTGGCTGTAGTAGCTGAGCATGGCGGTGATGAGGGGTGGGACCGTGTCCAGCACCTTCTGTAGAGGTGTGGGATCTGCCTCCTCCTGGGTAGCGTGCGCAGCTTTCCCTACTTGCAGGTGGTGCGCGGCCAGAGGTGACATGGTCTTCATGATGCTCCCAATCTTGGGGGCAGCCTCCGTGCCAGCCACCCGGTGGGCTGCTGACATGGCGGTGCTGGCCGCGGTACTCAGCTGCTGGTAGATCAGATGTGCCGCAGAGGTTGGGTAGCCCACTGGCTTACCAGGTCCCATGTGGCTGGGCGCATGACCGTCCACGGTCATATGCGTGCCAGTGGAGTCTAGGACAGGCTTGTTGGTGCTGCCTGCCTCAGCCATGACAAAGGTCAAGGCTGCTTGCTGGGCCAGGCTGCCGGGCACAAAGATGAGCAGCTGTTTGGTACCGCTGCCGATCTGTGGCAGCTGCACGCCCGTCAGGGCGCGTATCTTGCTCCCTGAGAAGATGCCCACGTAACGGTGTACGTCTAGCGCCCCTGAGGCTGTCACAGAGGCTGCGTTGACCGGGTCCCCTCCCCCTAGAGCTGTGAGCTGTAGGTCCTTGCCCCACTTGTTGTGGTAGGCAATAGCGAGCTTCTGGATGCTGGTTGCCAGGGCCTGGGGCTGCATGGCTGCGCATGACAGGCTGAGGCTCATCCCGTCCCGAGTGAGCAGCCCAGTGGCTTGGCTGCTGCTGGCCGTGGCCAGCGAGAAGCTCAGCGAGTCTGTGGCGTCTATCTTGATGCGCTCCAGCTGCTGAATGGCAGAGCTGATGCTGGCCTCAGCGAAGCCTATATCTAGGTAGGCATCCACGTCCTTGATGGAGACAATGCTGCTACACAGCAGAAAGGCGGTGTTTTGGGCATGCTCCTGCCCAACGCTGACCTCTAGGGCCTTGCTGATGGCATACTGAACGTCTCCCCGGAGGCTAGAGGCCCTGTAGCCCCTTGCGCTGATGGAGCTGGGTGCCTTGGCTGCTGGTGACCCCTCTGTCATGCGGCTGTGGTACTGGACTGACATGCGGACGGGGTGGCAGGGAGGAATGGCAATGGACAACAGAGGCCTAGCTATCACCACGCTAGCTGGGCGACCTTGGAAGGGTCCCTGTACGCACTGCATGTAGGAGAGGGGCCCTTTGGAGGCGATGACGGCCCCTACAAGGCCGATGAAGGCCAGGCTGCTGTGGGCCTCCTCGGGGTTGATGGTGATGGTCACATCAAAGCTGGCTAGGTCACCCTTGCGCTCGTCCACGCTAATCGTGACCCTCTTGGTCTGAAGGGTGGTCCTGATGAACTGCTTGAGCTCCTTCATAACCTCTGCATGGCACAGGCATTGGTCTTGCATCTTGTCATATGCAGTAGTGAGCGTAGGCACCACAGGTAGTTGCATGATGTGGTGTGTTTCTGTCATATGCACATGTCCTATGCGTCCTGTGTGTGTTGCAACATGCGGTGTTCTCTTACTGTTCTTGTTGTCTTCTGTAAGGTAAATGTCTCTGATGGTGATGGCTGTGCCGAGGCGAAGGGCAGGAGTAAAGGTGGAGAAGACGGCCCCATCAGGTCCAGCATTGGCGATGCTTGCGATGATGATGTTGGCATCCTCTTCTGTCACGTTGTTCAGGTTTGGGTCGGCTGTGCGCGGTCCGCGTGGGAGGGGCGCTGCAGGTCTGGGTTTCCCGGAGGGTAGGGTGTACAGGGCTCGGACGCCCGCTGACGTGGGGTGGTTCCTTGGCAGCAGTAGGCTGCCGATAGCATAGCCCGTGAGGGCTGAGTCTAGTTGCGAGTCTTTGGTCAGCCCAAAGCCTTCTAGCTCTGGCGGTTTCCCGCCTGCAATCAGGGCACCGCGTCGGATGACGGGGCTTGTTTGTGGCAGAGTGTTGTTGGGGATATCCCAAGTATAATGGCACAGGGCCGCAGGGTGGCCTATGGCCAACGCCATGCTTGCGCGGCTTTTAGAGCCTTCTGGGCGGTGCTCAAGCTGCGGGGGGAGGGTCTCAAAGGACCAGGTCCCCGTCGCAGCTCGGCACCGCCCAGCGCAGAGCAGGCACAGAACAGAGCATAAGACAATCAGCCACCGTCTGCTTCTACCTGCAGGGGGGTCCACTGTCATCGCCGTTGTCTGTCCACGGGTGTTACAACTCGGTGTTGGTGATTCGAAGCTCATTCGGTAGCTCTCAGCCCGCTCTATACCGTCCTGCTAACAGGTCGTAGAGAACTTGCGTCGATGCTTCGCAACTTTGCTTCGAAAATTCAAACCGAAAATTGTGTGACATGTGATGCTCATGGTCAAGGCTGTTGTCACACTGCTGGCAAGCATGGAGACATGGTTGCAACAGCCTATGCAGGGGGGCGGCAGCCGCAGCAGAGGGGCAGCAGCAGCGGCAGCAGGGGGGCAGCAGCAACAGGGGGGCAGCAGTTGCAGGAGCAGTAGCAGCAGCAGATATAGTAGGGGCACTGTAGCACCTACCTACCTTTTGGCGGCTTCATGACTGCTGCTGGGAAGGGGGTGGGAGGGGGAGGGGGGGGTAGATGTGGAAGGCGGGAGGCGGAAGGCGGGAGGCGGGGAGGCGGGAGGCGGGAGGCGGGAGGCGGGAGGCGGGAGGGGGGGAGGCGGGGCGGGGGTGGGTTAGGGGCATGGTTTGGGCTGGGTGGGGGCCTGGGTTGGGCTGGGTGGGGGCCTGGGTTGGGGGCATGGGCCTGGGTGGGGGCGGGGGAGGGAGCGGGGGCGGGGGCGGGGGAGGATGAATTGGGAGGGGTTGGTTGTGTAGGGCGAGTGGAGGGGAGGTGCCCATCAGACCTGCAACCAAGGGGCGTGCATGTGCGGTAGGGTGACCAGACTGGGCACTGTGTTAGCTATCACCGTGGCCTTACCATATCACTAGGCAACATCTCCCATGCGCCAGTGGGGTGGGATTGCGATGAGGAGTATAGGGTGTAGGGAAGGGAAGGTAGGGTGAGGTGGGGGCTGCGGTGCCACGTCAATCGAAGGGTAGGAGAGGGGAAGGGAGGCTTGAGAGTATGGGAGTATGGGAGTATGGGAGGGGAGAGGGAGAGAGAGGGGGAAGGGAGGTGGTGGTGGTGGTGGTGGTGGTGGTGGTGGTGGTGGTGGTGGTGGTGGTGGTGGTGAGGTAGGGTGAGGTAGGGTGAGGTGGGGGAAGTGGGTTTATAAAGAAAGGAAAGGGGGAGGGGAGGTGCTGGTGGTGGTGGTATTGGTAGTGGAAAGGGGGGATGGGTGTGACCACAAGAACCTGCAGTTACCAAGGGCATGCTAGCAGTCAGACTGGGTACATGGAGCAACAGCAAGCCACTCACCATTTGTAGAGTGGAGTGTGTGATGAGGGGAAATGGGAGGGTGCTGCTCATGATTGCCTTTCATCAGTGCCGCTCATCATTGCCGCTCATCGCTACAGCTTCTAACTGCTCCTGGCTGCTCCTGGCTGCGCCGCCTTACTGCTTCCAATGGCTGCACTTCCTGGCTCCTAGCTCTTGACTGTCCTCTTAGCTGTGCCATGTTGATCTTGTTTCGGGTTCTTGGCGCTCCTCCGCCTTTCTGCTCCTTTCGCTCGACCTGGTCGCGGTTGCGATGAGGCTGCATGCTGCCAATAGCTTGCATTTGGCTGCGATATGCTATGTTAAAGGCTTCTAGCTGGCGATGGCTGGCTGGCATGGCTACATCGCTAACATCACTATGCCTCTTTTGCGTATTGCGTATGTCTTCTACGAATGAGGCTGCGATTTGCTCCTGGCTGCTCCTGGCTGCTCCTGGCTGCTCCTGGCTGCTAGCTCCTGCGATATGCGTGTGCTCTGTACAGTGCTGCCTCTTGATCCTATCGCCTGACATGATTGCTATGGCTGGTCGCGAATGCTGTAAGGCTCCTGGCTAGAGATGGCTGTCTAGCTCGTGGCTACCCTTCTCGCGACGATGTCCTGTTCGCTGCTCCTGGCTGCTCCTGGCTGCCATTATGCAGCATGCCAGCTTGGCGGGGCAGTCAAGATGCCCTTCGCGATTCCTTTGCTTCCTTCGCGGTTCATTTGCGAAACCCCCATGCAAGCCTCCATGCAACTTGATGTTTTCCATGCCACACTTGACCCTCCGCAGCGTCAGGAATGCCTAAATCGTCTGACCCTCCGCAGGGTCACGTAACCCTGCGGAGGGTCACGTCTGACCCTGCGCAGGGTCAAGCCACCCCCCCTAAGGCCAAGAGGGGTACTTAACCCTGCGCAGTGTCACAAAACCCTGTGGAGGGTCACGTCTGACCCTGCGGAGGGTCACAAAACCCTGCGGAGGGTCACCTCTGACCCTGCGGAGGGTCAAGTCACCCCCCCTTTGGGCAAGAGGGGTACTCAACCCTCCGCAGGGTCACCTAAAGTGGGCCATAACTTATCACTGGCTTGGACGTTTTGCATGCCACCTACTAGGTTGGGCAGCTTTAACCACCCTCTACAATCGCTCATACTCACATTTCATGAAAAGTCACTTTGGTCACTCGGTGCCAACTCCCTTAGCCAAAATCAGGGTCACAGCCCTACACCTGGTCCAGCAACTCCCCAACGACTGAGAATTACACTTTGGCCCGTGAGAGTCTTGTACTCCCCTAGGTCACAGCAGCCTACATACCAAGTTTCAGAACTCAACTTTCAGGTTTTCCAAGCCAGCCAGGCCTTAATTTCCCGGAGTGTGTCGACCTGATCCTCGGTGTCGATTGGATGCACGAGCACGATGCAGTGCTTAAGGTGAAGCACGGGGTGTGCACGCTGTTTGAGGCACTGGGAGAGTCGGGGAAGCCTGTAAACTTGTTCGCACTGCAACCAAAGCATCTGCCTGGGTTTGCGGCTGTTGCTGCTATGAAGGAGCAGTGGGAAAGCGCAGCCAAAATTAAGCTGCTTAGTCCGGGCCAGGCCGTGCGACAACTGCGGAAAGGCTGCAGTAGCTGGCTGATGCTAGTGAAACCTGGCGATGCTGGCGACCAGGAGGGCTGGCACCAGGGCAGCTTAGCAGCTGCAGTGGCTGGATGCAGTGAGCAGAGCACGAAGACTGAGCAGGACCCCTGGCTAGTGCCACAAGCAGTGCTAGATGGGTTGCTATCTGAGTATGCTGATGTGTTTGGGGACATGCCACCGGGGTTGCCTCCTAACAGGCCAGTGGGGCACACAATCAGGACACCACCCGGGGCTGAAGCTCCCTACAAACGTATGTACAAGCTCAGCCCAAGAGAGGAGGCTGAGGTGAAGAAGCAGGTGGCTGAGCTGCTGGCCAAGGGGTTGATTGAGCCAAGCAGCAGCCCATACGGGGCACCAATCCTGTTTGTGCAAAAGAAAGATGGGAGCCTGAGGATGTGCATTGATTACCGTGCTCTCAACAAGTTAACAGTGAGGGACAGGTAACCCCTTCCCAGGATTGATGACCTATTTGACAAGCTGGCTGGCAAGAGGGTGTTCAGCTCCCTTGACCTGCAGTCTGGGTATCACCAGATCAGGATTACAGAGGAGGATGTGCCTAAGACTGCCTTCTTGACGCCAATGGGCCAGTTCCATTTCAAGGTGCTCTGTTTTGGGCTGACCAACGCCCCTGCTACGTTCCAACGGATGATGAATAACGTATTCAAGCCTTTGATCAATGAGTGTGTGTTGGTGTACATTGATGACATTCTGGTGATGAGCAACACCCCTGAGGAGCATGTGCAGCACCTGAGGCAAGTCCTGCAGCTCATGCGAGAAAACAAGTTCTACGCCAAACTGGCAAAGTGCGAGTTCAACAAGACGCAGCTGGCGTTCCTGGGCCACATCGTGGGCAGCAAAGGCATTGCTGTCGACCCTGCGAAAGTGCAAGTCGTGAAAGAATGGCCGACGCCGCGCAACCTAAAAGACCTGCAGGCTTTCCTGGGGCTGGCAAACTACTTCAGGCGGTTCATATCAAACTTCAGCTCTCTGGCTGCGCCGTTGACGAACTTGACCAGCAAGCAAGTGGCTGCTGCGTATGACTGGGAACACTTTGGGGGGGCTGAGCTGGAAGCTTTTAATGCCCTGAAAGAGGCGCTCGGCTCTGCTCCTGTGCTGGCTCTGCCTGACTTCAGCAAACCTTTTGTAGTGTGCACCGATGCGTCGCTGGTAGGCACCGGAGGGGTGCTGATGCAAGATGGCAGACCAATTGCTTACACAAGTAAAAAGATGTCCCCAGCTGAGACGCGCTATGCCACTGGAGAGCAAGAGCTGCTGGGTATCATCAGAGCAGTCAGAGAGTGGAGGTGTTATGTGGATGGAGCGGTTGATGATTGGTTGATGAATCCTGACTGATCACAATCCCCTCATCTACCTGCAAACACAGCCCAACTTGTCGAGGCGGCAGGTCAGATGGATGGAAGAGCCATCACGCTACAAGTATGAGATCAAGTACATACCCGGTGCAACTAATGTGGCTGACCCTATCAGCCGTAACCCCGCTCTGGCCAATGAGGTGGCGCTAACAAGCTCATCATCACCACAAAATGCTGACTCTGAAGACGCCATGACTGTGATCATGACGCTGAGCTCCCGGGCTGAAAGGCCAGTCTACGCCATAACTACACGCCGCACTGCTGCCCGGCTGCGAGAAAATGCTGAGCTGGGGCAGGTGGCTGCCCGGGAGGCTGCCCAAAGAGCAAACCAGCTGGTCCCACCAGATGATTTGGTTGCTGCCCATACGCTTGGCCAGGCAAGAATGACAAGTACACATAAAAAGGGGGCGCAGCCAGGTGGGGGGGAATCCCTGCAGCAGCAACAACAAACAACAGAGTCACATAACAAATCAAACAAACAAGGTGATGACGGGCAGTCCACAACTGAGTCGGGTCCCTTCACCCTAATGCAGGCAATCAAACAAGCCTATGCGGCTGACACACGCTTTGCTGATGAGGCCTTCACATCGCAGCTGTACCAGCATGACGGGCTGTGGCTGACTGAGTGGGGCAGAGTGGTGGTGCCTAATGACGTTGCGCTGCGGAAGAGAGTGATATACACCATGCATGACACCAGATCTGCTGGTCACCTGGGTATGACGAAGACCCTTGAGCAGGTGACGCGTTGGTTTACATGGCCTGGTGTGTCAGAGGATGTGAAGAGCTATGTGCGCAGTTGCCACTCGTGCCAAGTGAACAAGTCAAGTGCCAAGAAGCCTGCTGGCCTGCTGCAGCCGCTGCCCATACCTGAGAGACCGTGGGACAGCGTGTCAATGGACCTCATAGTGAAGCTCCCTGCAAGTGGGCCCAACAAATATGACTCAATATTAGTGTTTGTGGACAGACTAACAAAGATGGTACACCTGGTGAAGACCTGGGAGAGCATGACTGCCACACAATATGCAAAGCTGTTCCTTGAGCATGTGTTCCGACTGCATGGGATGCCAAGGAGTGTGGTCAGTGATAGAGGGCCCCAGTTCCACAACAAATTCTGGGCTGAGGTTACCAAGCTGCTCCAAGTCCAGGTGAACCTATCCAGCGCCTACCACCCTGAAACAGATGGCCAAACAGAGCGAGTTAACCGGGTAATTGAGGAAATGCTGAGGCACTTCATCAGGCCTGACCAGCGGGACTGGGCGGAGTACTTACCTCTGGTGGAGTTCGCCATCAATAATGCCTGGCAGGAGTCGGTCCGCAGTACGCCCTTCTACCTGAACTATGGCTATCACCCGCGGCTGGCTGAGCTGCTCGACCTGCCGCAGAAGGTGCCGCAAGCGCATGACTTTGTTAAGGGCATGAAGAAGGCGGTTGAACAGGCGAGGCAGTGCCTAGCGCGGGCGCAGAAGCGCATGAAGTCATATCAGGATAACAAACGGCGTGAAGTACTTTACCTGCCTGGTGACATGGTGCTGCTGAGCACACAGAACATGAGGGGTAAGGCTAACCAGCCTGGAGTCCGTAAGCTAAAGCCTCGCTATGTGGGCCCGTTCAGTGTGCAGTACATCACTCACGATAAATAAGGCCGACGCGAGGGTGTTTTTGCATCGGATGGACATTCCGCTCCGATAGAACGATAGAGCGTTGAGTTTAAGGGGGACCTCGCTCTTGAATGAAGTCCTAACTCGCAGCGGTTGCGAAGATACATCGATCCGCGCGCGAGGTACCCCCCTCTTTTGGGGAATCTGTACAGATGCCCCTCTAATAGGCCTGCCATCTGTACAGATGCTTGCCGATGGTCCCATGGATATGCGGCATCTGTACAGATGCCGTCTTCTTATCTGTACAGATACAAATTGTTGTTATCTGTACAGATTCATGTGAACTGTCTGTTCAGATACGTGCATCTGTACGGATAGACCTCACGGAATCTGTACAGATAGAACATAGGTTGTATCTGTACAGATAATTAAGAAATATCTGTTCAGAAAGGTAGGTGCGCATCTGTACAGATAGTAAAAGGTATCATCTGTACAGATAAACTTGCAATTATCTAAACAGACAGAATAATGGGGCATCTGTACAGATAGACAAAAGGGCATCTGTACAGATGTCAAGCCAGCATCTGTACAGATCGCTATAGATATTATCTGTTCAGATAGCTATCGATACGTCTGTACAGATAACGATAGGAAGCATCTGTACAGATACGTTTGGGTGCGTCTGTACAGATAGCTAAAAAGAGCATCTGTACAGATACTTAGGGGTGCGTCTGTACAGATACCTATTACGAAGAGTGGTTTGCATCGTAAAGTATGCTTGCATTTGTGCTGGATGTGATAGACTTGTTATATCTGTAAGCTGGTGATGTCCACTTCAAACGGGAGCTCTTCCGTGGCGACTACTGTTGATTTGCATCGATTGGCTCAGCAAGAGGAGGCCGTCGTCACTCCCGTACAGTCTGTACGCGAGGCTCCTCTGCGACGTGCACCATCAGCATGTGATACCGTGTCACCTAGTGACTTGCAGCAGTATTTGGACCAACATCCGCCCAGCCTGGTAGCCCAACTACGACTGCAACGCACCCACAACTACCTGGAGCAACAAATGCAGTTGCTGGTCATCAATTTACTGACATCCCTCCTGCCATTCTTTGTCGCCTCTACCCGCTTTCTCAACATGGTGACCCTCATCGCTTGTCTAGTTGGTCATGCGCTACACATGAGTGGAGAAGCTCATCAGCTACCACATCCTTCTGTGGCACATAATCTGCCACTGGAGGCCGAATCCGAACTGGACGAGGTTGACATGGTGCTTGCCACCCAACCATACCCTGACGTCCCACCTACACAACCCATTGTACCGCACAATGATGAAGGGGTTGGATTGGATGACCTGTCTACTCCTCCTTTGCAAGGTGATTGGCCTGTGCTGATTATGGACTCTCAGGAGCAAGGATGCCCTGATGATGTCCTGGTACCGCATCATGACTCACCTACCAAGAAGTCCCGGCATTAGGTTCATAAGGGGACATGAGGCATTGTACAGCATATGGTTCAGGGAGCTGGTTGTGATTGAATGCATTGGATGTGCTGAGATATAAACACAGCACCTTTGCTGCGAGTGTTCCATTGTCCTTGATGTAAGAGATGGTTATAACTAATGCTTGGGTGTCTAGGTGTCTCGCTGATGTAGCATGCATTGAATGACATGCAAGTTTATGTACGTATCTGGCTAGGGTCTGGGTCGGGGTCAGGGTCAGGGTTAGGGTTAGGGTTAGGGTTATGGTTAGGGATAGGGTCAGGGGTAGGGTTAGCTTGGAGGTATACCAGTTTGTAAGAACATTAGTCAATTATCTATGATATTAGCTATGATTGTGGAAACCGGTGTCATGTTACTCACTGAACCATGGCACACATATGAATGACTAACCAGCTGCTTGTTCATTCATTGTCTCATTCATGCAGGGTCACACTATGTCGCTGCGTATGTCATCATGAATGCTGCAGCCAGATGATGCAGTCTAGACCTGCCACTCCACACGCAATGGAAACACATCCTCCATGAGGCGCTCCTCCCCCCCTATGTGCATGGTGTCAATGAATATGGACACCCAATTGCATACATTTTCTTCTACCACTTGCTTTATGTGCAAAGCCACATCATCATAATGGCACCCCGTGCACTGATCCAACCACACGCCGCTGAGTTTGGGAAGGCCCACTATGACGGCCTTCCACAGCTCAACAGATGAGAGGATGTGGGCATGCTCAATACGCAGCATAGTGCACATGCCACCAAAACCTGCCAAGGCTTCCAAATCACTGGCAACCACGGGTGATCGGTAGACGCTGCTGCCACACTCCACTTCCACCTCCTTGAATCAGCCTTGCAATGGTTTCAAGGCAGCCACTACTTCGGGAGGGCAGCTTCCCACCCTCATGCGCAACCTATCGACCACCAGGTTGTGACTGACATGGGCGGCATAAAAGCCCTCCATGGAAGAGCCCTCACCACCCCAGGACCCATCCAAGCGCTCAATGTGTATTGCCACCAAACCATTTTGGGCTGGCAGCTTGCTCAATGTGGCCCAGTGCATTTTGTCCACATGCAACGTGTCCCACATGCTGACCTGCTCAGCAAGGGAGTCCTCCAGGTCGTCCAGAGTTGGGACATGGAGGGAACGAAGGTCGAGGGTGGACTTGACAAAGGCTGACAGGCCGCTGTTATTGTCGCCTATCCAGCTGTGGTGAGGTCCAGATGGGTCAGCCGCTGAGCTATGGCTGGGTGGGACAGGAGCCTGGTCAGATGTTGGATGTTGACGAGCTGCAGGCTGACCTTCAAGACTGTGCAGTTGGGCAGGTTGGTGGACAGCAAGTCCTGCCAGCTCTCAATGTCCGTGTTGCGTAGGACATCAAACTCTCCCTTGAGATGCACTGTGTGGACAGCTGGGCAGGTGCCCAAGTCTTCGATCATGTTGTCCAGGCGGTCTGAAAAATCGCTCTTGGGCCAGAGACCCCGCCGCTTCAAGACCAGCACGACAGGCTCCGCCCGTGTCCTGAATGCCTCCGCGGCCGACAGTGTCAGGAAGCCAGAGTAGGCGTCGATGTACAGCACCAAGGTCTTGCAATTTGATAGGCAGGTGGTGAGGGTGTCCCTGCTGCAGCGGCTGAAAATAGGAGCTACGGGAAGCGCCGTCACCAACTTGACAATTTTAGCTAGTATCTCATAGGGCATGTCGCTTAGGTGCTTAGGGCGGGCCGTGGGTTGCGACATCGTGGGACGCTATTGCTGCTGTGTGCGATGTACTGGGTGGTGCACATGTCCCTTGCGGTTGTACTGGTTGGACTTGGTGCCATTGTTGTGCCGTGCAATCGTCGCGATTCCAATTCGCCAACTATGGTCGCCACCACCCATCTCTGCCACCTGCCCACAGAAGTCTTGTCCAACATTGCCTCGCGCTTGTTGTCGAAGGCTGATGTAATTGCGTTCAGCCGCACCTGTGGCGCAGTCCTGACAGCACGCCTAGCGACCTGCTCGACTCTCACCCTCTACTTGGACCGCGTAGAAGTGAAGCGATTCGTGAAGCTGCCAGCCGTGGCGGTGCTGCGCACAAGGACTGCGCCGCTGAAGCTGATATTCCGGCAACGTGACAACATGGACTCCACTTTCGTCATAGGCCTGCTGAGGGATGTGCTAAACGAGTTAGGGGCCTGCACAGCCGTCCATGTCATGCAGTTGGAAGGAGTCAGGGGGGTGCAGCTGCAGCTGGGGCCGTGGCTGGTTGACAGCATGGTGGCGTGCTTCCCCAACCTCCATGACTTTACCATCCATGGGATGGGCGTTCGCCTTGATCAGGCTGTCAGTGTGCTCACCAGACCTGCCCTTAGCAGCCAGCTAACCCATGTGGACATCAGCACAGCTCAGGTGCTACCAGCCAGCCCAACACAAGTCGCTGCCTTCGTCCAGGCCTCTCTCTCCCTCCACTCTCTTCATGTCAGCAGCCTGGACCAGCTGCAGGTCTCTCTGCGTGATGCACCATGCAGCTGGCGCACGCTTCATGTGGACAACATGGAGAGCACCACCGTCAGCAAGCTGCCTCTCCATGCCGTCACTGAGGCTGTGCATATTGGGTGCCTGACTGTGTCGACGGTTTACCACCCCTTGGCAGCTGTCACAGCCATGGCTACCAGCTTTGCTGATGGTGCGTCTGTGCGACCACAGGTTGATGTGCTGAACCTCAGTGTGTTTGTGGCCACACGGAATGTGGATGCGTACATTGCTGCCCTGCAGCCTCTGAACGGTTGCTTTCATCAGCTGCAGGCCTGCTGGGGTGATGCATGGAACAACAAGCCCTTTGATGTGGCGGCTGTGGCAGCTGTGGCACCCTTGTGTGGAGGGATCCACATATTGAGTGTCAAGTATGCACTGCTGCAATCATCCCCTCAGCTGTGGCAGTTCATTGTGGATGGCATGCCGTCCATCACTGAGGTGCATTTTATCCAGTGCAATCATGGCTGGGTGGTTGATGATCTGCGGGAGGTGGGCAGCCGTGAGGGGTGCAGGGCCATGGACATCTACATTCAGTGTTATGCCACGTATGCTGATGGTATTGATGTCCTCGTGAACCGAACGGGTCAGCATGCCTTGCGTGTGCATTGGGTGCGCTAGATTGTCGTGTGAACGTACATAGCCCACTCCCCGATCAAACGACGTGTGGGCTTCCACATGTGTGGGCTTACATGTTCAACCTATTTGCATGGCGTGTTTCTTGTAAGGCTGACATCCCTGTTCGTGACTTACTAAAGCATGTGACTTCTATCCTTAGGGACGTGCTTACTTAGTAACTTGTATGTTGGTCTAGATGCAGTAGGCACACAGATGCAGTAGGCATAAAGTTCCATACGCAGTAGAGTGGCTGTGTGCACCGGCGAGACACTCTGAGGCCAGTTACATGCATTGGCTACAACTACAAACGGGGTATGACGTTGTTAACTCTTTGTTCATTCTCCATGACCTTCGCCTCTACCTCTACATACATTCCTATACCTCCACAGTAGCGCCCTGGGCCATGATACCTTTCAACCGATGCATGCACCAGCTATCTAGCGGCCTTGTTAACCCTTTGAACACGACCCCATCACACCCTTGCAACAGTGGCACCATGTTGTGAATGACATTGCTGGCATTAGGTGCTATCCCCCCAAGCCCCACCTCCGCCCTCCCAAACCGTCCCACCAGGGGCTTCAAAGCCGCCAACGAAGCATGCCCTCCTCCTTCGAGGCTGGTGATTGACAGGCCCACCCATCCAATCTCCAGCGTCTTGAAGCGTCATGAGCTGAGGTCTGCCACCCCGCTGGTCATGGCCTCCTGATCAGGCTCAGGCAGGGTGACATGGAGGTAAGTGATGTTGAGAATCTGGATGGTTTGAGGCAGCAGACTGGCGGCTGTTAGGTCCATCTCAGTCAGGCTGAGCTTCATGAGTTTGGGTTAGGGTTAGGGTTAGGGTTAGGGTTAGGGTTAGGGTTAGGGTTAGGGTTAGGGTTAGGGTTAGGGTTAGGTTAGGGTTAGGGTTACTACCATTGTGTTAGGGGTGGGGTCAAGGGGTCGCCTAAGGAACTGGCGGGACATAGAACGTCACGTACGGTCGGTCATTTCGAGCGAGCGATAGTGCGTTCGATAGCCTACACACCCAGGGCCCGTGTCTGATAGGTTTGACACCCGGGTGTCATTGGACTTTTGCGAGAAAACATCGAAAAAGGGGTCGCCTAAGGAATGTGTTTTTTGAGAGTTAGACTTTGCGAATAGGAGCGCTGGACCGAACGCTCCAAAATAGAGGGGCGATTTCTCGGTTATCAAAAGTTAACCCTCGACCCTAACCTCGACCCTAACCCTAACCTTACCCTAACCGGGGTTAATCTCCGCAACCGCTTGGTCATTTCGAGCAAGAGTAGGTGCGTTGGATGGGGCTTGCGAAGGACTTGGAGAGAGCGTGGTTGACACGTCGGGTGGCATTCGACTTTTCCGAGCAAACCGCGAAAAATAAGTTTCTCTAAGGAATCGTGTAGTTAAACCGTGCGAACACGCGCGATAGAACAAGCGCGACAACAAGAGGGGGCGTACTGAGAATGAAAGGGTTAGGGTTAGGGTTAGGGTTAGGGTTAGGGTTAGGGTTAGGGTTAGGGTTAGGGT
>JASKMD010000026.1:11507141-11540933 GCA_030144725.1 Haematococcus lacustris | reverse complement strand
CCCCTTCCCTCCCCCGTCTCACCTTGCAGCCTTCCCTCCCCCGTCTCACCTTCCCTACCCCACCTTGCAGCCCTTGGCGTAGCAGCCTGGAACGGGCAACCTGGAGCGAGCAGCCTGGAGCGGGCAGCCCCCTCCCCCCCTTCAGCCCAGCCCAGCCCAGCCCAGCCCAGCTTGGAGGTTAACAGCCCAGCCCAGCCTGGAGCCCAGCCCAGCCCGATTAGAGGTGTTAGCCCATAGCAAGCATGGCCCAGCAGCCAGGAGTTGGGTGCTATGGGGCAGTAACCGCCATCATCAGTAACCACCATCACCACCTCCCAGTCCGCCACCCCGTCTACTTCCCCCCTCCCTAAAGGCCAGCCTTGGGCGGGCAGCATGGAGCGCACGCAAGTAGTAGCAGCCAGCCTACTCTAGTCATGCCATGCCCAAGGTGGTGTGGTGGTGTGGTGGTGGTGGTGTTATTGTTGGTGTGGTGTTGTTGTCACTTGTCACCTTATATGAAGGTGTTGCAAGGCGGTAGTGCATCAATGCATTTGCTAGGCATTTCTGTAGGGAGGTGCCGCGGGGTGATGGTGCATCCAGACATGTGCTAAGGAGTAGAATAGCCTTAGTGAATAGATAAGGAGTAGAAGAGCCTCAGTGAATAGTGCGATGAAGCATTGCATGGGTGGTCAAGCATGATTAAGATGTGCACAAGGTTTTGTGACCCTCCGCAGGGTCAGGAATCCTAGGACAGTGAGCCATCGGTGACCCTCCGCAGGGTCAGAAATGCCTAGGACAGTGAGCCAGTTGTGACCCTCCGCAGGGTCAGGAATGCCTAGGAAAGGGGGCCGGCTGTGACCCTCCGCAGGGTCAGAAATGCCTAGAAAATGAGCCGGCGGTGACCCTCCGCAGGGTCAGAAATGCCTAGGAAAGGAGCCGGCCAGTTGTGACCCTCCGCAGGGTCAGAAATGCCTAGAAAATGAGCCGGCGGTGACCCTCCGCAGGGTCAGAAATGCCTAGGGAAGGGGGCCAGTTGTGACCCTCCGCAGGGTCAGAAATGCCTAGGAAAGGGGGCCAGTTGTGACCCTCCGCAGGGTCAGAAATGCCTAGGAAATGAGCCAGCGGTGACCCTCCGCAGGGTCAGAAATGCCTAGGAAATGAGCCAGCGGTGACCCTCCGCAGGGTCAGAAATGCCTAGGAAGCGAGCCTAGCGGTGACCCTCCGCAGGGTCAGGCCTGACCCTGCGGAGGGTCACACTGACCCTGCGGAGAATATGTGACCAGGTCATTGAAACCGCGATTACAGCTCAACCACTTCGAGTTAGACGGAGTTATTGACGGCGATGGGTCGCCCTTGGGAAGGGCTATCCGCGGTATACCTCAGCGGAAACTGCCGTCTCGGCCTTAATTACCCGGAGTGCACCATTGAGCATTCCTGGCATGACCACTGCATTGCAATTCGTCTTGCTTTTTTGCACCTCCAGCAGGCCACAACGACGTTCAGTGATCACCACAGGCTGATTGGTTGCGGTCAGCACTCTCAGAGGTTCCATCATGATCTTCCTTTCACTCACGATAAATAAGGCCGACGCGAGGGTGTTTTTTGCATCGGATGGACATTCCGCTCCGATAGAACGATAGAGCGTTGAGTTTAAGGGGGACCTCGCTCTTGAATGAAGTCCTAACTCGCAGCGGTTGCGGAGATACAACGATCCGCGCGCGAGGTACCCCCCCCTTTTTGGGAATCTGCACAGATGTCGGTTAAATGAGCCCGGCATCTGTGCAGATGCATGTAGATGCCCTATGGACATACGACATCTGCACAGATGCATCCCTCGACATCTGCACAGCTGTCGACACAGTCGACATCTGCACAGATGCATCCCTCGACATCTGCACAGCTGTCGACACACTCGACATCTGCACAGATGCATCCCTCGACATCTGCACAGCTGTCGACACACTCGACATCTGCACAGATGCATCCCTCGACATCTGCACAGCTGTCGACACACTCGACATCTGCACAGATGCATCCCTCGACATCTGCACAGCTGTCGACACAGTCGACATCTGCACAGCCAAGCATCCCTCGACATCTGCACAGCTGTCGACACACTCGACATCTGCACAGATGCATCCCTCGACATCTGCACAGCTGTCGACACACTCGACATCTGCACAGATGCATCCCTCGACATCTGCACAGCTGCCGACACACTCGACATCTGCACAGCTGCATCCCTCGACATCTGCACAGATGCCAAGTAGTGCAGATGTGCACATGAAGAAAAGGCTTGCATGAAGGTTACGCAAAGGCACCGCGAAGGCAGCAAAGTAACCGCAAAGGAAGCAAGACTCTTCCAACATAACACGGTATGCCCTAAGGTTACAAAATAACCAGGCTGCATGGAGACCTGCATGAAGGTACCGCGAAGGAAGCAAAGGAATCACGCAAGAATCCAGACTGCCCCGCTCAGCTGGCATTAGCAGGCAGGAGCGGCCAGGAGCAGCCAACAAAACCGTCGCCAAAAGGCTAGCTATGAGCCGACCAGCCGCATAGCATTGGCGACCAGCCATAAAAAGATGCCATCAGGTTAAGCGATAGGATCAAGAGATAGCGACAGAAAACGGAAGGAGGTGCAGCGATGCAGCGACCCAGCGATGCAGCGATGCGGCATAAGAAATGCACGAGGTGCAACTAGGACACGTAGCCCGAAGCCTATGAGACGGAGCGGAAGAGGAGTGGAGGAGCCCGGAGAGGCGGTCAGGAGCCATGCAAGAGACGAAGCTGGGTGCACATGAAACAAAGTTGGGTGCACCCACACAAACCCCACCCTAGCGAATGGTGAGTAGTTTATCTTGCAGTCATGTGGCTCCAAATACCTTGCCTGACTATTTGCCAACCACTGAATAGCTGCAGGTTCAATGGTCCCAACCTCCCCTTCCCTACACCCAGCCCAGCCCAGCCCAGCCCAGCCCAGCCCAGCCCAGCCCAGCCCAGCCCAGCCCAGCCCAGCCCAGCCCAGCCCAGCCCAGCCCAGCCCAGCCCAGCCCAGCCCAGCCCAGCCCAGCCCAGCCCAGCCCAGCCCAGCCCAGCCCAGCCCAGCCCAGCCCAGCCCAGCCCAGCCCAGCCCAGCCCAGCCCAGCCCAGCCCAGCCCAGCCCAGCCCAGCCCAGCCCAGCCCAGCCCAGCCCAGCCCAGCCCAGCCCAGCCCAGCCCAGCCCAGCCCAGCCCAGCCCAGCCCAGCCCAGCCCAGCCCAGCCCAGCCCAGCCCAGCCCAGCCCAGCCCAGCCCAGCCCAGCCCAGCCCAGCCCAGCCCAGCCCAGCCCAGCCCAGCCCAGCCCAGCCCAGCCCAGCCCAGCCCAGCCCAGCCCAGCCCAGCCCAGCCCAGCCCAGCCCAGCCCAGCCCAGCCCAGCCCAGCCCAGCCCAGCCCAGCCCAGCCCAGCCCAGCCCAGCCCAGCCCAGCCCAGCCCAGCCCAGCCCAGCCCAGCCCAGCCCAGCCCAGCCCAGCCCAGCCCAGCCCAGCCCAGCCCAGCCCAGCCCAGCCCAGCCCAGCCCAGCCCAGCCCAGCCCAGCCCAGCCCAGCCCAGCCCAGCCCAGCCCAGCCCAGCCCAGCCCAGCCCAGCCCAGCCCAGCCCAGCCCAGCCCAGCCCAGCCCAGCCCAGCCCAGCCCAGCCCAGCCCAGCCCAGCCCAGCCCAGCCCAGCCCAGCCCAGCCCAGCCCAGCCCAGCCCAGCCCAGCCCAGCCCAGCCCTCTCCGTCCCCTCCCCTCCCTACCTCTACCTATCATCTCACATCCCTCACCCCACATCACAACTCTGACCGCCTGTCATGACCTTGTTGTTGTTTGCAGGTTCTAGTGGCCACACCCATCCCCCTTCCCACCCCCTCCCCCACCCCCTCCCCCACCCCCACCCCCACCCCCACCCCCACCCCCACCCCCACCACCACCACCACCACCCCCTCCATCACCACCACCACCACCTCCTCCATCACCCTACCACAAGAAGCAGGCGCATGGAGCGCAGGAGCAGCCAGGAGCTGCAGCCATGGAGGCGCTGCCAGGTAGGTATAGAAGTGGTGCTAGCAAAGTGTGAGTGGCCAGCCCTTGCACATGAGTGGTCCGGTGCCCAGCCTAACCGCAAAGATGCTCCTTGTTTACTGCAGGTCCCACGGTCAGCTCTCCCCCCTTCCCCCCCCTTCCACCTTCCCCTTCCCCCTACCCCCTTCCCCTTCCCCCTTCCCTACCCTGTCCCACCACCTCCAAGTCTGCCACCCCACCTACCTCCCCCCTTTCCCACCCCCCGCCCCACAACGCACGCACGACGCTGCAACCCTCTCCCTACCCTACCCTTGGCGCAGCAATCTGGAGCGGGCAACACGGAGCGGGCAGCTTGGAGTGGGATCCAGTAGTAGCAGCCCACCCAGCCCACCCTGGCCATGCCATGCCCACACACCACAATGACCCTACCCATCCCTCTCCAACGGGGACGATAACTGGATGGTGGAGCACTTGGGTGGTTGTCAGCCCGTGCTTGTTGTGCGACATGGCATAGGTGTAGGTGTGGTAGGTGGGCGTCAATGGTAGTAAGAGGAGCCTACGGAGTTGCACCCGGTGTAGTACATTACCAAGGAGAATGTAACATCACCCTTGTTGTAGCGTCCATACTCGTTGTCATCTTGCCGCCTTGTTGCAATGTTGTTGTGTTGTCATTGTGGTGTGGTGTGGTGTGGTGATGGTGTGGTGATGGTGTGGTGATGGTGTGGGTGGTGATGATGGTGATGGTGATGATGATGGTGTGATGGTGATGGTGATGGTGTGTGGTGTCACCTTCTTGTTGTCGTGTCGTTGCTACCTTGTCACATCGTAGGGGGGTGTTGCGGTCATTGGGTGCATCAATGCATGTGCTTAGCATTTCTATATTGAGGTGTTGTGGAGTGATGGTGCATCGAGACATGTGCTTGCAAGTCCCGTAGCGAGGTGTTGCGGGATGTTTGGGTTTCCAACATGTGTTTTGCGGGGATGTTGCGGGGTGTTTGGGTGTCAATACATGTGTTTTGCGGGGATGTTGCGAGGTGTGCGGGGTGTTGGGTGTCAATACATGTGTTTTGCGGGGGTGTAGCGAGGTGTTGCGGGGTGTTTTGGGTGTCAATACATGTGTTTTGCGGGGGTGTAGTGAGGTGTTGCGGGGTGTTTTGGGTGTCAAAACATGTGTTTTGCGGAGGTGTAGCGAGGTCTTGCTGGATGTTTGGGTGTCAATGCATGTGCTTTGCGAATGTAATAGTCGATGAAATAGTCGACATCTGTGCAGATACAGCCACGACATCTGCACATCCAAGCCGCGAATGTAATAGTCGACATCTGTGCAGATGCTACAAACAACATCTGCACAGCCAAGGCTCGAATGTAATAGTCGACATCTGTGCAGATGTCGTTGTCAGCAGCTGCACAGATGTCGGTCACGACATCTGCACAGCCAAGCATTGAATGTAATAGTCGACATCTGTGCAGATGTCGTCGTCAGCAGATGCACAGATGTTGGTCGCGGTATACGACATCTGTGCAGATGTCGACTTTCCGCAGCTGCACAGATGTCGACATCGCCTGCATCTGTACAGATGTCGACTAGCAGCAGCTGTGCAGATTAAGGACAACCGACATCTGCACAGATTGCGTGGTTGACAAATTTGAGGCCGAACTAACGTCGCAGCGGTTGCGCGGATTAGCGTAAGACTTGTACCGTTCGAACGGCCTCTTTCCCTTCTTTCGATTGAGCTATGGTCGGTCCAATCGCGACCGGTCCTTGTTTATCGTGAGTGTTGTAGTGCAGCAGGGTTAACACTGCCTTCTTGTCCTTCCAACCACTCCTTGCTGATTATGGTGCAACTGGCACCTGTGTCAAGCATGACTCTGCACGGCTTGTTACCTAGCCGTCCCTCAAACAGAAAAGGTAGCTGCAGCCTTCCAGGCTGTACTTCAGCAGCATGCGGCGGTGCACCCATAGAAGAAGAAGAAGACTACTCCGGCGTGGAGCCGGCGTGCATTAAGGAAGGAGCTTCCGCCTGGGGCGCGGCCTGCTCCCACCACCTACCCTGGGTGATGGAGAGACCCTTCATAGCCCCAATCCCCTTTCCCTGCTCTGAGTCTGTAGCTTGTTTTGGCGATGCTATGTGAGCTTATCACTGCGTGCCGGGTGAGCTTGTTAAGTAGTTTGATGGTGTTAGTGTGTGTTACACCCAACTCCCTCATATGTTGCTTGGTGTGTGCTTCGTATGTAATGCCGCCTATGCCAAGTAGGATAGGTCGGATGGTAACGGTGTTGCCAGCTTCCCGGATGGCCGTGGCGAGGGCTGCGTGTTGTGTGCTGGCTTTTTCTAGTTGTTCGGTCCATCGAGAGTCGGCGCAATATTTAATCTCCAGTATAGTGACGTGCTTGTTGGACTCGTCCTTATCCCTGTTTCTTTTGTTGCTTTTGGTGCTGACCATGATGATATCAGGGCGGGTTGTCGCATTGTGTGCTGTTGGCAGGCCTATGGCTGCAAGGGTGTCGCTTAAGGTGGTGTTAGGGAGATCCATGTCGTTTTGCTCGCCGCGTGCGTGGCTGCCGAGTGCACCCATAGCCATAGCCATTCTCTTACACATTGAGTTGGCTTCAAACATAGGCACAGGGTCATACCCTGGCAGGTTAGCACCATCTTCCTGCCAGGCACACCCCTAGTTGTTAGCACACCGCTCTGCCGTGTGGCCAAAACCCCTACACTTAGGGTACCTGGGACCAGGCACAAAGCCCCTGTCATCACGCTGCCGCTTTGGTGGATGCTCATCCTCATGGTAGTCCCTCTTGCTGGGCAGCTGGCCATCCCTACGGCCGCCTCCATGGCTCCTGCTTTGCAGGCTGTCCAGCTTCTGTAGCAGCACATCCAGTTTGGCGTCCATGCGCCCCTACGGACCAGCACCACGGCCAGGACCAAACGTACGTCCTCGACCACGCCCACGGCCACCAAAGCCACGACCCCCACGCCCACGACCCGCAAACACAGCTACAGCAGGCTCGCTGGGCATGTCATCACACATGTCGTGCTCATCATTGGGCATCGCAACAGGTGCAGCAACAGGCTGCAGCGACTTGGCTGCTCGCAGTGCAACATCCCGTCCACGGGCAAACTGCAGCAGAGCATCTAACGAATCCCATCGCTGCACCTGCTGTGTACGGGCACAATCTCGTCGCAATTGGGCATTTGTCAAGCCTTCCAGAAAATACATGCACATGAGCTTTTGTGGCAGGTTTGGCAGTCTCAGCGCAAGCAGGCTGAAAGACAGGCAGTAGGCCATGGTGTCTGCACCCTTCTGCTGGTATCCACCTTTCACCAGCTTCTCCATCACCTCATCCTCTGTGTTCTGAGTCCCCACACCTGTGGCCTTCCTAAACCACTCTTCTAGCTCTGCATCAGTTATCTCCTTGCCCTGAGCCATGCAAGAGCTCACCATTTGCACAAGAGCGGACTTCACATCACCGCTGGTGGCATTCATCAGCCCCACCATCAGAGGTTGCTGCGTAGCAGCGCACCAGCCAGTCACAAGCAACCAGTAAGGCTCAAACTCACGTGAGCGTGCAGAGTCCTCTAGCGTCCACGGTTCAGGCAAGTTCATGGTGGTTCTCACAACACACTGCGGTGTGCCCTTCCGTGCACTTGCCTCAGTGCCGGCACCCAAAAATGCGGCTCCATGCACATTCGCCGCCGCAACCGCGTGTTGCGCACTTGTACCAGCTCCAGCTGAGCCTCCCATTGAGCCACTCACTGGGCCTGCCACTGCCCCACGGGCCTCATTCGCAACGCGGGCCTCACTTGCCACACGTGCCTCTCGCGCTGCCCTCTCCCGGGCTTCCACCTCTCTTTCACGAGCCTCAAGCTCTGCACGCATTCTGCGTAGCTCCTCACCGCTCACCACATCGCGCGAAATCGGAACGTCACCCTAACCTTCGCTCATCATTCCTGGACGGAAACGCACAAGGCCAGCGCCTTGCAACAACCTTGCAGCAGCTGCGCGGTTACCCGCTACGTTAGCAAGCTGCTCAAAGAAAGTATCAGATAATCTGGTTGTACTGCCGCCCGACATCTCTAGAAAACTGCGGCAGCCACAAGTTACCAGCAATGCGTAGGCGCACGGCCTCAAGCTCGCGCTCCTGATGCGGGCTGAAAGGAAACTCCAGCAGCCCTCCCGACGCTTCCCACCAGCCTTCTACGTCCTCTCCCTTAAAGCTGGGACACAACTTGGCGTGCTTAAGCCAATCAGGCCTAGGCCAATCTGCCGCTAGGGCCTCGGTCGGCAACCAACTGTTGCGTGATGAGTGGCGGTGATTGAGTTCTCCGTGACAGACTGGGCGTTGTCAGGAAGTCTGCCCGGGAATCGAACCCGGCCTCAGATCACCTCACCACATCACACTTCTCACAGGGGAGATCCAGATCTCTCGACCGGCATTAGCTTAGCCTTACATGGTCACGTAACAACCTGCGAAGAAAGCTTCGCCATAGACTGAACTATAGTACGCAATGAGTAGGAGCAACAACGCATTCAACAACACGGTTTTCTCGGATGGTTCACATGACACCCGACGTGACCCCTTGGTTTCCGGCTTTCATTTTCAGTAGGCTCCCTCATGTTGTCGCGCTCGTTGTGCTCGCACGATGAAACTCCGCGAGTCCTTAGTGAAAATTGTTTATCGCGATTAGCTCGGAAGACTCGCATGACCCTAAGGGCGCGTCTCCAATGCACGGAGAGAAAGAGAAAAGAGATCGGAGAGAGAAAGAGAAAAAGAGAGAAAGAGAAAGAGAAAAAGAGATCGCCGCCAGCCCATGTCCCTCTAACTGCCGCCAACGGTCCGGATCTCTTTTCTCCCGTTTCCAATGCGCGGAGATAGAGACGAATAACTCTCCTAGAGTGAGCTCCATTTCATCTCTTTTTCTCCGCTAGGGTCCTCCAGGCCGACCCCCCCAGGAGAAAAAGAGATGTGACCGAGAGATGTGACCTTTTGCACCGGAGCCGCAGCGAGAGCTGGGTTAGGCTGGGCTGTTTCTCCAGGGCATCGCTGTTTGACGTCCCGTTGCCAATGTCCCGTTGCCGCTTCTGCGTCGCCACCTAAGCCGCAGGAGCTGATGAAGAGGACAAATGCCCAGGAGATGGTTGCTGAGGGCGCATCAGCTGAGGGCGCATCAGCTGTTTGACGAGCGGAGCAGTGCCATAGAGAGTTGTAGCCCCCCGGAGCATACTTAGCTAGTCCCGCTAGTGCGGAGAGTGCTTGACTAGTTAGCCTGATAAGCCCCGCAGCCTGACTTGCACAACTGCACTGACTTGCACGACTGACTTGCACGGCGCCTTTGTGCACTTGCGCCTGCGATGCTTGACCTCATCATACCTGCCACCATCCCAGCTAACGGGACAATTGCGTCCTTGTTCCGATACCATATGAAAAGATCGCCCCCAGAGCTACAGCCAACCCCCAAAGCTACAGCCGACCAGCCATGGCATGCTCCAAGCACATTTACATCATAGTGAAACACCAGCCGAGCACTGTAGCTCGTGTGTAGATCAATGAAGCACTGTAGCTCGTGTGTAGATCAATGAAGGCGTAGGCGGCGGCTGGAAAGTGGCCTCCATGCATCTCTTCTCTCTTTTCTCCGTCCATTGGAAACGCGTTTGAATTCATGCACATGGGCGATCTCTTTTCTCTTTTCTCCGTCCATTGGAAACGCGCCCTAACTCGTCGACCGCTTGGTTTTCTGACTATCATTTTCAGTACACCCCCTCTTGTTGTCGCGCTTGTTTCAACGCGCGTGTTCGCACGGTGTAACTGGTCACCCCCGCCATTGGCTGCACCCCCATGGCTCATGAGATAAAAACTTGCTCATCTCTGCACGGATGAGGCCGCCGATTTGTGCGATGAGCTGGCGATGGCCCGAATAGAGTGCAAACAGCTCCAGCGGTTTGCCGGGTGGCTGGCCCCCAACACGCGACGTGTTCTGGAGCGTCGCAGACACATGTAGCGACGGCATTAGGCAGCCTTGACCCAGAGCGGCGTGAATGGCGCATCCTGACTGGACATGCCAACTTTTCAGGTTAGCACGCATCAGTGCTGCAACGTCCTAGCACGAATCGAGACCCACTCCCAAGCTCACCTGCTGCTTCCCGGCCTGCTTCCTTGCCCCCCGCTCCAAAGTGTCACCTTTTGTCATCAAACGGCGCCTCTGCAGGTCGATGGCATTGTGGGTTGGGAGCGTGACCGCGATTGCGGATTGTCGCTGAAAACAGGTTCAGTCCACATGTTGCAGCCATTTTTAGGTTGCTCAAGAGTTCCTGATTACTGGTGCTTGTGGCTTCTGAGCAACCACGAACGGAGGGAATTAGTGAAAAACATGCAGACACTGAGCTGTGAGAAGTGTTTGCCTTTGTGCAGGCCTGTAAACGCCATGGTTACCAAGAAAAGGGGGGTGATGGCTAGATGTGCCGGTGCGCAAAAAGCGAGGGAGGTTATGGCACAGCGCAGGGCTGCTGAGGCTGAAGCCAAGGCCCAGGCTGGTGCTGCTGAGGCTGAGACCCAGGCACAGGCTGATGCTGGTGCTTATGAGGCTGATGAGGCTGGTGCTGATGAGGCTGGTGCTTATGAGGCTGATGCTGGTGCTTATGAGGCTGAGGCCCAGGCACAGGCTGATGCTCGTGCTTTTGAGGCACAGTTGCACCAGCTGCAGCCTGAACTGCAGCAGAGGGAGCAACAAGCTACTGACACCCAACGCTTGCAACATCTAGAGCAACAGCTGCAGGACCTGCAGCAGGATGAACTTCAACGTAAGGAGCAGCAGGTGGCTGAGCAGCAACAGCAGCTGCAGCAACAACAGGCAGACATGCACCTGAGGGAGCAGCAGTTGGCTGAGCAGCAACACCAGCTGCAGCAGCAGCAGGCAGACATGCAGCAGAGGGAGCAGCAGGTGGCTCAGCAGCAGCACCACCTGCAGCAGCAGCAGGCGGACCTGCAGCAGAGGGAGCAACACGTGGCTGAGCAGCAGCACCACCTGCAGCAGCAGCAGGCGGACCTGCAGCAGAGGGAGCAACACATGGCTGAGCAGCAGCACCACCTGCAGTTGCAGCAGCAGATTAACAGGTTGCAGCTACAGCTCGAGGCACAAAGTGCAGGTGAATTGCAACGCCAGGTGCAGCAGCAGCTGGCTGTACAACAACACTTGTTGCAGCAGCAGCATGCAGACCTGCTACTGAAGCAGCAGCATGTGGAGAAGCAGCTGCAAGAGGCTGCAGACCAGCAGGGTGTCAGCACCAACCACCCCCTCCCAGACCATCCTCCATGCTCTCCCCACGTCCCTGAGTCCCTCAGGTCACCCCTTTTGAAGCGCCCACGCCAGGACACAACACTAGCGCCCTTGCCAAGGTACGCAGTTCCCATGCATGCCCTCCCAAGCACCCACCCACCTCACCTCCCACAAACCATTGTGGGATGCATGTGTGTATGTATGGCAGGGCATGTGTGCATGTATGTCTGCATGTGGGCATGTGTGCAAATGTGTGCATGCGGGCATGCGGGCATGTGTGCATGTGTGCATGTATGGCAGGGCATTGCGCATCCCTGGGCTGCCCTACTCAGCTGTGGTGGGTGCCCACCAACGCCTATTGCTGGCAATCGCGCCCCCTTCCCCGCAGCCTAGGCCAGCGCAACAAGCTCAGTCTAGTCCAACCCAGCCACTGCCATCCAGCCCTTCCTGCCTGCCACCACCGCCCCTGCATGGGGGCACAGCCACTGGGTTGGACGTGAGGGCCTGGGGGCGGTCTCTGACGGGGTACTTCAAAGCATGCCGCATGCCTGTGGATCTATGGGTCCCCTACGCTGCTGGTCGTCTCACTGGGGGTGCAGAGGTGTGGTGGTTCCACCAGGTGTTTAACAACACCCCCGCTGCCACGTGTTGGAAGGCCTTCATGGGAGGTCTGTGTGAGCATTACACCCCCGCTAGAGAGCGCGCATGGCAGTCAGCAGCGCAGACTTCGGCTACACGCGCCACAGCTCAGCGGGTGCACCGTGCAGCCCCCACAGTGTTGCTGACGACACGCAACAGATTTGCCACGCTGCCAGTGGCCGATGAGCAGGAGCAGCAACTGCCCTCCCAACCTGCAAGGTGAGCGCTGCCCCCACCATCCACCTCACCATCCACGAGCCTTATAGTCCTCTGTTGCTACTGCTGCTGCTGCTACTGCTGCTGCTGCTGCCATCGTGCTATTGCTGTTGCTGCTCCTGTGCAGGATGGATGAGCACCAAGCAGCGGCAGCAGCAATTGCTGCGGCAGCAGTGTCTGCTGTGCTAAGAGCTGCAGCAAAGGCAGAGGCAGCAGGGGTAGCAAGGGGGAGGGAAGGGCACGCGCAACAAGGGGGGGGGGCAAGGGCAGCAGGTTCAGGGGCACGGTCACGGGCCAGTGTCGGGGCCATGGGCCGGGACAACGCCATGCGCAGGGCAAGAAGCAACCCCACCCCTACAATCCCTCACCCGCCCTACCCTGCACAGGCGCTCTCCCCACGTCCAGGACATGGCTGGCAACTACAGGGAGGAGTCAGTGTTTGTGAGTGCTGACAAGTGTGACCAGTCAGCTGAGGCTTCCACCACAGCCCTCGTGCAAGTGATTGAGTGTTTGCTGCAAGGCAGGCGGCACCCGGATGGCATCCAGGGTGAGGCCAGCAACACCGATGGAGTGAGTGAGGGGAGGGACGATGGAGAGGGGTGGGTGGGCAAGATGGACATGAGGCAGCTGTGTTTGTGGTCAGATGGTTGTGCATCACAGTTCAAGGGGGCCAAGGCCATTAGGTTGCATTGGCACCTAGCTAATAGGTTTGGGGTGCCTGTACAATGGTCATATGGTGCCACATCGCATTTCAAGAGCACGCATGACTCTGAGGGTGGGGTGGCTAAGAGGGAGTGGAGGGAGCAGATGCTAGTGCATCCTGAACTCGTGGGAAAAGTGTGTGGGGCTGCTGTGCTGACTGATTGGGCTAACAAGCATTTTGCTGTACCATGCCATGCACAAGACACCAGTACCAGCCACCGGCAACGTGGACACATCATGCGTCGGCGCTACCTGGTGCTGGACGACGCTAGGCAAGCAGGTGTATGCAGTATGCCTGAGGCTGATGTGGAACGCATGCATGATAAGATGGAGGGGTGCAGGGCAATGCACCGCATGGTGTTCACACCTGACAGGGAGCAGCCTCAATGGGCCATGGCTGCTTGTGCATGCAGCACGTGCATGAGTGTGCCATGCCTGCCATGCATGAAGCCTGACACCACTACCCCACTGGAGCCCATGCCCATGTTTCAAGATACTGTGAAGGAGGTGAGGGATGACGAAGAGTGTTATGCATTGTTGATGTGGTTCTATCCCAATTTGTTGCATGATGAGGTGTGCTTTGGCAAACTGACCAACACACATTGTGCACGATATTGCCAGCACATGGGGTTGGATAGGCCAAAGGAACGTCGGAAACTGCGTCGTTTAGTGGTGAGGGACCTAAGGAGTGAGCAGCTGGAGTTTGAATATGAGGTGAAGCGTTTATATGGCTGATTTGGCTGGTTATGTAAGGTGCATGGGGGTCTACTTTGGAGCATCACAAACGGCCCAAACATGAACACAACGCGTTTATGTCCTGATTACACGATAGAAGCCCACACAAGGAGCCGCACAGAACTGGCAGTTCACATCCTGCCGCCCTGGTTGGACAGTGAGAACGGCCGGAAAAGTGCCCATTTCATGAGAATTTGACATGGTTTCACGTGACACGAGCCGCACGCCAGCCAGACATACCAGCACTCTCAAGCACATCATCAGCACTAGCATTAGCACTAGAACACATGTCAAGGGAGGTCCTGCGCCCGACAGAAATTCAAAAAGTTAAAAAGTTGGGCCGCTGAGCGCGATAGCTGTTTGCCGAGCACAGCCCCACTAAGCAGGCTGTCCCCGGCACAACGCGACCCAATCTTCCAGCACCCCCGCCCGCCCCGGCACGAGACACATTAGCCCGAGCATTTCGCTAGCTTCGCCTTGATGAGCTGCACCGCCCTACGCAGGAGTCGTTGGAAAACTCTTATAGACCAGAAAGATTTTATCAGGGGTGCAGCCAATGGCGGGGGTGACCAACTACACAATTCCTTAGAGAAAACTGTTTTTCGTGGCTTCCTCGAAAAAGTCGAATGACACCCGCCCTCCCATCCAACGCACCTACTCTTGCTCGAAATAGCCAAACGGTTGTGGAGAACGAGCCAGGTGAGTATGCGGTTAAGGTTGGGGTTTAGGTTAGGGTCGAGGATGAACTTTTGACTTCCGACAAATCGCCCCTATACTTTGGAGCGTTCGGTCCAGCGCCCCTATTCGCGAGGTCTAACTCTAAAAAAACACATTCCTTAGGCGACCCCTATTTCGAGGTTTTCTCGCAAAAGTCCAATGGCACCCGGGTATGAAAACTAGTAGACAAAGGCCCTGGTCGTGCAGCCTATCGAACGCACTATCGCTCACTCGAAATGACCGACCGCACGTGACGTTCTATGTTCCGCGAGTTCCTTAGGCGACCCCTTGACCCCACCCGTAACACAATGATAGTAACCCTAACCCTAACCCTAACCCAACCCTAACCCTAACCCCTACCCCAGCTAGTAGATGCTTGCCCGGGTAAGACAGGTCGAGCTTGAGGCCAACGTCATCTCACCCTGCCAAGCCGAATCAGATGAACCATGCGTACCTGCCGATGTGTTCCTTCGCAGTGCATCTCATGCTGAGTCGGGATTGCCCAACTCTGCATGACTCCACACCCAGGGGTATATCGAGGCAACAACTGACGTCCTCAAGTGCACACCGCAATGACTAATAGAACACACATACTCTCAACAATGTAGCTAACATAGCTTGACTGACTTGCAAGTGAGCGGCACAACCATTACGTATGCAACCAGAAGGTCACTCGATGTCGTTGTGACATCTTCATAGATGCATTGCTAGCACAACGACAACATCATCGACTCAGAGCGTTTCACAAACCAAGGTCGAGGGCCTTGCTCATGGCTCATAGTTAAGCATAGTCGACAGCCACCGCTCTGCAACTTTGATGTCCATCTTCTTGCGCTGTGCATAGTCCGCCACCTGCAGCTCATGCCAAAGCAAGGTACACAATTGTGCACCGCAAATGTGCTCGCCAGCTAACGATATTATGGCTGTGAAGAACAGATAGCGTGCATGGAACAATAGGGTAAATAATCTCAATTGGACTGATGTTTAGTGAGCACCTCTCACCAACCTGCTCATGCGTGATCTTGCCCACTGCAAAGTATTGGGACGCCTTGCCGCCGAAGAAAAGGCCACTGACACTTGCAGCAGGCATCATGGCTAAACTCTCCGTGAGCTCGATACCGCTAGCTGCTTTGGCGTCCATCAACTTCCACATGACCTCTTTCTCTGTATGGTCCGGCTGTGATGGGTACCCTGGTGCCGGCCGGATGCCCTGTACAGGTCAAAGGTACACCATGTCTTAGGACATGCTGCCTAACATGCAACCAACACAACTCCACACACAGGCTCACATCCATGGTATGAAGCCATGCCGACATCATCACCGAGTGTCTTTGACGCACCATGTGATGGCCTTGCCACTTCAGGATTACCATACACGAGTTCCAATGACACATCATTGCCTCACCTGGTACTTGACCTTGAGCAAGTCATCAACATCGAAGGCCTCGGATGGTGCATAGCCCCATAACTCACGCCGTACCATCTCATGAAGCTTCTCCGCAAAAGCTTCAGCAAGGCGGTCTGCCAATGCTTCTGCCATGATGTAGCTGTAGTCATCACCGGCCTGAGCAAAGCATATAAAGTTGCAATGCATTACGCATGACTGCTTGTGCCCACAACAATTAAGTCATCTTGTTGCCTTGAATGCATCACTACAAACACAGTGTGGCGGTAGGGTCAAGCTTCCATACATCCATTGTTATGATGTTGTGGTGGCGGGGAAACAAACATCACTGAATGCATCACCTTATGCGGCATGCCCAACCAAACCTACCGCTTTGTGGGCAGCAACCACTTCCTCTAGCCCATGGCCAGCACTACAAGCGAACATGCCGATGTAGTCATCCACGCTGCCTTTGGGAGCCACGAAGTCAGATAGGCAGTAGTAGGGGTCTCCGCTCTCCTTCTCTGCCTGAGGCAACAATCCGGCACCAGAAGAGAAGGTGGGAAAATGACCAACATGCCAAGATGCCATGATTCTTAACAAGCCGCGTGTACTTAAATAGCCATGCAACCTATTGACACTTACATGCAAAGACACATGTCTCAAAGTGTGTCCATGGCAAGGTTCAACCATGCAAATGAAGCTACGTAGTGAATCAGACCGTGGACACTTAACACACCATGTTTTCCAACGAATGCCATGAGGATGTGCTAGGGGTTTGGGTCAACGACAACTTGAGGTTTGTGTGAGGATTGTGCTAGGGTTGTTCAATCTTGCTAGCAGGCAACAAATAAACTTTATGTATTGTTTAAGGACATGAGGTAGTGCTCTGTGTATGGTCGGTACTACACATCACATGAGAGGCAATATGTTTACTTGACTGCTTAGGCTTTTGCAAGAACAAAGCTAGATAACTGACCTGCTGACGAAGTCCATGGAGCTTAGCCACAGGAGGTCCAGCCCGGCTTTCCGCTGTGTCTTCAGCATACACCTCAATGTCATCGCCAACTGAGTTAGCCGGGAAGAATGCCACCACGGCATTGAGACGCACCCTCTTGTTCACGGTCATATCCTGCATGTTAGGTTTTCATTAGCCGTTCATGCGCATTCAAACATGCATGCTACAAGCAGACAAGCTCACTCACATGAAGCATGACTTGTGCCTCCTCAAACAGCTTCTTAGCCTCTGGCCCCACGGTTGGGTCATTGAAGATCTTGGGATAACCACGGTTGGGGTACCGCCCTCGCAACTGCCAGACCTGCGGTCATTACCAATGCATATTTGCTAACATAGCCGCAGCACTCATATGCTTTGGTGAGACCGTTGAGTAGTAAATCCCGTTCTTCATCATTACTAATGGCAATGCAAGGGAACACACTGTGGTGGACATGTTTGTTACCTGCACCAAGTGGATCATACCTGAAAGAAAGGGTTCCAGTCAATGTAGCGCACCACATCCTCAATGGGGTAGCTCAGGTACTGCTTGGTCCCCAAAAGCTGAGGTTTGACTGGCATGTTCACAGGGTCCTTCCAATCCAGCTGCAAACCGCGCTTCTGTGCATCTGCAAGGCTCAGGTATCTGCATGCAAGTGCATTGCATAGACGCATGTAGCGCTAGGCTTTGCAGAGTTTCCTGGTGCAGCTGCCGCTGCCAACCCACAGGTTATAATGGAGTATTGGCGCACCAGCATACATGCCATGCAACCACCAACGTGCATACAAAAGCACCTTTCGCATACGCTGCCAATGACGTCTAGAAAGTACAAGGGAAAGAAGCCTATTGCGAGGAAGGCTTTGATGTAACAAGCAGGAGCATTGTATGATAATCTATGGCAAGACTAGATACAGAGATGCAAGCAAGCAGCAACTGCTTACATGTTAGGTGCTATAGCACATTTAATCATAGCTACAAGGGGATGCAATCCTACTAACTCTGCTGCTTTGTTGCACTACACAGTTGTTGGCTAAGCAAAGCCAAGGCCAAAAGGAGACACACGGTTAGCCTTGTGGTGAAGTACCATGATATTGATATGGTAGATTTTACAACCTTGTTCCTGACCTTTGTAAGCAAGTATCAACCCTGAAGGACGGCAAAGCAGACTAATGGCTTCCGGCTTAGGAAGTGTAAGCTTGTCATCATAATGCAGCTAAACACTGTCCATACATGCTCACGAGCATAGCAGCAGAGGTGCGGAAATGGTAACAAACTAGGCAAATGACAACAGCAACAATGGGTATAATCGAGCTCACCTGCGATCCTCCAAGCTAGCGTAGAACTCGTCTCGCAGCTCGGCATACTGCTCCCGCACCTGCAGTCAAGCAAGCATGTCTGTCTTTACCCCGAGGCAACTAGACTAAAAGGTGCTTATATACCCAACATGCACTACACTCATCTTACCTCCTCACAATACTCGGTTCTTTGTTTGGTGTTCTTGTCAACCAAGGCTTGGCAGACAGGCACACCCCGACTTGCGTCCAAGACATGGATCACCGGACCTGCACACACAAACAAGCAAGGATTCAAGGTGAAGCACTTCGACATAGGAGTGCAGGAGTGAGCAGTAGGTATGGCTGCCAATTTAAGCCATTGCAATGGCCCCTTCATAAACAACTTGCCAGAGTATGCAGGCGCAATCTTGACTGCTGTGTGCATCTTGCTGGTAGTGGCCCCTCCAATGAGCAGCGGTGTTTTGAGGCCTCGTTCCTCCATTTTCTGCGCCACAGTGACCATCTCGTCCAGGCTGGGCGTGATGAGGCCAGACAAGCCAATGATGTCTGCTTTATGCTCCAAAGCAGCATCCAAGATCTTGTCCCAAGGCGTCATCACGCCCAAGTCGACCACCTACAAGATACGTGAGGACACAAGGTTTTAAGCAGCCTGATAGATAACAGCCAGGTAGCTTTGCATGGTAGCCAATTCACTACATTGTGTAAAGGCACACATGCCAAGCTATGCTCAATAGCACCACAACTCATGCATGATGCTTCCAAGTAGCTTGTTGTACCTTGAAGTTGTTGCAGCCAAGTACGACAGCCACAATGTTCTTTCCAATGTCATGCACGTCCCCTTTGACAGTGGCAATGACAAAGACTCCCGCATTGCTGCTCTCCCCACTGGTGCCATTCTTGCGCTTCTCTTCCTCGATATAGGGAATGAGGTGAGCCACAGCCTTCTTCATCACACGAGCAGACTTAATGACCTGTAGAACATCAAGGCCGTCATTATGTCCATTGATGATGAGGTGGGCAATGCGCTTGCTGGCACATAGGTTAAGTATGCGGAGAAGACTCTGATGCAGAACACATGCACTAACCTGAGGCAAGAACATCTTGCCAGCACCAAAGAGGTCGCCAACAACATTCATGCCGTCCATGAGCGGACCCTCAATGACCTGGAGAGGCCCTGGGTACACACCCGATGCCCTGGCTTCCTCAGCATCCACAACAGCAAACTCATCAATTCCCTGCATGGTGAAGCGAAAATGATCTGAGATGAACAATACTAGAAGGTCAAAATTGTGATGCATGGTTAGAACACAACAAGCTACATACGACATACCTTGATCAGGGCATGCTCCAAACGCTTGGCCACAGGAAGGTCACGCCAAGAGGCCTCCTTCTTCCCAGCTGGCCCAGCAGCCTGCACCAGGCCTTTCTTTACCACAGCAGTGGGCTTGCACTTGGGGTCCAGGGTGGCAGCATACTCCAGCATGCGCTCTGTGGCATTGTCACACCTGCATGGCCGACATCAAGGCACATGGTACACACCTGTTACGCATGTCCTGCTAAAAGGGGCTCTTCTTCTGCAGCCATGTGCTAGCCTGCATTGGTCAGAGGTAGCCTGACCTGTTCAGCAACACGTCCTCAACAAACTCCAGCAGCTCCTTGTCAATCTTCTCATACGCATCCTCCTTCACCTGCCGCCAGGGAACAGGCCAAGCAGAGTAAGCAGACCGTCATTTCGAGCTGCAGCACAGTGATATGGTCTATTCACTGCAGCAAGCGCACAACGACTAAATACACACACGATAGAAGAGCAAGCGAGGGGTGCACAGGCTGGTCACAAGCCCCCACCACCCTCACCTGAGCAGCGTTCACGATGCCCATGTCCATACCAGCCTTGCAGGCATGGTAGAGGAAGGCAGAGTGGAAGGCTCGGCGCACAGCCTCGTTGCCTCTGAAGCTGAAGGCGATGTTGGACACACCACCGCTGATCTTTGCACCAGGGCACACCCGCTTGATCTCACGCGTTGCCCGGATGAAGTCCACCGCGTAATTGTTGTGCTCAGCCATGCCTGTGCCGACAGTCAGGATGTTGGGGTCGAAGATGACGTCCTCAGGGAAGATGCCCACCTCCTCCACCAGGATGCGGTAGGCACGCTGACAGATGCGCACCTGAGTCCACACAACACAACACACACTCATGCACACACGCACACTCACGCTTGCCTGCTCCAAGCTGCATTTCACTTGCCCTCCACATCGCAGGCAATCCATGATGTCTACTATCCTGAACAACCAGCACCACTGACCATACTAGCTTTTGCTGCCGTGATCATTGCTGCAAGCATAGCGAGAAGGTCAGCAAATAGGAGCTAGGCTGCTCATGCCTGTGCAGCAAGAGCCTGGAGCTAAGAGACTAGAGGCAGGGAAAGAGTGAGGATCACACACCTTGTCAGCATAGCCAGCTGCCTGGCCCTGCTCATCAAAGGCCATGACCACCACCGCTGCACCATGCTTCTTCACCACTGCTGCCTGGCGCCTGAACTGCTCCTCTCCCTCCTTCAGGCTGATGCTGTTCACGATGCATTTGCCCTGGCTGCACTTCAGCCCTGCCTCCACGATGTGAAACTTGGAGCTGTCGATCATGAAGGGCACGCGGCTGATCTCTGGATCTGACACCAGCAGGTTCACGAACTTGGTCATGGCCGACACGCCCTCAATCAGGCCATCGTCCATGTTGATGTCGAGCACGTGCGCACCCGCCTGCACCTGCTTCAGGGCAATGTGGATGGCCTTCTCCCAGTTGCCGTCCACGATGGCCTTCTTGTACAGCATGGAGCCAGCCACATTGCAGCGCTCGCCAATGCTCAGGAAGGTGGAGCGCATGTTGTTGGGGTCGGGCTGGTAGTTCAGGGGCTCCAGCCCACTCAGGCGCAGGAGCGGCGGCACACTGTGCACAGGGCGGGCTGGGAAGGCGGAGGCCATCTGGCGGATGGCGGCAATGTGCTCCGGGGTGCTGCCACAGCAGCCACCAATGGCGTTCACCAGGTTCTCCTCACAGAAAGGCCGGATCTCAGCTGCCATCTCCTCACCCTTCTGGTCATAGCCACCCATGGCATTGGGCAGGCCCGCATTGGGGTAGCAGAACACATAGCAGTCAGCACACTGGGACAGGTTGGCGATGTACTTCTTCATATCGCTGGCGCCCAGTGCACAGTTCAGGCCAATGGCAAAAGGCTTGGCGTGCTGCACGCTGGTCCAGAACGCCTCGTTGGTCTGGCCGCTCAGCTGCAGGCAGAGAAGGAGGCAGCATCAAGGTCAACACGCCTGTGCCGCACAGCTATGCTGCACGCAGCTTGGTGGCGGCAGGCAGGCAGCCTCGCCCCAGCTGGACCCAGCTGGCTGGCAGGCAGTCCTATAGCTGGCTGATGACCTACAGCCCCTCCCAGCTACCTAGTGGCCTGGCAGCTGAGGTGCACGCACCGTGCGCCCGCTGTTGTCCACGATGGTGCCGCTGATCATGACCGGGATGCGGAAGCCCAGGTCGCTGAACAGCCTCTCCAGGGCAAAGATGGCAGCCTTGGCGTTTAGGGTGTCAAAGATGGTCTCCACCAGGAACAGATCCACACCGCCCTCCACCAGAGCAGCGGCCTGATCATAGTACGCATCCACCACCTCATCGTAGGTGATGCCACGGAAGGCGGGGTTCTCCACGCTGGGTGACACGCTCAGCGTCTTGTTGGTGGGGCCAATAGCACCCGCAACAAAGCGGGGCCCACTGGCAGGGTTGGCTGCCATGAACTTGTCCACGCAGCTCTTGGCAAGCTGGGCAGCAGCCACATTAATGGCACGCACCTCCTCCTGTGGGGCGTGCACAGCAACGGGCTCAGCTCGCACACATGCCACCTGGCCATCACAGCTGCACACTGCTCGAGGCATTCAGAGCAAGGCAGCACGCAGCACCGGACTGAGGCCACCTGCCTTGGCCTGCAGCGCATAGTCCGCCTGGCTGATGCTGGTGCCGTTGAAGGTGTTGGTCTCGATGATGTCAGCGCCAGCCGCCAGGTAGGCGGTGTGGATCTCGCCAATGACGTCTGGCCGCGTCAGCACCAGGATGTCGTTGTTGCCCTTGAGCTCATCACTGTGATCCTTGTAGCGCTCACCACGGAAGTCGTCCTCCTGCACGACATGCAGGCAGGGTGGACTGAGAAACTAAGCCTGCACGTGCATCAGCATTCTGCAAGACACGCAAGCTGGCAATGCCGCAGGCTGTTCTGCTTCATCACTGCTGGCTGCATCACCGCATGGCCCCTGCTGCTGGGCGCCTGACCTGCAGCTTGTAGCGCTGGATCATTGTGCCCATGGCACCGTCAATGAAGGCGATGCGCTCCTTGAACAGCTGGTCCAGCTGAGCAAAGGCAGGGGTCTGCTGCAGGGCGTCCTGGTAGACCGTGTAGGCTGGCACAGGAGGCAGCACTGGCTCAGGGGCCAGGGGGTCCACGCCAGCAGGGATGGGGTTCTGACGGGGGCTGATGTTGACAGCCGGTGGAGCTGCGTTAAGCTTCTTCACAGCAGTGGGCTTGCACTTGGGGTCCAGGGTGGCAGCATACTCCAGCATGCGCTCTGTGGCATTGTCACACCTGCATGGCCGACATCAAGGCACATGGTACACACCTGTTACGCATGTCCTGCTAAAAGGGGCTCTTCTTCTGCAGCCATGTGCTAGCCTGCATTGGTCAGAGGTAGCCTGACCTGTTCAGCAACACGTCCTCAACAAACTCCAGCAGCTCCTTGTCAATCTTCTCATACGCATCCTCCTTCACCTGCCGCCAGGGAACAGGCCAAGCAGAGTAAGCAGACCGTCATTTCGAGCTGCAGCACAGTGATATGGTCTATTCACTGCAGCAAGCGCACAACAACTAAATACACACACGATAGAAGAGCAAGCGAGGGGTGCACAGGCTGGTCACAAGCCCCCACCACCCTCACCTGAGCAGCGTTCACGATGCCCATGTCCATACCAGCCTTGCAGGCATGGTAGAGGAAGGCAGAGTGGAAGGCTCGGCGCACAGCCTCGTTGCCTCTGAAGCTGAAGGCGATGTTGGACACACCACCGCTGATCTTTGCACCAGGGCACACCCGCTTGATCTCACGCGTTGCCCGGATGAAGTCCACCGCGTAATTGTTGTGCTCAGCCATGCCTGTGCCGACAGTCAGGATGTTGGGGTCGAAGATGACGTCCTCAGGGAAGATGCCCACCTCCTCCACCAGGATGCGGTAGGCACGCTGACAGATGCGCACCTGAGTCCACACAACACAACACACACTCATGCACACACGCACAATCACGCTTGCCTGCTCCAGGCTGCAATTCACTTGCCCTCCACATCGCAGGCAATCCATGATGTCTACTATTCTTAACAACCAGCACCACTGACCATACTAGCTTTTGCTGCCGTGATCATTGCTGCAAGCATAGCAACAAGTTCAGCAAGGAAGGGCAAAGCTGCTCATGCCTGTGCAGCAAGAGCCTGGAGCTAAGAGACTAGAGGCAGGGAAAGAGTGAGGATCACACACCTTGTCAGCATAGCCAGCTGCCTGGCCCTGCTCATCAAAGGCCATGACCACCACCGCTGCACCATGCTTCTTCACCACTGCTGCCTGGCGCCTGAACTGCTCCTCTCCCTCCTTCAGGCTGATGCTGTTCACGATGCATTTGCCCTGGCTGCACTTCAGCCCTGCCTCCACGATGTGAAACTTGGAGCTGTCGATCATGAAGGGCACGCGGCTGATCTCTGGATCTGACACCAGCAGGTTCACGAACTTGGTCATGGCCGACACGCCCTCAATCAGGCCATCGTCCATGTTGATGTCGAGCACGTGCGCACCCGCCTGCACCTGCTGCAGGGCAATGTGGATGGCCTTCTCCCAGTTGCCGTCCACGATGGCCTTCTTGTACAGCATGGAGCCAGCCACATTGCAGCGCTCGCCAATGCTCAGGAAGGTGGAGCGCATGTTGTTGGGGTCGGGCTGGTAGTTCAGGGGCTCCAGCCCACTCAGGCGCAGGAGCGGCGGCACACTGTGCACAGGGCGGGCTGGGAAGGCGGAGGCCATCTGGCGGATGGCGGCAATGTGCTCCGGGGTGCTGCCACAGCAGCCACCAATGGCGTTCACCAGGTTCTCCTCACAGAAAGGCCGGATCTCAGCTGCCATCTCCTCACCCTTCTGATCATAGCCACCCATGGCATTGGGCAGGCCCGCATTGGGGTAGCAGAACACGTAGCAGTCAGCACACTGGGACAGGTTGGCGACGTACTTCTTCATATCGCTGGCGCCCAGTGCGCAGTTCAGGCCAATGGCAAAAGGCTTGGCGTGCTGCACGCTGGTCCAGAACGCCTCGTTGGTCTGGCCGCTCAGCTGCAGGCAGAGAAGGAGGCAGCATCAAGGTCAACACGCCTGTGCCGCACAGCTATGCTGCACGCAGCTTGGTGGCGGCAGGCAGGCAGCCTCGCCCCAGCTGGACCCAGCTGGCTGGCAGGCAGTCCTATAGCTGGCTGATGACCTACAGCCCCTCCCAGCTACTTAGTGGCCTGGCAGCTGAGGTGCACGCACCGTGCGCCCGCTGTTGTCCACGATGGTGCCGCTGATCATGACCGGGATGCGGAAGCCCAGGTCGCTGAACAGCCTCTCCAGGGCAAAGATGGCAGCCTTGGCGTTTAGGGTGTCAAAGATGGTCTCCACCAGGAACAGATCCACACCGCCCTCCACCAGAGCAGCGGCCTGATCATAGTACGCATCCACCACCTCATCGTAGGTGATGCCGCGGAAGGCAGGGTTCTCAACGCTTGGTGATACGCTCAGCGTCTTGTTGGTGGGGCCAATAGCACCCGCAACAAAGCGAGGCCCACTGGCAGGGTTGGCTGCCATAAACTTGTCCACGCAGCTCTTGGCAAGCTGGGCAGCAGCCACATTTATGGCACGCACCTCCTCCTGTGGGGCGTGCACAGCAACGGGCTCAGCTCGCACACATGCCACCTGGCCATCACAGCTGCACACTGCTCAAGGCATTCAGGGCAAGGCAGCACGCAGCACAGGACTGAGGCCACCTGCCTTGGCCTGCAGCGCATAGTCCGCCTGGCTGATGCTGGTGCCGTTGAAGGTGTTGGTCTCGATGATGTCAGCGCCAGCCGCCAGGTAGGCGGTGTGGATCTCGCCAATGACGTCTGGCCGCGTCAGCACCAGGATGTCGTTGTTGCCCTTGAGCTCATCGCTGTGATCCTTGTAGCGCTCACCACGGAAGTCGTCCTCCTGCACGACATGCAGGCAGGGTGGACTGAGAAACTAAGCCTGCACGTGCATCAGCATTCTGCAAGACACGCAAGCTGGCAATGCCGCAGGCTGTTCTGCTTCATCACTGCTGGCTGCATCACCGCATGGCCCCTGCTGCTGGGCGCCTGACCTGCAGCTTGTAGCGCTGGATCATTGTGCCCATGGCACCGTCAATGAAGGCGATGCGCTCCTTGAACAGCTGGTCCAGCTGAGCAAAGGCAGGGGTCTGCTGCAGGGCGTCCTGGTAGACCGTGTAGGCTGGCACAGGAGGCAGCACTGGCTCAGGGGCCAGGGGGTCCACGCCAGCAGGGATGGGGTTCTGACGGGGGCTGATGTTGACAGCCGGTGGAGCTGCGTTAAGCTTCTTCACAGCAGTGGGCTTGCACTTGGGGTCCAGGGTGGCAGCATACTCCAGCATGCGCTCTGTAGCATTGTCACACCTGCATGGCCGACATCAAGGCACATGGTACACACCTGTTACGCATGTCCTGCTAAAAGGGGCTCTTCATCTGCAGCCATGTGCTAGCCTGCATTGGTCAGAGGTAGCCTGACCTGTTCAGCAACACGTCCTCAACAAACTCCAGCAGCTCCTTGTCAATCTTCTCATACGCATCCTCCTTCACCTGCCGCCAGGGAACAGGCCAAGCAGAGTAAGCAGACCGTCATTTCGAGCTGCAGCACAGTGATATGGTCTATTCACTGCAGCAAGCGCACAACAACTAAATACACACACGATAGAAGAGCAAGCGAGGGGTGCACAGGCTGGTCACAAGCCCCCACCACCCTCACCTGAGCAGCGTTCACGATGCCCATGTCCATACCAGCCTTGCAGGCATGGTAGAGGAAGGCAGAGTGGAAGGCTCGGCGCACAGCCTCGTTGCCTCTGAAGCTGAAGGCGATGTTGGACACACCACCGCTGATCTTTGCACCAGGGCACACCCGCTTGATCTCACGCGTTGCCCGGATGAAGTCCACCGCGTAATTGTTGTGCTCAGCCATGCCTGTGCCGACAGTCAGGATGTTGGGGTCGAAGATGACGTCCTCAGGGAAGATGCCCACCTCCTCCACCAGGATGCGGTAGGCACGCTGACAGATGCGCACCTGAGTCCACACAACACAACACACACTCATGCACACACGCACACTCACGCTTGCCTGCTCCAAGCTGCATTTCACTTGCCCTCCACATCGCAGGCAATCCATGATGTCTACTATCCTGAACAACCAGCACCACTGACAATACTAGCTTTTGCTGCCGTGATCATTGCTGCAAGCATAGCGAGAAGGTCAGCAAATAGGAGCTAGGCTGCTCATGCCTGTGCAGCAAGAGCCTGGAGCTAAGAGACTAGAGGCAGGGAAAGAGTGAGGATCACACACCTTGTCAGCATAGCCAGCTGCCTGGCCCTGCTCATCAAAGGCCATGACCACCACCGCTGCACCATGCTTCTTCACCACTGCTGCCTGGCGCCTGAACTGCTCCTCTCCCTCCTTCAGGCTGATGCTGTTCACGATGCATTTGCCCTGGCTGCACTTCAGCCCTGCCTCCACGATGTGAAACTTGGAGCTGTCGATCATGAAGGGCACGCGGCTGATCTCTGGATCTGACACCAGCAGGTTCACAAACTTGGTCATGGCCGACACGCCCTCAATTAGGCCATCATCCATGTTGATGTCGAGCACGTGCGCACCCGCCTGCACCTGCTGCAGGGCAATGTGGATGGCCTTCTCCCAGTTGCCGTCCACGATGGCCTTCTTGTACAGCATGGAGCCAGCCACATTGCAGCGCTCGCCGATGCTCAGGAAGGTGGAGCGCATGTTGTTGGGGTCAGGCTGGTAGTTCAGGGGCTCCAGCCCACTCAGGCGCAGGAGCGGCGGCACACTGTGCACAGGGCGGGCTGGGAAGGCGGAGGCCATCTGGCGGATGGCGGCAATGTGCTCCGGGGTGCTGCCACAGCAGCCACCAATGGCGTTCACCAGGTTCTCCTCACAAAAAGGCCGGATCTCAGCTGCCATCTCCTCACCCTTCTGGTCATAGCCACCCATGGCATTGGGCAGGCCCGCGTTGGGGTAGCAGAACACATAGCAGTCAGCACACTGGGACAGGTTGGCGATGTACTTCTTCATATCGCTGGCGCCCAGTGCGCAGTTCAGGCCAATGGCAAAAGGCTTGGCGTGCTGCACGCTGGTCCAGAACGCCTCGTTGGTCTGGCCGCTCAGCTGCAGGCAGAGAAGGAGGCAGCATCAAGGTCAACACGCCTGTGCCGCACAGCTATGCTGCATATACAGCTTGGTGGCGGCAGGTAGGCAGCCTCGCCCCAGCTGGACCCAGCTGGCTGGCAGGCAGTCCTATAGCTGGCTGATGACCTACAGCCCATCCCAGCTACCTAGTGGCCTGGCAGCTGAGGTGCACGCACCGTGCGCCCGCTGTTGTCCACGATGGTGCCGCTGATCATGACCGGGATGCGGAAGCCCAGGTCGCTGAACAGCCTCTCCAGGGCAAAGATGGCAGCCTTGGCGTTTAGGGTGTCAAAGATGGTCTCCACCAGGAACAGATCCACACCGCCCTCCACCAGAGCAGCGGCCTGATCATAGTAGGCATCCACCACCTCGTCATAGGTGATGCCGCGGAAGGCAGGGTTCTCCACGCTGGGTGATACGCTCAGCGTCTTGTTGGTGGGGCCAATAGCACCCGCAACAAAGCGAGGCCCACTGGCAGGGTTGGCTGCCATGAACTTGTCCACGCAGCTCTTGGCAAGCTGGGCAGCAGCCACATTTATGGCACGCACCTCCTCCTGTGGGGCGTGCACAGCAACGGGCTCAGCTCGCACACATGCCACCTGGCCATCACAGCTGCACACTGCTCAAGGCATTCAGGGCAAGGCAGCACGCAGCACAGGACTGAGGCCACCTGCCTTGGCCTGCAGCGCATAGTCCGCCTGGCTGATGCTGGTGCCGTTGAAGGTGTTGGTCTCGATGATGTCAGCGCCAGCCGCCAGGTAGGCGGTGTGGATCTCGCCAATGACGTCTGGCCGCGTCAGCACCAGGATGTCGTTGTTGCCCTTGAGCTCATCGCTGTGATCCTTGTAGCGCTCGCCACGGAAGTCGTCCTCCTGCACGACATGCAGGCAGGGTGGACTGAGAAACTAAGCCTGCACCTGCGTCAGCATTCTGCAAGACACGCAAGCTGGCAATGCCGCAGGCTGTTCTGCTTTGACACTGCTGGCTGCATCACCGCATGGCCCCTGCTGCTGGGCGCCTGACCTGCAGCTTGTACCGCTGGATCATTGTGCCCATGGCACCGTCAATGAAGGCGATGCGCTCCTTGAACAGCTGGTCCAGCTGAGCAAAGGCAGGGGTCTGCTGCAGGGCGTCCTGGTAGACCGTGTAGGCTGGCACAGGAGGCAGCACTGGCTCAGGGGCCAGGGGGTCCACGCCAGCAGGGATGGGGTTCTGACGGGGGCTGAATGTGGTGCTGGTGTCTGTTAGCGAAGGCTGCAGACGCCTCAATGCTGTGGGTTTTGACTTGGGGTCCAGACAAGCAGCAAAGGACATCAAGCGCTCTGTGGCGTCCTCCCGCCTTCACACAAGACCACAGGGACGTGTGTAAACATGTGCATGCTTCACTTACCCTATGACATGCAGTAGGAAGTTGATCAGAACGGATGCATGCAACAAAGGTGAGCACATCTGTTTATCTCCAATAACAGTTACTTCATCCAGGGCAATGCCTGTCACCACATGTTACGGCATGGGTCATTCACCTGTTCAGCAGCACGTCCTCCACATAGTGCAACAGCTCCTTATCAATCTTCTCATACGCATCCTCCTTGATCTGTCACACGAATGGAAGTGCGATCCATGGTTACAGCTGCTGCTCAGTCTCTAAGAGCAGCAGGTATCGGTGCACATCAAAACTGGACAATGGGCAATGCATGAGTTGGTTCAGATGTGTTTGTGCCTGATTGGTTCGTGCCTTTGAGAACAAGCCATGACAGGGAGCGGCAGTGGCAGCAGTAACAGCAGAGGACTACAGTAAGCCCTAGCCAACTCATTGCACAATGCTGCTCGCATGCCCAACACTGGCCTTGTGACTGTTTGCTACAGGACCCGGCACGGCTGGCCAGGCAGGGCAGGCAGACAGGACACTGTAGCATGTCCCGGGTAATGTGCACTTGACCTGGAACCGTGTGGTCCAGGCAGGCGTTTACAGGCAGCTGGCATAGGGGGCAATGAGTGCTGTGACTGGTGTCAAGACTCCGAGGCATGGTGTGCCCGCACTTAGCAAGCCTGGTGTGGAGGAGCGTTATCCTTTCACTTGTACAGTAAGCCCGGTCACAAGGGGTAGCTGAGCTTATTGGGCCTCCCTCTGGCCCATGTGACAATGACCTGTGCCTCCTTAAGCAGGGGAAAGGTGGCTGGAGATGGCTGTGCTGGCATCATGTGCATAGTACTACCCTTGGCTGATGTGAAGGGATCAGCTCCAGAGCAGCAAAGGCCAGGCTCGCAGGCCAGTCCCCCTTGTCTTCCGCATGAGCTAAGTTAAACTGGGGTTTCGCTTAACAGGCTGACAATTGGGATGAATCAGTGCGTGTGGACGCGCTGGCTTCTACACTGTCAGACCCACTACTCTGTACATTTCATAATGCGATCAATCGTTATATTGGATTCATGTCTATCCGCACAGTAAGTAGTGCACAACTCCTCTATGTATAACGCAGTGAAGAGTCAGGGAAGGTAGCAGTTCTCGAGCAAGCCACCCCACTGCAATGTTCTGGATTAGGTAACTATGGTGCTTCGTTGTCTTCATTGACAGCTCTGTGCCCCTGTGCACCGCCCCAAAAGCAAGGTGCTGATTGTTTATTGTGCACCAGGAAATACGCAAGCAGCAGGCATGAACTTCCCAGCAGAAGAACTTTCCGCAAGAAGCAGGCAACCTTCCCTGACTCCTTCACTGCGTTGTACATAGAGGAATTGTGCACTACTTACTGTGCAAAACAAGGCACTGGTCTCACCCTAACATGATGGTTTGGGAACGACCTAAACTTTTGATTTACCAGCGTCTGCATTGCTCTTCTGATCAATTAAGCCAGAATGCACAAGGGTATTAGGGCGCAGTAATTCCCCTAGCACAGCTGCAGGGCTTTCCACTCTGACAGCTAACAAAGTCGTGCAGTATCAGGCAGTCAATGCAGCCTTGAGAAACATGAAGTTGTAATGGGACAATCTGGAATGGCATTTTCCCTCTGGTAACAATTATCAAGCCGCACTCTTTGCAGTGCACATGCATGCGAGATGCACTTGAGCAAACACCCAGAGCATCCTACGCTGCTGTCAACAACAGCCAGATGCAGGCATGACTGGGCGTTGCTTGTAGAGTTCTGTTTGTAGACTCAAGACAAGCTGGCAGTTTTGACTGCAAGGACGTTTACCAGACCCCTAGATAATAGCAGCGCAGTGATCAGGGGGGGTTGGACAAAGAGGTAGTACTAGAGCAAGTAGTTTCCAGATCAGACATGGCTGTATCTAAACACACATGAGATATATATTTGAGGTATAGGGAAAAATATAGGCGTCAATATTTTTCCATAACTCGGGTCAGTTTACCAAGGCCGCAAAGTGCTAGCAGCCAGATCCGCGTGTTCCGCAAGTGAGGCGCAAGTCGCGAGTGTGCTAGTTGCATGTATGGCTTGCACGTCGCAACTTGCAAGTCGCGAGTTATTTATTTTGATGACCTTACTTTATGGCTTGCACGTCGCAACTTGCAAGTCGCGAGTTATTTATATAAACAACTTTCTTTCGCAACTGATGCAACCTCAACGTAGCCATGCGACGCTACGCGATAGCTTATCGAACATATTGCCAGGCTGGCATGTCTACATATAAGTGCCAGGCTGGCATGTTGACTAGAAGCTACGTCTTTCGTCGTTTTTCAGGTCGGAGTAAGCCGCTTAGGAGAGGGATGAGGTTATAGGCTAGTTGAGGCAGTCGATATGTATCGACCGGCAACGCATAATGGTCGAGCGGCAAAGCATAATGGTCGAGCGGCAAAGCATAATGGTCGAGCGGCAAAGTGCACTTTTTGATAATGGTCGAGCGGCAATTGATAATTGTCGAGCGGCAAAGTACGATTCTCGCAATCAGTGTCGGGAAGCCTTTATAGAGCGGCTGTGTTGAGAAGGGTTGGTGAAAGCGTTGGTCAGCGGGATATACGGTGTTGGTCAACGGGGGATGGGGGCGGTTACGGGATTGGGGAACCTCAAATATACTAGATAACCGCCTTGACCTCGCGCATTATGCGAACTAATGGTCTCGTCCTCGGCTCTGCTACCATACATCCCTCGGCTGCGCCTCGGGATGTATGTCCGCGCCACCTCGGCCTCGGCCATTATTTTCGCATAATGCTCTCGGACCGCCAATTATCTACTACATACTGTATGGGACCAGACCCAGCAGAAGCCTGATGCAGGATGCTTGAGCAATCTATCATCCAACACAATTCAGCCCTATGCCAACCTCACCTGGGCAGCGTTCACGATGCCCATGTCCATACCAGCCTTGCAGGCATGGTAGAGGAAGGCAGAGTGGAAGGCTCGACGCACAGGCTCGTTGCCTCTGAAGCTGAAGGCGATGTTGGACACACCACCGCTGATCTTTGCGCCTGGGCACACCCGCTTGATCTCAGCGGTGGCTTGGATGAAGTCCACCGCGTAATTGTTGTGCTCAGGGAGACCAGTGCCCACTGTCAGAATGTTGGGGTCGAAAATGATATCCTGGCAGTTGAAGCCCACCTCCGGCGCCACAAGCAGGTCATAAGCGCGCTTGCAAATGCGAACCTACACCAAGGCAACCATATCAAGTCGAGGGTGGGTGATATGATGGGGTCAGGGTGATCAGCAACACAATCCTGTAAAGTGCATTGAGGACGGTGACATGAAAAACATGCTGTCATGTAACCAGGCTTTGATTATACTATAAGTGACAAATCTGCTCTGTTCAAAAGTAGGGGAGGTGAATCAGGCACACACCTTGTCAGCACAGCAGGCAGCCTGGCCCTGCTCGTCAAAGGCCATGACAACCACAGCTGCACCGTGGAATTTAAGGATCTTGGCCTGTCTGACAAACTGCTCCTCCCCCTCCTTCAGGCTGATGCTGTTGGCAATGCATTTGCCCTGGCTGCACTTCAGCCCTGCCTCCACGATGTGAAACTTGGAGCTGTCGATCATGAAGGGCACGCGGCTGATCTCTGGATCTGACACCAGCAGGTTCACAAACTTGGTCATGGCCGACACGCCCTCAATCAGGCCATCGTCCATGTTGATGTCAAGCACGTGCGCACCCGCCTCCACCTGCTGTAGGGCAATGTGAACAGCCTGGTCCCAGTTGCCGTCTACCACAGCTTTGCGGAAGGTCTTCAACCCAGCCACATTGCAGCGCTCGCCAATCATAACAAAGGTGGAGCGCATGTTGTTGGGGTCAGGCTGGTAGTTCAGGGGCTCCAGCCCACTCAGGCGCAGGAGCGGCGGCACACTGTGCACAGGGCGGGCTGGGAAGGCGGAGGCCATCTGGCGGATGGCGGCAATGTGCTCCGGGGTGCTGCCACAGCAGCCACCAATGGCGTTCACCAGGTTCTCCTCACAAAAAGGCCGGATCTCAGCTGCCATCTCCTCACCCTTCTGGTCATAGCCACCCATGGCATTGGGCAGGCCCGCATTGGGGTAGCAGAACACATAGCAGTCAGCACACTGGGACAGGTTGGCGATGTACTTCTTCATATCGCTGGCGCCCAGTGCGCAGTTCAGGCCAATGGCAAAAGGCTTGGCGTGCTGCACGCTGGTCCAGAACGCCTCGTTGGTCTGGCCGCTCAGCTGCAGGCAGAGAAGGAGGCAGCATCAAGGTCAACACGCCTGTGCCGCACAGCTATGCTGCATATACAGCTTGGTGGCGGCAGGTAGGCAGCCTCGCCCCAGCTGGACCCAGCTGGCTGGCAGGCAGTCCTATAGCTGGCTGATGACCTACAGCCCATCCCAGCTACTTAGTGGCCTGGCAGCTGAGGTGCACGCACCGTGCGCCCGCTGTTGTCCACGATGGTGCCGCTGATCATGACCGGGATGCGGAAGCCCAGGTCGCTGAACAGCCTCTCCAGGGCAAAGATGGCAGCCTTGGCGTTTAGGGTGTCAAAGATGGTCTCCACCAGGAACAGATCCACACCGCCCTCCACCAGAGCAGCGGCCTGATCATAGTACGCATCCACCACCTCGTCATAGGTGATGCCGCGGAAGGCAGGGTTCTCCACGCTGGGTGACACGCTCAGCGTCTTGTTGGTGGGGCCAATAGCACCCGCAACAAAGCGAGGCCCACTGGCAGGGTTGGCTGCCATAAACTTGTCCACGCAGCTCTTGGCAAGCTGGGCAGCAGCCACATTTATGGCACGCACCTCCTCCTGTGGGGCGTGCACAGCAACGGGCTCAGCTCGCACACATGCCACC
>JASKMD010000026.1:11482141-11499641 GCA_030144725.1 Haematococcus lacustris | reverse complement strand
ACATGTTGTTCCGTGTTGAATGAGTTTTGTTGGCCTGGCCTAGCTGTAGGATGCGACCTATGACGCTATAGCGATGAAGCTGTAGCTGAGGGAGGTTATGTGCAGGCAACACTATATTTCATGTTGAAGTGGGAACGTTGTTTCTGAGAGGAAGGGAGCACTTTGAAGGATAAGGAAGAGAACGGAGCACTTTGCTAGGGTGTGATGTTTTGGTGAGTCACCTTGCCATTTGGCCAACTTTTACCGGGCTGCATTGGCCCAAACAGCCTGCCATAGCTTCTGCATTGCTGCCGCTGTGCACTGCGAGCATGCGCCATTTGCACGCAAGTGACAGTGCCACGACGCAGGCCACATAATTTGTCTGAGATGGCAGCTGAGTTACAGCGGCGCCGTAGCGAAAGTTTGATGAGCCCCAGTCAAGTAGTACGAGCTTTTCAGCAGGTGCGACCATCGTCTTGCCCTCGGACACAACCGGATTGTACAGTCAGCGCAGCGCGCAGCGCACTCTCCACAACCCCAAACCCCGCTAGCAACAGTTGCTAGGCTGATGCCGTGACGCTGTCTGACCCGGAAACCTGCCCCCTGGCTGGCAGATGTCCGAGGAGTCCCCACAAGCAGCAACGGCGGCAGTGCCCGCCAGCACAGCAGCGCACCCCCCCCACAGTGTCTTTGAGCATGCCATCAGCTGTGCAGCTCTGGCCGCAGCAGGCTCCCCAGGCCTGCCCAGCCGCCTGGCAGCCAGCATGCCTGGGGCAGCCCCACAGGTCAATGGCATGCCCGGGGCCCGGCCAGCCAGCCCAGGGCCTGAGGCCGGTCGCAGGCGGTCATCAGGGCCAGGTGGGTGGCTGCCATGGGCTGAGAGGAGGATGGGTGGGACAGGGTGAGCAGGCTGTCCAGCAGGCTGCATGGGGGTTGGTCCCCTTGGCCTGCAGCCCTGCTAGCTGCCCCGCCATGCTGCACCAGGTGGGCCTCTCCTGCCCTTGGCTCCAGCAGCGCCATTTTCCTGTCCCTGAGGCTGCCCTGTGGCGCTGCTGCAGGAGCAGTGGTGCCGGCACTGGCCTTGCTGGCACCAGTAGAGGGTGAGGAGGCTGACACGCCCTCAGCGGCAGCCACACGCAAGCGCGCCGCCCTGGGCCAGGGCTGTGGGTTTGGCAGTGTGCTTGATCGGCCCGGCCAGCAGCTGGAGCCTGCAGGGCCCGAGGGCGGGGCCCAGGGGGGAGGCCCAGGGGCCGCAGGCGAGGAGGGGGCCGGGGAGGGGTGCTGGGAGGTGCGGGATGGCTCAGGCGACAACACTGAGCTGCTGAGCCGCGCTGCCAGCAAGAACCAAGTGGGGCAGGTGCTGGCCGCAGGCCAGGGGTGGCCAAGTGCTGAGCTGGCCGCTGCTGCTGCGGGAGCCACGGTGATAGCAGGACCAGGTGCAGCCCCTGCCCCCAGCAGCTCTGTGAGCCATCAACCCTCCCAGGTACCAGCCTGGACCCCAGAAGGGGCGGGGGTGGCGGGAAGGCCAAGGGACAGTGCCTGCGCCGGCCCAGCACGCGTGGAGGCCTGGCGTGTGGGTCAGGCCGCTGGGCAGCGCGCGTTGTCGCACACGCAGACTCTGCTGAGTGAGGAGCAGCAGGCAAGGCTGCAGGGGCAGCGCCAGGCGGCCTCGGCCAGCGGCAGCCCACCCGCTGTCCCAGCACCCGCGCTGCCCCCGGTGGGCTCGCCTCAACTGCTGGCCCTCCCCCTGGGTGCCACCGGGCCCACTGCGGCAGTTGCCCGGCGCCTCAGTGGCGGCCCGGGCCCTCAGGGCGCCTTCCACCCCACCCAGGCCTTCCTGCGCATGATGCAGCCTGGCAGCCCGCTGAGTCAGCAGCAGGGGGGGCAGCCGGCACAGCGGGCAGAGCTCCTGGGTACCCCAGCCAACAGTGGGATGGCCCTGGGGGGGGACAGCCCAGCAGCCCCGCAGACCTCCTCTGCCCCCTCTGTCGACCCTGGGCTCAGGGCCTGGGCCAGGCAGGGGGGAGGGAGGGAGGGGCAGGGCGCGGCGCGGCCCACCTCTGGTCTGTCTGCTGCAGCTGAGGTGGCCATGCTGGCAGCAGTGGTGGCTGACTCTCCCCCTGGGGACCGCAGCCCAGTGACCTGCCAGCCATTGCTGCTCCAGCCCCTGGAGGGGGAGGAGGGGGGGCTGAGGGGCCCAGAGGAGGGGCCGGCCAGCAGCCGCGTGACGCCAGGCTACCCGCCCGGGCCGTTTGGCCACGTGTCAGCGCCTGGCCAGGAGCTGCAGGGCCAGGTCCCGGGGGCTGAGGCAGACAGTGAGGAAGAAGGTGCGCTGGGGGGAGGCAGCCAAACCTGCTGCCCAACACCTATGCCTGCCTGCCTGCCTGCCTGCCTGCCTGCCTGCCTGCCTGCCTGCCTGCCTGCCTGCCTGCCTGCCTGCCTGCCTGCCTGCCTGCCTGCCTGCCTGCCTGCCTGCCTGCCTGCCTGCCTGCCTGCCTGCCTGCCTGCCTGCCTGCCTGCCTGCCTGCCTGCCTGCCTGCCTGCCTGCCTGCCTGCCTGCCTGCCTGCCTGCCTGCCTGCCTGCCTGCCTGCCTGCCTGCCTGCCTGCCTGCCTGCCTGCCTGCCTGCCTGCCTGCCTGCCTGCCTGCCTGCCTGCCTGCCTGCCTGCCTGCCTGCCTGCCTGCCTGCCTGCCTGCCTGCCTGCCTGCCTGCCTGCCTGCCTGCCTGCCTGCCTGCCTGCCTCATGTGACAGCGCTGCCTGCCTGCCTGTGTGACTAGGCGGTGAGCAGCAGGCGGAGTCCCAGCACCAGGAGGGGGGGCCCAGAGGACCCTGCCTGCCCAGCCAGCTGCTGACGCCAGAGGCAGCGGGTAGCAGCCCCATGCTGGCGGCTGTACTCAGCTCAGGAGGTAGGGGAGGAGAGTCTCACTGGGCTGGGGTAGGGGTGCTGCCCCAACCACGCTACTGCCTAAGAATGATGCAAGAGCACCCTCGCACTGAGTTAGCCTGACCCTAACTTCAACCCTTACCGTAAACCTAACCTCCCCACTTCAGACTGCCCAGGCCTTTATGCAGGCTAGGGCTAGGGTTAGGGTTAGGGTTAGGGTTAGGGTTAGGGTTAGGGTTAGGGTTAGGGTTAGGGTGCCTTTATGCAGGCTAGGCCGAGGCTGGTCACTGTGCAGGCTCTTGCTGCCACTCACATCCCACAGCCACAGCCAGCTGGGATGTCAAGCAACTGGCAGCATTCATCACATGCACAAGGCGCCCGCACCGCAGCTCACCGTGGCATTAACCCCTGCTGGCTGTTGGCACGCACACACAAGCCGCCAGGCCCCCTCCCCGGCCACATCTAGGCCAGGTCTGAGAAGGAGCACCCGCTGAGCCCGCCTGCCACTGCCCGCCCCACACGCAGGTCTGCACCCCTCGCGCGAGCTGTCCCTGGCCCTGCCCCCTTCACAAGCAGCCCGCCAGCAGCCCCCTGGCAGCGCCCAGACCATGTCCCCCCACTCCCCTCCCCCAGGACTCGGCCCAGGGCTGCAGCCGCCGCAGGCCTTTCCCCTGCTGCCCACACAGCTGGGGGGCCCAGCTCAGGGCCCAGGGCTGGAGGGGCAACCTGGCCTGGTGTCAGTCCGCGTGGGCGCCACCACCTGCCTGCTGCCCCACGCCGTGCTGCAGCAGCTGGCCAGCCAGGGCCTGGTGCTGAGTGGCCCCGCCCCCCCATCAGGCCCAGGGGCGCTGGAGGAGCAGGTGGCTGAAAGCTCAGGGTCAGTGGACCAGGCAGGCCTGAAGGGCGCACAGGGCTCAGGGCCAGGGCCAGGGCCAGGGGCAGGGGCTCCAGCCAGCAGCCAGGCCCTAGTCAGCAGTGAGGGCGCGGGGTGTGGTGTGGGGGCCGGGGCTGCCCCTGCACGGCTGGGCCGCATCACCAGCTCCTTCCAGTTCGACCTGCTGCACCCCAGGCCTGACTGCCCCCCGGGGGAGGACGCTGCGAGGCCCCTGCCTGCTGGGCCTGGCCCCAGCCCCTGGCTGCTGGGCTCGCGCTCCCCCTCCCCCCAGCTGCCTGGCTGCAGCCCCATGGGCGCTGAACTGCTGCGCCCCCCCCCCCCTGCAGCAGCTGCTGATGCTGGCACCGCAGGATGTTCTGCGCCTCAGCCCCGGCCCCACGCCCCCTGGCGGCCAAGCAGCCCCACCTGCCGCTGCAGCCGCAGCTCCCCCCTTGCTCACAGGCCGCTGGGGACAGCCGCACATGCTGTACAGCTCAGCCGCGCTCACAGGGGAGGGTGCTGCTGCCAGCCAGCAGGTGCATGTGCTGCATCAGCCGCCCCCCCACACGGGGCTGGAGCCCGCCCCCCCCGCTCCAGCTGCGTCCTCCCTGTCCAACGGGGCCAGGGCCGACACTGAGCCGGGCAGCAGCATGACGGATGAGGAGGCGGCGGAGGCGCTGACCCACCTGGGGGACAAGGAGGAGGGGGGCAGGCGGGGGGCCGGGCGCAGGGCTAGGGGGGCCCCTGCTGGGTGCACGGCCCGCAGCAGCAGCCCACCCCCAGCCCCTGCCAGCCTTGGCCTGCTCCCGCCCAGTAGCCCTCGCCAGGGACACGAGCAGAAGGGGAGGGGGCTGGGGGGGCAGGCGGGGCAGGCGGGGGGGGCAAGGCAGCAGCCGGGGGGGGAGGGTGCTGGCCATGCGTCCGGACAGCAGCCGGCCAGTCACTGGCAGCCAGGCAGCCCGCTGGCTTCCCCCCACGCTGCTCACCCTGCACGAGAGGGCACGGAGGCACTCAGCCCGGGGGCAGCACATGGCCCACCCCCCTCCCCGTCCCCCCTGGCTGCCCTGCCCCCCCGGGAGCTGCAGTGGCTGGAGGCCCTCACCACCACCACTCGCTTCTTCCAGGCAGGCACCCCTGCCCCTGCCCCTGCCCCTGCCCCTGCCCCTGCCCCTGCCCCTGCCCCTGCCCCTGCCCCTGCCCCTGCCCCTGCCCCTGCCCCTGCCCCTGCCCCTGCCCCTGCCCCTGCCCCTGCCCCTGCCCCTGCCCCTGCCCCTGCCCCTGCCCCTGCCCCTGCCCCTGCCCCTGCCCCTGCCCCTGCCCCTGCCCCTGCCCCTGCCCCTGCCCCTGCCCCTGCCCCTGCCCCTGCCCCTGCCCCTGCCCCTGCCCCTGCCCCTGCCCCTGCCCCTGCCCCTGCCCCTGCCCCTGCCCCTGCCCCTGCCCCTGCCCCTGCCCTGAGGACCTTCAACGCTCTTTTCTTTCCACACTCCCTCCTTTGCAACCCTGCTTTTCCTGCACTGCCTCCGCCCCCCTCAGCCTGCCTCCCTGCCCCACTGTGCTGCAGCCATGCGCCGGGTGTGACCCACTGCTGACGCCTGCGGAGCGCGTGGCAAACGGGGGCAGGGACGCATTGGCCACGCTAATGGTGGGCCAGGGGATGGCCCCTCCCCAACACACATGAGGAGAGCATGGCACCCTGGTGATGAAACGGTCAGGCCAGGTGGAGGGAGCCATGGCACGCCGTGCTGGGTTGCAGGCCGGTCATGCTTCAAGTTGCTGGGGGGCGGGGCGGGGGGACCAGGCTGCTGCTGCTGCTGCTGCTGCTCTGTGTGCAGGACCTGGATGACCCTGATGGTGAGGGCGTGTGTGCGCACTGCCGCCCCGCACGCACCGCGCTGCGCCACCGCCTGCTGCAGGTGAGACAGCCAGATGGCACTGCAAGCCGGGCAGGGCCATAGCGGGTGGGGTGGCCGACTGCAGGGCTGAGGGCTGCAGCGCCTGCTGACCCCCCTGACCCCCCTGACCCCCCTGGCCTCCCTGACCCCCTGGCCCCCCTGACCCCCCTGACCCCCCTGGCCTCCCTGACCCCCCTGACCCCCCTGACCCCCCTGACCCCCCTGGCCTCCCTGACCCCCTGGCCCCCCTGACCCCCCTGACCCCCCTGACCCCCCTGACCCCCCTGACCCCCCTGACCATCCCGCTCCAGGTGCGGCGCTCCACCTACCATGACGTGGTCAAGGCGGCTGACCTGGTGGCACTGGGGGTGGACCTGCAGGGCGTGCAGTCCTACAGCATCAACAACGCCAAGGTCAGCGGGGCAGTGGGCCCCCGCAGCCTGGGCCTGGCTAAGCAGACGGACTGAGCGGTGCTGCGCCTCACTGTGGCAGTCCTCGCGGTGCTGGGCTCGGCTGAGCTCATCCTGCACCTCAGCTGCTGCAGACTCCCACATCATGACCTCACCTCTCCTCCCCCTCACTGCCTTCCTCCTTCTCCACCCAACTCGTCCAGATCTGCGGCCTGGCAGTAGGCACTGAGGTCTGCTTGTGGCTCGCCTCTGTTGCTGCTGCAGGTCGTGTTCCTGAAGCCCCGCCCTACACGCACGGCCCCTATAGGCGGTAGCAGCATGCCTGCACGCTGTGTGCTGGATGGCCGCCAGCTCATGGACCCCACCTCCTGCTACTGCTGCCTGCGGTGAGGGCCAGGGCCAGGGCCAGGGCCAGGGCCAGGGCCAGGGCCAGGACAGGACTTGTCCAGGTAGCCCAGGTGCCGAGTCAGTCCCTAGCAGCCCTGGTTGGCTGCAGACAGCCTCCCCAGCAGCGCCTGCACCTGCAGCCTGGTGCCACCTGTTGCCCTGCAGCTGCAAGATGGAGGTGGAGCTGCACGGTGTGGCCCCGCTCATGAGCAGCGACACACGGGACGAGGAGGGCGCTGCCGCCAGCCCCCGCGCATCATCAGGCCTGAACCCTGCGGGGGGGGCCAAGGCAGGCCTCAACAGCCCCACAGGGGGGGCCTTCCGAGGCGCCCTGAAGGAGGGGCGGGACCCCACTACCCCCCAGACGGGGTATGGGCGGGCCGGGGGGGAGGGGGGGGTAGGGGAGGGGTCCTCGCCTGTGGCTGCTCCGCGCAAGCGCCTGCGAGGGGCCTCCGCGCCCACCCTGCCCTCCTTGCCGCCCTCACCTGGCTGGCTGAGCCTGGGTGGGGGGCTGGACCGGCCCCCCTTGGGCCTGGCATCACTGCAAGAGGGCGGCCGGGAGGCTGCTGCCCTAAGCCCTGGCCCCCCTCACCAGCGCCCTGCCCCCCACCCGGGTCAGCAGCAGCAGGCAGGGTATGGCCAGCAGCTGCTGCTCCCCCAGGCAGCCCTGCACCAGCAGCTACAGCTGACAGGGTACCCGGCACAGCAGGCTGCGGCCTGGCTGCAGGCGTCAGGTCAGCCAGGCCTCATGCAGCCAGGCCCCTGGTGGCTCACAGCTCCGGGGGGGCTGGACCAGGCAGGCGGGCCAGGGGGGGCGGCACGCTGGCCACAAGCTTTGCCGCCACACAGCCCTGTGCCACCGGAGTTTGCTCAGCCCCCTGCTGCTTTCCCCCCGGGGTGGGGGGTCCAGGGGACCCCTGGGCCAGGGGCCACAGCAGCAGGCGAGCGCCCCCCTGCATCGCCTTACTCCCCTGCTGCTGCCCCTGCTGCCAGCCGGGCAGGCACAGCACAGCTGGCAGGGCCGGCGGGGTCAGGCATACAGCGGGTCAGCGACAGCTCCAGCCGCGAGACGCAGGTCAGCGCCGCGCCCCCGGCCACCCCACAAGCTGTGCGGGGCATGGCACCTGCTGCGCCCCATGAGCAAACGGCAACGGCAGCAGCTGCAGATGGGGAAGGGCAGGGGCAGGCAGCGCAGCTGGGAGCAGGGGGTGGCGGGGGGGCAGCAGGGGGGGCAGCAGGGGGGGCAGCGGGCCCTGAGGGTGCAGCCGGGGAGGAGGGCGAGGCGCCGCTGGACCTGTTCCACACCACCCCCCTCACCCGCCAGCTCAAGGCGCGGGAGCGGCAGCACCAGCAGGGGGGGCAGGAGGGGGGGCAGGCGCACTCGCAATCACCCACCCCTGGCCAAGCAGGCCGCATGCACAGGGCCGGAAGCGGAGCTGACCAGCAGCAGCCTGCGGGGGGCCAGGCAGGGTATGGCAGCGCTGCGGCACCGCCCCTGCCTCACCACCAGCCAACCCTGCCCTCGCCCCCCAGGCAGCCCCACCCCCACCCCCACCTGCAGCACCTACACTACCCCACAGCAGGCTACACAGGGCAGCTCCCCCGTCAGCAGCAGTCGCCACACCCCTCCTCCCCCCTCCCGCCCCAGCCCCAGCCCAGAGGCCCCCCTGGCCAGCATACGCCACCGGGCACGCCGCCCCACAGCAGCGCCCTGCAGCAGCCCGGCACCTCCCCTGCACGGCCCCACAGCACCCCCGGCCTGTCCGGGGAGGGCGGTCACACAGCCTCCCACGACACCCGCAGCACCGCCAGCATGCGCCGCAAGGCTGTGCCGGTCAAGCGCGCAAACCTGGACTGAGGGCAGCGCAGTGTCAGGGCAGCAGGTGCAGCGCCTGCCACGCCATGCTGTGCACAAGCAGGGGGCGTACAGGGGCTGGGGGGTGGGGTCTTGTGGGTTGGAAGTTGCAGGCGGCACAGAGTGCAGCTGTGAGCCTCTGGTCAAGCTGCTGGGGTGCGAGCAAACAGAGGCGCCAGGGTGTGAAGTGGCAGGGGGGACCTGCATGCCTGCAATCCTATTGAAGGTCGGGTTAAGCGATTGCTGGGAGTCCATGCCTGATCTACCGGCTCCTTTCTGGATTGTCTCGTGGACGTGTCCTGGTTGACTTGAGTTCTTTTGAGGCTGTACATGTTGTGGTTCAACCTGGTTGCATCAGCGTAGAAGCGTAGGAATCATACAGGACAGTTGGCTTGATGGTGGATTTTGTACGACCACCAGCGCGTCAGGTAAGCGACTGATAAGTGTTGTGTCGGCGTGGGTTTGATGTTCTCTTCGGAGTTGTCGCGGATGTGTAGACTGCAGACTGTGAAGCGAGAGACAGGCCGGACAACTCCATGTAATACATATGTAATGGAGCCACTTCCGCCCCACTCCGGTTGCCGGCACTCCGGTTCGATGGCAACCTGATGCACCCCCAGCACGGCCACTCCGCTTGGATAGTGTTGCTCAGTCCCCGAGATGCCTCCAAAAAGGAAACGCAAGACGACGCGACGCAGTGAGCACCACTCGACATTGCAACCCCGTGCATCAAGTCATGCCGTGCGTGTGCTGTGCTTTCCCTGCGTCTACAGGCGCCAGTGGCAGTGGGCAGCAAGACCAGGGGCTGGGGCAGGGGTAGGCTGTGAAGCAAGTCATTGCAGAGAGGCGCCAGGTCCTTGTGGAGGCAGTCCAGCCTGATCTCAGCCCAACTGTAGTAGACGCTGTTGTGGCAAAGGTCAACGAACGCATGACCATGGGCAGCAAGCAGTGTTGCCTAACAACGGTCCTGTGCCTATCCTTGCTGCTCCGGTCCTTCCTAGGTCAGCCCACTCCAGGCTTCCCAGAGGGTGCTGTTCTCTGCTTGAGCAGGTTGGTGGTCACATGCTGGGTGTGCTCTGTGCCTAGAGGTGGCTAGGTATGTGTTGTTGCTGGTGTTAGACGTCTCTGCATAGGGCAGGAGTGCAGCTATGTGTTCTCTGTTTGAGCATGCTGGTTGTGTTGATAGAGATGAGGCTCTGCATAGGGTAGGATCAGGTTGGTGTAAGGATGTGCAGCCTGATATGCTGTAGGGTCTCAACAAGGCGCTGGATGTGTGTTGGCTGCAGTTTTCACTGTGTAATTCTGCTAAGGGCAGGCTATGGACGGTTGGCTGCTTCTTTGGCCAGGTTTGGTGCTAGGCTCTCATTGGCTGGGGTGGTGGCGGGGATGAAGGTGGCAAGCAGCGCACATGACATTGTGCAAGGCAAGCTAAGCATTTCTCCGCGTGAGCGGGACAAAGCAAGTTAGCAATCAAGCCTCTGCGACAGCAGGCTCCGCGCAAGCGGGAGTCTCCGTGTGAACGGGCAAAGCAAGTCAGCAATACAAGCCTCTGCAAACGCAGGCTCTGCACAACAGCAGGCTCCGCTTAAGCGGGATCTCCGTGTAAACGGGCAAAGGAAGTCTGCGAAACAGCAGTGCAAGCACAGCAAGCACAGCAGGTACAGGCTGTACGGCAACTTCTAGAAGCGGGAGTCTCTGCAGCAGCAGGCACAGTGACAAGCGCTGGAGCTGAGGCCATCAGTTCCGGCTCCAATGGTACCTCCGACTGAGTTGGGTCCGGTGTCACTGCGCAAAGGTCGCGATGAACGAACAATTGCGGAAACCAGATGTAACAGTAGTGTTTGTGCGGTCAGGATGCATGGTCGGCTGAGGCTTAAATGCCGGCTTGCAGCCGTCGAGCATGCTGACTTGTGCGGCTATTGCTGCCGCTGCGGCTGTCTACATACTTATCGACAGCCTCCGAGTCGCGCAGTGGGTAGTGCAGTGTACTTACATCGTGAAGACGTCGTAAAGAACTAATCCATCTAGAGAAGAGTAGTCATTGCAAGCAGAAGCAAAGCAAGTCCATCAGAAGGCTGCAAGAAGTCTGAACCAAGCCCCTCCAGCATCTAGCACTCAAGAAGTCCCTGCAAAGTGTCCTCTAGCATCGCAAGATCTCGTCATAAGTAAGATGCAATTCAAATCTCACAAAATCTTACAGAATCTTGCATGGAGAAAAGAAACACAAATCTACCATTCATCCTAGCTGAGTGTCTGGACTGTTACACTCTCCCCCACTCCGAAAAGCTACGTCCCGGAGCTTGCAATTTTGAGATGAGTCATGTTCAAAATCATGCAACAACAAGCATAGACAGGCAGGCAATGACATGCAGGCAGGAACCGGCTACATGCAACAGACAAGCAAATGCAGCGAGCTCCATGCAAACCATGCTGAAACTATGAAATCAGAGTCTTGCTCTGACCGTCGTCTCGTTTTCCTCCTCCTTCCAAGCTGACCGAAGAAACCATCGTGACAGAAACTGAGAAACAGAAGATGTGGTAGTTGTGTTCAGCGCAGGTTGCAATGGGTAATCAGGCCATGCCGGCTGCGTAGTGCTTGAACAGAGTGGTGAGACATACGCAGACATATGCGTTGTCCCTAACCAAGACGATGGGTGTATCATGTGCCTCACATGTCAGGTTGGAGCCATTGTGCCAACAGGGATATAAAGCCTGCGGAGCCCTCAGACAGTGTGGAACAACAGATTGCCCGCGATTGTGAACCGGCATGATTTGCCAGCAAGTATGATTTGTTGGGTGACAGAGTGCGAGTGATCTGTGCCCTGGGCGGTGATGCCCGATTTGAGTGTGTGCAGCTGCATGATGTGAGCATACACGTGAAAGTCAGGCCTATGGGATAGCGCGTCCGCCCCCACGTTGAGTTTGCCTGGGATGTGATCAAGTTGACCGTTGTTGTGTGCTACCTCAGGTGCTACCTGGGCTGCCATGATGTGCGCATGCCGTGCGCTATGCGTCTTGAGTGTTCTGGCAGGCTGCTGGGCTGGGTAGCGCTGCTGCCATGAAGTATGTGTGTATGCTTTCTCAGGTGCTACCTGGGGCTGCAAGTGAGTGCGCATGCTGTGAAGCTATGCGGCTTGTTTGTGTGAGCAGGCTGCTAGGCTGGATAGCTTTGCTGCCATGTTGTGTATGATGTTCTCTGCAAGGAATGCAGGAGTGTAGGCTGTAGGTGATGAGGTCTCTGTGGCTGAAGCCAGCAGGATGTGTAATGGGTCTCGCTTGATGCGGGATGTGCAGCGATGCGGCTATGCTGCAGGTGCGGTGGCAGGACAGCTTACTGCGTCTTAGCCTCGTAGAAGTGTAGAAAGCATCCGAGCTCTCCGCTGTGGGGCTCCGCTGATGTTAGAGTTGAGCTGCAACTGGTCGACCAAGTCGTCCCAGAGCGATGTTGACAGTAGAACTGTGTGTTGGAGAAGCGGCACTGTGGCGAATGGTGCACTGATCGCTGGGTCAGATGAGAGTGCATGCCTTTAGACGTCAAGATATGACTACTGGGCTGGCCCCCATGCTACTGAGCCCTGCTTGTCGTTTCTGTCAGCTTGAGACGATGCCTGGTAGGTTGATTTTTTGTGTAATGTGGCTCTCTGCAGGCTGGTGCACTGCAGGGTGCTGTTCTCTGCTTGAGCAGGTTGGTGGTCACATGCTGGGTGTGCTCTGTGCCTAGAGGTGGCTAGGTATGTGTTGTTGCTGGTGTTAGACGTCTCTGCATAGGGCAGGAGTGCAGCTATGTGTTCTCTGTTTGAGCATGCTGGTTGTGTTGATAGAGATGAGGCTCTGCATAGGGTAGGATCAGGTTGGTGTAAGGATGTGCAGCCTGATATGCTGTAGGGTCTCAACAAGGCGCTGGATGTGTGTTGGCTGCAGTTTTCACTGTGTAATTCTGCTAAGGGCAGGCTATGGACGGTTGGCTGCTTCTTTGGCCAGGTTTGGTGCTAGGCTCTCATTGGCTGGGGTGGTGGCGGGGATGAAGGTGGCAAGCAGCGCACATGACATTGTGCAAGGCAAGCTAAGCATTTCTCCGCGTGAGCGGGACAAAGCAAGTTAGCAATCAAGCCTCTGCGACAGCAGGCTCCGCGCAAGCGGGAGTCTCCGTGTGAACGGGCAAAGCAAGTCAGCAATACAAGCCTCTGCAAACGCAGGCTCTGCACAACAGCAGGCTCCGCTTAAGCGGGATCTCCGTGTAAACGGGCAAAGGAAGTCTGCGAAACAGCAGTGCAAGCACAGCAAGCACAGCAGGTACAGGCTGTACGGCAACTTCTAGAAGCGGGAGTCTCTGCAGCAGCAGGCACAGTGACAAGCGCTGGAGCTGAGGCCATCAGTTCCGGCTCCAATGGTACCTCCGACTGAGTTGGGTCCGGTGTCACTGCGCAAAGGTCGCGATGAACGAACAATTGCGGAAACCAGATGTAACAGTAGTGTTTGTGCGGTCAGGATGCATGGTCGGCTGAGGCTTAAATGCCGGCTTGCAGCCGTCGAGCATGCTGACTTGTGCGGCTATTGCTGCCGCTGCGGCTGTCTACATACTTATCGACAGCCTCCGAGTCGCGCAGTGGGTAGTGCAGTGTACTTACATCGTGAAGACGTCGTAAAGAACTAATCCATCTAGAGAAGAGTAGTCATTGCAAGCAGAAGCAAAGCAAGTCCATCAGAAGGCTGCAAGAAGTCTGAACCAAGCCCCTCCAGCATCTAGCACTCAAGAAGTCCCTGCAAAGTGTCCTCTAGCATCGCAAAATCTCGTCATAAGTAAGATGCAATTCAAATCTCACAAAATCTTACAGAATCTTGCATGGAGAAAAGAAACACAAATCTACCATTCATCCTAGCTGAGTGTCTGGACTGTTACACTCTCCCCCACTCCGAAAAGCTACGTCCCGGAGCTTGCAATTTTGAGATGAGTCATGTTCAAAATCATGCAACAACAAGCATAGACAGGCAGGCAATGACATGCAGGCAGGAACCGGCTACATGCAACAGACAAGCAAATGCAGCGAGCTCCATGCAAACCATGCTGAAACTATGAAATCAGAGTCTTGCTCTGACCGTCGTCTCGTTTTCCTCCTCCTTCCAAGCTGACCGAAGAAACCATCGTGACAGAAACTGAGAAACAGAAGATGTGGTAGTTGTGTTCAGCGCAGGTTGCAATGGGTAATCAGGCCATGCCGGCTGCGTAGTGCTTGAACAGAGTGGTGAGACATACGCAGACATATGCGTTGTCCCTAACCAAGACGATGGGTGTATCATGTGCCTCACATGTCAGGTTGGAGCCATTGTGCCAACAGGGATATAAAGCCTGCGGAGCCCTCAGACAGTGTGGAACAACAGATTGCCCGCGATTGTGAACCGGCATGATTTGCCAGCAAGTATGATTTGTTGGGTGACAGAGTGCGAGTGATCTGTGCCCTGGGCGGTGATGCCCGATTTGAGTGTGTGCAGCTGCATGATGTGAGCATACACGTGAAAGTCAGGCCTATGGGATAGCGCGTCCGCCCCCACGTTGAGTTTGCCTGGGATGTGATCAAGTTGACCGTTGTTGTGTGCTACCTCAGGTGCTACCTGGGCTGCCATGATGTGCGCATGCCGTGCGCTATGCGTCTTGAGTGTTCTGGCAGGCTGCTGGGCTGGGTAGCGCTGCTGCCATGAAGTATGTGTGTATGCTTTCTCAGGTGCTACCTGGGGCTGCAAGTGAGTGCGCATGCTGTGAAGCTATGCGGCTTGTTTGTGTGAGCAGGCTGCTAGGCTGGATAGCTTTGCTGCCATGTTGTGTATGATGTTCTCTGCAAGGAATGCAGGAGTGTAGGCTGTAGGTGATGAGGTCTCTGTGGCTGAAGCCAGCAGGATGTGTAATGGGTCTCGCTTGATGCGGGATGTGCAGCGATGCGGCTATGCTGCAGGTGCGGTGGCAGGACAGCTTACTGCGTCTTAGCCTCGTAGAAGTGTAGAAAGCATCCGAGCTCTCCGCTGTGGGGCTCCGCTGATGTTAGAGTTGAGCTGCAACTGGTCGACCAAGTCGTCCCAGAGCGATGTTGACAGTAGAACTGTGTGTTGGAGAAGCGGCACTGTGGCGAATGGTGCACTGATCGCTGGGTCAGATGAGAGTGCATGCCTTTAGACGTCAAGATATGACTACTGGGCTGGCCCCCATGCTACTGAGCCCTGCTTGTCGTTTCTGTCAGCTTGAGACGATGCCTGGTAGGTTGATTTTTTGTGTAATGTGGCTCTCTGCAGGCTGGTGCACTGCAGGGTGCTGTTCTCTGCTTGAGCAGGTTGGTGGTCACATGCTGGGTGTGCTCTGTGCCTAGAGGTGGCTAGGTATGTGTTGTTGCTGGTGTTAGACGTCTCTGCATAGGGCAGGAGTGCAGCTATGTGTTCTCTGTTTGAGCATGCTGGTTGTGTTGATAGAGATGAGGCTCTGCATAGGGTAGGATCAGGTTGGTGTAAGGATGTGCAGCCTGATATGCTGTAGGGTCTCAACAAGGCGCTGGATGTGTGTTGGCTGCAGTTTTCACTGTGTAATTCTGCTAAGGGCAGGCTATGGACGGTTGGCTGCTTCTTTGGCCAGGTTTGGTGCTAGGCTCTCATTGGCTGGGGTGGTGGCGGGGATGAAGGTGGCAAGCAGCGCACATGACATTGTGCAAGGCAAGCTAAGCATTTCTCCGCGTGAGCGGGACAAAGCAAGTTAGCAATCAAGCCTCTGCGACAGCAGGCTCCGCGCAAGCGGGAGTCTCCGTGTGAACGGGCAAAGCAAGTCAGCAATACAAGCCTCTGCAAACGCAGGCTCTGCACAACAGCAGGCTCCGCTTAAGCGGGATCTCCGTGTAAACGGGCAAAGGAAGTCTGCGAAACAGCAGTGCAAGCACAGCAAGCACAGCAGGTACAGGCTGTACGGCAACTTCTAGAAGCGGGAGTCTCTGCAGCAGCAGGCACAGTGACAAGCGCTGGAGCTGAGGCCATCAGTTCCGGCTCCAATGGTACCTCCGACTGAGTTGGGTCCGGTGTCACTGCGCAAAGGTCGCGATGAACGAACAATTGCGGAAACCAGATGTAACAGTAGTGTTTGTGCGGTCAGGATGCATGGTCGGCTGAGGCTTAAATGCCGGCTTGCAGCCGTCGAGCATGCTGACTTGTGCGGCTATTGCTGCCGCTGCGGCTGTCTACATACTTATCGACAGCCTCCGAGTCGCGCAGTGGGTAGTGCAGTGTACTTACATCGTGAAGACGTCGTAAAGAACTAATCCATCTAGAGAAGAGTAGTCATTGCAAGCAGAAGCAAAGCAAGTCCATCAGAAGGCTGCAAGAAGTCTGAACCAAGCCCCTCCAGCATCTAGCACTCAAGAAGTCCCTGCAAAGTGTCCTCTAGCATCGCAAGATCTCGTCATAAGTAAGATGCAATTCAAATCTCACAAAATCTTACAGAATCTTGCATGGAGAAATGAAACACAAATCTACCATTCATCCTAGCTGAGTGTCTGGACTGTTACACTACCCTCCTTTTGCTCACCCCCGCCTTGCCACACGCAGCTCACCCCGCTCTGCAGCCGCCCCAGCCCAGCTACCCCCTCAGTGCAGCTGGGCATCTGGGACCCACAGCTGTTGGTACAGATCAGGGATGCCGTGGAGCTGCTAGCCAAAGCCAGTGTGCTGGATCACCAGATGCGTGGCCGCCACCACAACGGCATCAAGTTGCTGCGCGGTGAGGTGGCCGTGTTTGAGCAGCACAGCAATGCCTGGCAGGTTGCCATGCTCAAGCAGCTGGACGAGGAGCACTTGCGGGGGGACCTCAACACTCTCAACGCCAGCGCCACGAAGATCATCTCCTGCATCCAGGAGTTTTACAGGCACCCGGGGCGCTTCATCAGGTTGTGGTGCAAAGCAGTCGGGGTGGTGGAGGGGGGTTAAGCACTTCCCCCAGTTGGTGCTAGGGCGCCTAGACTACAGCCTGCCTGACCGGGAACACAAGTGGCGCTTCACTCGTGGAAAAGATCGCATTATAAGTGCCACCTAAGGGTGCTTTTTTTTCTGATGGAAGTCTTCTGTTTCTCATAGGCAAGCCAACGCACTTGAAAAAAAAATCAACTCCAAGTGGCTGGCGAGATTCGATCGTTGGCCTGTCGTGCTATTCTGCGAGGTAGTAGTAGTAGTTGTTACACTAAGGGGGTAGGGCTCGGGTGGATACAAGCCAACCTCCAAAGGTAAAAGACTTAGGAGAGAACAGAGGAAAAGGGAAAGACAAGGGGAACTACCAAGGAGAGAAAGAACTCAGAGAAGGAAGGGGAAGGGAGCTAAAGGGAGCGTGTGAGAGACCTCGAGAAGCGGAGAAGTCAGAGAAGCGGAGGAGCAAGGGGCGCAAAAGGTTGGAGGGCTAGTAAGGACGCAAAAGCTAGGAGGGCTAGGAAGGAGAGGGGAGTGAAACACGTTAAGAGTCAGAGGGACTAGGAGGAGTAACCGGGAAAGTGACACTAAGGGATCCGTCTTGAGTAGAGATGAAGGGATGGGGATGGGGGAGGTTCCAGCCAGGAGGGTTGGGATGGGCTAGGGTGAAGTCTTGTAGGTGAAGCCAAAAGGTAGAGATAGCAAGTTGGCTGGCTGCAGAAATGGGGGAAAGGGTGGAAGGAGCGGTCGCTTGAGTGGTGCGGTGATGGGTGAGAGCCCAGAGACGGCGACGGCCAAAGTCCATCGCATCGGACAGCCATGCAAACCAGGCTCCAGAGGGAAGGAGGGAAGGAAGGGGTGGGGGGGATGAGGCACCAAAGGGAGGATTGGTGAACTTGGGTGCCGAGGCTGAGGGAGAGTTGTTGTCTAATGGTAACGGCGATGGGGGAACTCCAGAAGCTGTGTTGGCGGCTGTGACGGGGATGGTGAGAGGGGTCGCAAGGGCAAGACCAGGGGGTGATGCGGCTCCCAGGGATGGCATTGATGCTCAAGCGCCAAAGGGTCTCTTTAAGGAGGTTGGAGCAAGGAATCTTCCAGGCTTTGTTAAGGTTGGCAGTGAAAGCTTGAAGGGCTAGCGCTCGAGAGGTAGGTGGGTGTTAGGAGGTGGTAGGAGGTGAGGTGTGGATAGAGCTTGGTTGATGTAAGAGATGTGGGCCTGCTTGCGGGCAGAGGTGATGTGGGGAGTGAGCATGGAGGTGAAGACCCTCACAAGGGTCCCAATGAGGGTGGGG
>JASKMD010000026.1:11330076-11481641 GCA_030144725.1 Haematococcus lacustris | reverse complement strand
CCACACAACAACACCACACAACATCACTACAACAACAACACAACGACTCATGCATTGCTCACCACCTATGCCATGTGCACAACCACAAGGACTGGCTGCACCTCATTGCTATGGGCTAACACCTCATCACGGGACTGCTAAGCACTTTGCCTTGCTGCCTATGCCCCATGGCACCAAATCAGGCTGGGCTAGGCTAGGCTGGGCTAGCCTGGGGTAGGCTAGGCTAGGGTAGGCTAGGGTAGGCTAGCCTAGGCAAGGCTAGCCTGGGGTAGGCTAGGCTAGGCTAGGTTGGGGTAGGCAAGGCTAGGCTAGGCTGGGGTAGGCTGGGCTAGGCTTGGCTCCAGGTTGCCCACTCCAGGTTGCCCGCTCCAGGCTGCCCGCTTCAGGCTGCCCGCTCTAGGCTGCCCGCTCCAGGCTGCCCGCTCCAGGCTGCCCGCTCCAGGCTGCCCGCTCTATGCTGCCCACTCCGGGCTGCCCGCTCCAGGCTGCCCGCTCCATGCTGCTACGCCAAGGGCTGCTGGGTGCCATTGGGTGGGGGAGAGGAGAGAAGAGGGGAGAAGGGGAGGAGGGGAGGAGGGTAGGTAGGTGGCAGACTCGGAAGTGGTGGTGGTGGGCTTGGGCAGGGAAGGGGGAAGGGGGAAGGGGGCAAGGGGCAGCAGTGTGACCATCAGACCTGCGGCAGCAAGAGGCATCCTTGCATTTAGGCTTGGCATTGGGGACCACTCATGTGCAGGGACTGGCCACTTACAGTTATGCTCCATGTCACGACGCCGGGGGAGGGTACGGGGTACGAGGAGGGTACGGTCCTTGCTGGCTCCTTGTTGGTTGCTGCTCTACCGCCATGCTTGCAATCAACCCGGCCATGCTTCACCTGCCATGCTCCAGCTGTCGACAACTGCAATGAAACATCAGCCAGCAAGCAGATGAATTAGGACATGCATGACCAGAACCGGGCAGGCTAGGCTGACACCTCCCAAGCATGTGCACTCACCGGAAGTCCTGGCTGCCGCTCCAAGCGCCTCCTACCTGCTGCTCTTGGCTGCTACTCTTGCTTTCTGCTCATGGCTGCAGGGGAGGGGAGGGGAGGGGAGGGGAGGGGAGGGGAGGGGAGGGGAGGGGAGGGGAGGGGAGGGGAGGGGAGGGGAGGGGAGGGGAGGGGAGGGGAGGGGAGGGGAGGGGAGGGGAGGGGAGGGGAGGGGAGGGGAGGGGAGGGGAGGGGAGGGGAGGGGAGGGGAGGGGAGGGGAGGGGAGGGGAGGGGAGGGGAGGGGAGGGGAGGGGAGGGGAGGGGAGGGGAGGGGAGGGGAGGGGTAAGCAGTGAAGGGGCAGGGAGCCAGAGAGGAGGGCATAGGGCAGGCTGGCAAGGGGCATGCTACACGTACAACGATGATTGGTGCACTATGTGCCAACCACACTTGCCATTTTCCACCTACGCCTACACAGCTCCTTCTGCTGATGCAGCTGATAATACTGCTGCTGCCTTGAGCATGCAAGCCGTGCAAGGATAGGGAGCACAGGGGATGGGTCCACCTTGGCAACTCTTCTTCAGCTATTGCATTCAAGTGGTGGATGTGTGCATCCAAGGGTAAGGGTGGTAGGTATGGGTACTGGCCTGCCCTGGTTCTGCCCTGACGCTATTGCTTGATGGCAGAGCTCGCTCGAGTCACCTGAGGGCCATGCAAGCCGCTGGCGTGGGAGGTCCTGGCTGCCGCTCCAAGCGCCTCCTACCTGCTGCTCTTGGCTGCTACTCTTGCTTTCTGCTCATGGCTGCAGGGGAGGGGAGGGGAGGGGAGGGGAGGGGAGGGGAGGGGAGGGGAGGGGAGGGGAGGGGAGGGGAGGGGAGGGGAGGGGAGGGGAGGGGAGGGGAGGGGAGGGGAGGGGAGGGGAGGGGAGGGGAGGGGAGGGGAGGGGAGGGGAGGGGAGGGGAGGGGAGGGGAGGGGAGGGGAGGGGAGGGGAGGGGAGGGGAGGGGAGGGGAGGGGAGGGGAGGGGAGGGGAGGGGAGGGGAGGGGAGGGGAGGGGAGGGGAGGGGAGGGGAGGGGAGGGGAGGGGAGGGGAGGGGAGGGGAGGGGAGGGGAGGGGAGGGGAGGGGAGGGGAGGGGAGGGGAGGGGAGGGGAGGGGAGGGGAGGGGGCAGTGCTCCAGGTTGCATTGTAGTGAAGGAGGGCGAGAGAAAGGGGATGGGTGTGACCATGAAATCCTGCAGCAAAGAAGGGCATGCTAGTGGTCAGGCTAGACACATGGAGCCACACAATTGCCACGGCAAGCCACTCACCATTTGTAGAAGGAGTGTATGGGGGGGAATGGGGTTTTGGGCAGGGGTTAGGGAGGGTGCCACTCATGGCTGCCGTTCGTTGCGTTGCGTTGTACTGGGCAGGGGAGGGAGGGAGGGAGGGAGGGAGGGAGGGAGGGAGGGAGGGAGGGAGGGAGGGAGGGAGGGAGGGAGGGAGGGAGGGAGGGAGGGAGGGAGGGAGGGAGGGAGGGAGGGAGGGAGGGAGGGAGGGAGGGAGGGAGGGAGGGAGGGAGGGAGGGAGGGAGGGAGGGAGGGAGGGAGGGAGGGAGGGAGGGAGGGAGGGAGGGAGGGAGGGAGGGAGGGAGGGAGGGAGGGAGGGAGGGAGGGAGGGAGGGAGGGAGGGAGGGAGGGAGGGAGGGAGGGAGGGAGGGAGGGAGGGAGGGAGGGAATGGGGTTGGGTGTGGGACAAGGGGAGTGGGTGCTACTCATCGCTGCCGCTTCTAACCGCTCCTGGCTGCTCTTGGCTGCTCTGCCAAGCTGCTTCCCTTGGCTGCACTTCATGGCTTCCAGCTTACGACTGGTCCTGCGCTCCAAGCACCTTCAATTCACCTCCAACCCACTTTACCTGCAAGCAACCCATGCCACACATTCTTTACCAATTGACTAGTAGCTATTTCTTGATGATCATCGCACCTTTCCCGTGCTACTTGGCATTAGTTGTGGAAATCTGACTGCCACAAAGTTATCTGACAGCCACAAAGTCGATGAGCGCCACCTTGCTCCTTTCGCACCTTTCCCTGCCTCCTCGCTCAATCAAGTCTCCCGGTAAAAGTTCCCCCTGTACGGGGGAAGTTTGTTGGCTGTAGATGGGGGAAGTTTTAGATTGCCCAACCGCGCTACTCGACAAGCACGAGCGACTGAAAACCCACACTACAGCTTCCTGGCTTCCTCCGCACGCTTTAATGCGCAACCTTGACTGCCCAGAGGCGGTTGGGGCGGGCGGTTACTGCATCGAGTTGATGATCCGTCCCTTAACACCAGCTGACCCACGGCCGAACCTGACGGGACCAACGGCAAAGCTCACACCAAGTGGGCCCCTCCGCATTGAAGTGGAGGCAGTGGTCTTCAGTAACTTGTTCAATATGGGCAACGGAGGAGGACAACGGGTTGCTGCTCTCGTGGAGAATGCGGGAAGTGCGGGGGATGCGGTTATATACAGCTTTGTTTTGTTGTGCTGCCTTGTTTGTTGTGCTTTGTTTGTTGTGCTGCCTGACAGACTCCCAACGGCCAGACCTCAGATTAGCTGCCGGTCAGGCCATTCTTGGTTGCTTTATAGCCTTCATAATCGAGCACAACATCAAGAAGGGAGAAGTGACAGTGGCGGTACAGCATGCAAAGGCAGCAGGCAAAAAAGGCAGGGCACCAAGACGCAAGGCAGGCGCGTGTGGGCACTGGACCAACCACCCACGATGTGTTGGGCGGTCCGCAGATGTCAGCCATCAGCCCTCAGACGTTAGACGTCAACAAAGACCCTTCATGTAAGTCAGTGTGCGCATGCTGTCTGCCGCCAGCTGACAGTGTTCATGCCCATATGCCTATGATTGGGCTACGCTAAGACAGCAACTATCCAACACTCGCATCTGTACCAATCTGCATCATCTTGGCAGCCGGGGTTTCTCCCCCTTGTGCATAAGCATAGTGATTGCTTGCTTGCTTGCCTATGGCATCCAGGAAGCAGCTTGCCCTGCCTGCCTGGTCACAGATGGGATAATGTCTCCACTGGAGGGTAACATATGGCAGCAGGGGGACATCCCATCCCCTTGCCAAGGTATGCTATGCAATAGTGCTAGTGTTGTTGCGCTGATGCTGTTGTTGTTGATGACACGGGGTTACTTGTCACAACCGCTGTGTCTAATCCTGGCTGCATGACTGATTGTGTGATTTGATGCTTGTGTGCATTCAGTTGTCTCCCCCCTGTTCACCTCTCTCTGCAGCCTACGCCCCAGCCCAGATCAGCAACCATTTGCCAAAAGGATTGGTGAGCTATCTCAGATGCTATCCAGCTTGCAAGTCAGTCAGCAGCTAGGAAGTCCTCTCAGGCCTAGCCAGAGCAGCATGCAAGCAAGCAGGACTTATTGCAACAATGGTTTTGCTACTGTTGCTGCAGCTGTTGGCGGCGAGGACTGTTGCTGCAGCTGTTGGCGGCGTGAAATCCAATCTCGCTTTTGCTGGCGACCCCTGTGCCGCAGCTGGCAGGCGAGGCAGCTACAGACCTGCCGCTAACGGGGGGGCCCACCCCAATGCAACTGCTAGACACGGATTAAACCTCTGTGCCGCAGCTCGTGGGGAGGGCAGCCGCAGGCTCGCCGCTGGCGAGGGGGCCACCCCTAGTGCGACTAGCGCCGGGGGGGCCAAGCTCTGTGCCGCAGCTGGCTGGGGAGGCAGCCGTAGTGCCGCTACACAGCAAGGTGCACCCAGTCACCCGCCCACCCACCCATCTGCATTTTGGTGTTGTTGTCATGCCTTTGGTGTGCCACCCCATCCCAGCCCTGCCCCACCCCCTCCCAGCCCTGCCCCACGCCATCCCTGCCTTGCATTGCCCCTCCCCTCCCTGCCCAGCCCTGCCCCACCCCCTTCTTGCCTTGCGTTGCCCCTCACCTCCCTGCCCAGCCCTGCCCCACCCCCTTCTTGCCTTGCGTTGCCCCTCACCTCCCTGCCCAGCCCTGCCCCACCCCCTTCTTGCCTTGCGTTGCCCCTCCCCTCCCTGCCCAGCCCTGCCCCACCACCTCCCAGCCCCGCCCCACCCCATCCCTGCCTTGCATTGCCCCTCCCCTCCCTGCCCAACCCTGCCCCACCCCCTCCCAGCCCTGCCCCACCCCCTCCCAGCCTTGCCCCATGACCTGACCTGACCTGACCTGACCTGCCTGCAGGTGTGTGGCAGTGCATGCTGCAGGTAGCAGCAGGCTGCAGGTGTGCTGTAGTGCATGAGCAGCAACAGCAGGCTGCAGTGCATGTGTTTTAGTGCATGAGCAGCAGTGCATGGGCAGCAGCAGCAGCAAGCTTTAGGTGTGTGGCAGTGCAGGTAGCAGCAGGCTGCGGGTGTGTGGCAGTGCATGAGCAGCAGCAGCAGGTTGCAGTGCATGTGCTGCAGAGCATGAGCAGCAGCAGCAGCAAGCTGTAGGTGTGTGGCAGTGCAGTCTTGTATTAGCAATCAGCAACAACTTTGAACCCATCTGAAAAGAATGTTGCATGGTATTAAAGCATTCAAAAAGCTTTCAAAGAGCTTCCGTTCAGTTCCATGCCACACAACGTGATTGTAAGATGTGAATTGTCAAGATGTAAGGAAGAAAACGGTGGAGGTCATTAGCCGTGTATCCTCTTCTCAAATGATACCTACGCCCCTTGTATGGACAACACCACCACGCGGTGATGCGCCAATGCTGCAAACGTGGTAGCCACCTGCTACATACCCCCCTTGCATGTATGCATCGCGGTCATGCTTAGCAAGTGCAGGCCTGGCAGTGATCCACACCCAATGTGTCACAGCCAGCTGGACTACGGATGGTACCTATAGTGGAGGCTCACCAGATCCAGCCACATGCTAGGGTATGGTGCGCCACATGCCCCTTGTATGGACAACACCACCACGTGGTGATGCGCTAATGCTGCAAACGTGGTAGCCACCTGCTACATACACCCTATGCATGTATGCATCCCGGTCATGCTTAGCAAGTGCAGGCCTGGCAGTGATAGGTTAGGATGAGATTGGCTGGGCTAGCTAGGGATGGGCTGGGTTGGGATGGGCTGGGCTGGGATATGCTGGCTAGGGATGGGATGGGATGGGCTGGCTAGGGATGGGATGGGATGGGCTGGCTAGGGATGGGATGGGATGGGCTGGCTAGGGATGGGCTGGGCTGGGCTGGCTAGGGATGGGCTGGGCTGGGCTGGCTAGGGATGGGATGGGCTGGCTGGCTGGCTAGGGATGGGCTAGCCTGGCAGTGATAGGCCTTGTCTATCCTTGTCTATTGTCAGTAAAGAGCTTCTACTGCAATTAGGAGCTAGGCACCTAGGGATGCGGTTGGTTACATGCATGGTATGCAGAGGTTGGGACCGGGTGACTCTGGAATGAAGTCTAGTTAGGTCAGCTCTCAACGGTTAGGGATCACATAAGCGGTTGGTTGGATAGCATTACATGACCGCCATGTTACAAGGGAATACAAGGGTGTTACAAGTGGTACAAGGGTGTTACAAGTGGTACAAGGGTGTTCCAAGTAGTACAAGAAGATAATAGGGGTGTTGCACGTGCCCCTGCCCTCCTAGCTCATGTGCATGCCCTCAGCTATTGATTAGCATGTCTTGGTACTGCTGCATGTGTTGTTTGATATAGAACAACCGCCCTATGTGCCATGACTGCTGCAGCTGCCCTGACTCAGCCTCGCCATGCGCCTCAGGCTCACCGCATGCCCCCTTGCACACAAGGACCATGTGCTGCAGCCAGACAAGCAGCCGGCGATGCTCGATACGCAGCATAGCTTGCTGCTCAACGCACCTATCCCTATCGCTTTGCAAATGTTGCAGCTGCCGCCCATAGTGCAGCAGCTTGCCGTAGGGGGTTGCTGTGGAGGCCTCAGCCCATGGAGCTGGCTCACCCCTCACCATGCTGACAGCTGCTGCATCCTCACCACTCCCTAGCGCCTGGTAGAGTGCTGCCTCTTTGAGGAGCTGACGAGCTGTCCTAAGCTTTGCCTTGATGGCGTTGCTTGCTGCGCGCGTGTCCTTGTCGCTCTGACCCATACGGCCGCGTTGCAACCCCAGCTCATGCACACTGTGGTGAGCTGCTCCACCTGGGTACGGTACCTACAACACACCGCGCTCAACCAACTGTGCCACACCTCACCCTGAACACTCTGCACCCTTGCCATGCCACACACACCTTGAGACTTGACCTTGAACAAGTCAATGTAGAGATGCAACATGTCGCATGCAGCATGCCATGCCAGGAGGTAGTACACAAACTGCTCCGCTGTGCGCATGTTGCAGTACAGCGCTAGTAGCTGCACGTCAAGGCAGCACACAAAGCCAACCACACCACGCACTGCACAAGGCTGGCCGGCTGTTATGTTGCTGGTCTCAGGCCTGAAATAGGACAGCAAGGTCATGTGCCTCACTGTCCACGCCTGCCAATCTTGCTGATACTACCGCTGCGTCTGCTCCAGCTCCTGTTGCCTCTGTAGTAGCTCTGGCCGCTGCAAATGCTCCAGACAGACTGAGTTGCCCACTGTCATGCAGCTGTTGCACTGCGCCCTCCAACCCTGTACGATCCAGGTATGTATCTGTGTGCTGCTCTAGGTCACGGGTGGCCTTGGCCACACCGGCATAGCTGCTGGGCTTGTTGCAAGCATCGCCAGCAACACAATGCTCGTAGACATCTTGTGGCACACCTGCAGCATGCACACATACACACACACGCACACACATACACACCCATTGTCGTATGGTGATGATGATGATGATGATGATAATGATGACACACACAGCTTTCCTGCATGGCAGCAGATGCATGCGACCAATTACCTGGGACGAGCGCACAGATGGGACAATCACTGAATGCTCCTCTGAAGAGTTGGGCCTGTAGGTCTCAGCGCTGTTGCAACAAGCTGGGCATGGAGAGGAGCCGGTCAATGGCCCGCATGTAGTCAAAGAATGCCTGGCTGAAGCTGTCTATTCTGATCTGCTGAGGTGGGTACAAGGCCAAAGGATGGTGAGCGGCGTTGAGGGCCTCCAGGAAGGCTACATGACAGCACACACAAACACACTTGATGATGCGCATGGGTGGTGCATGGCGCAGTCTACAGCGCAGGTGACTAGCGATGGCTGACCTCCCATGGAGACACCACACCCTTGCATCTGGGCATAGGAGCGCAAAACTCTCACATCATACCACATTTGAGCGTGGGTCTGGCTGCTAGGCCAGCAGAAGAATGAGAGAGGGTTGGGACTGATCGACTGATTGCATGAAGCGCACTCATAGCAAGGGAGCGTCAGCTTTAAGCGGTCCTGCATGCTGATGTACTCCACCTGCATCACATGAAGTGGCTTCAGGGGGGAATCTTCTAGTCTAGTTGCCCCAGAGGTACAAGCATGGTGCAGCCAATCCTCGCTGATAGCTGTTTGAATACCTGACTGCAGGGCTGTCATTTGAGCTCCACATATTCCCGCTTGCGCTGCTCCGAATTGGAACGGGCAGGGGCATCTGACCGCTCCCTGCGCTCCTGCCAAGGCAGAAAAGCTGCAGAACGCAGGTGCTGCTCCTGCTGCGGTTTTCTTGTCTGGCACTGTGTCCGTCGCTAGTTTTGGGTGTTGTGGGGGATTTGGCCTGCGTTGTGGGGGATGCGGCTTGCCTTGTCTACATCCCCTGTAACCGCTCCCTTGGCAAGTCCCTTTTGGGCTGCGCGCTTGAGCTTATCGAAATAAGAACGGCCCAGGCGGGCTGCGTTTGCTGGGCAGTAACCGCCCGCCCCTAACCGCCTCTGGGCAGTCAAGGTTGCGCATTAAAGCGTGCGGAGGAAGCCAGGAAGCTGTAGTGTGGGTTTTCAGTCGCTCGTGCTTGTCGAGTAGCGCGGTTGGGCAATCTAAAACTTCCCCCATCTACAGCCAACAAACTTCCCCCGTACAGGGGGAACTTTTACCGGGAGACTTGATTGCCTCGCTGCCTCTTGCTCCTGTCGCTCGACCTAGTCGCATGCTTTCTATCGCTCCTTTCGCTTCACCTTGGCGCTATATTGCTGTGGCTGGTCGCAATTGCTGTGAGGCTGCTGGGTGGCGCCCCACCTGCAAGGCACTTAACATTCTATCCGCCTGCAAGGCACTTCAAGTCTATCATCGTCCCTGGTGACGAGAGATGCCGCTGGCTAGCTACGGCTGGATGGCTTCTCCTGGCTGCGATCCCCTGTTGGCTGCTCCTGGCTGCTCCTGGCTGCTAACGCCAGCTTGGCGGGGCAGTCTTAATTCCTGCGCGATGCCTTGCTTCCTTCGCAGTTCCTTTGCGTGAACTGCATGCAAGCCTCCATGCGCCTGATTATTTTGGACCCTTAGGGCATACCGTGTTATAGAGATAGGCTGGGGTGATAGGGCAGCGGCAGCACTGAATACAGCATGGTTGCAGTTGTAGCACGTATGGTTGAATGAATCAATGACACTCATAATGACTTCAATATATGTGGAGGGTCAGTGCAGCAGGACCCTGTGGGTGTGGGCCAGGACCCTGTGTGCCAGGACCCTGTGGTGTGGTGCCAGAACCCTGTGGTGTGGTGCCAGGACCCTGTGGTGCCAGGACCCTGTGGTGGGGTGCCAGGACCCTGTGGTGCCAGGACCCTGTGGTGAGGTGCCAGGACCCTGTAGGCCAGGACCCTGTGGTGTGGTGCCAGGACCCTGTGGGTGTGCGCCAGGACCCTGTGGGCCAGGACCCTGTGGGTGTGCGCCAGGACCCTGTGGGCCAGGACCCTGTGGTGTGGTGCCAGGACCCTGTGGTGCCAGGACCCTGTGGTGAGGTGCCAGGACTGTAACGGGGAGAAGCCGCAGGAATCCGGGAGAGCGGTGACACGCACTTGCGTCTTACACGGAATGTCCATAAACAACTGTTCTGCGCTTAAAACAGGGTAGCTCACACCGTCTCACATATCTAGAAGGTTCCATGCAGAAAACAGATGATAACTATACCGTGCATGACATGTAAAAATACCACCGCTGCCGGGCTGCATGGACAAGCATGCATGCAAACCGTTGCATTCACCCCCTCCCTGAAATGTTGCGCCCCGAAACATTTAACCGTCGTGACCTCCGCACACTGTTCCGCCTGCACTCATGACATAGCCATGCTCCTTTAGGAACACTACGTAAAGGTGGAGTGAGGCAGGTGATGTGATAACCTTGATCACACTTGTCGCAAAGTAACATGGGAGGGTGGCTAGCGCGGCTCGCGCAAATCTGGCATGCAGGATCGTCGTCTACCGGCTTGTCTGGTACGTGGTAGCGAGCCGTGTAGTCTCTGATCATTGCAGCCACGTCCTCTTGTTCGGCCAATGCTGGGCCCCATTCCCACGAGTTGAAGGAGTCGTCGTAGCCCTTCCACTTCACAAGGTATTGAAAAGCATGCTGGGAGTCGTTCCAGCGTCGTCCCAAGATGGCTTCAATGGTGAAGTACTCCTCACCGTCCTCCAATTGGGGTAGTGGTTGCAGGTCAACATGGCGGTCGGGGAAGGAGCTGGTGGTAAGGTACGGCCGCAGCTTGGAGATGTGGAAGGTGGGTGTGATCCTCATCGTGGTGGGTAGGTCCAGCTTGTAAGCCACAGGTGATATCTTGGTAAGAACCTTGAAGGGGCCAACATAGCGGGGTTGTAGTTTGGCGCTGTTGCTGGGCGTCTTGAGGGTAAGGGTGGCAGTAGAGAGGAGCACTTTATCACCCACATTGAACTCAAGATGACGGCGGTGCTTATCCGCATGTTGCTTTTGCTTGTCAACCGCACGCTGCAGGGCTGCCTTGGCTGTGTCGATGTTGGAGCGCATGGTGGTGACAAAGGCGTCAGCAGCGGGGCTAGGAACAAGAGTGGAGGGGGGCTGCAGCAAAGCCTCAGGTGTGCGGGGGTGATGGCCGTAATTGAGGTAGAAAGGGGAGAAGCCTGTGCCAACATGAGTAGAGCTGTTGTATGCAAACTCTACAGCGGCTAGATGCTCGTCCCAATCTGTCTTGTAGTGGTTGAGGTAAGGTCGTAGCATATCCTCCACTGTCCGGTTGGCGCGCTCTGATTGCCCGTCTGTTTGAGGATGGTAGGCAGAGGACATGAGTAGGCGAGTGCCGGTTAGGTGAAAGAGGGATGTCCAGAAGTCTGAAGTAAACTTTGGATCTCTGTCAGAGATAATTGCCTCAGGTAGTCCATGGTGCTTGAAAACATGGTCGAAGAAAAGCTTGGCGATGTCAGGGGCGGTGACAGTGGCAGTGGTAGGGATGAGGTGTAACATCTTGCTTAACTTGTCCACAACTGTAACGACCATGTCGTACCCGTGAGAAGTAGGAGGAAGGGGGCCGATGAAATCCATACTGACATGTTGCCAGTTGCGGTTAGGAATGGGAAGAGGTTGAAGCAGCCCAGGAGGAACCTGGTTGGTGGCTTTGTTCCGTTGGCACTGGTCGCAGGTCCTCACATATTCGCGCACTGTCTGCTCCATTTGGGGCCAATAGAAGTGTCGCTGCAAGCGTTCCAGGGTTTTGGCACGGCCGAGATGAGCCGAGGTGACTGCATCATGCGCCTCATGGAGCAACTGGGAGCGGAGAGGTGAGGCTGGGACGTAGAGGCGGGGGGGCTCAGAAGCTGTATATAAGCGCCCATCTATGACTCGTAGGTGCCAAGAGGAGGGGCCAGAGGGGTTGTGGGAAAGAGTATGAGTAAAAGCTGCTTGATAGGCGTCGTCTTGTGTGGCATGGTGGTCATAGGTAGCGAAGAAGGCAGAGTCCGGGGTGGCAACGGAGAGGGCTGATAACTGGTAGTCAGGCCGGCGGGAGAGCGCATCTGGCACAATGTGTGTCTTGCCAGCCTTGTGCACCAGGGTAAAGGAGTAAGGGGCCAGCAGTTGGGTCCATCGAAGTTGTCGAGCGCTGAGATGCGGTTGGGTCATGATGTGAGTGATTGGGCAGTTGTCCGTCTCAATGGTGAAAGGCCGACCCAGAAGGTAGTGACGCCAAAGAGTAAGGGCATGCACCACAGCGAGTAGCTCGCGATCGTGGGTAGGGTAGTTGATCTCCGCGGGCTGAAGCTTGCGTGACTCATATGCCACAACGTACTCAGCGCCATTGTCGTCCCGTTGTGATAGCACTGCTCCAATGGCATACAACGACGCATCCGTTTTCACGGTGAAAGGCCGGGAGAAGTCGGGGGGGCGAACCACGGGGTTGCTGGCTAGGGCAGCTTTGACACGCTCAAAAGCCTCTTGTTGTTCTGGGCCCCATGACCATGGTGTCTCGGCCTTGAGGAGGTTGGTGAGGGGAAGGATGAGGTGGGCATGGTGGTGGATGAGGCGACGATAGTAATTGGCACTGCCGAGGAAAGAGCGGAGGTCGTTGAGATTGCGGGGTACCGGCCAGTCAACCATGGCACGAATCTTAGCTGGGTCAGGGTGAATGCCCGCAGCCGAGATGATGTGACCCAGGAAGTCCATAGAGGGAAGGAAGAAGGCGCACTTGGAGAGGTTGGCATATAGCTGGTGTTGGCGAAGGAGGCCTAGAACGGTGCGGAGATGCTCCAGGTGCTCAGCCTCAGACCGGGAGTAAATGAGAATGTCGTCCAGGTATACCAGTACAAACTGATCCAAGTGAGGGCGGAAGATGTCGTTCATGAGGCGTTGAAAGGTGGCGGGAGCGTTGCACAGGCCAAACGGCATGACGGTGTATTCATAGTGGCCGTAGCGGGTACGGAATGCTGTCTTGTGGATATCAGCCTCGGCCACTCGGATCTGATGGTACCCAGACTTGAGGTCAATCTTGGAAAAGACTCTAGCACCAGCCAGCTGGTCCAGGAGGTCGTCAATGCGGGGAAGGGGATAGCGGTTCTTGATGGTCAGCTGGTTTAGGGCCCGGTAGTCTACGCACAAGCGCAGGCTCCCGTCTTTCTTGCGCACAAAGAGGACTGCAGAGCCAAAAGGTGACGTGGATGGCCTGATGTAGCCTTTGGCTAGGAGTTCGTCCAGCTGCCGCTTGAGCTCGTCTAGCTCCTCTTGAGACATGCGATAGACTGGGCGGTTGGGAGGGGTGCCGGATTCCAGCTGGATCACATGATCAACAGAGCGATGTGGTAGATCATGCACGGATGGAAGCTCCTTGGGGAAGACCTCGATGTGCTCAGAGAGCAGGGCGGTAGCGCTTGGGGGAAGAGAAGGGGGCCACTGTGGTTGATCAGGTGGCGGGGAGGTTGAGGTTGAAGTGTGGGAGGTGGGCACAGCTGGAGAGGGTGAAAGGGGAGGACTTGAGTCCGTGAGAATTGCCATGAAGACGGCATCCTTGCGGGCGGCTTTGCGGAAGCGCGCAGGTGACAACAGCTGGGAGGATAAGGGGCTGGGGGCGTAAGAAGGTGGAGCAGCTAGGGTGTGTACTGCCCCGGCATGGCGGAGAGTGATGCGCTCGAGGGGCCAGTCAATATCAGGGTTCTTGGCTGTGAGCCATGGCTTGCCCAACACCACATCGTAGTCGGTGTTGCTGATATCAGCCATAACGAAGGGCACCCGATCATGGTAGGTAGAGAGGCGTACCGTGCAGTGGGAAAGCTCGTAGGTGGGAAGGTAGGAGGGGGAGGGCCCAGGAAGGAGCAGACGGCCAGGAGCAGCCTTGCCCGCCATGCGCAGGCCAGCTTGCTGCAAGAAGCGGCTGCTAACAATGTTGCCCGTGGCACCACTGTCCAGCAGGAAACGAGCACGGTGTCCAGAGAAGGTTCCACGGAGGATGAAAGGCTTGGAGTCCACGGAGAGCGACGACATGACCAGGGGCTCTGACAGGCTAGGCGACGAGGAGTGACACGGAGTACCACTGCCCACAGGTGCGGATGGGCATGGGGAGGACTCTACAGCCATAGTAGGCTGTCCTGGAGACTTGGAGCTGCCCAGGGGCTGAGCCGATTGCTGGGGAAGGGGGCTGCGTGGAGGGCAATTAGCACCGCGGGCCTGGCAGGGCGCAGTAAGGCAGAAGAGCGGGGCACGGAAACGTGGAGAGGGAAGAGAGGGTTGTGGTGTAGGAGGAAGAGGGATTGTGGGTAGCCAGTAAGGGGCACGGAGAAGAGGCCGAGGAGGAGGGGGGAAGAGGCCGAGGAGGAGGAGCCCGAGGAAGAGGAGGTGAAGGAGGACGAAGGGGAGGAGGCCGAGGAAGAGGAGCGGGGAGTTGAGGTAGGTGGTGGGGAACACAAGGAGCCAGCTCAAAGCGAGGAGCCAAGGAAGAGGGTGGCAGAACGGATGGTGGGCTCAGCGGCGGGCTGCCTCCCGCACGCCCCCAACGTCGTTTGGGCGGGGTGGCTTGTTGGGACAGTCCTTCATGAAGTGGCCAGGCTTGCGGCAATAGAAGCAAGCTCCCAAGTCACGCAGCTGTTGGCGCTCAGCCGCTGATAAACGATGGCCCTTGCTGACCTGCAGGGCATCAGGCTCCATGGCAGCCAGTGGTTCAGGTTCGGGGAGCTTGAGCAGGCGTGGGCGGCTGCCAAAGGTGATAGCATCAACACGGTCAGCCATGGCAGCAGCCTCCTCAAAGGAGGTAGGCTCCCTCAGCTCCAGCTCCCGCCTCACAGCCGGCTTGAGACCTCTAAGGAAACGATCTAGTTTCTCAGCAGGAGACAGGTCAGAGACGAGGAGGCAAAGATTGCTGAACTCCATGATGTATTGCCGGGCTGATGTGATCTGATGGCAGGCTGCCAGCTGATCCCTTGCATGCCGCTGCTGGTTCACAGGAGTAAACTGGCGCGTGAAACTGACTTTGAAATTGTCCCAAGAGCTGAAGGCCTGGCTGGACAGCAGGCTGCGGTACCAGGTGAGGGCAGCGCCGTCGAGGTAGGAAGCAACAGCCAACAACCGTTGCTGGGCAGGCATGGCGAAAAGGTCAAAATGGTTGTCGATGCGCCACAGCCATTGACCCGCGTCCGCGTTGGGGGTCCCACAGAAGGACGGTGGTGGAGGGGGCCGAAAAGGCAGCGGAACGGAGGTGGCTGCGGGAGGGGCGGGAGGGGCGGACTGTCCAGAAGGTTCTAGAGGTGTTGAAGCGGGGGTAGCAACGGGCTGCGTTGTGACGAAGTGCTCGAATTGCTGCCGCAGGCTGCCGGTCAAAAGAGTGAGCTCGCCGACTTGGCGCATGAGCTCGGAGACTTGATACGCAATGGGCGATAGTTCCTCCATCAATTCTCTAGTCGCCGTAGTTAAGGCGGTTCGTTCCCGATTGAGGGCACCAAAATGTAACGGGGAGAAGCCGCAGGAATCCGGGAGAGCGGTGACACGCACTTGCGTCTTACACGGAATGTCCATAAACAACTGTTCTGCGCTTAAAACAGGGTAGCTCACACCGTCTCACATATCTAGAAGGTTCCATGCAGAAAACAGATGATAACTATACCGTGCATGACATGTAAAAATACCACCGCTGCCGGGCTGCATGGACAAGCATGCATGCAAACCGTTGCAAGGACCCTGTGGTGCCAGAACCCTGTGGTGTGGTGCCAGGACCCTGTGGTGCCAGGACCCTGTGGTGTGGTGCCAGGACCCTGTGGTGTGGTGCCAGGACCCTGTGGTGCCAGAACCCTGTGGTGTGGTGCCAGGACCCTGTGGTGCCAGGACCCTGTGGTGTGGTGCCAGGACCCTGTGGGTGTGCGCCAGGACCCTGTGGGCCAGGACCTTGTGGTGTGTTGCCAGGACCCTGTGGGCCAGGACCCTGTGGTGTGGTGCCAGGACCCTGTGGTGCCAGGACCCTGTGGTGAGGTGCCAGGACCCTGTGGTGCCAGAACCCTGTGGTGTGGTGCCAGGACCCTGTGGTGCCAGAACCCTGTGGTGTGGTGCCAGGACCCTGTGGGCCAGGACCCTGTGGTGTGGTGCCAGGACCCTGTGGGTGTGCGCCAGGACCCTGTGGGCCAGGACCCTGTGGTGTGGTGCCAGGACCCTGTGGTGCCAGGACCCTGTGGTGAGGTGCCAGGACCCTGTGGTGCCAGAACCCTGTGGTGTGGTGCCAGGACCCTGTGGTGCCAGAACCCTGTGGTGTGGTGCCAGGACCCTGTGGGCCAGGACCCTGTGGTGTGGTGCCTGGACCCTGTGGGTGTGCGCCAGGACCCTGTGGGCCAGGACCCTGTGGTGTGGTGCCAGGACCCTGTGGTGCCAGGACCCTGTGGTGAGGTGCCAGGACCCTGTGGTGCCAGAACCCTGTGGTGTGGTGCCAGGACCCTGTGGTGCCAGGACCCTGTGGTGTGGTGCCAGGACCCTGTGGTGAGGTGCCAGGACCCTGTGGGCCAGGACCCTGTGGTGTGTTGCCAGGACCCTGTGGGCCAGGACCCTGTGGTGTGGTGCCAGAACCCTGTGGTGTGGTGCCAGGACCCTGTGGTGCCAGAACCCTGTGGTGTGGTGCCAGGACCCTGTGGTGCCAGAACCCTGTGGTGTGGTGCCAGGACCCTGTGGGCCAGGACCCTGTGGTGTGGTGCCAGGACCCTGTGGGCCAGGACCCAGTGGTGAGGTGCCAGGACCCTGTGGTGCCAGGACCCTGTGGTGAGGTGCCAGGACCCTGTAGGCCAGGACCCTGTTGTGTGGTGCCAGGACCCTGTGGGTGTGCGCCAGGACCCTGTGGGCCAGGACCCTGTGGTGTGGTGCCAGGACCCTGTGGGCCAGGACCCAGTGGTGAGGTGCCAGGACCCTGTGGTGCCAGGACCCTGTGGTGAGGTGCCAGGACCCTGTGGTGAGGTGCCAGGACCCTGTGGTGTGGTGCCAGGACCCTGTAAGCCAGGACCCTGTGGTGTGGTACCAGGACCCTGTGAGCCACAACCCTGTGGTGTGGTACCAGGACCCTGTGGAGAAAGACACTCATCGTAGGACCCTGTACAGGGTCCTGGCACACATGGTCGAAAGCATCAAAACAAGGTCAACATGACCAACCACCGGCTATGTAGGAATCCTAACAGGTTTCTATCACATAGGGATGCAAAGAATGATTACAATATCAACACTCATAGGGTACACAGGACCCTGTACAGGGTCCTACGACCATGATGTCAATAGGACCCTGTACAGGGTCCTAGGACACGGGCCATACCTCTTCACTGGCTGGGAATTTTTGCATGCCACCTACTAGGTTGGGCAGCTGTAACCACCCTCCACAACCTCTCATACTCACAATTCATGAATAGTCACTTTGGTCACACGGTGCCAACTCCCTTAGCCAAAATCAGGGTCACAGCCCCACACCTGGCTCAGCAACGCGACACCGAGTGAGAATTACACTTTGGCCCAAGAGAGTCATGTCATCCTCTAGGTCACAGCAACCCACATACCAAGTATCAGACCTCAACTCTCAGGTTTTTCAAGCCAGCCAGGCCTTAATTTGCACGAGTGGGAGGGCTTGGCACATGAGGGTAATGATGCCTTGGGGGAGTAGGTGGGGTTGGTGGAGTGCAGGGAGGCCTATGATGCCTCGAGAAATGTCAGGAACGGTGGCTTGGGTAGAGAGAAGGAGGGTATGAGCAGGGTGGAGAGAGGGACAGGCGTGAGTGAGGAGGGTGGCTGCTAGGGGGATCCATGAAGGGGATGATTGAGAGGGGGTTGGGGGGGTTGGTGAAGGGGGGAGGGTGTTGGGGTTGGTATGAGAAGGCTGGGTAGGGTGGGAGGGGCTGTCTCGGGAGGGGCTAGGTGGTAGGCTGGAGGAGAGAAGGGGGGTGAAAAAACGGGAGAAGAGGGAGTGAAGGGTGTGGTAGAGATTGGAGAGGAAGGTACGGAAAAAAGAGAGGAAGGGGCGGGTAGGTGTAGGGCGGGTAAAGGGTGGGGGGTGAAGGGTGGGATTGGCTGGTGGGGGGGATGGGGAGGGAAGGGTGGAGTAGGCGTGGTCATTGATGAGGTGGTGTAGAAGCCGTGTAGCCATGGCGGCGTGCCGAGCCTGGATATGTTCTCTTAGAGGTAGGAGGCCAAAACCTCCGTCAGCAGGACGGCCTATGGCAAGGGGGTAAGGGAGGTTCTTGACCACAAGGTGGTAGAGGGTATGGGTGAAGGTAGGGAGAGTTGGTGGTAGGCCCGAGAATTCGGCGTGGTAGAGGAAGGTGCTAAGGGCATAGGTGGAGGAGGCGATGCCCTTGCCCATGGTAGAGAGGGGGAGGCCGTTGAGACGGTGGAGGTGTTTGGTGGCTTGCCTCAGGCGCTCCTCCCAGGCTGAGGAGGTAGCTGGGTCGGGGTGAGGGGAGAGGGTGTTTGGAGGTCTAAGAGAGGCTCGGGTGGCTCTGGTGTGGCGAGGGGTGGGGGAAGAGAGGGTAGGGTTGGCCTGTTGGATGCCAAGGGAAGTGGCGGAGTGATGGACAGGGATGCCAGCCAGATGGGTGGGGGGAGAGGGGAGGGGGACGCCAATGAGGACAGCTGAGGATTTGTCTGTATTTACCCGTTGCCCCGAAGCGTCTCCAAAGGTAGTGAGAGCAAGGGAGAGGGTGGAGAGGGCAGGGTCTGTGAGGTCGCCTTGGTGAATCTGGGTATCGTCAGCGAAGAAAGTGCAGACGAGCCGAGAGCCTCCGATCCGCACGCCTAGCTGTGGGTGGGAGATGAGCCAGGAGGCGAACCCTTGAGCCACAAAGAGGTAAAGGAGGGGTGAGAGGGGGCAGCCTTGTCGGACGCCCGCGGACCAGGTGAAAAGGGGTGAGTCTGTGCCGTTGACGTGGGTAACAGCCTGGGTGTTGTGAAGGAGGATCCGAGCCCAACAAACCATCCCGTCCGAGGCTCCCAAGGTGTGCATGAGGGTGTAAAGGAAGTGGCGGTCTACGGTGTCAAAGGCCTTGGCTATGTCGAGGTAGATGTTGGCTGCTGAGAGCCCTTGACTCTGGAGGGCGTGGGGAAGAAGGGAGGTGGTGTTGATGTTATCCTCTATCCGACGACCGGGGAGGAAGGCAGATTGTTCCCTGCCGATGGCTGGGGCCATGGCTTTCCCGAACCTGGCTGCCAAGATTTTGGCGAGGAGACGGTAAAGAGAGGGGAGGAGGGTGATGGGGCGATAAGAGGTAGGGTTAGAGAGGTTGGGAGCTGAAGGTTTGGGGATGGGGGTAATGGTACCTCTGTTGAAGCCGGTGGGGAGGGTTCCAGTGGTGCCGATAGCAGTGAAGAGCTTGGCTATCAGTGGAGCCCAGCAGTCACCGTCGACGCGCCAAAGGTTGTAGGGTAAGCCGTCAGGGCCAGGGGAGGATGTCGAGGGGCAGGAGGTGAGGGCTGTGAGGACTTCAGCCACGGTGATGTCTGCCGCTCCGGCTAACCCAGCAAGGGTGGGGGGGATAAGGTTGACTGTGCCTTTAGTAAGCTCAAGCTGAAGGGCTGTGATAACCGCTCGTTGGGCATGTGGGTTGGTAAGAGGTTGAGCGCTGACCCGCGAGAAGTGGGCGCCGAGAGCTGTAGCAATGGATCTGTTAGAGGTGAGGTATTCGCCTCCAGGAGAACGGAGAGAGGGGATGGAAGTAGGGGTGGTCGGTGGGTGGATGAGGGAGGTGAGGAGGGGGGAGGGTTGTTCTCTATGGTGGAGCCAAGTGGAGTGCGCGTCGCGGGTAAGGTGAGAGGTAGAAGCTGAGTGCGCTTGCCTGAATGAGGTGAAGGCTTGGGCCACCAGGTTTAAGGCATGAGGAAGGGTGTCAGGGAGAGCTGTGGCCACTGCGGAATGGGCAAGGGTAAGGTCGTGGTGGGTGGTGTTGAGGGTAACGAGAGCTCTGTGATCGTGCTCTTTAGTGAGGGGGAGGAGGGTGTGGGCAAAGGTTTTGAAGGCTTTCTGTAGGGTAGGCCACCATGAGATGAGATCCGCGGAAGAGAGGGTGAGGCCAAAGGTGACTGCTTTACGGGCCCAAAGAGAAAGATGGGGGCTGGCGGTAGGGTTGGTAGCCATGGAGCAAGGGATGGGGTGTCGCCCTGGGCCTTTGGGTTGTAGGGGAGAGGCGGGGAGGAGAAGAAAGGAGACTGCGTGGTGATCGCCTCGGGGGGAAAAGTGACAGGAGGCTGAGTGGGAGAAGGTCGAGAGTTGGGGAGGAAGGTAGATGCGGTCAAGGCGGGCTAGGTGGTGATGGCCCCTGTGAAAGGTGAAGCTTCTGCCTGTAGGATGGTGTTGGCGGTAGATGTCAGAGTGGGATGGGAGGAGGGATGAGGGAGGAGGGATGAGAGGTTGTCGTCCAGTACTGTATTTCAGCTTTGGTAGGGTTAGGGCATGGAGATTTCAAAGTTCCCGCGTATCCCCACGTAATACTTGCATCGCTGGTCTTAGCGCTTCGCTGTAAGCTCCCCACCGGCTGCCTACGTCCGATGTGCGATGTGCGATGTCCGGTCGATGTGCGCTAAAATGTGCGCTTGTAATTGGTTAACATTTCTCCATACTGCCAAGTCTTTCTGATGTGCGATGTCCGGTCGATGTGCGCTACAATGTGCGCTTGCAATGGGTTAACAACTCTCCATACTGCCAAGTCTTTCTGATGTGCGATGTCTAGTCGATGTGCGCTACAATGTGCGCTTGCGATGGGTTAACAACTCTCCATACTGCCAAGTCTTTCTGATGTGCGATGTCCAGTCGATGTGCGCTACAATGTGCGCTTGCAATGGGTTAACAACTCTCCATACTGCCAAGTCCTATTGATGAAGCGCATAATGCTTACAATAAAGTGGCTGATAGCTGAAGGGTTAGGGCTGAGGCTTGAGCTCAGGGCTGGAGCCTAGGTTAGGTACAGTATAGGCACCGATTACAACAAGAGGACAACACGCTATAACACACTACATGTGCTATCACTCACTGCAATGTCGTTGCGTGTACTATGTACATGTGTTTGTTATCACTACCACTAACATTACATAGTACACTGCTTCGCTATGTAGCATCAACCAAGACACTCCATCCGTCCTTTCACTCCTACAATTTAGTCCCTGCGTTTGTCCCTGCGTTCTACCGACCTTGTCCGATCGGGCTGAAAATTTGATAGATGGCAGTTTTCGGAAAATAAAACATATTTTTCAAGAAAAATATTTGGAAAAATCCAAAAGCTGTTGCGCTGTGGCCCGCAACCTATCCCTGCACTCATCCCTGCACTCTAGCCACAGGGCCACAGCGCAGCCGCCTTTGATTTTTTTTAAATATGTTATCTGAAAAATATGTTTTATATTATGCAAACTACCATCTATCAAAATTTCAGCCCGATCGGACAAGGTTGGTCAAAACGCAGGGACGGACGCAGGGATTAATTTGTAGGAGTGTTATCTCATTCCCTTACAGTGCAAGGCGACCTCAATGTGAAGAAGGTAGTCGTCCAAGCTCCAGCCCTTGCACAGTGACAGAGAGACATTTTACATACAATGCTCTACTATACCCAATAAATGCAATGCATGACACACATTACTGTAAGGCATCCAGCACTGGGATGTAACCAGCACTGGCTGTGACCAGTACTGGCTGGCTACTGGTGTGACCAGTACTGGCTGGCTGTGACCAGTACTGGCTGGCTGGCTGTGACCAGTACTGGCTGGTGTGACCAGTACTGGCTGGCTGTGACCAGTACTGGCTGGCTGTGACAAGTACTGGCTGGGGTGACCAGTACTGGCTGGTAAGACCAGTACTGGCTGGCTGTGACCAGTACTGGCTGGCTGTGACCAGTACTGGCTGGCTGGCTGTGACCAGTACTGGCTGGGTGTGACCAGTACTGGCTGGCTGGCTGTGACCAGTACTGGCTGGCTGTGACCAGTACTGGCTGGTGTGACCAGTACTGGCTGGCTGGCTGTGACCAGTACTGGCTGGCTGTGACCAGTACTGGCTGGTGTGACCAGTACTGGCTGGCTGGCTGTGACCAGTACTGGCTGGCTGTGACCAGTACTGGCTGGCTGTGACCAGTACTGGCTGGTGTGACCAGTACTGGCTGGCTGTGACCAGTACTGGCTGGCTGTGACCAGTACTGACTGGCTGGCTGTGACCAGTACTGGCTGGCTGTGACCAGTACTGGCTGGCTGTGACCAGTACTGGCTGGGTGTGACCAGTACTGGCTGGCTGTGACCAGTACTGGCTGGGTGTGACCAGTACTGGCTGGCTGGCTGTGACCAGTACTGGCTGGCTGTGACCAGTACTGGCTGGTGTGACCAGTACTGGCTGGCTGTGACCAGTACTGGCTGGCTGGCTGTGACCAGTACTGGCTGGCTGTGACCAGTACTGGCTGGCTGTGACCAGTACTGGCTGGGTGTGACCAGTACTGGCTGGCTGGCTGTGACCAGTACTGGCTGGCTGTGACCAGTACTGGCTGGTGTGACCAGTACTGGCTGGCTGTGACCAGTACTGGCTGGCTGTGACCAGTACTGGTTGGCTGGCTGTGACCAGTACTGGCTGGCTGTGACCAGTACTGGCTGGGTGTGACCAGTACTGGCTGGCTGTGACCAGTACTGGCTGGCTGTGACCAGTACTGGCTGGCTGGCTGTGACCAGTACTGGCTGGCTGTGACCAGTACTGGCTGGTGTGACCAGTACTGGCTGGTGTGACCAGTACTGGCTGGCTGGCTGTGACCAGTACTGGCTGGCTGTGACCAGTACTGGTTGGCTGTCACCAGCAGGAACAGCTGGGGGGCAGGGGAGCAGCAGCAGCATGGGGGCAGCAGCAGCAGCAGGGAGGCAGCAGGGGAGTAGCAGCCGCAACATGAGTAGGGGGGCAGCAGCAGCAGCAGTAGGGGGGCAGCAGCAGCAGTAGGGGGGCAGCAGCAGCCGCAACAGGAGTAGGGGGACAGCAGCAGCAGCAGGAGCAGGGGGGCAGCAGCAGCAGCAGGAGCAGGGGGGCAGCAGCAGCAGCAGTAGGGGGGCAGCAACAGCAGGGGGGCAACAGCAGTAGATATAGTAGGGGCACTATAGCACCTACCTTCCTTATGGCTGCTTGATGACTGCTGTAGGGAAGGGGGTGGGAGCGGAGGAGTGAAGGCGGGGAGGGAGGGTAGATGTGGAAGGCAGGAGGCGGGAGGCAGGGAGGCGGGAGGCAGGGAGGCGGGAGGCAGGGAGGCGGGAGGCAGGGAGGCGGGGGGCAGGGGGTGGGATGGGTTAGGGGCATGGGATGGGTTGGGAAGGGGCATGGGTTGGGGGCCTGGGCGGGGGTGGGGGCGGGAGAGGGAACGGGGGCCGGCGAGGATAAACTGGGAGGGGGTGGTTGCGTAGGGAAATGGAGGGGAGGTGCCCATCAGCCCTGCAACCAGGGGGCATGCAAGTGAGGTAGGGTGACCATGTTGGGCACTGTGTTAGCTGTCACCGTGGCCTCACCTTTGTGGTCCTCCTGGCCTCCTACCTGCTCACACCAGGCAACATATCCCAAGCGCCAGTGGGGTGGGGCTGCGGTGGGGTGTGTAGTAGGGTGTAGGGAAGGGAAGGTGGGGTGAGGTGGGGGCTTGCGATGCCATGTCAATTGAAGGGTGGGAGAGGGGAAGGGTGGGCTTGACAAGTATGGGAGAGAGGGAGAGGGGGAAGGGAGGGGGTGGTGGTGGTGGTGGTGGCAAGAGGGTGGATGGGGTGGGCTTTCTCTTGGCTGCTGGGATGTCAGGGGAGAGGTGATGGGGAGGGGGGAAGTGGGGGTGGGGAGAGGTGGATGTGGAGGGACGACAAGCTGGGCGATGGAGGTGGGCGTGGAAAAGGGGAGGAAAAGGGGAAGGGTGTGACGATCAACCCTGCAGCGGGACAAGGGGCATGCTAGCGGTTAGTCTATGTACAGGGTGCCACATACCTGCACTCACCTTTTGCAGGGGTGGGATGTATATGTGTGTAGGTGGTGAGGGTAAGGAGGCGGAGGGGGAGGAAGGCTGCTGCTGTTGACAGGGAACGGAGGGGGTAATGGGACCCAGAGGGGGACGGGATTATGGGCGGGGGAGGGGAGGTAGAGGAGGAAGGGGAGGAGAGGGAAGGGGGGGTCCATGGGTAGGGCGACAGAAGTGGGGAAGAAGGGAGGGAGAGCATTGATAGTCTCAGTTGTAGGCACACAAGACCTGCGGCAACGGTGTGACAATTTGTCAACGGAAGCAAACATGGGACATGGGTAGTGGATGCACTCACCAATAAAGTAGGGAGATAGTAGAGCTGGCAGATGGAGGGGCAGGTGTAGCAGCCATCCAGTACAACACACCGTTCTTTGTCCTCACCTCAGTAGGAAGCGCGGAGTGGGAGAGTAGGGCTGGGCTGGGCTGGGCTGGGCTGGGCGTGTCCTTGCTGGTTGCTGCTCAGGTGAGGGTGAGGGTGAGGGTGAGGGTGAGGGTGAGGGTGAGGGTGAGGGTGAGGGTGAGGGTGAGGGTGAGGGTGAGGGTGAGGGTGAGGGTGAGGGTGAGGGTGAGGGTGAGGGTGAGGGTGAGGGTGAGGGTGAGGGTGAGGGTGAGGGTGAGGGTGAGGGTGAGGGTGAGGGTGAGGGTGAGGGTGAGGGTGAGGGTGAGGGTGAGGGTGAGGGTGAGGGTGAGGGTGAGGGTGAGGGTGAGGGTGAGGGTGAGGGTGAGGGTGAGGGTGAGGGTGAGGGTGAGGGTGAGGGTGAGGGTGAGGGTGAGGGTGAGGGTGAGGGTGAGGGTGAGGGTGAGGGTGAGGGTGAGGGTGAGGGTGAGGGTGAGGGTGAGGGTGAGGGTGAGGGTGAGGGTGAGGGTGAGGGTGAGGGTGAGGGTGAGGGTGAGGGTGAGGGTGAGGGTGAGGGTGAGGGTGAGGGTGAGGGTGAGGGTGAGGGTGAGGGTGAGGGTGAGGGTGAGGGTGAGGGTGAGGGTGAGGGTGAGGGTGAGGGTGAGGGTGAGGGTGAGGGTGAGGGTGAGGGTGAGGGTGAGGGTGAGGGTGAGGGTGAGGGTGAGGGTGAGGGTGAGGGTGAGGGTGAGGGTGAGGGTGAGGGTGAGGGTGAGGGTGAGGGTGAGGGTGAGGGTGAGGGTGAGGGTGAGGGTGAGGGTGAGGGTGAGGGTGAGGGTGAGGGTGAGGGTGAGGGTGAGGGTGAGGGTGAGGGTGAGGGTGAGGGTGAGGGTGAGGGTGAGGGTGAGGGTGAGGGTGAGGGTGAGGGTGAGGGTGAGGGTGAGGGTGAGGGTGAGGGTGAGGGTGAGGGTGAGGGTGAGGGTGAGGGTGAGGGTGAGGGTGAGGGTGAGGGTGAGGGTGAGGGTGAGGGTGAGGGTGAGGGTAAGAAGGTGGGGGGTGGGAGGGAGGGAAAGGTGGTGGTAGTGATGCCGAGGTAGTAAGGTAGGTTGGTGATGGGTGAAAGAGCCAAGGTTGGTGATGGGTGAAAGAGCCAAGGTAGGGTTGAGCGTCAAGGGTGGGGTGGGCTCTCTGGGGTGGTCTGCTGGGGTAAGGGAGGGGGCTGGGATGTCAGGGGGGAGGTGATGGGGAGGGGGGAAGCGGGGGTTGGGGAGAGGTGAAAGTGGAATTGGTGGGACAGGGTAGGGAAGGGGACTTGTAGCCACCTGTGGAGACCTGGGGAGGGATGGAGGGAGGGAGGGAGGGGGGGAGGAAGGGGAGTGAAAGGGGAAGGAGGGTAAAGGGATGTGGACCTGTGGCAAGGAGGTGACGGGTTATCAAAGGAGGAGTAATGTATTTGATGCACAAGGGGCAGGGAAGATGGGCTCGGAGATGGTGGTCACATGTCAAGGCAAAAAGGTGGGTCGCTGCATGTGAAGCGCTACATTACCTCGCAACGCATTCGCTACGCGCAAAGCGTGGCGAGGTAATGCACCGTGTATTTGGCGTGGTCTGAGTTGGCTGAGACGGCTGTTGGCTAAGATCTCGAGGTTGCGAGATTGGCTAGGAGGCTGGCCTCTACATGAGATGTGGCTGCCTGGCTGCACTGTTGCTGCCTGGCTGCGATGTGGCGATGTGGCGATGTTGCGTGGTCTGCAGGGGAAGGCTGGCTTCGTGGCCGCCTGGCTACCTAGATGCGGGTCGCGAAATGAGGGCAGCGAGGCTGCAGGGCTGCGAGGTGGACTTCTTGGCGCTATCCTGTAACCCTATCCTCAACGCTAAGTCATTTGCTGCCACCAGCTGCAGCTACGTTCCTACCATGACTAGAATCGACGCGTTAATGACTACGTCGTGTACTGGGCGCATTTTTAGTTTTTCATATCTCATGTCTAACATCTCCGAGTTCGTGCCGCCATTGACGGCCCTTCGCATCCCCACCCCACCCCGCCACCGATACCTAGGCCAGAATAGGGTTACCAAAGGTTTTGCGCATTGCATCCACGACTCAATCTCGCAGCCAGTCTTGCAGCCTCGCTGCCCTCGAATCGCGACCCTCATCTGGTGGGCATTTCCGCAGCCAGCCAGCCTCGTAGTCATTTTTACAGCCACGCAGCGCCGAACCTCGCAACTAGTGTTACTTGCCTAGCCACGAAGCACTTACTCCTAATTCTAGCCAAACCATTGCCATGCCCCTTCTTTGCTGCAGGTCTGACGGTCATAGTCTCTTTTCCTTCCCCTCTCTTACTTCCTCTCATCCAGCAGCCCTCATCAAAAGCATGCCAGACGGCAGCATGAGGAGGCACAGTAACGGAACAGTTTTTCACCCCCCCCTCTCCCTGACCGTGACGGACAGGTTGAGACTACCCACCCCACCCTACCATTCCCTTCCCCATCCCACGAGGTGAGCCTGCATTCCTTGCTGTCTTTTATCGCAAGCACGTACCTTGTGTTTACTGCAGGTCAGAGTCACTGCTGCCCCTCGCCCCTTCCCCCTAACTTATCACCACCACCTCCAACTCCGCCACCTCACCTACTTCTCCCCTCCCCTCCCCTCCCCCTCCCCCCATACCCGGCTGCCACCTCTCTACCCTACCCAGCAGCCAGTAGCAAGGCTTTTCCACCACCTCCCCTTACCCCTCCCCATTGCAACCACCCTCTCCCCTCCCCATTGCAACCTCTTCCCCCCTTCCTTTCCACGCATCCTCCATGTGCCAGTCCCTTCCATTTGACATGACATCGCTGCCCTCACCCCACCACTAACTTCTCCTCACCCCCTTCTACCCCCACCACCTTCTCCTCACCCCCTTCTACCCCCTGACATCGCAGACACCTGCCCTCCCCTCCCCCGCCCTTGCCCCCGACCCCGCCCCCCCTACTCCCGCCTTCCTACCCCCTACCCCCGCCCCCGCCCAGCCCAGCCCCACTGACCACCACCAACTACACCACTCACCTGGAGCAGGCAGGGGTCGGTCGCTGTGTGGTGAGTGCTGTTGCTGCTGCTACAGCTACATCTCACAACCCGTGCGCCTATGTCCCCTATGGGCCCCTGTGCCCCCATATGCGCACTGTACGAGCAGTCCGGAGGCAGTCCCCATATCCCCATATCCCCATATCCCCTTCCTCTATCCCCTCCCTCCCCCTCCCTTTCAGTTCCCTTTCCTTCACGTGGCATGGCAGCCACCACCTCACCCCGCCAATGCTCTCCTACCCACCCCCTCCCCTCCCCATTGCAACCTTGGCCCCCTCCCACCATCCTCCTCCCACACCACAGAGGGGCGGTGGCATGGAGCAGCAACCCTCCCCAGCCAGGCAGCAAGTGCGAAAGGCGAAAGGCGAGTAATTAGCAGCGTGCAGGCAGTAGGTCTCTCCACTCTGCTGCCGGCACCACTCAGTAGCGTGCTCATGCTGCTTGCCACTGATGCTGCTAATGTGCTTGCTGATCCAAACCAAGCTCTTGCCTGCTTTCAATGAGAGTGCTGGTTGCCAGCCAGTGCTGGTTGCCAGCCAGTGCTGGTTGCAAACCAGTGCTGGTTGTAAACCAATGCTGGTCACAGCCAGTGCTGGTTACATCCCAGTGCAGGATGCCTCACAGTAATGTGTGTCATGCATTGTAGTCATTGGGTCCAGTAGAGCATTGTATGTAAGATTAATCTGTGTTACTTCGCAGGGGCTGGAGCGTGGACGAGTACCTTCATTACATCAAGGTCGTTGGACCCTATTAAGAAGAGGGCGTTGACTTAGGTCAACCAGCACATGAGATTGTGGAGGGTGTTAGTTGGCGCTACATAGCTTGATGCTTGTATGGCGCTGTGTGCTATGTGATAACCAGGAGTGGGTCATGGCATATGCATGTGGTTATAGCATGTTGTCCTCATGTATACCTTGCAACATCAGTAGCTCAGTGTCACGTGTAAGTACATCCAATGGCTCTAGCCTAACGTATAATAAGCTCCAACTTGGTAAATGTTTCTAAGCAAGCCCCTTCCTTCAGCCCTTCACCCAGCCCTTCAGCACTTGAGGGGTCACACAGTAATGGATGAGGGTCACACTGTACTAGATAGTGTGTGTTGTCGCTGCCCTCCTAGTTGGGTGTCAGCCAGTACAAGTTGGGGGTCAGCCAGTACTGGTTGGGTGTCAGCCAATATTGGTTGGAGGTTAGCCAGTACTGGCTGGGGTGAACCAGTACTGGTAAAATTTTTGTAATTTTTTTATTTTGGGGGGGTGTGTGAACCAGTACTGGTTTGGTGTGAACTAGTACTGGCTGACCACCAACCAGTACTGGTTTGGTGAGAACCAGTACTGGTTAAGGGTGAACCAGTACTGGCTGGGGTGAACCAGTACTGGTTAAATTTTTTTATTTTTTTTATTTTTTTGGGGGGGTGTGAACCAGTACTGGTTGGGAATAAACCAGTACTGGTTGGGAATAAACCAGTACTGGTTGGGAATATACCAGTACTGGTTGGGGGTAAACCAGTACTGGTTGGGAATAAAGCAGTACTGGTTGGGAATAAAGCAGTACTGGTTGGGAATAAACCAGTACTGGTTGGGAATAAACCAGTACTGGTTGGGAATAAACCAGTACTGGTTGGGAATAAACCAGTACTGGTTGGGAATAAACCAGTACTGGTTGGGAATAAACCAGTACTGGTTGGGAATAAACCAGTACTGGTTGGGAATAAACCAGTACTGGTTGGGAATAAACCAGTACTGGTTGGGAATAAACCAGTACTGGTTGGGAATATACCAGTACTGGTTGGGGGTAAACCAGTACTGGTTGGGAATAAAGCAGTACTGGTTGGGAATAAACCAGTACTGGTTGGGAATAAACCAGTACTGGTTGGGAATAAACCAGTACTGGTTGGGAATAAACCAGTACTGGTTGGGAATAAACCAGTACTGGTTGGGAATAAACCAGTACTGGTTGGGAATAAACCAGTACTGGTTGGGAATAAACCAGTACTGGTTGGGAATAAACCAGTACTGGTTGGGAATATACCAGTACTGGTTGGGGGTATACCAATACTGGTTGGGAATATACCAGTACTGGTTGGGGGTAAACCAGTACTGGTTGGGGGTAAACCAGTACTGGTTGGGAATAAAGCAGTACTGGTTGGGAATAAACCAGTACTGGTTGGGAATAAACCAGTACTGGTTGGGAATAAACCAGTACTGGTTGGGAATAAACCAGTACTGGTTGGGAATAAACCAGTACTGGTTGGGAATAAACCAGTACTGGTTGGGAATAAACCAGTACTGGTTGGGAATATACCAGTTCTGGTTGGGGGTAAACCAGTACTGGTTGGGGGTAAACCAGTACTGGTTGGGAATAAACCAGTACTGGTTGGGAATAAACCAGTACTGGTTGGGAATAAACCAGTACTGGTTGGTAATAAACCAGTACTGGTTGGGAATAAACCAGTACTGGTTGGGGGTAAACCAGTACTGGTTGGGGGTAAACCAGTACTGGTTGGGAATAAAGCAGTACTGGTTGGGAATAAAGCAGTACTGGTTGGGAATAAACCAGTACTGGTTGGGAATAAACCAGTACTGGTTGGGAATAAACCAGTACTGGTTGGGAAAAAACCAGTACTGGTTGGGAATAAACCAGTACTGGTTGGGGGTGGACCAGTACTGGTTTTCTCGTATCTCCTCAGCCCGATTTTTCCTCGATTTTAGGTTTACACCCCCATTCTTAGAACCGCTAGAAAATGCATTCTATCAAAGCACTTTGTCGAAATTTTCAACTTTTCTCCTGATCTTTTCTGCGAGTGTTGCCACCCAACAGTGTGCTGCGGCAGCCTAGGTGGGTACTGGAGGTAGCAAAGCATCGTATGCACACACTTTTTCGGTTTGCGAAAACCGACGAAGTTTTCTGAAGCACGCACGCATCCATCGCGAGAACAGTGAACACCATTGAAACCAGCTCGTTATTTGACGCCGTGAGATATGTGGACCGCCACTTGGACACCCTGGACGCTCGCCGCGGCCAGCCACTGCAAACTCGCAGTGCCGAGTAAGCCTCGTAAAACATACTTATGCCTGTGCATAGCGTTGGTCCTGATCGCCCTGCAGCTGAACTATCGCTGCTTTGGCCTGGGGTCACGAAGGACGCAGGCACACTCATCGCTAATGAGCAGCTCCAACCCAACCTATCGCGTTGAATACGAGAGGTTTCATGTTCTGCCTGCCTGGACTGCAATGCCTGACTGTTGTGAGCTGAAGGGCACAATGAGCCTCAGCAAGGGTGTGCACTCGGAGAAACAATCGAAGACACCATTTGGAGATAACTCGGAGAAACATTCGGAGTCATTATTTGGAGAGAACTCGGAGACCACAACTCGGAGACACAACTCGGAGACCACAACTCGGAGACCACAACTCGGAGACCACAACTCGGAGACCACAACTCGGAGACACAACTCGGAGACACCATTTGGAGATAACTCGGAGACCATAACTCGGAGACACAACTCGGAGACACAACTCGGAGACAACTCGGAGAATAAACAACTTGGTGAAGGATGGAAGTCATCACAAACTATTCGGAGACAGCTAGGGGCTTGCCAACCTTGGTGGTCCCAGCTGAGACAAACGAAAGTCATCACCATTTGGAGACGCATGGTCCGGGCCAACACCGGCTGGGCATGCAACACCTCACTGCCCCTGGTCCTTACACCATGCAGGCCCCTACCTCCACACTCAGAACACACTCCAGAGGTACACCTCAACGCACCTGAAATGCAGCACAGACCTGCACATGCTGGCCTGCTGCCCCGCACCAGGTACCTACACGCCCACACCAACGAGCTTGAGGATATGCAGCCGTGTGAACAGCCCAGCACGCTGCCAGAACCAGACATGTATGCATCACATGCTGGCCTGCTGTCCCACACCAGGTACCCACACGCCCACAACAGTGAGCCGGAGGATGCGCAGCCATGTGAACAGCCCAGCACACGGCCAGGACCAGCCACGCTTGCACCACATGCTGGCCTGCTGCCCTGCACCAGGTACCCCTATGCCCACACCAACAACCCAGAGGATGAGCAGCCTTGTGATCAGCTCAGCACGCTGCCAGGACCAGCCAAGTATACACCACATGCTGACCCGCTGCCATGCACCAGGTACCCCCATGCCAACACCAAAGAGACGGAGGATGAGCAGCTGGGTGAACAGCCCAGCATGCGGCCAGGGCCAGCCATGCATGCTGGCATGCCGCCCCGCACCAGGTACCCCCATGCCTACACCAACGAGACAGAGGATGAGCAGCCGTGTGCACAGCCCAGCATGCTGCCAGGACCAGCTGTGTATGCACCACACGCTGGCATGCCGCCCCGCTCCAGGTACCCCCATGCCCACACCAATGGAGTGAAGGATGAGCAGCCATGTGAGCAGCTACATGGCAGGCCGATACCCCATGGACCACCCATACATGACCTATATGTTGACGTGTTGCCTCTTGATATAAACAAAGTGGTGGGGGGCAAGGCGTATCTCATTCACATTACCATAGCTCTCTTTAGCATGCTCGGGCTCCATCTTTATACCCCTCCCCAACGCACCCAGGTTACCACCCCCTCCCAATCCAAAGCGTGCTTGCTCAAACATATCAAGAGAGTGCGTAGGTGGAAGGGTGTCATTGTTATATCAGCCCTCCCCCTCTGCCCATACCTGGACGGCAGCGCCCCACGCCACAACGCTCTACTTTGTCTCTCTGTGTGCATGGACAATTGGACTACACATGGACACTTTACCCATAGTGGGCCAAGGGCCTCCCTTATCGTCCACCACTACAACACAACGTTGCATCGCTACACTACCTATAGGATAGACATCACTAGCAAGCAGGTTGTGCACAATACTATGCTACCCTCTTGCTTGCTGACTACGGCTACACAATGGTTGGGCGCCATCACCACAGTTTACTCCACTATTGCCCTCATTTACATGGCCTGGCTACTGCTCGCCGCTGGGGATATTGAAGCGAACCCCGGCCCAACCAACGAGCACTACATGCAGGCCAGACATAGCTCCGCGTGCCAGGTTTATTCCTTGAACAATGCAGCGGGACATGAATGGGTCACCATGCAAGACATAGACTTATTTTATGAGAACAGACTCCTTCAGTTTACTGATCAGTTTGAGCGCGGCGCATGGTTAATGGCAAGAGGTGTTGACGGCTATTCCGACGAAGTCATTGAGATGTACTTACGTATCCACTACGGCCTAGCAGTTCAGAGCATTGCCCAACTCAACCAACCCAATGACTGGTCTGCTGACAACCTGGGAAACCTCGCCGGCCAATACGGTACACACACATTCTTGTGCAAAAAGCCAGGCCATAGCATGGCCATGAATTGCATTGACGGCGCATGGAATCTACTGGACTCCATGGAAACAACACCGACGCCCCTCTCTCACATCCCTACTGCGACTATGCGGACTATGCATCAACTCTTTGTCATCACGCCCAACACCCGCTCACGGGAACAGATGCGCATGTGCGCTGAAAGGGACATCCATCACATCATCAGCCATGTAGAACAAAAAGGACACGGTCACAACGCCACAGCAAACGACCCCGCTTACCCCGAAGTAACGGCCCGTAACCTAGACCCCAGCTACATGGAAAGGCAATACGACGAATGCTGCCTAGTACACGCTTTCAACATGGCCATGGGAAAAAAATGTATTGACTACCACGCAGTCATCAGCCACTGCAAGCAGCTAGCCGAGCACCTACAACACTTGGCACAAGAAGCACGAGCTGCAGGGCACACAATCCAAACCCTCAAAACCGACCATATCTACCATGCTAAAGGCAAGTTCTCATCTGACACACTGAATCACTACCTTCATCGCAAACACCATGAGATGCACATGTACCTGCATCCAGCCTCAACCTACCTACCCACCCAGAGTATCACCCCTGAGACGATCACTAACGCTATTGCAAGCACCGGCGCAACACGCACTGAGGCTGTCATCCTTCTATCACACCAACACGCTACTGCCATCAAGCACACACCACATGGTTGGCACCAACTGGACTCATTCAACCGGGTGCCTAAACCACTCTCTACACCTAACGACTGGAGCAGCCTTCACGGGAACATCCTCACTATCTGCACAGGCGACGTGAGACACACAAGATTCATTAGGAGGGAGATCTGGATAGCGGACCCACTGGAGGCCACCACCCCTTCAGCGCTTGCAGCACACTTCCGAGATCACCTGGACCCGATAGATCTTACCACAGACCACACAGAGGCAAGAGAGACCCCTGGCCCCTTGCACGTGACCACCACTACCGCCGAGACCAGCTGCACAACCGATAGCACGCGCAGGGCGACAGCAGAGGGCATCCCCCCACACGACGAGCCTACCCGGCTGCGACAGCGCCGGGACACACCCACGGTCACTCTCCGTCCGCAAACAACGACACGTATCCATCGACCCACTACGCCCCTCGACAACGCCACCGACGCTGCCAAAAAGCGCGTTCGAGTCACCAAGAGACACGGTAACGACACACACACTCAAACCCTCATGTTCAAATATCTTTGCAAACCCACCGCTAAGACCCACAACACTGGGCCAGCCTCCACCATAGACGAGGCACCTAAATCCACGCCCGACATCGACCTTGGTACGAACCAACATCACAGCCCCCCACCGCCACCCACCCCCAACCGGCAACACATCACCCTCACAACCTTCAACGTCAGAGGCCTGCACAGATCTAGAAACGAAGTTCTGAACCTTGTGCATAGCCAAAGCCCGGACATCCTGATCCTTACTGAAACCATGACCCAACCCAGGAGCAACAACCCTAGCTCTGGCTGGCTGAAGAGGGTTATGCCCAACTACACTGTCCACCGCCACCAAGGCCACAGCGAAGTCCTCATTGGCATCAGACATGATCTAGCCATCCAGATGCAAGCTACCATGATACAACCGTGCACAGATGCGGATGTAAATACCCGCTGCGTCATCCTGAGCCTCCGCCAACGGCAAAGCGAAGAGCTCACACTCGTCGCCACGTACTGGCCCTCGGGGAACAACGACGACGCGCTCCCAGTACGGAAGAAGATGCAAGAGTATATACGAACAGCCACTGGGCACCTGCCCGGCTCACTCATCCTGGCGGGAGATATCAACGCCACGATGAAAACAGAGGATCGCTCCGAACACACCGAATACACACAAGACACCATGATGAGGAAGTTCGCCACAGAGATGCGCCTGTCCGAAGCTGACTCCGGCGACCGGGCCTGGACCTACCAACAACCGCACTGCAACAGCCGCATCGACGCCATACTAACGCGCGACGCAAGACACGGCCCCGAGCACCGCACGCACGTCGACACAAACGCATATCTTAGTGACCACAGACCACTCACCGCCACACTGAGTACAGCCCGACTGGGCATAGACCTGGCAGCCCCACAAAAACCTCAGAAGCACAGCCACACCATCCTCACCACCCCCATTACCAATAAGGACAGGGAAGCCTACCGCCTGGCAGTGCAACAACCCAGCTCAGGTGCCCCACAACTGCATGCACACCTGACAGCATACCTTGCTCCCATGTACACCGATGCTATCCACTTCCTGACCACAATCGACAAGGCCAACCCCCAACAACCACAGCGCCTAACGCTGGTTGCAGGCCTCCCAGCCAGGGAAGCTGTAGACACCGCAGCTACCATGCTCACAACCCTACTGCAAACCTGCAGGACGACAGCTATTAAGACCTGCAATACTAAGACCCTAACAAGGGGAGGCCAACACTACCAACGCAGGACCATGTGTAGGATTAGACAGGCACTAGGCAAAAAGCTCAAAACCACCAGAGAACTCAGCCGGAAGGCTAGAGTGCTTTTTAAGCAAAACAACGTGCACCCAACCATCGATGAACTAATCCCAGAGACAGATACGACAAATGCGGAAACGAGGGAGGCGGTGCAAGCGCGCCAGGGCGACGACACAACCGAAAAGCACGTGCAGGCCGCGCTCGCCCAGCTGACCAACTCGTACCGCGACCAAATTCACAAGCTAGACGACGACGACTCCGCACTCGCCATCGCCCAAGCCCGTGTCAGAATGCAACAACTAATAAGCACCCAGCCTAAGAAAGCGAACAAATACATCCTACGCCCGTCCCGCACCGATCACAAAGGCCTACAAGCGCTAGCCGACCCCATCACCAACAAGATATGCACGGCCCCGGCCGACCTGAACCGGATAATTACCGATGCCTATGGAACGAAGCTGGCGCCGCCGACCCCCAAAACTGGCAACTACACAAACACGCAGACTCGAAACTACCCGTGGGCTCGCGCCAAAGCAGACGACGCCTTCACACTGCACGCCTGCCAAAACGTACATTGGTTACACACAGCCATCATGGACAAGGCAGGCTTCCAGGAATGCCTCAGTAGGCTGTCAGGGGGCAAAGCCCCAGGACCAGACGGCATTGAGAACGAGATCATCAAGATGCTGCCGTGGGAGATGAGGGACACCATACACCAGCTGTTCATCATCATGTGGGCTACAGGCTGCACACCAACCACGTGGAAGACCAGTGACACATGCCTGCTCTACAAAGACAAAGGGCAAGAAACGGACCTTAACTCCTACAGGCCAGTGGGCCTAGCCAACACCGTCTACAAGCTGTGGACCAGCCTCATAACTAAGATACTTACTGAGTATGCTGAAGCCAATGGGATGCTCAGCAAGAACCAAGCAGGGTTCCGCTCCCATAGGAACACTACACAACAGCTACAGATGCTTGTCATGGCCCTTGAAGATGCTAAGCTGGCTAAGGCAGATATCTACGCACTCCTGGTCGACTTCACCAGTGCGTTCAACACCACCTGCCAGGACAAACTACTATGGATCATGCACGACCTAGGCTTCCCCACGGACGCGACGGACGCGGTGAAGGACCTATACACGGGCGCTACAACGCGCTTCAGAACTCCCTACGGCCCCACCAACCCGGTACCCGTAGACCGGGGCACCATCCAGGGCGACTCACTCTCACCCTTCCTGTTCCTCATCTACATCGAACCCCTACTGCGCTGGCTGCAGGTGGGCGCGAGGGGCTATAAATTCAAATCCGCGACGGCTGACAGCGGAGAGCGCGCCATCGTCAGCAGCATTGACTATGCCGACGACATAGCAATCCTCTGCAACACACTCCGCAACCTCCGCTGCCAAGCGGACAAACTCTCAGCCTTCTCCGACTGGGGTCACCTCGTAATCTCACACAGTAAAACCCTCGCAACCGCGGCGCTTCATCACTCGGTTGAAACTGGCATGTGCAGCAACGCGGCCGAAGCGGACAAGCGGGCCCGCCAACAACTCCAAACCGTCAGCCTGCAAGGGAAACCCGTCACCTACCACCGCCCGACCTCACCTTTCACCTACCTGGGAGTGCTCATCACCATGACGCTGGACTGGAAACCACAACACACCGCTATGATTACCCAGCTACGCCAAAAACTAGAGAGACTCAGACGCTCCTTTGCTAGCGCTAGATAGGCCATACACATCATCCGCACGGCCATCATACCCAGTCTAGCCTACAGCTTCTGCGCCGTGCCCTGCACCCCAGGGGACCTTGAGCTATATGACAGGTCCATTAATCAATGCGTCAAGCTTAAACTCAGACTCCCCCTGGGAACGCCCAACGCCATCGTCAGAGAAGACGCCGGGAAACTAGGCATGGGCATCAGCTCCACTGCTCAGGAATACCACGCTCGCAACACAACAGCCCTCACACAAAGCCTCCAGTCCACAGATGTGACGCACGCCCACATCTCAAGGAGCATGTTACACAAACAAATCACATGGCTCAATACCCAGGCCAACACTCAAGGACACCGCATGCTCACCCTCTTCCACCATACCCTCAGGGCACGGCAACTAGTCTATACCTCACTAGCCGGGCTGTCAGCCACGGAAGGGGGACTACCCCTCTACCCCGAGGAATGCCACACACTCGGCCGCCTCATCACGCAAGCCAACAGTTCTCATGCACACGACGTCGTCAGCGCCAGCATCACCTGCCTCAAAAGCCTAGGCATTACCCACGCATGTGAGCTCAGCTGCGAGGGCAACACACACATCATCACGGGTAGCATGCTCACATCGAAATACGGGAAAAAGGTCAAGCAGAAACACATTATCGCCCTCAACAAACTTGCGGCCATGGCGGCCCAGCCCTCATGCCCTGACGCGACCGCAACGCGCACCATCCGGGACAGCCGCAACACATCACTCACCCTACCGCCCGACCAACGCAAAATCACACCCTGGGCCGCGGGTCTCACGGAACTTGCGCCCACACCCGCCGTGCCAGACACCAGAACCCGCTATATGGATATGAAAGCGTATGCGGTCATGCACGCAACGCAACCAGACACGACGGAGCGGGCAGCAGCGGCACCCGCAGCCCAAGCGGCCATTAAGTCGAGCTCACGGCTGCTGCAACGAGAGCAACGAGCAACACCCTCGAACCCACTGCAGCCCACCCGGCTTAAGGCGGGTACAAAAAGGACTAAGGATGGCAGACATGTCCACACAATCCCGGCTGACATCGTGCGCATACCAGGCCTTGACCTCCCGGGGCTCTCAAGCTGGAAGGTGGACAAAGCCTGCCGGTGCAAGCTCACGGACCTAGGGCACACACTAGGGGCCATGTACGACCACCAGGAGGTCATCACCAACATAGACGGTTGGCAATGGGACGGCATCAATAAGGAAAGCTACTACAAGGTGCACTGGAAACCTACAGTCATAGAACGGTGGGCACTACACCTATGTGCTAAAGAAGGCTACACACCCACACACATAGAGACCATCAGTAGGGAAGAGGCTAAAGATGTATGCACTTGCGAGCTGTGCTGGCTACCAAGAGGCGACTGCCCTACGTGCCACAACTGCAAGAGGGCCTACCACCCAGCCTGCCTTGAAAAAGCCCTCCTGTCTGGACATAAGGAACTAGGCTACTGGCTGTGCCCCATATGCAAGTTTGGCAGCAATGACTTCAAGACTACCATGCGTCAGTCAGCGCACTCGGACCTCATACGAGTACACTGGCGCCCCACCCTTGAACCGGCACCTCTCATCACGGCGCATCTGGACTACACGGCTAAGCGCAACATTTACGACGAGGAAAACAGGACGATGCAAGAGGAAAGACATGCGAGGCCTGACGCGAACCTGCCGGACCACACCCGGCAAGGATTACCGGACCCGCACACCTGGCTACCCCGGTGCACCAACCTGCACTCGAAGGCCACCTTCCACACGTACCCCATCAACCCGCAGACGGACACTGTTGGAACGGGCAAATGCGAAACCTTTCTGCAACTACACCCCCACATGACCACTCCCGCGATGAGCTTCAACACGGGGGAGCCCATCATGCCCAAGCACGACCTAGTGCAACATGTAACGGTTCACGACGAGTCGGGTCGCACAGTAGGCCTTCTGACTAAACAACAACACCAACACCTACACGCTTGGTTACAACACACACCACAACACACACGCAACCTGGCCACAGAGTTGGTGGCCCTCCTAAGGAGACATGACACACAGAGCAACCACCACCCCATGAGAGCGGCACAAGACAAAGCCCTTGCCACTCTACACATCACACGAAGCTTCCCAAGTACCGTCCAAAGGTGGGCTGATCCACTCACAGTTAGACCGGAAACCACTACCTACTGGAGCCCTGACACCAATGACACGGCCTTTGGTGCACGCCACAACTGCCTACTGGTACGCCACACTGGGCTATCCACATGGAACGTACCGGCAGACGATGCGGTGGCACTCAAATGCGTCAACCACGCTATACACTCAGCTACCCAGGAGGAGGCTATGGCCACCATCATGCTGATCCCTGGGAAAAGGGGCATCTCCTACCCCAAACACATTGACACCCTAAGACGCTACCCAGAATACTGCCAGCACCTGGCCAGCATACCCCCCACCAAGACCACCGGCTCCAAGCCAGGCAGGCACGCCAACCTCCACATCTACGTCATCTGGAATGCAGCGGGACAACAACTCGTCACCAAAGGCAACCCCCAAGGATGGCTGGCTAGCACTGCCACTGCCCTCCACCCTCAACGGGACACACACCCAATCCACAACAGACCAACGAATCAAAGACAGCCGGCCACACCCCCCAGCGGCCACAAACAACACATGCGCCTGCCGTTGGACAGGGACCTCCCCACCTCGGGGCACCAACGCAGCCACCAACAGCTCACGCAACACTCCACGACGCAACCACGGATGGCCATCACTGAATGGGCCACGCTCGCGTACTCGGACGGCAGCTGCATTAAGACCTCGGAGGCAGCCCCAGCGCGCGTCGGGGCGGGGGTCTATATCCCGGAGACCAACGTCCTCATCACCGTCGCCTTGGACGACCCAGAAAGCAACACCATCAACAAGGCGGAACTCACGGCGATACACGCGGCACTCAAAGCAGGGGCCACACGCATCGCCACCGACAGCCTCTGCTCTATCTACCAGATCCGCCGAGCCCTCGCTAACCCGATGTCGCTCATCACACACAGGCACAATGACATCCTGACCGCTATCGCCACCCTCATCATCGATAGCCCCGTCACGCTCCACTTCTACAAAGTACGGGCCCACTCGGGAATTATCGGCAACGAAGGCGCCGATGCCCTTGCCAAACACGCGGCGTTACACCCAGAGCTCGCCAACACCCCGGCCTACCGCCCTACCACACGGAAAGAGACCAACACCTGGCTCAACAACGAAGCCGATGGCGAAACCCCCGCCCCACTGCCCGATTGCCGCCAAAGCGTGAGAGCACACATGCACCGCAAACACGGCCTCGGTCTCGCCAATCAGGACAGTATCTACTACCAGATGTCCCAGCAGATCACCAAAGCCGCGGCGAAAGGAGCTGGCGAAAGGGTGATGGCCGACACGAACATCTCCACACCCGCGCAACGAACTGTCCTTCTCTATCGCACCGGCGGGCTCTATAACCAAAAGCTGGCCATGCGTTGGAAACGGGCGACCGACGACCGGTGCCCACTCTGCGGGGAAGCCGACAGTGCCACTCACCTCCTCTCGGGCTGCAGCGAGACACTACCGATGGTGCAAGAAAGGCATAACGGGGCCGGCCGCCTCATCGCTAAAGCCATAAGCAAGGGTACCCTAGGCGGGTACATCAGCTTCGCGGACACCGGCAGCTGGGAGAAGGGCGCAAAAGAAGACCTCGACCTCCCTAACGACACACTACACACAACACTACGAGCACTCGGACTAAAGACAACAGCAACCAAAAACACCACCAGACCGGACATTCTCATGGTAATGCCACCAACGAAGACGGGCACACGTGGCAAAGCCATCAAACGGGTCACTATCATAGAAATCAAGTACTGCTCGGACTCAAGGTGGACGGATCAATTAGACAAGGCACTCAACCAACACACCAATCTAGCTCATACCATACGCAAGGAAGGCCACATGGTGGAGATTAGACAAATCCTCCTGGGCATAGGGGGCATAACGTATGAAGCACACACGCGGCAACACCTCCTGGCCTTGGGGATCTCACAAGATAACACTACTAAACTATTACACAAGTTAACAAGACACGCGGTGGAGACAGCCCACTCCATTGCAAAGACAAGCTACAGACTCAGGGCTACTAAGAGGGAGGGAGGGTAGGGGGGTCTCTTCCTTGGCTTGATTGGTGGGAGCAGGCCGCGCCCCAGGCGGTAGCTCCTCCCTTAATGCACGCCGGTGAACACCGGAGTAGTCTTCTTCTTCTTCTTCTAGCATCGTATGCTGTTGGGTTTGCGGGCCCAGTGGCAGTAGGGAGTGGACTCCATAGGGAAGGGGGGGGTAGGCAGGCTGCCCTTAGAGAAGAGGGTGTGCTATGCATTGTTCGTCAACCGCAGCCTAGAGGGCTGGCAGACACCCCATGGCACCTGCCCGCGCCCCTTCACCATGCTCCCCATGCCCGCCACCCCATGCCCATGCCCGCCACTTCGTCATTGATGACAGGGTACGGGGCTGGCGGTGAGGCACCTCCACGCGGTGGCCCTGGTAACAATCCGCGTTGACTTCGGTCGCACGGATTGGCTAAGCTACCTCACCACCGCACCCAGCGGTATATAAATCGGGATGCAACGGGACAGCCTTCCCAGGCTTGAACGGGCACCGCTTTGTCCAGCGGAATACAAATGAGGTCCGGGTGCCGCACACGACCGCTGCGGGTCATCGAGCTGTTGTGGAGTTGCTGGCGTCGTCAAGGAGGGAGCAGAGCTACCTCAACGCGGAACGTTGGCTGACAGCTGAAGTTTGGACTTTTGGAGCCTGAACTTCAGCTTTTAGTGCGACATCCGGTGGACAAGGCTGGAATTGCTCTCGTCAACGAGGAGAAGAGATAAGGCCAGCTGCCGAGTGCACTAGTCTTTGCTCCTCTCATGCCTCTTTGTTTGCCTTGGGTGCTAGCTGTGGTCTGTGGCTACAGCTAGGGCAGCTTGATGGGGACATGTCCAGCCTGTGTCCAACGTTTGGAGGTGGGAGCAGGCCGCGCCACAGGCGGAAGCTCCTCCCTTAATGCACGCCGGTTTGTACCGGAGTAGTTTTCTTTCTTTCTTCTTCTTGACAGGGTACTGCATGGGCTGCTGACCGACCTCGGCCTGACCGACCTGACAAGGGAGCAGTTTGAGGCTGACAGCCTGCCCCATTGGCAGAAGTTCATCCTGTACAGCCAGCTGCAGAACGCTGGGTGGGAGTTTGCGCGTAGGGTAGAGACAGACGGGGTCAGCATCTCAGTGCACTTTGTCCGCAGCCAGGCAGTCACGGAGCCCGTGGAGCTGCCCTTCATAGGGCGTAAGCTCACAACCACCAGCGACTACGACCCCATCACCCACATTGTTGTTGGGGTGGGCCCAGGCATCACCCTGGCCATCAAGGCAGGGCATGCACAGCGGCACCCAGTCACGGGTCAGGTGTTGAGGAAATGGGAGTGGGAGCTTACCAAGGGGCAGTTGAAGCATGACAGCGGGCTTACCAAAGCCAAGCAGGACACAGCCCACTGGTCAGCTGCCATCCAGCCACAGCTGCAGCAACTGGCAGCTGCTACCCCAGCTGGCACCACCCTAGACAGCCTGCGGGCCCACATCCTGGCCCTCGAGGCCACCCGGGACGCACTATGGGAGGAGTACCTCAAGCCACGTTGGCGCAGGCAGCGGTTGGGGCTGCACCATGCCCAGGAGCGCGTCATCGAGGCCCTTTGCAAGCAGGTATGACCCTGACCCTGACCCTGACCCGGACCCGGACCCGGACCCTGACCCGGACCCTGACCCTGACCCTGACCCGGACCCGGACCCGGACCCGGACCCGGACCCGGACCCGGACCCGGACCCGGACCCGGACCCGGACCCGGACCCGGACCCGGACCCGGACCCGGACCCGGACCCGGACCCGGACCCGGACCCGGACCCGGACCCGGACCCGGACCCGGACCCGGACCCGGACCCGGACCCGGACCCGGACCCTGACCCGGACCCGGACCCGGACCCGGACCCGGACCCGGACCCGGACCCGGACCCGGACCCGGACCCGGACCCGGACCCGGACCCGGACCCGGACCCGGACCCGGACCCGGACCCGGACCCGGACCCTGACCCTGACCCTGACCCTGACCCTGACCCTGACCCTGACCTGCAGGTGGTGAATGGGATGAAATCGGTGTCACGCCAGCACTACCACCAGGAAAGGGGAGTGGCGGATTTCCTGGGAGAGGGCAACTTCAGCCAGGGTGGGTGGAAGGCGGGGGCGGTGCAGGAGGGGTTTCGCAGGGTGGTGCAGCAGCCCAGCAGGCCCAGCACGGATGACAGGCCAGACAGGCTGGTGATCGTGGATGAGTTCCGCACCAGCCGTGTCAACTCCTCAGTGCATGCCCGCAAGCCTTATGAGCTGCACCTGCCACCTGACCAGCCCAGGCCTGCAGACTGGGTACCCACAGCAGGCCAGGTCAACCCGCGGCTGGTGCGCCCAGCCTGGAGCCTGCGGCATGCGAAGTATGTGCGGGGCCTGTCTTGGTGCCATCAGGTGCCGCCCAACCCGCCGCCCCCCGCCCCTGCCCAGCGCCCCCCCCCCCCTCCCACAGCCCAGGCCCCACCTGCCCCTGCCCCTGCCTAGGACCCCCCTCCCCCTTCCCCAGCCCAGGCCCCACCTCCCCCTGCCCCTGCCCAGGCCCCCCTCCCCTTCCCCAGCCCAGGACCCCCCTGCCCTGCCCAGGACCCTCCCCCACCCCCAGCCCAGGCCCCCCCCGCCCAGGCCCCACCACCTCCCCCAGCCCAGGCCCAGCCTCTCCCTGCAGCACCTGGCCTAGCACCACGACCCCAGGCCCCCCAAGGGGGCAGGTGGCTGGACCGGGACACCAACGGGTACCTGAACTTGCAGCACATTGGGGAGAGCGTGCTGCGCCCCCTAGAGATGTGCCAATGGGATGACCTTGAGGCTCTGCCCCCCATTGGCGAGGAGTACCAGCAGCGCTGCAAGCTGGTCAATGACCGGCTTCCCAAGGTGAGGCAGTGGTTGCACCGGGCTGCAGAGTACCGGCGGGGCATTGATGGACGGGCCCGCAACAACAATGCATAGACCCTAGTTGTTTTACATAGGCTGTCAGCCTTATAAGCTGTTAGTTTTGATGAGGTGCCCAGTGGTCTGTTGGGAAAGTGCCACTAGTGTGGGGTTTGCAGTCATCAAGGGTGCGACCGAGGATGCTACAACTTAATTGTAGTAGCTGAGTGAGATTACCCACAGTCCAACATGTTGTTCCGTGTTGAATAAGTTTTGTTGGAGTGAAAAGCGAGAGAGACTACGTTGTTAGCTTTCGGCGTGAAGACCCCGTCACACCTAGTCTCCTGTTCGAGCAACTTCGCTTGACCTCGCTCAACCGGCAGCAGTTTGTTCCGTCCGCTGGTGCCTGAACCATGAAACACTGGATAAATCATATCGTGTCATCGACGGTGTATTTCTCATTCTGTTGTTGTCGTTATTACTTTCATGTTGTTACATCCTCAGGCTGCCAGCGTGTTATGCTACGGCTGAAGTAAGCGCTAAGGTCCGCAGCAGTACTGCATCCGACTGCAGGAGAGGTCCGACCCCTGGTCAACTCCACACCCCTCTCAAGACGCCAGTCCTTAGCCATGCACAGCTTCAGCTCGAGGACCCACACACTGCTCCTCACACGACGCATCCCCTGTGGGCCTGGACTGCGGGTAAATTAGACTCGCGAGCTCTGGCTCCAGTGCAACCCACAGTACCCCCCCACCTCGCTGTGCAGCTGACTCTGCAGTGTGCCCACCATGCAGCCTCCACCCCCTGCAATGCCAAGCTGCTGCGTCCCCATGCAATGCTGATGTAACACCCACCTAAAAGCTTTAGCCATAGAGCCACTTATCACCATGAACACCCCTAGCTACCCTGTGACCCCGCTACCCTGGTCATTCCTCACTCCCCCTACTTCAGGATTCAGGACGAGGATGCAATGCAGCAAAGTGAGGGACCCACACACTAAGGCTGTTGTGCACGCTGCTGCCGGCTTCACTCTTACCCCCGGCCTGTTGCCCTGTAGGCTGCATGCATTGGGCTGTTGCGCAACAGGGGGACCCATCACAGCATGCCATGGACCCATGCATCCCTCTCAACCACTGCCCTGCCCCCCCTGGCCCGCCATACTCACATCTCACATTTCACTGCAGCTGGGCCACACCCCGGATGTGAGACCACAGGCAGTACGGCGGGGCACTGGCTGGCGTGCCACTGGCCGGCCGCGGTTGAGGGGGCGGCCGCAGGGCTGGTGTGGAGGTGTCCAGGCGCCGGCCCTGGCCCTTGCGCTGCCGGCCTGGAGCGGTGCCTCCCCTTTGCTCAGCCAGCGCTGCAGCTGCCAGTGCGGGTGGCAGGCGCTGCGGCCCCTCCCCCGCATGCTGCAGCCAGTCAGCCCCTGCTGCCGCCCCAGCCCTGCTGCCACTGCCTGTGCCGCTGCTGCCGCCAGTCCCTGCGGGGCCTGAGGCTGCGAGGGGGCCAGGTGGCAGCACCAGGTCAGGGGCTGCGGCCACGATGTCCCAGCAGCCCGCCATGAGCTCGCGCTGCAGCTGCACCGGCCGCCAGCCAGACACACCCAGCGCCAGCACGAAGTCCGAGGGCAGCGCCAGGCCGGCCTGCAGCACAGCATGGCAGTGCACAGCAGCAGCAGGGCGATGGGGCCGCAGGCAGGTGGCTGGCGCCAGGCAGGGCTGCAGCAGCAGGTCAGGGACTGCAGGTGGAGCCCATGAGGAGCGGCAGCAGGTGGAGCGCCTGAGTGTTGCCAATAGTAGCAGCAGCAGCAGCAGCAGTCTCCCATGCACCCCTCTGCCACCTTCATGGGGCTGGCTGTTTACTCCACCCCGGTCAAGGTCAGGGTGTAGCTCCGCCAGCTGAGCCAAACCCTCACTCTTACCCACTCCACCATGCTTTCCCCGCCCGTCCCCCGCCAAGGCTCCTTGACCTAGCCCCTTGCTGCTCACCTGCACCAGCTGCACTGCTGCAGGCAGGCCGCCCGTGTAGAGCCCATCTGCCACACAGGCTGCGCCCTGGAGGCCGCGGAAGCGGTGCAACAGGGTGACGTGGTCCAGGTGCACGGGGCCGCCCAGCTGCAGTGTGTGCTCGCTGAACACCGACATGAAGCCTGCGGGCAGCAGCAGCAACCCAGCCTGTTGACAGACACGCTGGGCTGGCCCGCATGCGCACAGCGGCACTTAGGCAGCGCACCACACCCTGGTGAGGGGTTGGGGTTAGGGTTAGGGTTAGTGTCAGGGTCAGGGTCAGGGAAGGTTTGGCGTCAAACCCTACTCTGAGCCACGCCCCACCTTGCACTGCTGCCGTGACGGTGAGGTCCCTCACGCGCAGGGGAGAGGCCTTGTTCAGCACCAGGCCCACACTGCCTCGCACAGGATCTGCACAGCCAGCCAGGCAGCACCGCTTGCAGCCGCCAGCCAGCATATGCCCACTCCGCCGCAAGACCCTCTGCTCGCCTAGGCAGCTCAGCCCTAGCCTGATCTCCCTGAGCGCCCCTCACCCTGCCAGGGGTGTGGCTGTGTGGCGCACCACGCATGACTCGTGACGCACCGTGGGATGTGATGAGCACCACTGCGCGGTGGAAGAAGGCACTGTCCTGCCGGCCTGGCTGCCCTGCTGTGGCTGCGTCCGCTGGGCCTGTGTCGCGCGCCACCAGCAGGCAGCCTAGCTCCGGCATGGCCAGGCGGTGCGCCCAGCCCCCCGCAGTGAGCTGGGCGCTGTAGCCGGCTCCTGTGGAGGTGCAGCGGCTCTGCTGCCAGGGGCCCTGCGCCTCCCTGCCTGCCTGCTGAGCCTGACATGGGCCTGGCTTGCTGGGTCTCACTGCAGGGCCTGTCCAACGGGTGGAGGTGCAGGGCGGCTGGGGTGGGGGGTGAGGGGCCGGGCTCCTTGTAGGATGGGCAGGTCTGTTGGCCTCGAGGGGTTTGGTACCACTGCTGCTGTTGCGTCGTCGGCTGGGTGCACTGGCTGCTGGTGCTCTTGCGCCTTGCCTAGGGGCTGTCAGGTCAATGGTGCCGGAGGGCGGGTGCAGCACACCAGCGCCCTCACGGCTCTCAGCAAGTGATGCAGTCCAGGCCTGCTCCACCAGTCGCGCCCGGAAGGTCCTCCAATCCTGGGAAAGGCAAGGCATGGGAAAGGGGTGCTTTGGGAAGCTGGCGAAATGGCATTGCATTCACGCATATGCCGCGAACCTGCAATTGAGACCTAACGAGCTTCTGCAGCCGTCCAGAGTTGCTGCTCCCGAACTGGTGTTGCTGCAGTGAAAAAACGAACACTTTGTAGGATTGCCCGGGGTCGCCCGCAGGCGAGCCGGAACTACGTACCGGCGTGTCCAAGAAGTCAAATGTGGCCTTCACCAGAAGACAGGGTCGCGACCGTGAAGAGGGCGTAGCATGCGCGCCACTGCGATGCGATGGCAGAGTACGTGACTCAACTGGCGGGTGCCACTGGAGTCTCAGATTGTTTCCACGGATGCTGCTGGTGCAACCAGTCGCAAGTGACAGCCGCTAGTACGCGATGAGCTGTGGATTTGATTTTTTCCATCGTGGCGGGCAACTCTCGACTCACCTAAACCGTCTTGACGTACTCAGGCGCTGTGAGCCGCACGGGACCAGCACTGTGTACATTGGGCCGTATCTGTTGCCGTATCGCGAGAATGCAATGTTGAAATGGCTTCTGCGCTGTGGGTTTGCTCGCTGCTGCTTCCGCAGTCCAAGCACTCTGTGCCGGGCTATCCTGTGCAGATGAGATCCCGTGAGGGCACGGGCCGGCAGGGTTTGCGTAGCTGCCGCGGGAGTCGTATCTAAAGAGGTTGTTACTATGTGCGGCACTCCAGCACTGTTGACACTTGCACGAATCTCTTATTCCTTATTCCTCAAAAGTACTTTCGCGGGACTTTCATCGCTTGCGTAACTGACACAGTTAGTAAACCGTTGCTGAGCCATACTGCGCGCAGGGCTCAGCCAGACTGCGCTCTGGTGGTAGGCCGGTGCTTTAAACTAACGGACCCCTGCAAGAACGCAGCCATACGAGCCATAAGAATGCAGCAAGATGGTGGGCGTATGCACCTTGCCGTAACGCCCTTGTGGACTCCTATTGAGGCCACGCCCGCCAAGCGTTCAGACACATAGCTGTCCATCACAGCCATCCTACTACACGACCTGTCCTGTAGGTCTGGCGCCCACAGTGGGTGCCCTTGCCTGTGCAAGCTGTGATCACACCCCGTGCCAGCCACCCCACCACTGTGATGAAGGCCAAACAGCAGCAAGCCATTAGAAAGGCAGTCGGGCAAGGTTGGCACTGGATTAGGCACTGGATGAGTTCCTCATCAGCTTTGATCTTTGAAGCTTCCAGCTCACCCCTACACCTGTGAGGGGCGGGTAAATCAGCCAGGCGGGGATGCGCCCAGCCTGAAGTAAGCGGTTTGGGGCGCCAGTGCGGGGCTTCAGGTGGTGCCCCTGGGTGAACCAGGACACCCATAACGACCTTGGCAGATGGCTGGACTGGGGCCGCACCTCAACCCTCAACCTCCAGCGGGCTAGGGGGGTGCCATGGCGCCCAGTGGAGCTGTGCTGGTGGACAGGCTGAGCAGTGGCGCCTGCCCAAGGCAAAAAATACCCAGCGCTGAGCTTCAAGAAGCTGCAAGACCGAGACTGAAACTCAAGGCCCAGCGGTCTGTGGCATAGTAGTATATGTCCACTAAGCATTTTCAGGCTGTTGCTTACAAAGATGCATGTGTCTCAGTGCGCATAGATGTGTTTCACATACATCGCCTCCTTTGGGAAAGGGCTGGGAACATGGAAATATACTACAGCATATTGGTCCGGGCAATAATCCCTGCTGGCAAATAACACCGCCCCTAGCTGTAGGGTTATATGGAAACCCTGCCTGACGTGCTGACATCCGTTGCTGGCACACACCCGGGTCCTTCGTAAGAGATGCGAGCCAGGCTGGCCATGTGACAATCATGCGCAGACTGCACACAGCCTGCCACTGCAACACCCATTGGCATGAATGCGGCGGAGCAGCACGCCATTGTGTGAGGAACAAATGAAACCACGGCCAGGACGGCAACTAGAGACTGGCTGATGCGTGGCTATGCATGCATTTTCATTCCCAACTATCACAATGCATGGTATGATGTGTAATGTCACAGCACACCTTCATGCTGGCAGGCAGCCCTCTTGTCCCTCACTAGGGCCTCCATTTGAGCCGGAGCACTAGCAGCCACTATCAGCCACTAGCAGGCACTAAGTAGATCCGACTCAAACAGTGTTATTGGGCTGTGTGGAGTAAACCCAGTGCACATGGCACATGAGCCGCCTACCACCTACACTATTGACTGACCACGAGGGCAATGTGTAGAGTTGGCATGACAAAACATGCGCTGATTGTAAGCTGATGACAGCTCAAGAGGGGGGGGGGGCACACATTACTGTGCCCCAGTAGGCTGCTGCTGCTGCTCCTGGGCCTTGGGGGGCTTGTCTCGCACCCGCTTGTAGCCCAGGCCAGGGTACTCCTTGCCCTTGGCTGGCAGAGCTCCCTGGTCTGGCCAGTAGCACAGCTCCAGCGGCCGCCACCTGCTCTCCCCAATGCGCTGCATGTTCAGCGCTGCATTGCAGTCCCTGTCTAGCCACCTGCCTGGCTGCGGTGCTGGCTTGGCTTTGACAGCCTTGCGGTGCGTGTTGGCCTTGGTGGGCTCAGCTGCCCCTGGCTCAGCCTTGGTGCGCTTGCTGCGCTGGGCTGCCTGGGGAGTGCTGGGCCCTGGCTCTGAGGCTGCTGCCGGTGTGGCTTCCTGGCTGCTGCGTGGGGCCTGTGGGGGCTTGCGGGGGGCCACTACTGGGCACCACATGCCCCGCACTGGCTGGCCACGCTCCTGGCTCCAGGCTGGGCGCACCAGGCGCTGTTCCACCTGCCCTGCTGGGGGCTTCCAGCCTGCAGGCCTTGTGGCACTGAGTTTGTTCAGCTCCTCCTCACAGGGCTGCTTGCCATTCACTGCTGAGCTGACCCGGCTGGTGCGGTGCTCATCCACAAGCACCACCCTGCCCCGCAGCTGGTCTGTGCCCCTGGGCCTGCACACCACCTTGCGGCCTGCACACCACCTTTCTGCTTCTTTCCCGGGTCCTTCTTGTGCTTCTTCTTAGCCATCACGCGATGCGCAGTGCGACGGGCGGTGGCCTTTTCAAGCAACTTGGGTTTCCCGTGAAAAATACACGGTTGTGTGAAAATAAGATCAGGGCATGCTGGCAGGCAGCCCCTGAGGATTGCTCGACCTCACAGCCTCAGGGCCCTGCATCTGCCAGTGGGACCAGGCTGCTGACCCCAGTGCTGCCAGCTCGGCCAGGCAACACGCCCTGCACCTTATTGATGTGGCTGCAGCCTCCAAGGGCCCAGGCTGGCTGCCCTGCAGCCGTGTCCCTGCGGGTCACTGCCAGGCGACGAGCTCCCCGCCCTGCTCCTCGACAAGGCAGCAGCCGCCCGGGCCCACAGCGCCTGGCCTGGCTGCAGCACCCGCCTGCACTGCCCCCGGGGCAAGCACTGGGGCCAGGCACCGCTCCTGAGCCTGTACTGCAACGCCCCCTGGCTCCCCGCCTTGCCCCCCTGCTGCTGCTGAAGGAGTAGAGTGGGGTCCATGCAGTGCAGAGGCCCCCTCCTCCCCAGGGGCCCCCTGACTGCTGTCCAGGCTGCTGCGCCCACTGCTGCCTGCGCTGCTGCTGGCCAGCGTGTCGTCGTCCCCTAGGTACATAGGCCGCCTGCTAGGGCGCGGGCTGCAGCCAGGCCCCTCAGGCCCCGCACCTGGTGGCGCCCCGGAGGCCAGGGCGCGGCGCAGCAGCCACCAGGGGGAGCCCAGCACCCTCACTAGCAGCGGGCTGCGCTGGACGTGGAGGCTGGGAGCGGGGCTGGCAGCGGGGAGGGATGGGCAGGGCGGCAGGGTGGTGAGGCAGGGCGCGTGTGGGTGGGTGTGGGCGCTGCTTTTGGAGCGCAGAGGCACGTGGCAGGCATACACCACGGCTGGCTGCTGCTTGGCCAGGCGCGCGGCCTGCTTGGCGGCGGCGTGTCGTGCGCGGCGAGCAGCAGCCCCGGAGGCAGCGGAGAACATGGAGGCGCGGCCCATGCAGCCGCCAGGCGTCCCCCCCGTGGGCCCTGCTGTCATGCCACCACTGCTGCAGCGGGCGGATGAGTGGTCGCCATCTTCAGCCCCTGCTGCCTCTCCTTCCTCCCCCTCCTGCTCGTCCTCCTCCAGCTCCTGGCTGCTGCCCCGGGAGCTGCCGCTGTCAGACTCTGCGTGGAGCACAGAGCAAGACCTTAGACATCACAAGAGCGTACAAGGCATACAGCATGGAGGTGGCCTGGCCCACATCGACATAGTGGCCCTGCACTGTTGGTGGTTCAGGGTACGCCTTGTGGCCCCGCGCTGCCGCTGAGCATCAGTGACTTCGCGTCAGGTCACGTTACATGCACAACTAACCGCGTGCAACTCCAAATTGTGTAAGATACGCCTGTCCTGCTGCCGTGCGACAGCTGCGGGTCACTAACAGCTGAGCAGTGTGTTGCCAGTGCACAGGCAGTACAGCAGGCAGTACGGCTGCCCCCTGACCCACACTCCAGAGCCAACTCAGGGCCACACCATGCTGGTGAGGTGGTGCAGGGCAGCCTGGGCCAGCTCTCCCTGCTGTCCCCTGCAAACAGGCCCAGCCCTTGCCCCTGGCCGCCCACCTCGGCCCGTGAGGAACAAAAGCTGCTCCAGGATGCGTTCACGCTGAGACGGCGTCACGCTTTGACTGTCCCGCCCTGTCCCACCTTGGCTGTCCTGGTCCAGGCTGTTGGCTACGCCCCGCCCCACACCCCCCTGCTGCCCCAGGCTGGAACGCTGCTGGCTGGAGCACCGCAAGCTGTGCCGGCTGGGAGGTGTTGGGCAGGCGGCTGGCAGGAGACCCCCTGGTGGGCTGCCTGTGGGGGAGGGGGCAGCGCCAAAGGGGCTGGGGGGCTGCAGGGAGCTGCGGCAAGGGGATGGAGCTGCGGGTGCAGCAGCACTGGGCGGGGCAGGCCCCTGGTGGGTGAGGTCTGTGTGGACAAAGCTGCTGCCATTGGCCCCAGGCCCGTCTACACTGGCTGGCCATGGGCAGGGGTAGCCGCCTGCCTGGCCATGAGTAGCAGCCTGCTCAGGGGGTGGTAGCTGCAATGGCATGACTGACATGACACTGTTGACTGTTTGCTGGGCTGTCTGACTGTTGCTGATTGATGCTACTGGGAGGATAGGCATGGGGCAGTGGCCCTGACGCTGGCAAGGTGCTGATGGTAGCTGGCCAAGCCTAATTGAAGGAGATGTGTTCAGTGATGCAGAGGTTGGCAGTTGCTGGGCCACAGGTGGCTGCTGGCATGGGTCGAGCATGGCAGTGAGGGGTGGTGGGTTGGGAGGTGGTGGACACTGGCAGGCCAGTCTTCTTTCGACCTCGTGCATTTGCAGCTGCGTGCAGCACAACACCGTTTGTAGCGCTCGCAGCTGTTGCCCGCAGTTTACAGCGGCGTTCAAAGCCTGCGTGCACACGTGAAGACACCTGTCGTGCTCAAACTGCATTCCCGCTAATCCAGCTTCAGCACAACCCAACATGCTCGAAGGGGCACGGCGGGCAGCAGTCAGGCACCCACCGATACCGTTGCTGGGTCCTCTTGCTGGGTATACATCATTAGTGGGTGCACGACGAGCGGCAAGGACTGCACCAAGCTGACCAGGGCAGAGCACATAGCTGCGTCCGGATCGCTTTGCATTGCATGCCAACTTCAAAGCTTCTACCAAAACCTTAGGTACAAAAGGTACCAGACCCTCACACATAATCTCGAAGTGGCCGTTGCACGGCTCACAAGCTGGCATGCACGGTCAACACCGCCTGACAGTGAGCCGCATAGCCCGCCATCTGCACTTATCGCGGTGCACGGTCAGCTTTCCCACCAGAACTTCGCCTTCGTGGAGTTTCAAATCGCCAGTGGCAGGCGGCCTCAATCACGATGAGGCAGTAAATACAGTGCAAATCCATATAACATGGTGCTTTGCCCAAGATGTGAGCATGCCAGTATTTGTCTGTGGCATGGTGTGCCATAGTGCAGACAAGGAAGGCTTTCACCATCACCACCATTAGCCACTCTGACCAGTACACCATGGTCACGAGCACAGGTGCCGTGGCCTACCCTGCAAGCTCAGTACCAGGCGCTCCTGAGCCCTTTAGAGTTGGAGGGACTGTCACCCCTACCTGCCTTCCACCCTCAAGCACCTACCCCCTACCCCTCCCCCTCGCCAACACCATGCACCTCCCCACCTGCGTCCCATTCCAACCACACAAACCTCAGCCCATGTCGCACCAGTCCAGATACACCCCGCCCGCCACCAGCGGGCACTGCCTGGCTGCACGCCGCTGCCCCTGCAGTGCACCCTGCCACCCCCCTAGCACCCACCCGCTCCCCGGCCTCCCCCGTTGCCCCCAGTTGTCCTCCAGGAGGTCTAGGGCTCAACTCCCGGCAGCAGCAGCAGCAGCAGCGGCCCCCAGAGCTGTGTGAGGTGCAGCGCTGGCGGGAGCGGCTGCTGTCCAAGGTGCTGGCCCGCACCAGCCTGGCCCAGGCCCTGCAGCCCTCACCAGCCCAGACCGCAGCCTCCTCACAGCTGCCCGCCACTGCTCAGCTGCCAGCCAACCCCTGGAGCCGGCCAGGTGCCGGCAGCCCTGCCCCTGCCTCCAGCACTGCCCCGCACCTGGCTGCCACTGCCACCGCCCTGAGACTGCGCCACACCAAGCATGGCAAGCCCTTCCTTGAGCTCAGCCAGGTCCAGGAGGAGCAGCCAGACCTGATGCTCAGCCAGGCTGAACGGCTGAAGCAACGCCAGCTGCCTGGTGGGGGAGGGAAGCCGGGGCCAGGCAACCCCCAGCAGGCACCGCAGACTGCAGCAGCGCTGCGCGGTCCTGGCCACCCCAGCAGATCCGGGCAGGGAGGTGAGGTGGCAGTGTCCGCTGCGCCCCCCCTCCAGGCCTGGACCTGGCAGCCGGACCTGGCAGTGGGGCCCGGCCCACCCTCCGCCCTGCACTTCAACGTCTCGCACTGCGCTGGCCTGGCAGGTGGGGCCAGGAGCAGCAGCAGGGCAGGGCAGGGAGGCAGGAGAGAGGGAGAGGCACTGGCATAGGCCCAGCACCCTGTGGCCCCTCCCCTGCCCCCCCTGACCCCCCGACCCCCCTGACCCCCCGACCCCCCTGCCCCCCTGCCCCTGCAGGCTGTGCAGTGGGACCAGGCAGGGTGGCGCTGGGCCTGGATGTGGAGCGTGTGCGCCGCACCCCACGCAGCCCCGGGGGGGTCATGGCTCTGGCTCGCCGCCGCCTGGCCCCCGCTGAAGTGGAGCTGCTGTCAGGTGCGGCCTAGCCCCCACCCTGCCACCCCCACCTGCCTGCCCGCCTCCTCCCTCCCTGCACCAGGGCCTGCCCCAAACCGCTTCCTCCCCTCCACCTCCTCTCGCAGCGCCCTGGACCAGCGCCGCCATGCCCAGCAGATGTGTGGCTCAGGGCCGCCCCCCACCTGCTGCTCCCCCCATCTGCAGCTGCTGCCCCCCACCTACCCCTGACGCGAGGATGCCCGCCTGCCGCTGACTTGTGCTGCGCTGCGCAGCCTGCCCGGATGAGCTCAGCCGGCAGCGCCTGTTTGCCTGGCTGTGGGCCGCCAAGGAGGCCGTGCTGAAGGCGCGCGGCACAGGCCTGGCGGCGCACCCGGGCCTCAAGGCCTTTGCTGTGGGTGCGTGGGCAGGGGGGGGCAGGGGGCCAAGGGGGGGCAGGGGGCCAGGGGGTAAGGGGGTGCCAGGGGGTCAGGGGTCTGTTTGGACAGCGAGGCGAGCTGAGAGCTGCATGCGGCTCAGGGCCCCTCAGGGGTGCGGGGGGCTGGCTGCAGTGTAGGCAGGGCCAGGCAGGCGGCAAGGGGTCAGTGGGTGGGGCTGCCAGGGGCTGCCAAGGTGCCGTGCTGTGTTGTGCCCGGGTCGCCCTGACGGGTGGTGTGTGGGGGCTGGCTGCAACACAGGCCTCCCGGCTGAGCTGTTGCTGCGGGCGGTGCAGGCGGGTGAGGATGGGTCGAGGGGCAGCCTGATGCAGGCCAAGGGGGGGCAGGCTGCGAGGGGGTGGGGGCCAGACAGCTGTGCGAGTGCAGGTCAGGGGGGGCACAGCAGCAGCAGTGGCAGCGGCAGCACGGACAGCAGCAGTGGCAGCAGCAGATGCAGCATTGAAAGCAGCAGTGGCAGCGACATCAGCAGCATGGACAGCAGCAATGAGAGCAGCAGTGGCAGCAGCAGCTGCTATAAAAGAGCAGCCCCCGGGCAATGGGTTGTACCCCCCCAGCTGCGCCTGAGTCTAAGCCGGCCCCCTGACAGCAGCAGGGATGCAGGGGGGCCACAAGGGGGGGCATTAGGGGGGCCTGCCGCACCCCCTCCAGGGGTCAACCTGTATGGCGAGGCAGGGGGCGTGCAGGGCCTGCCCCCTCCAGCCCCACCCAGCTGTAGTGCTCAAGCCGGCCTGGCGCCCAACTACCAGCTGCTGCTGTTCCAGCCCAGGTGAGCTCAACGCTACAGCCTGTCTGCTGCTGGATGTGAGAGCAGATGCTTCATAGCAGCAGCTGGGTCCCCTGCTGATGTCAGCCTCATGCCAAGCTCGTACGGGCCGGGCACACGGCCCACTGGCCCTGATGGCGGGCAGGAAGACAGACGTGAAGCGGAGGCTGGCCGGTGCCGGGCATTCGAGCAGGGCATTTGGGCTAGCCATTTGAGCGAGCCGTTCCTGACGGACAGGTTGCGTTAGAGCGGAGGTTTAGAGACAGCTAGTGCGTGGCTCACGTGCCGCGACCACGTGCTTGACCTGCAGCCCGGACCATGTCGCCGCGCTCTGTGTCGTGTTGCCACCCGGTGACCGGTTTCCCGCCCCAGAATCCGGGCCGAGGGACGCGCGCGACGACGCCGCCTCGAGCGCCGTGACCCCAAAGGAGTTGCGCCTCAGTATGTCGCGCGCCGTCCCGTTGGTGAGCAACGAGCCCATGGCGTGGTCGGCGTCGCAGTTGAGCAACCAAGAAAGCAGTGACCTGGTTGGACATCGCAGCGATGATTGGCAACCCGTGCCCCTCGCGGCTACCCTGGCTATGTGTGCAAGCGGGGGCGTGCTTGTCCTCCGCGAGCATAGTGGCTAGTCCAATAGCTCCTTCAGATGAGAATAAACCTTGGGGTAAACATTTGTCCAGCTGTCATTCATGACCCAGCAAGCTCAGCAAATTCAGCAAGTAAGGCACCGCGCTCAACCAATCTAACCAACGAGGCACGGGATGTCTATGCCTTGACCTGCTTGAACAGGTAGCAGTAGCCCAAGTCCAGTGGCGGGGCCTCCGACTCGGCAACCTTCTCGTCATTGAAAATGTACCAGCGCCCGCCCTTCTTGATATGCGCAACGTAATGTCCGCACGCCGTATTGCTGCCCATGTGGCTGATGACGGCCTGTAGCTCGTACTGCCCGGGGCCGTCAAGCACTGCTGCCTTGCCGCCCGCGCTGTCGCCTGCACGCCGTGCAGGGAGGCGCGCACTGACAAATGAAACTGGTCGGAAAGCGCGAGAAAGACGGAGCAGACCGAAACTGCGATGGTCTGCGTGTGAAGGGTTTGTGCGGCCTGGCCTGACCTGGCCCCAGCAGGTCACACCGGGCAGATCATACTCATGCCCAGATGGGCAGAAGCCAGGCCTCCCCAGCCTAACCCACTGCTGCTGCTGCTGCTGCTGCTGCCCTCCCCTGGTCAGACCGTGTCCCCCTCACCTGCTGCGCTGCTGGGCGCCTGGGGCTGACCCCCAAGAGGGGGCGCCAGCACCTTGGCCACGGCAGCGTCCAGGTCGTCCATGTGGCTGAACAGCCAGTCAGCGGCGCGGTCCAGCGCCCCAGAGCAGGCCTGCGGGTAGGAGTCAGCAGGGGGAGCAGCCAGGGAGCGCTGGGCCCAGGGGCCTGGACTGGCAGGGGATGCGGGAATCAGGCAAGTGGGGGAGCAGGCTGGGGCGGCTGGGGGGTGGCTGGGGGGTGGCTGGGGTGTATACCTGCAGTGCGGCTGCCGCCTGCTCCTCTGTGAAGCCCATTCCCGCCAGCATGGACACGGACTCTGCGGGGAAGCCTGCAGCCAGCACCCCCCGTGCCCCTCACCCCCTGAGCGCCAACACATGACCCAGCCCTGAAGGAGGTCCGCAGCAGCAGGCGCAGCTCAGGCTGGGTCAGGCAGACGGAGCAGACAGCAGTCAAGATGGCCAGGGCTGAGCCAGCAGTGCTACAAGACAGGGTCAGGGTCAGGGTCAGGGTCAGGGTCAGGGTCAGGGTCAGGGCTGAGCCTAGTGGACAGCCAGGCTGCCAGGGCACCACAGCCCAGCCCCCCCTCACCTGAGGCCACCCCTGGCCCGGCCCCTGCTGGCTGGGCTGGCTGCAGCGCTGCCTCGGGGCTGGGCAGGGGGTCCTGCAGGTCCGGGTCCTCCATGTGGCTCAGCAGCCACTCCATTGCCGGCTCCACGCCCTGGTTGCCACTGGCCAGGGCGGCGCGCTTGCACCCGTTCTCCCCAAACCCCATACTGACGAGAGCCGCCACCACCTCAGAATTGGGCGCAGGGGCGGCGCTGGTGGGAGGGGGGGGAGCAGCAGGGGGGAGGGGGGCCGCGCCAGGCGGTGGGTCGCTGGGCTGCAAGCGCTCCTCTGGCTGCGGCCCAGTGCTGCGCAGGGGCGTGAGGTCCAGGCTCTGTGGCACCTCCACACTGACCTCCAGCTGCAGGGGCAGGGCCAGGATCAGGGTTAGGGGTCAGGGTCAGGGTCAGGGTCAAGGGGCAGCAGGGGGGCAGCAGCGCTCCAAAGGGATCCTGGCCTGACCTTGCATGGCACCCAGTTGTCGCCCGTGTAGTATCGCCTGCAGCACAGCCAACAGGCCACAGCAAGCTGGCAGGCAGCAGCAGGCAGCGGCAGGGGCAGGGGCAGGACACAGACAGGGGTGTGAGGGGGCCAGCGGCTGCCCTGTGTGCTGCAGGCGGCTCAGGGCCCAGCACAGCAACCTGCACAGCCCTGAACCCCACCCCCCTTGACTGACTGCATGTGCCCCCCCTGCTGCTGCCCCCTGCTGCTGCCCCCTGCTGCTGCCCCCTGCTGCTGCCCCCTGCTGCTGTCGACCCACCTCATAGCCAGCCAGAGGTATGGCGGGAAGGAGGCCAGGCCTGAGCGCCGCAGTGCGCGTGTGGAGCGGCCGGCAGCTGCACTCCACACGCCCTCCACCTCCTCCTCAGCGGCCCAGCGGGACAAGCAGGAGGCAAACGGCACCTGGAGCAGCAGGACAAGGGGGGGAGGGTCAAGGAGGGCAGGGGGGGCACAGGGGGGCCCAGGACGCCCTCCTGCACTGTCCTCCCCCTGTTTGCCTCCGCCGGTGTGAAGGGGGGGGGGGGGGGGCTGGTACACAGTAAAGAGCCTGAATCCGGCCACCCCGTTTCTCGTGTTCTCTTGATTCTTTGCCGAAAGCCCCCGTTTCTTTTTCGCGCATCGCGTTGTTAGGTGGTTACTAGGGTGGTTGTCGGGCCGCGTCATGTTTGCGCGTTGTGGGAGGAGAGATTTTAACACTGCCGGGACCGCCGGTTTCAACCCCATCCGGAGATAAGGCCCGGCCGCGACTACCAGGAGCAGTTTAGGAAGCTTCCTCGATGCTCCTAGATACCTTGGTAGGTAACAAAGATGGTGCAGTTGGTGCGCTGTGTCAAATGTGCGGCTGTCCGGCGGTAGCGCTTGCCATGTTGGGCACAAATTTTTGCATGTAACAAAAAATGGCTTTTCTACTTGCAGAGCTCAGCCCCCGGGCCTTGCTCAGATGACCACCGCTTCTGCCACACGCGCTAGGAGGTCTAGCAAAGCTTCTAACGGGGCACGCCACAGGGCTAGCATGCTTGCAGCCGCCGCTCGGGCCCTCTTCAAGTACAAGAGGGGGGTTGCGCGCCCTTCTGTGCGTGCTGTGGCAAAACAGCATGGCGTCCCTCGCTCCACCCTCAGTGACTTTAACAACAGGGGGGGTAGTGGTGCTACAAGGGGGAGACCGACAGCTTTGACTGAGGCAGAGGAGATGCAGCTGGTCAGCATTGTCAAGGGGGTCTAGGGGGGTGACCAGATTGGACCTCCTTGGAGCAGTGCAGCAGGCCTGCGAGGTCCGTGTGAGCAAGGGCCTGCCACACCTCTTCCGTGATGCAAGCCCGAGCAGCAAATGAAGCCATTAAATTAAATTGGATTTATTAGTATGAATCAATAAAGGAATAATACCATACTAAACGAAGCCTTTGAAGCGTGCGTTTGCCAAGACGGGCCTGTACCCCCCCAACATGGAGCAGCTGCTGGCAGCTGCTAAAGCCTCTATCCAAGCTGGCAAGAGCATGGCGACTCCAGCACCATGGAAGCGCCTAAATGTGACCAACGATATGATGGATGCAGCTGTTAGTTGCTCAATGGAGGGGCAACTCCGTTGAATTTTCGGGCGGTGGACCAGTTCTACAACACGCAGGAGCTGGAAGAGCAGGTTTCCACGAGGGCAGCTAAGTATGGCAAAGGGGCTCGCGTGTAGGGGGGGGGGCCATATCGTGATGCTTTAACTTTCGACTCACAACACAACTATCATTAACCATTTCTATTGCATTTGCTGATCAACCCCATGGTGAACAAATCAAAGTTGGGAGTATTGCAAGTGGCCGGATTTAGGTAGAATTAGTTTCTAAACACCCTATTTGGGGGTTATGTCAGAGTTTTGGCCGTATTGTGACAAGCCTGTGGAGCCCAGGCATGAGTCTGCTACTGTTGAGCAGCAGACTTCAAGCCCTACTCAGTAATATACAGTTTATTCACTTTCGCGTGGTGGTGGAGAAGTTGTGACGGTTTAAGCAAAGAAATGGCCGGAACTAGGCACTTTACTGTGTAAGGGGAGGGGGAGGCGCTCATCATGAAGCGTCTCAGCCACCAAGCCTTGGCTACCCTCCTACCCTTCTTGACCCCCCCGTGCAGCTGCCCCCTGCTGCCCTCCTTGACCACCCCCACCCACCCCCTGGGCGGTACCTGGGGTATGACAGCCTCCTCCTCAGCCCCAGCCAGGCCAGCCGCCCCTGAGCCCTCACTGCCCGGCTGGACCGCTGCCAGGGACCCGGCGGCCTTGGCTGCAGCACGCTTGGCTGCACGCTCCTGCAGGCAGGCAGGCAGGCAGGCAGGCAGGCAGGCAGGCAGGCAGGCAGGCAGGCAGGCAGGCAGGCAGGCAGGCAGGCAGGCAGGCAGGCAGGCAGGCAGGCGGGCGGGCGGGCGGGCGGGCGGGCGGGCGGGCGGGTGGGCGGGTGGGCGGGTGGGCGGGTGGGCGGGTGGGCGGGTGGGCGGGGGTCGCCACGGGACGAGCTTCACTGCCATGGGAGGGTGCCCTGCGCCATGCTGCTGCTGCCACCCCCCTGCCCCCACATTGGGCCTTGCCCACGCCTGCTCCCTCCCCTGCTGCCCTGCCCACCTTTGCTGCCTCCACCTCCCCCTTGTTGACTGCTGCCTCCAGGGGTATGTCCAGACCCATCCACAGCTCAGGCCGCTGGCTGTAGCGCACGGCACCGCTCTCGCTGCACTGCGCCACCACCAGCACCAGCACCAGCAGCAGCAGCAGCAGCAGCAGCAGCAGCCAGCACAGCCGGCAGCACAGCTGTCAGCAGTCAGTCAGGGGCACAGCAGTCAGCAGCGCAGCAATCGTACGCTGTCGGGACACCCAAAGCCGAAAGCACAACCAAAGGCCCACAACCACTCCCATCAGCCTGATCAATAGCCACCTCTCACTCCCCTCACTCCCCTCACCCCCCCTCACCCCCCTCACCTGCATCCTGTCTTCTTGCAGGAAGCTGAACAGCGCCCGAGTGGGCAGCCCCGCAGCCCCTGCCGCTGCCTGCCCCCCACTGCCCAGACCCAGTCGAGCTGCCTGGCTGTGTTCCGCGCGAGACACCTGCACACCACACTCACACTCAGCCCGCCCGCCATTACACACAGCACACGCCCGCCAGCGCTGCAGCCCCGCACTGCACTGCCCTACACCCTACACCTACCCAGCCCGCTATGCACCCCGCCCAGCCCCCTGCCCCTACCTTCCCCCCCTGCCCCTGCCCCCCCCCTGCTGCTCCCCCCCACCAGCTCGACCAGGTGCGCCCAGTACTCCAGCGCGTCCTGCTGCCGCCCGCTGCTGAACTCAGCATGGCCACGGCCCGCAAGCGCCTTGAAGCGACCTGGCCGCACAGCCCGGCCCCGGACCCACTCGTCCTCCCCCACCCCCCCTGCTGCTGAAGCCGCCCCCACAGCCGCTGCTGCTGCGGCCCCTGGGCCGTGTTGCCCCGCCTGAGCCTGACCCCCTGATGCTGCACCTCGCGGCTCAGTGGGGGGGGAGGGGGGGTCCTGCTCCATGGCCAGCTGCCCCGCACCCTGGGCAGGGGGGGGCGGGGGCGGGGGATGGCCGGTTCGCCCCAGCTGCAGCGCCACACCCAGCTGCAGGCAGGGAGGGAGGCAGCAGCAGCAGGGGGCCTGGCTGCTGAGGGGAAGGGCGACGGGCTCCACCTGCCTTGCAGGCTGTGGGGGTGGGGGGGAGGGGGCAGAAAGAGAAGCACAGGGCAGATGGTTCCGGACAATGGCTGTAGGGAGGATGGGAGGGGAGGAGGGGGAGAGGGGGGAACAGGGGCTGGTTTAGACTCTGAGCCACAGCCTGCACCACAGCCGCCGCCCCCCCCCTGCCTGCAGCACCAGGCGCCCCCCCGGTCATAGCGCTGGCTGTGGCCCCCCCTGCACCCCACCTTGGCCATCTGGCAGGCCAGGTCTGTGGCGGGGTCTGCTGGCGCCGAGTCAAATAGCGCGGGTGCCGGCTGCAGGTAGCGCGCCCACACCTCAGGCAGGCTCCACAACACCTGGGGGGCAGGGGGGGCCAGGGGGGGCAGGGGGGGCCAGGGGGGGGCAGGGGGGGTCAGGCAGCAGGTGGGGCATCGCTGCAGCGCGAGGTGTGAGGGTGTCAGGCAAGGAGGGTGGCGGGGGGTGCAGGCTGCCAGGCTGACCCAGGGGAGGTCAGGAGGTGGCACTGGTCGCCCTTGCTTTGGTCGAGTTGTGAGGGGGGGGGCAGCCAGCAGCCAGCAGCCGCCCTGCTGTTGGCCGGGCTTGCCCCCTCTCAAGGTTAGTGGTGGGTGCAGCTGCAGTCAGGGGCGCCACTGGCCCCTGTCACCAGCCACTGACCAGCCACTGACCCGCCCCGCCCGCCCTGCCCCCCCCTGGTCAGTCCTTGTCCGCCCCGCCCCGCCCTGACCTGCAGCACGCTGTTCATGTAGCAGGAGTTGCCCAGGTTGATGAGGCCAGTCAGGCCGGGGCCCCACACCGGCAGCAGCGCCCTGCCCCCGCCCTCAGTGATGCGGCTGAACTCGTAGCTGGTGTTCAGCGCCAGCTGCAGCTCAGCCATGCTGGCAGCAGTCTTGTCCATCTGTAGCCAGGCAAGGGGGGGGCAAGGCAGGCTGCGGGGGGGGGGCAAGAGCAGCAGCAGGGTCAGGGCAGGAGTTGTGGGACTATGCAGCTTCACACACAGCAGGGGGGAGGGGGGAGGGGGGAGGGGGCAGCAGCAGGCAGGCAGCCAGTGCACTGCCAGTCCAGTCTCCCTCTGTCCCCCTGCTGCCCCCCCCCTCCCTCCCTCCGCCCCCACCTGCATCATGTCAATGCCCCAGTGGGACAGGTGCTGCGCCAGGAGGGGGTCCGTCACCATGTCGTCCTCATCAGCGGCGTACCTGACACACCCAGCAGACAGCCAGGAGCACGGCTGCGGGGCAAGGCCAGCAGCACATCACCCAGCCCTGCCCCCCATCCCATGCGCCCCATCCCATGCGCCCCTTCCCCTGCCCCCTTTCCCCTGCCCCCCTCCCCCTGCCCCCTCCCCCTGCCCACTTCCCCTGCTGCCTCCCCTGCTGCCTCCCCCCCCCTGCCCCCCCCCCCCTGACTCACGAGTACACGTCAGCCCCATGCGGGGTGATGGTGCCCAGCTTGACCACCAGCGGGTAGCGCCGCCCCGTGGCCTCATAGTGGCGCAGCGCAGCCCCCGTGCCGCCACTGCCGTCCCAGGCCTGAACACCACCACCACCACCACCGCCACCCTCCTTGGCAATAGCATACCTTGGCAGCAGCACTGACACACACAGGGACGTCACAGCCCCAGCAGCAGCAGCACTGCTTGTTCTGCCGTTACCCATCATGTTTCATTTCATTCATTTGTTCATTTTCATAGCGCACTGCCTAACATCACATAACAAACGTACAAGACAATGTGCTTGGCGCCCCAGCAGCAGCAGCCAGCGCCCAGCCACTGACCCCCCTGACCCTGGCTTTGCTACTGCTGCTGCTGCCGGCGTGGGGATTAAGATGGTGGTGACTGTGCTGCAGGTGGTGGTGGTGGTGGTGGTGCAGCGCAGTGGCGCACCTGCCTGCCTGACCCGATGAAGCCGGTGGACAGGTTGAGCCACAGGTTGTCCGTCACACCACTCTCCTCACACCTGCACAGCAGCAGCAGCAGCAGCAGGGGGGCACCAGGGCCGGACACACATGGACTCACAGCAGGCGCAGCGGCCAGCAGGCCAGCAGGCAGCACATGGCCTGGACCTACCCCTGAGCTGCCAGCTTGAACTGGGCACGGGACAGAGCACCCTCCTCTCTCCCCCCCTGCCTGGACCCCCCCCCCTTTGCCTGACACCCCCCCACCCCAGCCTGACCCTCACCTCCAGTCCTTAGGGTTGGGCGACACCTTGCGACCTGCAGTGTCCAGCTGCACCAGGTCCGCTGCGTAACGGCTCACACGCCGCTCCTCCTCCCACACGCCGGACGCCTCGGCCACCGCTGCCGACTCGTGCGCCTGCAGGGGGCAGGGCGGGGGGCGGCCAGCAGGGCGCAGGGCGGCTGGAAGGGCCGCACCCCCTCGTCCCCTGCAGGACCCCCCTGCCTCCTCTGCCCCCTGCCTCCTCTGCCCCCTGCCCCCCTGACATTCGAACTCAGGCCACTGGACTGCTGCGGCCCCCACCGCCCCCCCTCACCCCCCATCGCCCCCCCCCCCCCCACCCCCACCGCCCCCCCTCCCTCGCACATTGATGGCTGCCAGCGCTTGCAGCACACGCTCCGGCAGGTCTGGGCACGGCAGCGGCAGCGCCAGCTCCTGACCCGCCGGGCCCCACACCACCAGCTGCTGACTGCTGTCAAACTTGTAGCGGGGGCCTCCTGCTCGCAACACGCAGCCAGCGGGGGGAGGGGGAGACGGTGGAGGCAGGCAGGCAGGGGGCTAGTCCCACAGAGGATGATGCAGGCTAGGGCGGGGGGGCCAGCCCCCGGCTTTCCCCCACCTGCAGCCGCCCCCCTGCCCCTGTGGCCGCTGCCCAGCTGGGTCCTGTCTCTCACCTAGGTCCAGCTGCAACCCTCCCCCAGCGCCCACCGCTGCTGCTGCTGCTGCTGCGTCAGGGTCGTCAGCAGCCTCCACCGGCACCTGCGATCACCACCACCACCATCACAACAAGCAGCAGCAGCACATTGACCAGCAGCAGGGGCAGCTGGAGCTGCAGTAGTCGTGGCACCTGCTCCCCTCCAGCCAGCCAGCCAGCATTCCGTCCAGCCAACAGCAGCATCCTGGCAGTTGCTGACCCTGACCCAGCCTGGCCGCCCTACCGCCTGCCTGGCCCTGGTGCTGCAGACCTCACCCTCACACGCTTCTCGTGCAGGTACAGGGCCTCGCCTGTGCGCTTGAACTGCGTGCCCACGAACTCGGCGCCGAACCCCTGCAGGGCCTTGCACGGCTGATAGCGGTAGCCGGGGCCGCAGCTGGCACCTGCTGCGCCGCACCTGAAAGCTGGTGAGGCTGACGAACAGCCCGCCGGGGGACTCCGGAGTGTCGAAGCTGAACATGCACTCGTCCTTGTAAACTTTGTCGTGGTGCGCGGGAATACGCACGCTGCCCATGTGGGCGCGCACCTTGGCCAGGCTGGCCTCATCTACCGCCATGTCGCGGACAGCGCCAGGCAGATCAAGATCAAAGCAGCTGAAATATATACAATCGCCCCGCGTCACAGCCGATGTCAATATCGTTAAGGGTTGCAGCAGACACTGCGGTTGAGAATCAAATTCCGGACACACGCCATGCAAGTACGACAAAACCTAGCCCTAGGCCCTAGGCCAGCCGGCCTGGCGCATAAGCTTGAACACCCACTGGCGATGACGCCCTCTAGCAAGCTCATGCTAATGTGACGGTGGACCCTCCACGCTGGCAGCCTGGTTGTTGGCTTGGGTTGGGATGTTCAATGTTCTGCAGGTTTGTCAGGCAGATGTTTCCATTGGCAGCCTGGCTAGTGGAAAGGACCTCCTTCCATTTATAGCCGAGCGGGCTAGCGGCTCTAGCCATTGCCGGCGTATGTCTCGGCTTGGCCCAGAGCCTCGTGTAAAGAGCGTAAGGACAGACGCAGAACTCAGATTAGGCAGGGCACAGAGGGCAGGCCATGAACTCTGAAGTACGGGTCAGCTTGGCCCAGAGCCTGGCAATAACGTGTTGGACAGCCTACTAAAGCACGCCTGACAGGCCACCGTGTGGCTTCAGTCGTTTCAATCCATCCATGCAGCATTGCGAACAAGGACGTGACAGACTTGACCGCCGGTCCTACACTAATCGCGGGCTATCCAGCACCGCGAAGCCCGCCGCCACGCCTCCCTCGTTGCTGTCCGCGCGCTTAGTGCGCACTAGATGCCCGGCCTGCGAGCGGCACAACAGCCAGCCGCACGTCGCCCGCACTGTTTCCTGAACATGCTAAACCATTGACTTGAGCGTTGTTAGCGCAAATGGAAGGGCAGTTCGGGAAATGTTGAGGGGAAGGCCGAGAGGGGAAGGCCGAGAGGGAGGCGGGTGTCCCTTTGCATCACACTTTTCACTACTGCGGAGGTGCCGTAGGTAGGGGCGGTAGCTTGCGCGGCATGACTGGGGACTGCGCAGTGCGCGAGGCAGGGGGCAGGATCGCGCGCGACTTACTTCGGCATTCAGCAGGACCTGGTCGCCACGGCGCAGGAACACGCCATACACGCCCAGCTCGCTCAGCGTGTCGGCCTCAGCCCATTGCCCGGCCCGCACTAGCACGCTGCGCTGGGGGGGCGGCAAGATCTTCTGCATTAAGATGAAGGCGGACAGGCCCTCGCCGCCCTCACGCAGCCGCGCCACGAGCTCCTCGTCTGCACAACACACCTAACCAACAGTTTTGTCCAACGCTCTATACAGCGTTCGCTACGAAGTGCCATAGTTTAGGGCTCGCTTTGCACTATTAAATGGTCGCTTTGCGAAATGCACTATCGCGCATCGCGCTGACACACCACACCACAGCACCGGCACTGCTGGCAGCCCATAAACCACCCACTTTAACCGCTTCACTGCCCGTGGTGGCCCCGCCCTGGCTAAGCCCTCGGTGCCAGGCCCCGCCCCCCCGAGCCTGCTGCCCACTGCCCAAGAGCACCCCACCCTGCCCTCACCTCCCGCACGCTCCTTCCCCTCCATCCCTGCCCCCTGCCCACTACCCACATTTGCTTCCTATCCCTCTCTGCCCTCCCCCTCCCGCTTCCACCCTTGCCCCCCTCCCTCCCATGGCCTCCCATGGCCACCCAGCGCAGCCCCTTGCCAGCACTCACTGTACAGGTTGTTGCCGCCGCCCTCCCGCTGCGGCTTCAACACATACGCCTCGGGCCGTGCCAGCGCATCAGCCACCACCGCCGCAGTGCCAGGATCCTGCATCAGGGCCAGGGTGGGGGGCCAGGTCAGCAGCCGGGTTAGAGAGCCCTGAGAGCCCTGAGAGCCCCCTGCCCTTGCTGGCCCCCTAGCCTCCCCCTCCTTGCTGCCGCCATAGGCCCCCTCTGCCCCCCCCCTGCTGCCCCCTAGCCCCCTCTGCCCCCCGGGCACCTGCAGGTCGTCCAGGCTCCACAGGCCCGCAAAGAAGGTGCGCAGCGCCGCTACGTCCTCCGCCTGCGCCATGAAGCGCTCCAGCACCCCGGGCCGTGCCAGGTCCTGCTGCACCTTCTTGGCGCCTGGCAGCAGTGTCACAGGGGGCAGGGCCTGAGGGGGCCCTGGTGACAGCTAGGCAGGGGGGGGAGGGAAGGGGGGAGGGGAGAGGGGGAGGAAGGGGGCAGGGGAACAGGGGGACAGGGGAACAGGGGAACAGGGGAACAGGGGAAAAGAGAAGAATGTGGGGAGGGGGGGAGAGGGGGAGGGGAGACAAGGGGGTGGGGCATGGCAGCAGGGGGTGGTGGTGGGTGCGGCTGGCCCCGAGCCCAGGCTGAGGTGCTGGTGAGCTGGCGCCTGGACCCTGTTGGCCCCCTGGCTGCTGGCGGCCACCTGCCAGCTGGTAGGCCACACTGGGGCACTTGGCTGCGCTGCTGCTCTCCACACGCTGCCGGGCAGTCCACTCCACCTCGCTGGGGTAGTCAGTGGGGCTGTAGCCCGCCCTGCAGGGCCAGGGTCAGGGTCAGGGTCAGGGTCAGGGTCAGGGTCAGGGTCAGGGTCAGGGTCAGGGTCAGGGTCAGGGTCAGGGTCAGGGTCAGGGTCAGGGTCAGGGTCAGGGCCAGGGTCAGGGTCAGGGTCAGGGTCAAGGCCAGTAGTGGGATTTCATGCGGGGCTGTGTAGTCCAGTGAGGTGCCCTGGCGCCATCAGTCCAGTGCCCCCCAGCTGCCCTAGCCTGCCCTGCCCCTGCCTCCCCCCTCCAGCTGACCTGAAGTACACTAGGGCCACCGGCACTGCCGCCTCACCCTCACCCTCCACCGCCACCCTGCCGCCACTGCCACCAGCATCAGCATCCGTGGCAGTTGTGGTGGTTGCAGCGGTTGGCTGCTGCAGGGGGTGCAGGAGGAGGGTGCCGTCTGGCGCCAGGCTGGTGGCAGTGGCCAGCTGGGCCAGGGTGCGGCGCAGCGTGCGCAGCCCATGGCGCTCCCATAGCGCAGTCTGCAGCCACTGCGCACCCAGGGGGGGGGGGGCAGCGGGGGGCAGCCAGGCCCAGAGCCACAGGCAAGGTCAGGCGGGTTAGGGTCAGGGTTAGGGTTAGGAGGGCAGGGCATGGGGCAGGGCATGGGGCAGGGACCCAGGGGGTCTGCCGCACTCCTGCTTGGGCCTATGCTCTGCTCCCTGGTATCAGCTCCTGGTCCCGCCCCCCCACCCCCCTCCAGCAAGGCCTGGGTCATCAGGTCAGCAGGCTTAGGGTTGGCATGCAGGGGCCAGGGCCCCCCTTAAATCCTGACCAGGCAGCACACCACGCCAGCCGCCAGGGGTGGCATGCAGGGGCCAGGGCCGAGGCTGCAGTCAGGCCCTGACCCCTGGCTAGGCTAGGCGGCCTGCCGGCTGACCCCTGAGCCCTGAGCCCAACGCCCCCCGCACCCTCCTGGCGGGCCCTGGCATCTGCACCGCCCTGGGGTGCCTCCCCTGAGCCCAGGCCCCCCCGCCCCCTGACCTGCTGGTCGTACGCGTTGCGTTCCCCCGGCTGCACCACCATGACCAGCACACCCCCCGGGGCGCCCTGGGCCCGCGCTGCCGCTGCCAACGCGTCCGGCAGCGCCTCCAAGGCCGCGTTGTCGGGCAGCTGGCTGTGGGCCTGTGCACCACAAGGCTCAGGGTCAGAGGGCCACTAGGCTGGGCAGGGCACACAGGGCAGGGGGGTGCGTATGGCTTAGCTTGGCCCAGCGCCGTGTGTGAAGGGTGCGGGGACAGACGCAGCACTCGGGTCAACCAGGGCACAGAGGGCAGGTCAGGGCAGGGCATGGCTATGGGTCAACCAGGGCACAGAGGGCAGGTCAGGGCAGGGCATGGCTATGGGTCAAACAGGGTGCAGAGGGCAGGTCAGGGCAGGTCAGGTCAGGGCTGTGGGTGTCCCAGTGGTCAGGGCAGCAGGGCCACTGCCAGCACCCAGGCTGAGGCCCTAGCCACCAAGGGGTAGCAGCTCTGGTGCGGCCTGGCTGCGGCCAGGTGTGGTGAGCTGGGCCAGGCGTTGCCTGCTCTGACCCTGGCCCTGCTGCTGTGGCCCCTGGCCCCTCCCCCTCACCAGGTCAGTGTCGGGGGGCAGCCGGCTGACGATGTAGCGGTGCAGCCTGGTGGTCAGGGCGGAGAGGCAGCCAAAGCTGGAGGCGATGGTGTTCAACTCAACCTGGGGGGCGGCAGCAGGCGTAGGGGCAGGCTGCTGAGGGGCAGGCGGCTGGGCCCCAGGGGGTTAGGGGTGCCGGCAGGGGGGTGGAGGGTGGAGGGGGTCCAGCGCTCCTCTTCCCCCACCTACCCCCGTGAGCTGACCTGCAGGAAGGCGGCTGAGGGGGCGTCCAGCATGTAGTCAGAGCGGTGGAGACCCAGGCTGGGGGCGGGGCGGCCGGCTGCGGCCAGGGCCTGACGCGCCGGCCTACTGTCCCTCAACAGGCTCAGCAGGCGGCCCGTGAAGTCGTCGTGCCTGGTCAGGGGCGCCAGGGGCGTGCAGGGCGGCTAGCAGGGCGGCTGGAGAGCAGGGGCAGGGCCAGGAGGGGCTTGGGCCTGGGCTGGAGAGGGCGCTGGGGTGGCCCCTCTAGACTGAACCCCTGTAGGAACAAAGCCCTTCCGCGCAGCCATATGGGCATGCCCCCTGTGCCAGCTTGCATGATCAGCTGGTCCATTGTGCGCCAGCCCTGTCCTATAGGGCATGGCGCCATCGCCCTGGGTCATGCAGCTGGGCAGTAAAGCAGCTGTGTCCTGTGCTGTGTCCAGGGCTGTATGACTGGAGGGCGAGCCAGCCACAGCCACAGCCACAGCCACAGCCACAGCCACAGCCACAGCCACAGCCACAGCCACAGCTGCAGCCTGCCTGCCTGCTCACTGACCTTGCATGGGGTGTGCTGCCCTACTCCCCCACCCCCTACAGCACACCTGGCTGCGGCGCTGAGCACCTGCTCCAGATAGCCCTCATCCTGCGCCACCGCGTCCACCAGCACGTTGAACAGCGGCTGCACCGCCTTGGCCTGCGCACCTGACAGCAGCACCCCTCACAGGCCAGGCAGGGCCAGGCAGGCACCCAAAGGTGGCTGCTGGCATGTCGGATCAGGCGTGTGCTTGCATGACCTGGTGGCCCACCTGCTTGAAGCGGCTCTCAGGGAAGGCCACTGGCAGCGCTGACAATGGGGCGTGGATGGTGGCGCAGTCCGGAGCATGGGGCCCCCCTAGGGCCACCACCTGGGGAGAGCAGCCGCACCCTGCCGACACGCTGGGGGCAGAGTGGCTGGACGCCAGGCATCTCACCCACCAGGCCGTGCTGGTTCGCCCACGCTATGGCGTCCTGCACGATGTCGTCCAGCTGCCCAGCTGGCACCGGCAGGGCTGCGCTCCTTGTCATCGCGAGCCGCGGTGGCAACACGGATGGGCCCAGTGTGCGATGCCGGTGCAACGGCGTGAGGGAGTGCAGGCCCAGCATCATCCGCGCTGTCGGACGCAGAAGTGCATGCGACTAGGTAGCAGAAAGCTAGCTAACCCTAGCAGAAAGGGGCTAGCAGTGCAATGGGGCTATAATGTCGGCGTTTGGCAGGGCGGCTAAAGGAAGGAACTGTATGGGACATGGCGGTTTGGAAGGGTGGCTTGACCTAGTTCGAAACACCACGTTACAGTGTAGTAACAGCGCATGTCTGACAGTATATCACAAGTCGGCCAGTTGGTGTCCCATACTAAGTTTCAACCCTCACCTGCCTGCCCCTCACCTGCCTGCCTGTCCGGCCCTCACCTGCCTGCCTGCCTGCCTGCCTGCCTCAGGCGCTTCAGCAGATTGGTCTCAACCTGTGCGTGTTCAACACCAACGTCACGGACCTCACGGGCCTGGGTGAGCAGCGCTGGGACCCGCGACCCCCTGCGCACCATGCCTCCTGCTCCTCCCCCTGCACCCCAGCGCCATGCCCGACACCTGCCAGCCTGCCTGGCTGTACCCCGCCCCCTCCCTCCCTCCCCGCCTGGCTGCCCCCTTGGCTGCCTGCCAGCCCCCCTGGCTGCCTCCCTCCCTGTCTGCCTGCCCCCCTGCCTGCCAGCCCCTAAGTTTGAGCCCTTCATGAATGAAATTTAAATCCCTACGGCCCTTTATGCTACACCAAAATAATGCACGAGTTGTAATCAAACACAGGCTGCGAGATCGCTATTGTAAAGGCTACTGCTAGAGGGCCTAATGCCCACTTCAACTCAGCCATTCTGGTGTGTGTAGTCAACGCTCCCCTAGTAGCTTCAACCCACACACATTCCCTTTGTAAGGGGTGTAGTAGATATGTCTGTTGGGATTGAGCTGTAGCTGGCTACTGCTGCAACTTGCGCCGCCACTTGTGCATCGGGGCCTCGTCGGGCAGGTAAACCCACTCCCTGGATTGCCCGGCTTTGGCATGGTTGGGCGGCATTCCCATCTACACAGATCAGTGGGACGTGGGCCTGGGCCGACTGCACAACGGCGAATGTTGAGCGTGGCTGACACGTCCCGGTCATAGAACCTGCACATGGGTGTGTGAGATGCATGAAGTCAAGTCATGTGCCATGTCATGTGGGATATGTTGCGGCCATGCATATGTGCAGTGTCAGTCAGGCGCTCCCAACATTCAAAAAATGACAGTAAACCGACCCCTGGCAGTAGAACGGCTGTAACTCTGCACTCACTGCGCCAAATGTTATGCTAAATGATTCACCATGTAGCCAACTCTGCCAGCTACCGTTCACCCATCCAGAATTATTATGCACGCAATAGGTCGTGCACAGCAAAGCATCAAAGTTGGTGATTCAAATTCAAGCCGTTGCGGGGCATGCAGTCATCGCTACGACCGCCCGCGCCGCTTTGGCTGCTCTACGCGAGCATGCGCGTCGGCAGCAACAGTCGGATCGGAGAACGATCACGGGAATGTGGCACCGGGCCCACCTCCCCCCCATACCTGGAGGGCAATGCCACAGCTCAGCCATATGGACTTACAACATGCTACTTACTAGGTTAAGCTCCTCCCAGACAGTGTTACAAACGCTCATACTCAGCTAAGCCAAAAGCTCACTTTGGTCGGTGACCACCAACTCCCTTAGCCGATTTCAGGGCCAGGGCCATGCAGTCAGTCACACAACACCACACCATGACCGAATCTGGCCTCGTCTCCTCTGAGAGTTATACTCCCCTACATGCCATCCACCTGCGTGCAAAGTTTCATAGCTCAACTGCCACCCCACAGCCCCGTGGCCCTGATTCTGCTTGGAGAACATCATGTCACTTTGAAGATGTCAAACTGATAGAGGCCTGGGTTGTTTGATGTGCGGTTTGTTTCAAGAGATCCGCCATTGGGTCAAGAACAAACATTTCGTGTCCGTTTTCCTCTAGGTGCAACGGGTGCGACACAGTGGAGGACACAGTGGAGGAGGGGGGGTGTAAGCCGGTGATACCTTAGTGTGCGCCGACCCAAATGGTGTATTCGGCGAGAACCGAACACGAATATATGTTCCAATCACCCCGTCTAGGTGCCCTGCACGCCTGGCAGGCATCGCGACGGGTGTTGGCCGGACATTCCATTTGTGCACAACCAGCTCACTACGCTAGGTAGATGGGTCCACAACGATGTGGCTCACGGTGCCAAGGAGGCCCATATCGCCGCTGTGATTTGTTCGCGGGCACATGTGGCAGTACGCGAGCAAAGACTCCAATGGCTAGCGCTGATGGTCAGATTACGCGGACTAAAACGTGGCTGCCAATGTGACAAGCGCTATTGAAAACGATGCGGTATTCAGAGAGTAGTCGCATGAACATTACTAACCCCATGTTGGGGCGGCCTGAGTGTCAGGCCAGTGCTTACCTGATGATGTTGTTATTGCTTTTTGAGCACATCAGGCCCTGGACTTGGGAACACTTTGCCTTGCTGTACACTGGCCGCAACCACCTGCATGTACAACAGGGGCGATGCACATTTGTAAGATGAGCCTTTGCCTTGAGCCTTGAGCCTTTGGGCCTTTGCCTTGAGCCTTGAGCCTTTGCCTTGAGCCTTGAGCCCTTGCCTTGAGCCTTTGCCTTTGCCTTGAGCCTTTGCCTTGAGCCTTTGCCTTGAGCCTTTGCCTTGAGCCATCACCTTGACCTTATCTTCAACCCCCTCACCTGAAGGACTCAGGCGCGTATCAGGGAAAGCCTCGCTAATTGCAAAAGCAGCCCAGACCGAATTCCTTGGTGGCCCTTCCCTACTCGCCATCTAATCAGCGCGGAGGAGTGTAAGTAAGCAACGCGTACTTTGAGTTCACCCTGCCGGCCGACAATGCCGCGGCCCAACTGCTAGCAGTCACGCGAATGATGCGGATAGTTCGGGGGCGCAAGGGGCGCAGGGGTTTTGTCGGTATTCACATCTGTTTATGGAGTAGCTACATCTCGAGCAACTTCCCTCTGCTGCATCCTTAAAACCCGGAGACAGTTCGGATAGCAGCGAGGGATGTGCTAGGAGACATGACATGATGTGCTCCGGTTATCTCGCAACGGCATCATGGTCGTACTGCTGTAATGCAACTTGCTGAACATGAACGTTAGAATTGACAAAAGCTGGACATCTTTAAAATAGGCTACCAACACTGTTGAGGATAGCTGCATCACCATAGCCCGCACTATGCGTTCCTTTGTATGCATCAGCTTCGCAATTTGCGCATGTACCGCCATCGCGGCGCACGCTGCACCGCTTGCCCCCGATATGACAGAGGCGCAGTGGCACGCCAAATGCGACGTTCCCAAAATGTCATGGCTGCTTGAATACATTCGCTGGGCCAAGGAGCAGCGCAGCAAGGGCATCCCTGCAGCTGGAGTGAAGTATTTAGTGTGGAGCTGTGAGCTGCCGCCAGGTGGGTGTGCACAGCATGAGCTACAGCTGTGGTGCCACACATATGTCACCTGACATTGTTAATTGTGAAATTGCCGAGGCAGCCACCAAACCTGCCACTTGCCTTTGCTTTGTTCCTGCACCTTGCCTCCTGCACTGCTGCAGGCAAGAAGCTTCCTTGGGTGTTCTGCCATGGCCTCAGCGACAGGGTCAGTCACAGCTTTTGTTGCTTTGCACATGTTCACAGTGCATAGCAGCATGCTAGCACCTGCCTCGCCAACCCTGCGGGCAACATGTGCCTCATGAGGTTCAGCCTCACATGACCCCACACTAGGGGGTAGTGTTTTCCATGCATTGCGTAAAGTTCACTCACACTTCATCCCATGCATCCCGCACACATTGCATGGGCGCCATTCACCTCCACCGTTCGCTGTGCCCTGTGACAGAGCTGTAGTCTAGACCTAGACCTAGACCTGTTATGATTGACAAGCGCTAATGCAAGCTGACAGGGGCAGCTGGCCAGGGTGCATGGCACTGACTCAGAGCTTCGTCTTTGACCCTGGCTGTGACCAAGAGCCCACCCGCAGCCCCCAGCAGACGGTTTTACCCCCTCAGTCACCTCTGTTGGCCTGCTGTTGGCCTGCTGTTGGTTTCATCGATCAGCCACCAGCTGGGTATGGCTGCTGGGCAGTGTGCATCACTGCTTGCCGCCTGGCCTTGCCCGGTGCCCACCACACCAGCTGGGCTGCAGCCAGGGGCAGTGCCTGATCAGTGCCAGGGTTGGGTGGCGGCAGCCTCCCCCAGGGACAGCTTGACCCCCCTGCCTGCAGCTGCGTGGGATCATGTCAGTGCTGCGCCTCGCGGTGACGACCCAGCGCCTGCTGCTGGTGAGGCAGAACAGCCCCGCATCGCTCGAAGAGTTCCTGGTGAGGGTGGCAGGGTGGCTGGGGTGGGTAGGAAGGTGGTGGGGGAGCGTGGCCAAGGTCAGGGCCCCAGCAGTTGGTTTACTGGCCATAAGGGACGGCAGGTGTGCACCCCTGCCCAGCCCTGCACTCATGCACAGTGACTCCACCTGGCTGCCCCCAGCCTGGCTGCCCCTGCGCCCCTGCAGGTGCCTCACCTGATTGACTGGAGCGTGCAGCCCAGCCAGCTGCCGGCCCTAGCGGAGCGCGTCATGTACACCAGCAACCCCAAGTGGGTGCAGGACCTGACCCATCAGCAACCTGGGCGCCGGCTGGCCAGCCCAGGTTCAAATGAAATAGGCAGGGTATAGGGACCCCAGCTCTGGCACAGGGCTGCTGTGCAGGCTGGTGTCAGGCTGTGGCTGCAGAGCAGCATGCAGGCTGGCTGTGGGGCGCCCGCGTGCCCTTGCTTGTACCGCTGACATGGCTGACGTGGCTGCGCCCAACCGCTTGCCAGGCGCCTGCTGGAGCCTTTGCCCCGAGCTGTCTGCCTCGACCCGCCTGGCTGCTGCCGGTGTTTGCCGCAGGTACTGCAGGGGCTCGACCCGCACCTCAGAGCCGTACGTGTGGGACCACATGGCCTGCACCCTCAATGCCATGTCAGTGCCAGGCCACTCAGCTCAAGGAGCTCATGGGGCTGGGTGGCACCCAACACACACATGGGGTCCTGTCTCGCCAGTGCCGGGCCAGCGCCTGGCTACTTAAGCCTGCAGCAGCACGAGCTCAGGGGCTGGGTGCTGCTCTGGACACACATGTGGGGCTGCTCTGCGTCAATGGACCGGAGCTGCCACTCACTGCCGACAGCATGCAGTCCAGCTCCCAGGCTGCCGGCCTGTATCTGTTGACTTGAGCTGCAGCTGCCACACACTGCGGGGCGTCAATGTCTGGCAGTCCATCTCCCAGACTGCCTAGATTGCCTACGGCCTGGGCAGCGCCTGCCAGCACCCAGGCTGTGAGCAGTATGTAGGGCGCTGGCCACCATAAGCGCAGCGCAGCGCGTTATGCAATAGCCAGGCAGGCCGGCAGAGGCTGACGGGGTGTGGTGTGTGCAGGATCAAGGACGGCTCCATCCACAACCGCACCAACCAGTTTCTCTTTGTGGAGGTCAACGGTGAGATCTGGGCAAGGGCAGACCTGGGGGGTGCCGCTGGGGACGCTGGACACGGCTAGGTGGCGGCAGGCGCTGCACCGGGTAGCCTCCCTGGGCGCAGGGTCAGATCAGTGCAGCCCTGGCCCTGACCCTGAGCCTAAGGCTAGGTATGGCCCACAGGGGGCAAGCCCTGCAAGGTGGTGCCCAGTGGCTCCAGGCCCAGCTGTCTGAACCAGAGCTGCCTGCAAGTCTAGCAGCTGGCAGGGCAGGTGCAAGCACAACAGGTTTACCTCACCCAGCCAGTACACCATGCACGCATTGAATCCAGGCAATGCAATTGATGCATCGCACGCTATGCCTCACTCCTTCATGACTCACTCATCCACTGCGGTGCCCCCCACCCCTCCCCCTCGAGCTCTGACGCAATCAGACATGGCCTCCCCTCCCCCTGACTGCCTCCAACAGCCTCAACAGCCACTGCTCCCTGCCCTGCTGCCATCCTTCACACGTGGAGTGCCCGGCTCGCAACCTGGCCTGCAGCCCCTGGCCTGCAGATGCGCCCAGCACGCCCCTCCCCGGACTACCCGACCTGATGACCACTCCCATGGCGCAGCACTGCGCCTTCACTGCCCTCTTTGCCGCATCCCCCGCCACCATCCAGGTCAGCTGCAGGGCGCAGGGTCAGAGCAGGCAGCGGGGCGCAGGGCCGGGGCCAGACAGGCGGCTGCAGGGGAGGCAGGGGTGAGGGAAGCCTCGGGGGGTCCTTGGGTGACCTGCAGTAGGCGGTGGGCAGCGGGGGCAGCATCCAGCCAGGGTGGCAGGACAGCCAGGCAGGCCCCAGGCTTCCAGGGTAAGGAACGGCTGGCTGTGCTGCCCAATAGCCCAGCTTCCCTGCAGCTGCTAGGCCCTGGGTGGCTGGCGGGGGGCGGTCAGCCGGGCCCCTTCCTCCCCAGCCTTCAGCAGCCAGCTCAGCTGCCTACGCGGCCCTCTCTGCTGCAGGCCGCGGCCCGGCACATGGCGCTGCTGGGCCTGGAGGCTGACGCGGGTCCCTTCACTGCGCTGCACCTCCGGTTGGGCGGGTCGCTGGGGGAGGCCGTGGACCTGTTCCACCACAAGCAGTGGGTCCCTGGGCCTGAAACAGCTGGGGGAAGGGGAGGGCAGTCAGGCAGTCATAGCGGCTGGCTGGAGGCTGATAAGGGTGAGCCTGCTGGCAGTGCACTCCCACTGGCTGCTGCTCCTGGACCTCCAGGGGGGAGGCTGTTGGCCGCGTGGGCCCCGGGCTGCCCTGGTCTCCCGCACCCACTGCTGCCCTCCTGCCCTGTCACCCTCTCTCCCCTCCCACTGCACCTCCCACCTTAACCTGCCCCGGGATACTGTTTCATGCCATGGGCAGTGGATCAGACCACTCCCTGCATGGCGCCCTGCACGACAGGAGCATTGGGGCAATACAGCAGAAGCTGCAGCATGAGCTGATTCTCCGCCCTGCAACCAGGCCCGGTTGACCGCCTGGGTCCCCTGTCTGACCCGCTACCTGACCCCCTGCCTGACGCCAAGGCTGCATGCGCTGCGCCTGCTGTGGCCTGTTGTGCGCGCAGGCCCGTGTCAGTGCACGAGGTGGTGGACGCTGTGGATTGCACCAAGACCTTGGCACAGACATACTTTGACTTCTTGAAGCCCAGGCAGGCACTCAATGCCAGCAAGCTGGTGAGCCGCAGTGGCCGGAACTGGCTTGCCAGCCACAGCTTGGCAGCCACAGCTAGGGAAGCAGCAGAAGCAGCAGCGAGGGAGAGGTGAGCCGGCTGCAGGGAGGCAGGGAGGGGGGTGGCAACCACGACTGGTTGGCAGCACGGCTGGCAGGGTTCTGACCCTAACCCTAACCCTGACCCTGACCCTGACAGGACCTCACCAGCCGCCCTGGCTGATAGGCAGCCTGCCGCCTGCTTCCACTGTAAAGGAGGTGGGGCGGGGCTGCAGCTGACCCCCACTGTGGCCTGCAGCCGCCTCCTGGGGTACAGGCCTATGACTGGCTCCGACTGCAGTCCCTGACCAGGCTGGCCCCAGTGCAGGTGCAGGTGCCCGCACGGCTGTGCTGGTCACCAACAACATGTCTATGTCCATGGGGTAGGGTGTCCACGTGTGCCAAGAAACCTTGCATGTAGCCAAAAGCCGTTTGCAGCCAAAAGCCGTCAGTGATAGGGGAGAGGGAATAGGGCGCGGCTGCCATGGGTCTTGCTGCAGTCCCTGACCAGGCTGGCCGAGCTGCAGGTGCCCGCCTGGGTGTGGGGTTGCCCGGGTGCAGGTGCTGGTCACCGACAACATCGAGGTGCGCAAGCTCGTGGCTGAGAAGCGGTTCATGCCGGAGCTGGTGGGTTGCTGGTGGAAGGGGCTGGCGGGCCACGACACTCCCTGCTCACTCCCCTGCTTACCCCCCTGCACACCCCCCTGCTGCCCTTACCGCGGTCGCAGCGGCACCACGTCAGTGTGTTTTGTGCTGTGGCTGCTGCTGCGTGGTGCAGTCCACAGTGCCAGGAACACCTGTCCACTGGGAGCGGTACGAGGCACGCAGCCTGACCCCGCTGCTGGAGGTGCGCCGCACCCTGCTCTGAGCCCACAGCCCTCAGCAGCCAGAGGGGGACAGCAGGTGGCTACCGTAGAAGAACCTTGGGCTGCCCCTGCCAGCACCTAACAGCGGCCTCAGCGCCCCCAGCTTCCCTGGCTGCTGTCCGATGACTGCCAGCAGGCCGTGCTGCTGCCCCTCTGCCTGCTGGCCGACACACCCATCTGGTCATCACCACCCTACTTGTTGACTGTCGCTGCCTCATCGTGCCTGCCTGGCCCTGCCTCCATGCCTTCAGGTGATGGCTGATCTGGTCATCCTGGCCCGCGCCACCTGCCTGGTGCACAGCCACAGCGGCTTTTCCAGGATAGCGTACCTCTGGTCAGGCACGGCCTGCAACCACGAGCTGCAGGTGAGGGGCGGCGGTGCCGCACTCGGCCAGGCAATCGCTGCCTGGCCAGCAGCTACACATCACCCCAAGGCTTTCCTGCTGTTAGGCATTCCAAGCACAACACCCCAACCGGGCTGCTGCTCGGCGCCAGTCCTGCCGTCAGGGCTGTCCAGGAGTGCAGGAGGTGCAGGAGGTGGGCCAGGCTGTGGGTGGATAGCCCTGGGGTTTAGTGGCGGGGAATAGGGGCCGGCAGTGGGTGGCGCTCACCGCTGAGGCTGAGGTGCGCTGACCTGGGCCCCCGTTCTGATGCAGGACTGCAAGCAGTGACTTCTGCGTCGCCCTGGCGCCCGGGAGGAGCTGCCTGGCCAGGCCTGCAGGGGCGGCGGGCCCTGCCCGTTGGGCTGCCTGCAGCCCCACCACCATTTCGCAGCCCAGCAGGCCAGCCAGCGTGTTGCAGGCCATGGCTGAGGCAGAGCGACACAATTGGGTGAGGCTCATGCGGGACAGGTGTAGCAGGTGGTGGGGTGATGCGCGTGATAGAGCATTGCTTGCACGACGATTGACGTGGGGGCCATGATACTGCTCAGTAAGCTAGGACAGGCAGACTTGCGTTACCTCGTGTCAGCTGTGCATATTAATAATGTGTTCGAGGTAATGCGCAGGTTTGAGGGAGTTTAGGAAAGTGTTTGATACATACATGAGTACAGAATAAGAAGGGGCCCAGGGAATAGGTTCTTGTCAAGCGAGCTTCCGGGATGTAAGGAAACAATTCATCCGCTACACCTGCTGCGTACAACGGGAAGGCCACACCAACAATGGTCGCCACCTGGCTAGGAAGCCAGGAAGTGCTCACGCCATGATGATGGCCTACACCGGTCCTCATGCACCACTGTACTTAACACGGCACTCGCGTTGCACGCCACTAGGCGACGCCTTCGCCACCACGTTGATGAGCTCAAATGCCTCGCTGGCCACAGAGCGACTGGCCCCTCCGCCGACGGGGCGAGCACCGCGCCGCCGACCCGCCAAACACGGCCTTCACGCCACTTCCTCGCCCCGGCGGCAGCCTCTCAGCCGCATCAACAGCCCAACACCAAACTGCGGCTGACAGACGGTTGAGACTGTCAATGAGAGGCAATTGCCATGAACATCTTGGTGGTGTTTCGCCATCTCATTGCGACCAGGCTATTCAGCTACCCTTAGCGAGAGAAATGCTTTGGTGGGTAGCCCTGCTGCCTGTGGATCAAAGGGCCTCCTCAATGCGATGAAGCTGAGAGCAGGAACGCTTGGGCGGGCAGGGGGACGAGACTGAGCAAAGGTTCTGAGCACCAGCCCTCGTAATGCTTGAAGCACCCAAGCCGTACACATTCTTATTGAAACCTCTGAAAAGATAGGAGGCGTATGCAATTTCTGTGCCTCATGTGCCTCCGCCTAAGCTCGGCGCACTTTGCACAGAGAACAACAGGAGCACTCACTTTGAAGAGTGCACAAATACTCAGACATGTAAGCTAGGTTGCAAAATGCAAGCCGTCCATGTTACGCATATCCACTACAGTCATATCAAATGGTTGTGCGTCTTTACTCAGCTGCGTTCCGCAAATGTGCGTAAACTATCCATCATATCGTAATGAATGTCATTGCATGCTAAAGGGCGTCCAGGCCCGGCTCTAAGCTGGCGACTGACCAGCTGCCCAAGGCGTGTGATGTTATCAAGGTGTTGTGAGCTGTCAAGGGTGTCCACTCCTGCTGGTGGTGCACAGCAGGCTGAGAGTAGTCTAGACCTGCCTGCAGCCAGCCACGTGGCGTTGCATGGCAGGGTGTTGGCTTGAGTGCTCTGCAGCTGTCACGCAGCATGGAGGGTAGGGGGAGGCAGCGGCCGCCACGCAGTGCCTTACAGCGCCGTACATCATGGGCACTCCTGCAGACAGCCATGCTGCCCCACCCGTGATGTCCCTGCTGACCAGATCTGGCCATTACTGCCGCAGCAGGTGCACAGTCCAGCAGCCATGCCTGCCACCAGGTGCAGGTGCTGGCAGGCGCATGGCTGGGCTGAATTGCTGAGGCAGCCCATGTTTGCGACCCAGGGCTCACCTGGAGGCGTGCGCTGCAGTTGGTGCCGGACCACCACTCGGCCACCAAGGCCAGCCCGCCGCGGCTGTGCATCAGGCACTTTGCGCGCGCAAGGACCACAAGATCAGCCATCATCTGCAGCGCCATGCAGAGGCGCACTTGGCCGGCTGAGGGGCGAGAAAGTGTATGTGTGTGTGAGGGTGCTAGTGTGAGGGTGGGGTGTGAGGGTGGGTGAGGTGTGAGGGTGGGTGAGGTGTGAGGGTGAGGTGTGGGCGTACCTCCAGCAGGGCGGGGAGGTCCTTGGCTGTGGAGCGGTCCCAGCTGGCTAGGCTGCCCGGCACTGCTGCCTGCAGAGGGGCAGGCCCAGGGCTGGGGCAGGTGCACACGGCAAAAGAGCGCAATGTGTGTTGTATCTGCAGCTGGGCTGGGCTCATGGCCAAGCAACCGGACTAGGCTGAAGGCTACAGCGGGATAAACCCACCATCAAGATGCAGGACAGAGTTGAACGGGAGCCGCATGCAGCATGGGGCAGTGATGGGCACAGGTGCTGGCAGCAGAGGGGGGCTCAACCAGAGGGTAAGGTTAGGGTTAGCAACCCTATCCCTAGCCCTGACCCTAACCGTTGCCTGTGTCGTCCTGGGATGTGTGTCGGCTGCATACGCCGGCCCCTGCAGAGCCCAGGCCCAGGCGGTGGGGCGTCCAGCCCTGAGCTGGCTGCAGTTGCAGTGCGCCTGCTCACAGCGCCCCTGCGAGTGCCGCTGAGGCTGCATCAGGCCACGCACCAGCTCAGGCATCACGTTGTCTGTGATCACCATCTGGAGGAGGTGCAGGTTGTCGGACACCAGCACCTGCGGGCAGGGCATCAGGCGCTGCCTGGCGGCTGGCAGCACAGAGCAGGTGAGGGTCAGTAGCAGCGCAGCACGTGTGCGGGTGCAGCACAGAGTAGGAGCAGCGTTCCAGCACCAGCCCCACCACCACCTTGCCCTGTGCCGGCACTGCCCACGAGGGTGTTGACAGCTTGCCGCAGGGCACTGTGCTGTGAGGTGCTGGTGACGCTGGGGGTGGGCATGCCCTGCTCTGTCTCCCTCGGGTGGAGAGTGAGGCTGATGAGTGAGAAGCAGGTGGCTGGGTGCTCCCCTGCAGCGCTGCCAGCTCCACCCTAAGGCCCAACAGCTGGGCTGAGAGCTGCGCACCAGCTTATTCTTGCGGTCGATCCCCCGCCGAGCTGCGTAGCGCCCCGTGCAGTCCACTGCCCGAGCCAGCTCATGCAGCGACACCCTCCTGCCAGCAGCATGCAGGCGGTAGGCCGCTGTGGGCGCCTGGTGCAACCATAGCCCAGTGCGGCGGGAGGTGGGCGCTTGAACAAGGGCGCAGGGCCTGGTCGCTTGCCCACGTGTCGGTGTGTCCTGACCCGCCGCCTGATGCCCAGAGCTAAGCCCTGCAGCCGCTGTAGGCCCCCCTGCCCCCACTGAGTGCACATCTCACTCGTGATGCTCCTCATCGTCCACCAGCTCGCCCTTCCAGCCCCCCCGGTGGATGTTCAGGGCGGCGTAGGGCGTGGCACCTGGCTGGAGGCCCATCAGCGCCATGTGGAGCAGAGCAGCCTGCAGCGCAGCAGCAGTGGTGGTAGCGGCAGCAGCAACGGCAGCAAGGGGTGAGGTGCAGGGGCGGACAGCCTCGAGTGGGGTGCTTGTTGACCATGGCAGGCTGGGCAGCGCGCAGGCAGACACTGACATTGCATGTTCGCCCCCCACCTGCTCCGTTTGGGGCGATGCCTTGAAGAGTGCGGTGAAGGCGCAATGGCGCTGGTGGAGGTTGTGCATGACGCGGGGCAGGCCGGGGGGAGGGTAGCCGGGCGGCTCTGCAGGACACCCCGGGTGGCAGTGAGGGCGCAGTGAGGCCCGCCAGCCTGAGTGCAGCCTGAGTGCTGCCCGCTGTGTCATCCTCTGCAAAGCTGTGCCATGTCTTGGAGCATGGAGGGGCAGGAGCAGATCAAACACCATACAGAACACACAGAACACAACATGGGGCATGGAGGGGCATGCACTGCAGAACGTCATCCTGACTGTCCTCAGCCAGCGAGGAGCCTGGGCCTGGGCACCAGCTACAATGCAAGTGCAGCGCAGGGCCAAGGCGCAGGGCCAAGGACCAGGACCCCCTGCAGTGGCCCTACCCTGGTCCCTTACCCTCCCCCCCTGCAGTCCTGGGCCATGTAGGGTGCAGCTGGTGCCCAGCTCTGTAACCTTGCCTCTAGGCCCTGCGGCAGCACCAGTCGTCCTGAGGCCCTGTAGTGGGCCTAAACACCCTGGAGCCCAGCCCCTGACCCTGGAACACCTTGTGGCCTTTACCTTGAGCCCCTGCCCTGTAACGGGTTGATGCATACCCTATTCCTAACCCTAGCCCCCACCCCCCCCCTAGCCCCCACCCCCTTAGCCCCTGACGCACGGCTGCTCTCCATGAACACGAACTGCTCCTCCATGGCCTGCCCGGGTGCGCCCTGCAGCTGGCAGGAGGTGTGGGGGTCCCAGGGGTGCGGCTTGCTGCTGCGGATGCCGCGCTTGCAGAAGCTGCGGCCAGGCCAACACAACAACACGGCAGGGGCAGGGGCATGGGCTGGGGCTAGGGCTGGGGCTGGGGCTGGGGCTGGGGCTGGGGCTGGGGCAGGGGCAGGGGCAGGGGCTGGGGCTGGGGCTGGGTCAGGGGCTGGGGCTGGGAGGGGTTACCAGCAGCAGCAGGCTCTGCGGCTTGTGGTGCGGGGTGCCCGAGCCGTGGGCTGTGGGGTGGTAAGTGCTTGGTGCATGGCTGTGGGTTCCCCTTGGCACTAGCTGCTTGCAGCACCACCACCCCGCTCCGCCCCGTGTGAGGGGATGCCGGGCTGTCAGCAGCACACACGCAGGGTGACAGTCCCTGCATCCAGGCTCTGAGGGCACCCACTTGGAGTGCGTGACTTGCAGGGTGCGCAGCCACAGCGCCGGCAGCTGCTCCTGCTGCACGCTCCAGTCAATGAGGTGTGGCTCCAGGAAGGTTTGCAGGGAGACCGGCACGGTTTGGTGCACCAGCAGCAGCCGGCCAGTGGCTGCGGCGATGCTCAGCGCAGTCATGATGCCCCTCAACTGCGGAGGCAGTGGGCCAGCGGGGGATCAGCTGCAATGGCAAGGCACTTGGACTTGTTTGCAGCGCGAAATGGCAACTGGCACTGACCCTGTCGCTCAAGTTGTGGCAAAAGGTTGGGGGGGCACTTTTGCCTGCAGCAAAAACAGCGATGTGAATGTGTCAACATTCAATGTGTCAACATTCAATGTGTCAACATTCAAAAATTGCTGCTACAACATGGAGAACATGGCACACTCGACCTTAACCCTGGCCATGCTGTGCACACCCACCTGGCGGCAGCTCACAGCTCCACACCAAGTACTTCACTCCAGCTGCAGGGATGCCCTTGCTGCGCTGCTCCTTGGCCCAGCGAATGTATGTTATTAGCCAAGAAGTCTCCGTAGTGTCGCACTTGCTGTTCCACTCCTCCTCTGTCATATCGGGCGCGGTGTGCAGCGCTACTTGATCTCCTTGCACCGGTGAAAGCAGCATGCCGACCGCTGCCAGAATCGCCAGGGTCACGATGCACGGACAGTTGACGTGCATCGCCATAGACGAGCGCAGCCAGAGAGTCTGTCAACTCATTAAGGCCAGGCGGACCCCACCGACGGACATGTCCCGACAAGCTCAGGCTCCTGAGGTCGAGTGACGCTGCACATCGCAGCTGCAGCTGCTCAGTCCGAGACTTTGTGTGCCGCTGATCACCGATGGTCGATCCCGAGACTTTTTGTGAGTGGGCATGCGGCCCAACAAAACTCACTCAACAAGGAATAACATGTCGGACTGTGGGTAATCTGACTCAGCTACTACAAACATGTTGTAGCATCCTCGGTCGCATCCTTGATGACTGCAAACGCCACACTGGTGGCACTTTCCCAACAGACCACTGGGCACCTCATCAAAACTAACAGCTTAATGCTTATAAGGCTGACAGCCTGTGTAATCTACTAGGCCCTATGCATTGTTGCGGGCCCGGCCATCAATGCCCCGCCGGTACTCCGCAGCCCGGTGTAACCTCTACCTGGCCGTGGGCAGCCGGTCATTGACCCGCTTGTAGCCCTGCTGGAACTCCTCGCCAACGGGGGGCAGAGCCTCAAGGTCATCCCATTGGCACATCTCTAGGGGGCGCTGCACGCTCTCCCCAATGCGCTGCAAGTTCAGGCAGCCGTTGGTGTCCCGGTCCAGCCGCCTGCCCCCTGGGGGGGCCTGAGGTCGTGGTGCTGGGCCAGGTGGGGCCTGGGCAGGGGGCTGGGCCTGGGCTGGGGGAAGGGGTGGGGCCTGGGCGGGGGGGACCTGGGCTGGGGGTGGGGGGGGTCCCTGGGCAGGGGCAGGGGGGTCCTGGGCTGGGGGAGGGAGGGGGGCCTGGGCAGGGGCAGGGGGGTCTTGGGCTGGGGGTCTTGGGCTGGTGGTATACCCTTTCGTCAAGCTTAGTGGCTTACCGGCTGCACTCTGTGCGGGGGAGACGGGGCGCTTACGTTTCCTCTTCGGAGGCATCTCAGGGATTCAACAACATCACCCAAGCCGAGTGGCCGTGTTGGGGTGTGCATCAGGTCGCCATCGAACCGGAGTACCGGCAACCGGAGTGCAGCGGAAGTGGGGTCCATTACACATGGTCACCCCCGCCATTGGCTGCACCCCTGATAAAATCTTTCTGGTTTTTATGAGTGTTACAGCGATTCTCGCGCAGGGCGATGCAGCTCATTAAAGCGAAGCTAGCGGGCTGCTCGGGCTGATGTGCACCTGTGCCGGGGCGGGCGGGGGTGCTGTGAGATCGGGTCGCGTTGTGCCGGGAATGGCCTGCTTAGTGGGGCTGTGATCAGAGAACAGCTATCGCGCTCAGCGGACCAGCTTTTCAACTTTTTGAATTTTTGTCGGGCGCAGTACCCCCCCTGACATGTGTTCTAGTGCTACTGCTAGTGCTGGTGACATGTTAAGAGTGGTGGTATGGCTTGTGGCCTGTCCCTGCACCCGAAGAGCGTGCACCTCGTGTAACGTCAAATACCGGCTTTTTCCGGCTGCCATAACTGTCCAACCAGGACGTCAAATGATGAATTGCCAGTTCAGCGCGGCTCCTTGTGTGGTCACCTAACGTGTCTGCAAACCAGAAACGCGTTGTCTTGATGTGTGGCCCGTTTCATGTGGGGGGGTGAACACTTATATCAGCTCAGTTTATGCATCTTTATGACTGATTCTAGCTGCGTTTGGCTGCAAAAGAGCCACAAACACCGATGTGCAAACCACCTTGACATTGCTGTCACATGTGGACTGAACCCGTGTTGAAGAATGCGATTTAAGGCGCTGTTGCATGCTGGTTTAAAAAATAGTTTGGATGCGCCGTTCACGCCGCGCTGGGTCCAAGCTGCCTACAGCGGTTGCTAAGAGTGTCTGCGTGGCGCCAGAACACGTCGCGTGTTGGGGACCAGCCACCCGGCAAACCGCTGGGGCTGGCCGCACTCTAGTCAGGCCATAAGCAGCTCATCGCACGAATCGGCGGCCTCATCGTGCAGAAATGAGAAAGTTTTTATCTCTTGAGCCACGGGGGTGCAGCCAATGGCGGGGGTGACCACATATATGACATGGTTTTGTCTCCACAGTGGCCAAGCTGAACTTGACTTTGTGACAGCTTCCAGCATACGTGACAGGATGATGTCAGCCCCTTTCACCGACTGGCACCGCAGTTGGCAGCACCAGATCGCTGACACAGAGCAAGCCGTACTTATCGTCGCACTCATGGTGCTTCATTGCCTGACGACGTTGCGTTGAGATAGGCGACGGCCCTAGGCCATATCACCACATTCCAAGCTTGCTATATATCTGCCATGGGGTCGTCACGTACATGCCTTTGCATGACCTGTGCCATTCTCACGGCACTCTGCTGCGCATGGAGTCCCGTGCCATGCGACGATGCATTCGCCGCTGATGCGATGAGCTCGGCCATCTCAACTGGCTCCAGAGCTACCGAGCCTCCGACTCGTGACGGGGGTCCGCTCCGCACCGCCGATCCGCCAAACGCTGCCTTTATCCCGCGCCCTCGTCGCAGGGCTCGCCTCTGCGCCGGGGTCAACACATCCTCGGACTTTGCCTCACCCCGGCCGTGACGGGTACCAGGAACAGCTCTTGGGCCAGCGGTGGCCGCTATGGTTGCAGCCGTGGTCGCCGCCGCACGTGCGGATTTGAGGTCCTTGGCGTTTTTTCGGAGCCCCCCGCTCTTGATGAAGGCCTCCCATTCCTGCAGACTTCCAAGTCCAACAAAGCATCTAGTTCCCACTCCCTGTCCCAGCGTCCCCACAGCTGCACCCTGTCCCCCTCAGGGCTCCCACCCTCACACCCTGGTTACACCTCTCACTCCACGTCCTCACACCCTCGCCCCCAGGACCTTTGAGGCCCCCAGGACCTTTGAGTCGCAGCCAGGTCCACACTGCGGGCTGGTAGTGAGTCTTCCTAAACCCTGCCTCCCCCCCTGGCTGACCAGCACCTGCTGATCACGTGCCCCCCCTGCTGCTGGCTGCCCGTGTGTGTGCCCCCCGGCTGACCTGGCGGAGGCGCAGGTACAGGTACAGGGCGGCCCGGGCGTCATCCACCGGGCTGTGCTCCCCTGACTGGATGTCCAGGCCCAGCAGCTCAGCAGCCAGGTGCCGCAGCGCACGCGGCTTGGCCTTGCGCCCAGGGCCCAGCCGCCGCATCAGGGGGGGGTACCTAGCACACCATGGGCACAGCGCAGCGCAGCAGCAGGGGGGTCTCAGGGTGGCCAGGCGCACCAGTGAGTCCATCGCTGCAGCTCTGCCTTCAGCAGGCCTTGACATCTCCCCTGTTGCCATGCACTGCGCCATGCTTCCCCCCCCCACACACACCCCAACCCACCTCCCACACCCTCCTCACCCTACCCCACCCCACCCCACCCCCCACCTCCTCCTCGCTCACCTGGCTGTGTCTCGCATGTCTTTGCGGGGGTGATCCAGCAGCAGCGCCTTCAAGTCGTTCTGCAGCCCATGGCCCACCAGCATGCGCCCCTTGAGCAGCGCTGCCACCTGGGCCTGCGCCGCCTCAAGCTCAAGCACCTGCGGGCCGTGCAGGTCAGCGGGCCGCACGCCGCTGTACTGCGTCCTGCAGGGCAGCAAGGCAGGGCAGGGCTCAGGGGGCAGGGTGGGGCTGAAGGGCGGGGTAACAAGGCAGGCGGGGCTGAGGGGGCTGCAGGGGCAGCAGGGCGTTGGGAGGCGAGGCCGTGGCCCTGCCGTGTGTGTGACCAGAGTGTGACCAGAGTCCAGGGCCAGCAGCAGGTGTTGGCCGACAGGGAGCAGCAGCAGGGCTCAAGGCTGCACAGGGCCGGCCAGCAGCCTTGAGGGCCAGGCTGATAAGACCAGGGCCAGCGGTAAGGGTAGGGGCAGGGGTGGGGGGGGGGAGCAGACTCAGCCAGCAGCCTGCCCAGCCCCTGTTCAGCTGGCTCAGCTCTGTTGCCTTACCTCCTCCTGGCCCTGACCGCCGCCCTCCTCCTGGCCCTGCCTGCTGCCCATCTCTCTGGCCCCACCTGCCTCCCCTCCCTCTGCCCCCCCCTCCCCCGGCCTTAGCCCCTCCACCTGTAGTCCACCACGCGCTCCTTAGGCCTCACGAAGCGGTCCAGCAGCACGTGGCCCTCAGAGTTGACCACCGCCACTCGGGCCAAGGCGCTGCGCAGCCCGTCAGGCCCCACGCCAACCATCTCACAGTCCATCGCCAGCACTGGGGTCACACCTACACATCACACCTCACACCCGGCTGGCATCACACCACCACCACCACTACCACCACCACCCAGCCTTGGCGCTCCAGGAGCACCACCTTATCACCTCATGACAGCAGGGACAAGGGCTGAGCTAGCCAGGGCATCCCACCCCACCCCACCGCACCCCCAGGTAGCCCACACCAGGGCTCATTATGGTATTTCATGATGGATAATGAATGTACACTGCGTTAGAACAAAAGCACTGCTCCACACCGGGACCTCTGCTCACTGCCTTGGGCCAGTGTGGCGCACACGCACCGGTGTTGCTGCCACACACGGCTGGCTTGCGGCCGCTGCCCGCCCCCCCGCCCTGTCCAGCCTCTACGGCCGCTGCTGCCCTCTTCAGCGCCGCCCCCTGCCCGGTGGCGCCTATGGCCTGCCGCAGCGCAGCCCAGTTGGAGCCGGGGGGGGCGGGCAGCCGGGCCGCAGGGGCGGTGGCAGCAGGTGGTGCCGAGGGGGATGGGGGGCCAGGGGGGGCAGGGCGCCAGGGGCCTCTAGCCTTGCTGTGTGAGGGGGGAAGGGCCTGGGCGGCTGCAGGGGGGCCGCTGCCTGCAGGGGGGCCTGGCGCTGTGAGGGGGCGTGAGGCAGGTCTGACTGTCAGCTGCGGCAGCGCCCTGGCCGCCCTGCTCTTCGCCCCTGGCAGGTGTTGGCTGCTTGCAGCGGCGACTCCACCGCCTGGACCACCCTGGGTGTGCTCGTCCCGCCCTGCTGCTGCTGCTGCTGCTGCTGCCGGGCTGGGTGATGCTGGGTGACTCAGCTTTCGGGCCTTTTTGTGTTTGTGGTCGCCACTAGCTGCCTTGCCTGCTGCCTGGTGCGAGTGGGGGTGGTGTAGAGCCTGAGCCTGAGGTGAGGGAGGAATAGACGCAGCTGCAGGGCCTGCCCCTGCCCCTGCCCCTCCCCCTGCCCTCTCCCCCACAAGTGCATTGGACCCTGATGCACTGGGCGTTGCCCCTGACGCTGCCCCTGACGCTGCCCTCCTCCCATGCCTAGAGGGAGGCTTGCTTGGCTTGAGCGCTGCCTGTTGTCTGTCTTCCTGCTGCTGCTGGCTGACCTCAGAAGCTGTCGTCAGGCTGCTGGGGCGTGTTTGGTCACTCCCTGCTGCTGATGTGTGCAGCGCAGAGGATGGGCGCTTCCGTGACTGCTTCCTTGCTGCACCTGTGATGTGCCCCTGCCTTTGTGCATTCTGCTCCTCCATTCTAGGAACCCCTTTCTTAACATCTGCGTCACGCTGCCGCTTGCGCCCTAAGCCTTGGCTTGTACCCCCTGCTGACTGCTTTGCAGCCCCTGGCCCCTGACCCTGTTGCCGCTGCTGTCGCTGCTGAGGCAGGGATGCTGCAAGCCCTGCAATGGAAGGAGTATCGCGATGGGGGGCAGCATGCTTGGCGCACATGCCTGCGCCCCTCAACTGCTGTCAGCCAGAGAGCGATAGCTCTGCTGTTGGGCTGAGGGTAGCTCCGCCTGGCTCGCAGCGCCTTTGTCTAGAGCAAGTAGCTGGTCGGATATTGACAGGAGAGCCGACTCCCTGCTGCCGCGGAAGAAAATTCCGGCGGGCCCGCCTCGTCGCACGTACACTGCCTACGTCACAAGCTGAACGCCAGAGTTGATGAGGGCAGATGCAGCTTTGACGCAACAAAGGAGCCGCACCCTGCCGCTTTTTAGGTTTGTGAGCTCGTTGCTTGCGACCTCCAGCAGTCGCGCGGCAGACGATTGCGTTTTGTCTGCACTCATCTGACCTTGGCACGCGGAATTGCAAGACGCTGCAAAAAGAAGCATGCAAGAAGCCTACATCCACAAGTGTGCCGCTGCTGAGGTCCCCAGCCACTTCCAGCCAGGTCTTACAGTTAAGTTGATATTATTGATAGGAAAGGAGGGTTCGTGAATGAAGCCCCTGGTGATGGAAGGGCAGCAGTCGCGGTTATGAGCGGTCCTGTCTTCTGCTGGCTGCAGCCAGTCAGCCTCCATGCTGATTTGGCTGTGTTGTGGCAGAGATCAACAAGAGACTGACTGTTAGCCAAGGAGTCAGACAGACCAACAGAACTCATTCAACAAGGAATATATACATATACAAATACATATACAACATATTGGACTGTGAATAATCTCACTCAGCTACTACAAACATGTTGTAGCATCCTCGGTCGTACCCTTGATGACTACAAACCCCACTCCGGTGGCACTTTTCCCCTAGACCACTGGGCACCTCATCAAAACTAACAGCTTAATGCTTTGTAAGGCTGACAGCCTGTGTAAAACTACTAGGGCCTATGCATTGTTGCGGGCCCGTCCATCAATGCCCCGCCGGTACTCCGCAGCCCGGTGTAACCGCTGCCTCACCTTGGGCAGCCGGTCATTGACCAGCTTGTAGCGCTGCTGGTACTCCTCGCCAATGGGGGGCAGAGCCTTAAGGTCATCCCATTGGCACAGCTCTAGGGGGCGCTGCACGCTCTCCCCAATGCGCTGCAAGTTCAGGCACCCGTTGGTGTCCCGGTCCAACCACCTGCCCCCTGGGGGGGCCTGGGGTCGTGGTGCTGGGCCAGGTGCTGCAGGGAGGGGCTGGGCATGGGCTGGGGGGGGGGGGGGGGGGTCTTGGGCAGGGGCAGGGGGGTCCTGGGCTGGGGGAGGGAGGGGGCCTGGGGAGGGGCAGGGGGAGGGGGGGCCTGGGCTGGGGGAGGGGGGGGGGGGCTGGGGAGGGGGGGGGGGCTGGGCAGGGGCAGGGGGCGGAGGATTGGGCGGCACCTGATGGGCGGCACCTGCTTGTTGACCTCTGCCACAACTTGCTGCCCATGGTCATACGCTTGTTAAACTCTGCCACAACAGCGTCTAGGCTGGGCTGAGATCAGGCTGGGCTGACTCCACAAGGCCACGCAGGGCTGCCTTTATGACCTGGCGCCTCTCTGCAATGACTTGCTTCACAGCCTGCTCCTGCCCCTGACCTTGCTGCCCACTGCCACTGGCACCTGTAGACGCAGGGAAAGCACAACACACGCACGGCAAGACTTGATGCACGGAGTCGCAATGGCGCGTGGTGCAAACTGCGCCGCGTCATCAATTAGCTTCAGGGCCTTTCCTCACAACATAACCCAAGCGGAGTGGCCGTGTAGGGGTGTGCATCAGGTCGCCGTCTAACCGGAGTGCCGGCAACCGGAGTGCAGCGGAAGTAGTAGTAGTTGTTACACTAAGGAGGTAGGGCTCGGGTGGATACAAGCCAACCTCCAAAGGTAAAAGACTAAGGAGAGAACAGAGAAAAAGGGAAAGAGAAGGGGAACTACCTAGGAGAGAAAGAACTCAGGAAGGGAAGGGGAAGGGAGCTTAAGGGAGCGGGGGAGAGACCTCGAGAAGCGGAGAAGCCATAGAAGCGGAGGAGCTAGGGTCGCAAAAGGTTGGAGGGCTAGAAAGGAAGTGGGGTCCATTACACATACATGACATAAAGTTGTCCCCACAGTCGCCGAGTTGGAGGCTGCGCTTGGAGGCTGCGCTTAAAAGAGTCAGACAGAGTGCGCTGCTCATCCTGCCAGCGCACACCAGCTGCTCCTTACAAGTTGCCTGGTGTGTGTGTGGCGCCCCACCATCATTCCTTCAATGCTGCATAGTGCAAATGATCACAACCATCATCACAGAGGAGGCAGCACGTCCACATGACAATCCATGTAGCCCATTCAGCAGAAATGACTGTTAGTCCTGTGACCTCGCTGCTGCTGCGCTTCCTCGCAAACAGAGCTTGAGGGCGGCGCAACCAGGTGCAGGGTAGACAACACGTCATAAAAGGCCCCATGCATGCACGCATGCATGCATGTCCATCCATGCACCCATGCCGCTGGCTCAACCAGGTCTGTCTGAAGAGCTTGCTTATGTTCCTAGAATGAGCGGCCACGCAGGCCAGCTGGGCAGGAGGCCAGTGTGTGGCGAGCCTTGCACAGCACCCAGCCTTGCACAGCCCTGGTCCCGAGTCTTGACAGCTTCGCTGATCACAGCACTACTTAGCTGAACACAGCCCATGAACAGTCGATGGCAAGGGCACCGTAGAACACAGCACAACACTAGTACAACACTACTCGAGCATAAGCCAGTATTCAGTGTGAGGCCACTTCCAGCGCTGCTCAGGTCTTGTGCAAGCACAGCTCAGTGTGCGCGCCTAATGTTACACAAAGAACAGGTTTAGGGAAGTCTCCTCCCCATGCCTCGCTGCGCTGCAGATGACCCGGCACCCCTCTCTCCCCATTTTTGTATAGGAGTGATGTTTATGCGGGACACGCGCTAGGGATCACCGGAGCCATTGCTGTGTGCGGGCTCTTGCACACAGGTCCCCCATTGTCCAGCCAGGCAGGGTGAGGCCAAGACTCCCAGCCCCCAGGCGGCTGCAGGCCCCCCTCCCGTGTGGCAATCCCCTGGCTGGCAGCTGATGGTGGGAGCAGGCCGCGCCCCTGGCTGGAGCTCCTCCCTTGATGCGTGCAGATGAATACTGTCAGTCTTGTTCGTCTTGTCCTGCAGGCTCACGGAAGGCTGTGGCTGCCCCCTCCTCCCCAGGGGGTGAGCCATGGCAGGCCCACAGGGCATGCCTAGGTCAGCATGGGCCTTCATGCGTGCTTGGCCTCAACAAGAGCCAGATGGGAGGGTGGTAAACATTGGCAGCCTGGCTACTGACAGGCCCTTTCATTATTGGCCGAGCGAGTTAGTTCCATCGATAGCTGGGCGGGCTAGCGGCTGCAGCCAGTGCCAGCGTATGGCTCAGCTTGGCCCAGAGCCTTGTGTAAAGAGCGCATCACCTAGCGCTTGCCCGTTTCCAGATTGGTTCAGGTGAACACAGAGCGCAGGAAGGACTGGAAGCGCTGGGCATAGGTCTTGGGGTCGGTGACGCCTACAGCCATGGCCAGGCCAGGTCAGGACAGGACAGGGCGCAAAGGTGCGGTGTGGTGCGGTGCTGCTATGCCCCACATGAAAGATGTGCATGCCCGCAGCTTTCCACCTGCCACAACAGCAGCTGCTCCCTAATGAAGCAAACAGCCCTAGTGCTGGCCGTAGCGGCGCCACACGCACTGATTGAGTAGCTGTCGTGCATCAGGGACTTCAGCCGATGCTCCAAGCGCTTGGCTCCGTTGTAGTCCTGCAGGCCGGCCAGCAGCAGCGACTGCCTGGCCCTGCCTGATGTGTCCGCCCCTGCTGCCCCCCCCTGCGTCCTGAACAACGCCATAGCTGCAGCACCACGGCACCAGGGCTGCAGGAGGGAGCTGCTGCACCGCACACCCCAGCTGTTGGGGACAGGTTGTGTCTAAGTCATGTCAGGCAGGCCCTTAGAGCATTTGCAGGTGTGTCTTGACCTGCAGTGTGAGACCCCTCTTAGCTTTGTGCTTTGGGTGGAGTTCTTCACTTCAGTTGTTGTGTGTGGTGGAATGCTGGCCCTGCCCCAGGGGGTCCAGGGCTCGCTTCACCAGCCCTTGTGGTTCTTCACTTCAGTTTTTTCAGTGATCGATTTTCAGTGATCAGTGTTGAGCTAGCTTGATCAGGCAGAGTTGATCTTCCCCCTGCAGCGGGGGCGTCTGGCTTTACCCCTGAGGGTTCAGGGCTCGCTTCACCAGCCCTTGCAGGGCTATGTGCCACAGCATCCCCTGCTGACCTGCAGGATGTCAATGATGCCAAAGTAGAGCACCACGCCCTCTGCCATGCCACTCATGCCCTGCACACCAGCGGCAAAGCCCATGGAGGGAGACGGTGGCCAAGGCAGCCCTGCGCCACTGGGAGTGCCCTGGGACCCCTCGGCAGCAGGGGCAGCGAGGAGGCAACAGCCGGGATGCCGGCGCACCTCACCCAACACCCCACTTGACCTGCCTGCTGCCCTGCCTGTGCCTGCTCCCTTGCGGCTTGCCCGCTGCTCCGCCCCAACTCCTGATCTTGCAGGCAGGCAGCGGGGCCCCGCCATGCACCCTCTAGCCCTGCGGGTCATGGCACACTGCCCGGCACCGCTGGCCCCCTGCCCCCTGCCCCCTGCCCCCTGCTGCCGGCCACAACCCTGCTGCCTGCCCACCTTGACGCCCTGTGTTGTGGCCAGTGCGGGCATGTTGATGCCCAGCTGCACGTGCGACTGGCCGAGCTGCAGGGCCAGCTGGTCTGCAGCAGACGTGGCGCCTGCAGCAGCACCAGGGCCACCAGCCCACAATCTGAAACAGGAACGTCACATAAGGAGAGGGGGTGAGGGGGTGCGGAGGTGAGAGGGTGAGGGGGTGAGGGGGTTAGGCAGTGAGAGGTGGGTAAGGGGTGCGCAAGACATCAGAGAGGACCCTTACCTCTCACCACTCGCCCTACCCTTTCACCTGCTGACATCTTCATGCGTGTCGTCTCGTTTTGCCCCGCTACCCCTTCCTTGTACTTGCTGCGGCTGCATGCAGTGCTGAGGCTACATGCTACCGCTGGCTGCGGCTACATGCCGACGCTTCGGCTCACCAGACGCGCCGCCCAGCCGGTGGTGGCGCACTGCCGGGTCCGCAACACCAGGCTCGTACAGGGCCACTGACGAGCGGCGCGCAGCAGCGGCAGCATCACGGCTGCCTCCAAGCCGCGCACGGATGAGCGTGAGCAGCGCGCTCCTGTGGACGAGCGGGGTGACGCAGTTGATCATGGCATCGTTCGATGGCTGCCTTTGCCGCGGCAAGTGTGACCTTCACCCTATATATTTGGGTACGCTGACAGCCCTCCGTAACCCAAAGGCATAGGATGAGCAGTGTGCAGGAAGCATGGAGGACCGCGACCTGAGTGCTGGCCTGTGCCGGGGCCTCAGACGCAATGTTCAGGCGCAGCACTGGCCAGGCAGCCCACCTGGCTTCAGCCGGGATCTTGCTCTTGGACACGCGCTCCGCCAGGCGAGGGAAGGTGCTGTTGTAGTCAGCAGTGGGGGAGCGCTCTGCAACACGGACCAAGCCCAGAGTGGCCTTACTGTGCTCTGGAGGTGCCAGGGGGGGCTGTGGGGCCCGAGCCCCTCTGACCACAAGCCTAGACGCCATGCAGCTGCCCATGTGACGCACCGCCCTTGAGTAACGCCACCCTGTGCAGCAGCTTGCAGCCTGGCATGGGTCTGGCAGCAGGGTGGTGGGGCATGGCTGGCACAGGGCCGCACCGGCAAAGTTCTGAGGGCGCATGCGCACTGAGGCCTCGTCCATCAGGCCGTTGCGGTCCCTGTGCACCACACAGAGCAGGTAGGTGGGCAGCCACAGTGGCCACAGGCCTGACAAGCAGCAAGGCGGGGTGCAGGGCTGCAGGTGCCTGGCTCAGCAGCGCGGTCAGGTGCACGAAGCACTAGCAGGCCTGCGGCCGCACCCCACCCTTACCCTTACCCCTCACCCCAACCCTCCGCCCCTCTTTGCATGTCAGCCCAGCGTGTCTGGATCAAACTGAACCAGCGGTGCACCCCCCAGCATGGACCTGGCTCGGCCTGGGCCTAAGCCTGGGCGCCATGGGAAACCACTCCAGATGCTGTGCCACAGGTGAGTAACCCGAGTGACCCTGGACCCTGTTGACCGCTCACCTGAAGTTGACCCCCAGCAGCAGCGAGTAGTCCATAATCTGTGGCTCCGGCAGGGCGGGGCAACATGGGGGCGACAGCAGCAGCAGCGCCGTCCCTAGTAATGTGCTTGTCTGGGCAGTCAGTGGGATGAAGGACCCTGACACGCCCAGCATCACAGCCGGGGGCTGCACCTGGCCCCTGGACTTCAATTGAGGCTCCCAGCATTGCCGTGGCCAGGCAGCCCCTGCCCCTGCCCCTGCCCCTGCCCCTGCCCCTGCCCCTGCCCCTGCCCCTGCCCCTGCCCCTGCCCGCTTCTGCTCACGTGGCACGCCTCCAGCAGGCTGCAGTCCGCCTTCAACTGGTCCGTCAGCCGCTCCAGCCACCCCTCCTCAAGCCTGCCGGCAGCAGCAACGGCCATAGGGACGGCAGCAGCAGGCAGCAGGGGCAGACTGGGGCGACACTGCGCACTCTTCACCCCGCCTGCCTGACCCTACCTGCCCATCCCCACCTGGCTGCCCTTCAATGACATGCCCCGGGCTCCTCCCTGCTGCACCTTCCCTGATCGCTACACTCAATTGCCGCAACCTCCCCATTGGACAGAGAGCAGTTGGGAAAGAGAGCAGTTGGCAGGAGAGATGCACACCTCCCCCCACCCTGCCCTCCTGTCCCCTGCCCCCTGCACCTAGCCTGGGCCTAGCCCGGGCGCTGCGCCTCACTTGAAGGTCATGTGCAGGTCCAGGTCCTTGCAGATGGCGTGTGGGTCCTGGGCTGCTGAGGGGCCGGCGGTGCGCCCTAACCGGCTGCCCTGCGCCATGGCGGACAGGCAGGGTAGCTGGTGTGGCAAACTGCGACAAACAGCAGGGGGTTCCCCCTCCCCCTCCCCCTCCCCCTCCCCCTCCCCCTCCCCCTCCCCCTCCCCCTCCCCCTCCCCCTCCCCCTCCCCCTCCCCCTCCCCCTCCCCCTCCCCCTCCCCCTCCCCCTCCCCCTCCCCCTCCCCCTCCCCCTCCCCCTCCCCCTCCCCCTCCCCCTCCCCCCCTTAACCCTACCTTGAGATCAAACTTCTTGTGCAGCTGGACCACTGTGTTGAACAGGTTGCCCATGACTACAAAGTACACCACCTGCACATGCCGGCTGTGGTGTCAGCCAGGGGGGCAGGCTAGGGGGGGCGGCCTCTGCCCAGCCAGTGCGGTGAGCCAGGTGGTGGCACACATGAGGCCCCAGACAGATGAGGCTCAGGCTGGCTGTGGGCAGCAGGGTGAGAGAGGGAGGGCAGGGCGAGCAGATGGCACGCAACACAAGGCTGATGCAGGCGTGGGAAGTCATAGGAGGCTAAGCTCTTGCTCCTGCTCCTGCTCCTGCTCCAGTGCGTGCTGCAGCTGGCCTGACCTGCTTGCTGACGGTCTTGATGCGGTGGAGGCCGAAGAAGCGCGTGAGCAGGCTGTGAGGGTGGTGCGCCATGTGCTTGCAGTAGATGGGCAGCATGTTGTACAGCAGCAGCACCTCCCTGCACACTCACACACACACGACACACCACCAGCCTGCAGCCTCACTGCCACTGCCGCATAGGGTCAGTCAGCTGCATAGAGCCTCGAGGGCAGTCTTAAGGGGCAGCAGCAGGCAGCAAGGCAGGCTGGAGGCTGCTTTCATGGCAGCGCACCCCTTGCGCAGCGTCTTGACGAAGAAGCGGTCGTCATGGGACAGGAAGAAGACGCTGCCGCTCTTGCCAGGGCTGCAACCAGGTCACACCAGGCCACCACACCAGGGGCAGCTGGAGCCGCAAGCCATGAAGCCTGACCCGGCAATGGCCCTGATGTCTGATGGCAACGGCAGGGTGCCCCCCCAAACCTAGCGGCTCTTACCCTGAAGCCCCCCCCCTGCACCCCCCGGCCCTGCACCCCCATCCTGTCGCCCAGCAGCAGTGGTGGTGGAGGGTGTTGCTTGAGATGGACTGCCCCCCTGGCAGAGATGGCGTAGGGTGCGCCCCCCGTCTCCAATGTGGCGGCCGCCATCCCGAGCAGCCCAGGATGAACACACAGGGTGCATGCCATGCCAGGACCCACCTGGGCTGGCCAGCGGGTGCCCTCCCCCCTCTGTCCCCCCACCTCTTTGCCCCCCCCTCTGCCCCCCCCGCCCCTCTGCCCCCCGCTCACCTGTTGAGCTGGCGCAGGGCGGCGTCACTGCACAGGCTGAGCATGTAGGAGGCGGCGTCCAGGCTGTACAGCTCGCGCAGCTTCCTGCACCCGCAGTGCAGTGCCAGCAGCCTCAGGGCCCAAGCGCCTCAGGGCCAGGTCGGCGTTCAGCTGGATGCCTTCCCTGCCCCCCTGCCCCTCTGCCCCTCTGCCCAGCTCAGCCTAGCCTCACTCCTCCCACCCTCCGCTGGGCTGCGCTGGGCTGCAGCTCCCGTTGATGGCCGCACCTGAAGGCCATTGGGCAGTAGTCCTTCCATTCAAACTCCTCATTGCCTGGACTCACACAATCACACACGCACACACTCACTCACACTTTGTAGGCCTGACTGGCATGCGGTGATGCAGCACATGCCAGAAGCCTGAGGCATGACCTTGTTGCTGGAGGAACAGGCACTATGGGCCTCCTGCCCTGTGTGGCTGCTGGCAGTGAAAAGCTCTAGCTACTCTATGGCTGCATCGGCAAAGCAAGGTGCAGACAATCTTGGCATATTACAAAACTCGGACAATCTGGACGGTTTGGACACTTCTAACGATTCGGACAAATATGATGGTTCGGACTATTCTGACAATTCGAACAAGGCCCAGCCGAGCATGCGGCGAGGCGACAGGCTGCGGCGCCGGGGGCAAACAGCGCGGTGCAGGCATGAGGGGTCACTCACTGTGAACGGGTGTGACCTCCGTGCCGCCCTGCGGGAAAAACTGCTTGACCTGCAGGCGCGCCGCCAGGCAGTGTGCAACAGAGTCCAGAGAGGAGGAGAAGTAGGTGAGGGGTGTGAGGGAAGTTGTTGAGGGCAGCGAGGGGAGTGAGGGGAGTGAGGGCAGCGCAGCCCATGTCAGCGGCCTTCACTGCCAGTGGCAACAAGCGGGCAGGCGGTGCGCAGCAAGGTGGGAGGGGAGAGATGACGGGTGCGGAAGGGGGGTGTTGAGAAAGAGTGTGGTGTTGGCAGGTGTTGGCAGGCTGTGGTGCAGGGCAGGCTCAGCCACACGCTGTCAGCCCCCTGCCGCATGAAGGGCACAGGCACAGAGAGTGGCGCTGTCAGCTGGCGGAAGAGGCCTGGGGGGGCTGGGGGCTGCAGGAGAGGCGGCTGAGCAGGAGGTGCTGCCAGGCTGCCCACCTCGAGCTGGCAATCCTCGAGCTGGTAATGCTCGAGCTGGTGATTCTCGAGCTGGCAATCCTCGAGCTGGTAATGCTCGAGCTGGCAATCCTCGAGCTGGTAATGCTCGAGCTGGTGATTCTCGAGCTGGCAATCCTCGAGCTGGTAATGCTCGAGCTGGCAATCCTCGAGCTGGTAATGCTCGAGCTGGCAATCCTCGAGCTGGTAATGCTCGAGCTGGCAATCCTCGAGCTGGCAATCCTCGAGCTGGTGATTCTCGAGCTGGCAATCCTCGAGCTGGTGATGCTCGAGCTGGTAATGCTCGAGCTGGCAATCCTCGAGCTGGTGATGCTCGAGCTGGTGATTCTCGAGCTGGCAATCCTCAAGCTAGTGATTCTCGAGCTGGCAATCCTCGAGCTGGTGATTCTCGAACTGGCAATCCTCGAGCTGGTGTTTCTCGAACTGGTTAATCCTACCTTGACATTGACCTTGAGCGTGACCTACCTCGCTGCTTCATTGCCCCCACCTTTAGCTGGTAGTCCTGAGGCGCCAGCTCCTTGGGGCACGCCTCCGCCGTCATCTGGCTGATGCTGTAGCGTATGCCCAGCTGCAGCCAGCAGCGACGGGGAGGCAGCAGCGGCTAGGTAAGCCAGGGGCAGCTGAGGGAGGGGGGGGAGGAAGGGCAGCGGCCCTGGTGCGCCGCATGGTGGGGCAGGGAAGAGCAAGGCGGAGCAGAGCCGGGCACTAGGCCTGCAGCCAGCTGGCTCCACAGGGGTGGCGCAGGCAGGCAGGCAGGCACCTGGGGCAGGCAGGCACCCTAGGATCCGGACCCTGAGCCCCTGTTCCAGCACCCCATCCCCACCCCCCATGCGCCCCCCCATCCCCCCCCCCCTCTCCCCCCCCATCCGCCCCCCCCCGAGCCTGGGTCACCTGCAGGTTGAGCATGAGGTCATAGGAGGCGTGTCCCTTCAGAATCGCCTCGCCCAGCTTCTTCTTGCCCTTGTCCGCCCCCGCCCCCCCCGGCCCTGGGCTGCCACTGCCAGCGCTGCTCTTGCGCAGCAGCCAGCCAAAGGACGACTCCGGCCTGCTGGCAGGGACAGCCAGCCTCAGCCTCAGGCCCTGAGCCAGCGGGGGGAGAGGTGCCCAGCCACTTCATTGTGCTCTGAGTTGCCCAGCCGGTTCTGGAGCAGGATCCTGGAGCAGGGTCCTGGAGCAGGGTCCTAAAGCAGCTGCTGGGTGCCTGGCCACAGTGCTGGTGTGGGTGTAGGGCTTCTGCGTCTAGCTGGGTTCGAACCGCCCAAAGCGTAGGCCACTCGCCCATGGAGCAGGGTGGGTGGGGTGTATGGTGGGGCGCCTGGCTGCATGGCTCAGCCGGGCTCACCTGCTCTGCCCCATGTGTGTGAGGATGTAGTCCGCCTCCTCCTGGGGCAGCGGCCACTCCTGCTGGATGGTTCCCTGGTCATAGACCCTGATGGCTGCAGGCAGGGCCAGGCTGCCGCCCCCGCCCTCACCTCCTGCCACGGCGCCAGGGAAGGGCAGCGGTGGCTGCTGCGGCTTGCGGGTGAAGGAGCGCAGGAGCTTGTGCTGCATCAGGGAGGGGGAGGGGGAGGGGCAGTAGGCGGTTGACCTGCCATGCTTGGGGAAGGCAGGCAGGCCGCAGCCCTGGACGGCGCAGTGCTGGGGGAGGGGGAGGGGGAGGGGGTGTGAGCCACTGCTGCAGCCGGTTGAGTATGTGGCAGCAGCCCACCTGGCGAAGGTCAGGGGGGTCAGCCGCCCAGGTGACATGGTGTCCCTCCTGCATGCGGCCTGCATGTAGGGATGGTAGCGCCGGGGCAGCCCACAGGTGCAGGCAGAATATACATGATACAAGGCAGAAACAATTCTTGACTACTGCATAGATAGGGGCGGGCATCTCCCCCTCCCTTACTCTGGCATGTTGTATTGTGGGTGTGAGATGGCTGCAAGGTCGCGTGGAGCAGTGTAGGGCCTGGCCTTGCGAACCTTGCAGAACCTGCCCCTACAGCATGGCCTCCCCCTGACTATGGCCTGACCACATACAGTTGCCGTCATGGTGCAGGGCGGCCTCTGGCTGCCCAGGGGAGGGCGGGGGGGCGTAAGCTGGGCCAGGCCCAGGGCTGGCGACCTGCACCAGGCTGGCGCGGCGGCTCAGCGCATCCCCGGGCTTGTACAGGCACATGCCGTGGCGGCGCCCTGACTGCCACTGGCTGTCGTACAGGGAGGCGTCGGGGAGGGACAGCACACCCAGGCCATGCTGCATGCCGTCCTGCAGGGCAGCGAGCAGCGGGTTGAGGTGAGGCTGAGGGCAGGACGCAGCCAGGTGACAGGAGGCTGCAAGGGCTGGACACTGCCCAGGAGGGCCTGCTGGAGGTAAGGGGGTGGAGGGGGGGTGGAGGCCAAGCCCACTGCCTGATGATGTGCTGGCGGGGTCAGGGGCCAGGCAGCCAGGGACCAGGGGGTCAGGGGCCAGGGGGGTCAGGGCGCAGGCAGCACTGGCAGAGGAACTGCCCTAGCGCCTACTCCAGCCTCAACCGCCATCAGAGAGCCAGGTTTCCCCTCCCAAACAACACAGGTCTCCTCCTTTGATGCGCACCAGGGCAGCCATGCAGCCATGCAGCCCTGGCAGCCGGTGTGCCCGCGCTTGCTTGGCACAGTGTGCTGCTTGGATCTGAGAGCCTCCTGCCTGCCTGCCTGCCTGCCTGCCTGCCTGCCTGCCTGCCTGCCAGCCAGCCTGCCTGCCTGCCTGCCTGCCTGCCTGCCGGCCTGCCGCCACCCAGCTTGCCGTCTGCTCTCAGCACCAGTGTGACGTCACAGTGTGAGGAGGGGCACCTGCCTGTAAGTGTGTTCGCAGATCGACGCGCTAATTCGTGACCGCGCAGTAAACAATGGTACACGGCCCCGTAGAACACGGCCCCGCAAACGGCCAGGCACCTCTCTGAAAGGTAAGCCCCTTGCCCTTGCTGCCCCGCACATAACCCCGCACTTGTTGTCCAACACACCGTGCGCATTGCTGCCCCGCACATAGCCCCGCACTTGTTGTCCAACGCACCCCGGTTGCCCCGCACTCTAAGCAAGCCCCGCACATCGCACACAGCCCCCACAAGTTGCCCTGGTTGCACTTGTTGCCCCGCACATTGCCACGCACACTAAGCATATACCGTGGCCCTATGTGCTTGCAGGTATCGCCAAAAGCAGCAGCGATTAATAAACTTGCTGCCACAATGGAGCTTCCTCGTGGAGCGTCCATCCCTACCCGAGCCCTGGAGCCATGGCACACTCTAGGGCTCCTAGCTAGTTCACTAGTGTTTACTAGTGCAACGGGCTGATATCCTTTTAAGCGTTAAGCTGTTAGTTTTGATGATGTGCCCAGTGGTCAGGGGGTTTGCCCCAGGAACGTGCCATCGACTTGGGGTTTGTGTTCATCAAGGGTGCGACCGAGGATGCTACAACTTGATTGTAGTAGCTGAGTGAGGTTACCCACAGTCCAACATGTTGTTCCTTGTTGAATGAGTTTTGTTGGCCTGTAAGGTGGAAGGGTGGCAAGGAGAGCTACATCGTTCAAGGCCGCTTGGCCAGCTGGGCCGCTGCGGGCTGGGGTGTGGTCGCGCACCTTCCACTGTCCCTCGTACCTCTCCCCAGACGCCCACACAAAGGTGCCGTGCCCTGCCATCAGCCCGTCCCGCCACTCGCCATCATACTCCGACCCCTCCGCAAAGATGTACCTGCAGGACACAGCGCTTGGGCAGGCACGTAGGCGGACTAGCACTGCTGCGCCTGCTGCACCTGCCGTACAGCGCAACTGGGCAACGCAGGGTGGTGGGGCAGCAGGGGCATACTGACCCAAGCAGCAGCAAGCAGGAGCAATGTAGGCCAGTGGAGGGGTCGGGCTGCACCAGGGAGGCCGCACCTCCCTAGGCCCTAACCCTAATCACGGTGGCTGCACCTGCACCCCACCGTGATGGCGCCGGGCACTGCAGGGTGGGGCAGCAGGGGCATGATGGCACATGCAGCTCATGCGGCTGTGGGCAAGGGTGCAGAGGTCGGGCCATGTGGCTGTGGGGTGCTTGCATGAGGTGCTTGCATGAGGGGTTGCCTAGCGGTCCTGTAGCTGTGATGTCCCTAGTGGGCTGCTGCGCCGCAGTCTGCTGCACTACTACTGCACAGCGGGTGGGAGCGCCCCAGCCAGCACACCCACCTGCCCGGCCCCTCCGGCACCCCCGCCCTCCACAGCCCCTCATACACGTCCCCGTTGCTCCACAGCTGCTTGCCCAGGCCGTGCTTGCTGTCCCGCACCCAGCCGCCCTGGTAGCGCGCGCTGCAGCCAGCGCCGCCGTAGCCCAGGGCAGCCAGCGCCGCCGCATGGCCACCAGGGTCCTCTGAGCAGGGGGGCCCATCCAGCGTGCCTGCAGGCCCAGGCAGCATGGCACAGCCAGGCAGTGGCCAGGCAGCAGCCAGGGGCAGCTCTACAGCGACACTGTGGGGGGGGTGGGCGGGCTCCGAGAGCAAGCAGCCTGCCGCCTCCCCTGTGGCGGGTGGCCTGGTGCGGGCTGCTGAGGTTGAGGCGGGACAGGCACGGCAGTGGTGCACACCTGTGCCGTGCATGTAGCCGTCCCGCCACTCGCCCTGATACGCAGCGCCTGAAGGCCACACAAAGCGCCCCACACCATGTCGTACGCCATCCTACATGCAGCAGTGCATGCAAGCATGTTGATGCTGAGCTGGCATCGTGGTATGCAATGTGTGCTATGATGTGGGTGAGCTGAAGGTGTTGCAGGTGTCTGGATGTAGAGCCCAGCTGGTGGCCAGATACCCGCCAGTAGCCATCGTACGTGGAGCCGTCTGCCCAGGTGTAGCGACCTTCACCATGCGGCTGCATTAAGGACACGTCTTCCCACCAGTTGCATGGTTTGAATGGGGCTAAGGTCTGTCGGTGCACCTCTACCTTCTGATTTTGCCAGCTTCCTGTGTAGCTGTCGCCATTTGCGAAGCGCTTGCTCTTACTTTGTTCGCCATCCGCAGCGCGGCGGCTGCCGATGAAGCTCATCAATTTACATGTCTAGCTGTTTGTTCCGGCAGGTTTATGAGAACTCGGCAGCGCTTCGCATCCTCTTGAAACACGAGCGGAGCTTATGATGTTGTGGGTTCACGGGATATGATAGTGTACCGCTTGACGACGTAACCATGCAAAGATTTGTGGATGACATTCTTGGTAGGACCTGGTCCGCAAACCTTTACTGGCTAGTAGAAGTATATCGCAGCAGCAGCAGCAGCAGCAGCAGCAGCAGCAGCAACAATACTCAGATACCCCAGCCTTGCACTGCCATGTTGCTTCTCACCCGGCCGGCACGCCCTTATCTGTACAGTGTACACGAGATGGTGCCGGCAAAGGGCACTAAACCAACACCGTCAGGTACAGACTCGCACAGCACCCCTGTCGCACAGAGTGAGCCGAACCGCTGGTCGCTGCCGGTGCGAGGCGTCGCGAAACGGATGTCATTCCGCCGCTCAGTGAGGTAAGCTCTATGCAACCAGTGCGGCGCGACGTGTGAGCGAGGTCACGATTGTGCGTGCTACAGCCATTACTCTTGGCACACACGCTTTGTTACAGCCACGCTCAAACTCACCGTAAGGATCAAGTTGATCCCACTTCTCGTCACCTAACAACAGATGCCCAACAATCGCAACTTCGACGCTTTGTTTTGTGCAGGCTTAGAATGCATGATGAGCAACGGTTCACACTGACACACTCCTCACTCCTGACCGAAGTATTTCACAATTGCAAGGGCTGCCGTGAAGCCACGCCCAGCAAAGATTTGACTTTGCGAGGCGATGACCGCCTGGCAAAGGCATTATGACAAGATGCGTCCACACACCCAGCAACTAGCCCATCCGTCACGTTCAATTCCCCTCGAATGAGGCGACGCCCAGGGGTGCTACTGCCGCCGCAGGAGCAACTGCCCCGCCCGGTGCTATTGCCCCCGCGGAAACTTGCGTCACGGTCGCGGCAGGCTTGGCGGAGGGGGGTTTGGGGGAGGAAGGGGCGGTGGTCAACGCGATGGTGCCGGTCACCGGTGCACCGGCCGCGGCCTCCGTGGCATTGATGACAGTTGCAGATGTAACGAACTGGGCACCGGCGGTGGCAACGGTCTGCGGCAGCAGCTCGACGGTATCCAACACAGCGGCCAACCCCTTGTTTGCCTTGCTGCGCAGTACGGCGATGTCAGTCGCGGGCACCGCGCCACTGTTGCGCACGTCCACCATGGCTGCGCGTGCAAGCGACAGCATCACACCTGACCCACAACTATTGAGCACACGGCACCGCCGAGACACGGCAATGCATCGGTCGAGCGTGACGGTAGGGTAGGGAGCGCAGGGTGGCTTAGGGTGCTCAGGGGCCTGTGCTGAGGCTGGGGCCTCAAGCCACCTTATGCCCCAACCAGGGGACAGCAGCAGCAGCAGCAGCAGCAGCACTGAGCTACCACACTGATCCTGCCCTGCCTGGCTGCAAGCCAGCCAGGGGACAGCAGCAGCCAGGGGAGCACTGCGCTGCCTCTCTGATCCTAGCCGGCAGTGGGGGGGGCGGCGGTGGGGGGCCGGCGGTGGGGGGGCCGTGGGGGGGAGGGGCAGACCCTGCTGCTCACCTCCCAGCCGGGTCAGGGTGGCGGGCAGGCGGCCCAGGCTGGCCAGCTGGGGGTTGTCCAGCAGGTACAGTCCACCTCCCACCTGCAGCAGCAGGAGTCAGGGAGAAGAGGTGGACCTTCAGTGCTGCCGCCACCACCACTGTTACCTCAACGCAAATGAAACGTCCTCACTCCTCCCACCCTCACTCACCCTCACTCACCCTCACCACCACCCTCACCACCACCATCACACACACTGGCGTGCTTGGCTGGTGCTTCCAACCAGCAGCCATGACCTTAGTGGGTGGAGGGTGCCAACCAAGCGTGGTGCCAACCACGGCCACCACCAGCAATAAGGTTGCCATCACCCTCGCCACTGCTCCTAGGCCCACACTACACTCTGCCCTGCTACCTGCCTTAACCCCCCTCCCTGCTCCCTTCCCCCTCCCGTCCCCCGCCCTGCCTCGCCCCGCACCCAGCTGTCCCTATGCCTGGCCCTGTGCACCCACCGAGGTCAGCACCGAGTCCAACGGCGCCAGGCTGGCTAGCCGGGGGTTGCCATGCATCTGCAGGTTGTCCCCAATCACGCCCAGGGCGCCCAGCCCCTTCAGGCTGCGCAGCTCAGGGTTCTCGTTGATGGACACCAGCCCGCCCACACTGACCAGGTTGTCTGCAGGCAGCCAGGCAGCCAGGCAGCCAAGGAGTAAGGTGAGCAGGCAGGCAGGGGGGCAGGAAGGCAGGCAGGCAGGCAGGCAGGCAGGCAGGGAGGAAGGGGGGGAGGGAGGCAGGCGGGTGGGATGATGGCTGGGGCCAAACCCTGGGGATCACAGCTGGGGGCGGGGTCAGGGCAGGGGACCAGGGCCGGGGGCGGGATACAGGCAGCCAGGCAGGCTGGCAGGTTTCGGGCATGGTGCTGGGGTGCAGGGGGAGGAGCAGGAGGCAGGGTGCGCAGGGGGTCGTGGTGGCCAGCGGTGCTCACCCAGGCCTGTGAGGTCCGTGATGTTGGTGTTGGACACGCACAGGTTCAGGCCAATCTGCTGAAGCGCCTGAGGTAGGCAGGCAGACAGGCAGGCAGGCATGAGGCAGGCAGTGGGGGTAGGCAGTGGGGGTAGGCAGGCAGGCAGGCAGGCAGGCAGGGTGAGGGTCAGCGTGTTAGGGCTCACAATGAGGGGGGCCAGGCTAGACAGCGCCTTGTTGCCCGCCAGCACCAGGTCGCCCCGGATGGCCGTCAGCTGTGCCAGGCCGGACACATCCCGCAACACAGGGTTCCACATGATGTGGGCGCTGATGCCTGCAGCCAGCGGTGGGGCACAGCCAGGTGGGGTGCGGGGGGGTGGGGGGTGGGGGGTGGGGTGGGGGCGGGTGGGGGGTGGGGGCGGGTGGGGGGTGGGGGGTGGGGGTGGGGGTCCATGTGCAGTGCCGGTCCCGCTGTGTGCCGCAGCCCCCTCTGGCGGCTGGGGACCCCCAACACACCCCAGCCCCCTCCGGCCCCTCACCAACATCCGTCAAGCTCTTCAGAGCACCCAGGCTGGTCAGCGCCTTGTTGCCAATGATCTGCAGCCAGGCCGGCAGCAGGGGGGGACAGGGTGCATGGCGCCGCAGCGGCGAGTCTTGCAGTCAGTCAGCAGCTGCAAGCAGCCAAGCAGCCAAGCAGCTCCAGCTGCTGCCTTGCCCTTTAGGGGTCAGCAGGACAGCAGGACAGCAGGGCGCAGGCAGCAGCCATGAGCGCAACAGCGTGCAACATGGCAGCAAGTCCAGGTACCTACAGGGCTAGGAGCCTTGCTGCAAGGCTGGTCCAGCTGAGGGGTTCGTGAGATGACGTCACAAGGCTATCAGGCATTGGGTGAATGCATTGACAGCTTAACAAGCGCCACCGGTCCAGCAGCAGCAGCAGCAGCCCTGCCACCATACAGCCACCAGCAGCACCACCAGCAGCAGCAGCAGCAGCAGCAAGGTCTGTGGGCGGGCGCGGTGGCAGCATGCAGCAGCAGGGGGCAGTCAGGCTCACCACCAGGCCGCCCCCCGCCTTGGTGAGGCGTGACAGCGCGTCCAGGGTGGTCAGCTTCTTGTTGTACAGGATCTGAATGCGCCAGTCCACCTCCGCCACGCCCTGAAACACACAGCCAGACAGACAGCTGCCACAGCTTAGTAGCAACACGCCACCCTCCCCCTCACACCTCCTGCCTGGTCAGGGCTCAGGGCCTGCGGCCCACCTCCCCCCCCCCGTCCTCAGCCGTGACATGCTAGACACTCATACCCTGCACCGTGTGCTGCACCCACCCACCTGACCCTGCCTGGCAGGTCCACCCCCCCGCCCCCCTGCACCGTGTGCTATGCCCCCTGCCTAGCCTGGCTAAGCCTGACAGCCCCCCCCCCTCCCGCCCCCCCCCCCTCAGGGCTGACCTCCAGGCCGCTCAACGTCTCCAGCTCCGCATTGTCCTGGATCCACAACTCGCTGGCGATCTTGTTCAGGTAGCGCGGGCCACCGGGGGCAGCGCGCAGGCCGCGCAGGCTGGTGATGGCGGCGCCCAGGTCCACTGTGCCGCTGCTGGGCACCAGGCCTAGCTCTTGGACTGCAGGGGGTGGGGGGTCAGGGGGGGTCCAGGGGGGGGTCAAGGGGGGCAGGGGGTGCGTGTTAGGGGGGTCGGGGGGGGGGTCCAGGGTAAGATATGCCGGCTGGCTGGGCAGCAGCGTAATGCGTAGGGCCGGGGGGTGGGGGGGATGCAGGGGAGTGAAGGGGGGGTGGGTGGTGGTGGTGAGGCAGCGGCAGGGGTCAGGGCATGGGGTGGCAGGGGGTGTCAGGAGGTGCGGTGCACTCGAATTGAGCGTCACTGTGCAGGGACCAGCTGCACACAGACTGTGCACCCCCCCCCCTCCTCAGACTAGCCCCCAATTGCCTCACTCAGACTGTGTGCCCCCCTGCAGCCCCCCTGGCCCCCCTGCAGCCCCCCTGCAGCCCCAGTCAGGGCACTAGGCAGCTCAGCCCTGGTTCAGCCTGCCCCCCTGGCCCCCCCTGGCGCCCTGCTGCCCCCCCAGGTGCCCCCCCAGGTGCCCCCCCTAGGTCCCACCCTCAGGCCCCAGCCCCTCCAGGCTCTTCAGCTGGGCGTTGTAGCTGACCACCAGGTTGCCCAGGATCTGCAGCCGCACAGCACACACCCTCACGGCAGCTGGGGACCCCCAACACTGGGGCTGCGCTTCACAACACACCACATCACACCACATCACACCACACCCTCCCAGCCCACAGCTGGATTGGGAATGCTCCAAAGCTACTACCTTCCCACCATTAGGCCTTCCAACCAGCCTTCCCCCGCTCCTCCCCAGCTTCCCCCCAGCTTCCCCCCAGCTTCCCCCCAGCTTCCTGCTCCTGCCCCTGCTGGGCCTCACCCGGGTCAGGCTGGACAGCTCCTTCAGGTTGCGCAGCTGAGTGGTGGCCACCAGGCCCAGCGACCCCACTGACTGCACACACACACACACACACACACACAGCAGTGGTGGGGGTGGGGGTGGTGTCGGCACTCAGGCCTGCCTTGCTGCAGCATCAGGGGCAGGAGCAGCATCAGGGGCAGCAGCAGGGGCAGCATCAGGGGCAGCAGCAGGGGCAAGGGGCAAGAGCCATGACAAGGCCAGGACAGCAGTAGACCCAGCTGCTGCCCCCCACGTACTCCCCCTCTACCCACCCCCCTGGAACCCTCCCCCCCCCTCCCCCCCCCTCACAGTGATGCCTTGGCAGCCGTCCAGATTGGCCAGGCCCGGGGCGCTGGGCAGCAGCCCCACCCCCCACCCCCCAATGACGACCAGGGCGCCAGTGATGGCCGTGACGCCCCCCAGCACAGCCCGCAAGTCAGGGATGTTGCCGGTGTCGTACACCACCACATTGCCCCTGGGGGGGAGGCAGCAGGGCAGGGCTGGGCTGGGCAGGCCGGGGGGTGGGAGGGGGGGGAGGGGGGGGAGGGGGGGGAGGGGGGGGAGGGGGGGGAGGAGGAGCAGTTTGGCAGTCGAGCACCCACCCAGGCAGGCAGGCATGGGGGCAGGCAGGCAGGGCAGGGCACCTGGCGGCACTGGAGGGGAGGGGGTGGGCAGGGATGGTTTGAAGCAGGCCGCTGGTCAGGCCAATGGGTGAGCAGGTGCAGGGGCAGGCCAGGGGCAGGCGGGGCGACGCTGTGGCAGTCAGCGGGGGGCTCCAGGTGGGCCTTGCCACTCAGTGGGTGGGCAGGTGGGCTGGGTGGGTGAGTAGGTGTGTGGTCAGGCGGTGCCTGACTCACTTGAGGGTTCCGTCAGGCTCAGTGACGGCGGGCTTGGAAAAGTGCAGGAAGCGGCAGCTGCGCACGGTGATGTCAAACGTCTGCAGGCAGGCAGGCAGGCAGGCAGGCAGGCAGGCAGGCAGGCAGGGCAGTGGGTGAGGCAGGGCTGGGTCAGGGCTCACGACTGGGGTCAGGGGGGCAGGGCAGGGCTGGGCAGGGCCTGTGTCGCCCCCCTCCCCTCCCCTCGCCTCCCCTCACACCCGACCATGCTGGACCTACTGGCAGGGGGGGGCTGGAAGGTGTTGACGCTCTCAAACACGTCGGCTGCGGCCAGATCCAGGGGGCAGCAGGGTAGGGCTCACAGCAGCAGGGGGTGGGGGCGAGGGGGAAAGGGAGGAGCGGGGAGGGGGGGAGAGGCCGAGGGGGAAAGGGGGGGTGAGGGGGTGAGGGAGTGAGGGGGGTGTACCTGCAGAGGGGGGAGTGTCTCCACCATAGATGACCAGCACCCCCGCATCCCCTGCATGGCAACCAGGCAAACTGACAGGCTCATGTTCAGTGGTGATGGTGATCGTTATGGTGATGATAACAGTGATGGTGGTGGATGTGATGATGGTAGCACATGTGGCGCCTCAACAAGGAGCAGGCCAGCCACAGCCACCCCCACAGCCCTGGGTCACCATCCCACAACACCCCTTTGCAGCAGGAGTGGGAGGTGCGGGGTTCAACTCCTCGCAGGGGCACACCACAGGGGGTCCCTAGAGGGGCGGGTGGCGGCGTCACTGACCTGCAGGGCCATCGCTGACTGTCAGGGTGCCTGATGGACCCACAGCAACGCCGGCGGGGAGGGTCATCTGCACGCCGCAGGGGCAGCAGGCAGGGCAGGCGTCAGGGCAGGCGGCTATTCAGCCCCCAGGGGGGGCAGGGGCGCAATGTGAGCATGTGACACCGTGTCATGCAGCCATGCAGCCATGCAGGGGGTGGGGGAGCACCCAGGGCCTTCAAAGCTGTGGGTGTGGCATAGAACAAGAAGGGTGTGGGTGTGTTGTGTGTGTGGGGGAGGGGGGGGGCAGGGGCGGAGGGGCAGAGGGCGGGCCATGAGCAGGGGCAGGCTGTTGCTGCTGCCTACTGCTGCTGCCGCTGCCACCTGGCTGCTGCTGCCCTGCTTGCAGTGCGCCGCTACCCCCCCCCCCCCCCTACTGACCTGCAGGTTGCCGTTGTTGATCAGGTTTGCCTCCTTGCCAATGCGGCGCAGGCTGCTCAGCTCGTCAGCGCTCATCATGTAGCCGTTGCCCTTGAGCAGCAGCTGGCCGCCAATGCTCTCCAGAGCCTGGACAACACCAAACAGGGGGGGGGGGCTGGGGGGAGGGGCTGGGAGGCAGGGGGGGCAGGGGGCAGGGGGGTCCCAGGCAATCACTAGCTGTGGGGTGTGGCAGCAGGCGTGTGCAGCCCCCTGCTGCAGTCTCAGGGGTGCAGGTCAGGGGGGGCAGCAGGGAGGGGGGGGAGAGGTAGCAGGCACAACTTTGCTGGTCAAACCGCGCCCCGACCAGCCCCTGGTGTGGGGTGTGGCAGCAGGGGTGTGGCAGCAGGCGTGTGCCGTCCATCTGAGGACCAGGGCAGGGGTGCAGCTGGGAGGGGACAAGACCCCCTGCTCCCCTGCCCCCCTGACCTGCTGCCCCCTGCCCCCTGGCCTTGACACCACCTGCTCATGACCAGGACTGCCAGGACAAGAGCAGGTCCAGCTGGTCCACTGAAGCAGGGCAGCCTGTGCTTTGCTGGCCCTGGTCTCCCCCCCCCCTGACCCCCCCCCCCCCCTGACCCCTGCCTCACCCCCTCCCCCTCCCCCCTGGCCCCTCACACTGAGCCCCTTCAGGGTTAGCAGGTTCTGGTTGCTGTTCATCAGCAGGTCGCCCCCCACGGCCCTCAGCGCATCCAGACCAGCACAGTCCAGCAGGGCGTCATTCTCGCTGATGATCAGGTCGCCTGAAGCCAGCAGCAGCGGCAGGGGGGGTTGACAGCAGCAGCAGCAGCAGCAGGGGGGGGTGGCAGCAGCAGCAGCAGCAGCGGGGGGCTGGCAGCAGCAGCAGCAGCAGCAGCAGCAGCAGCCCAGCCAACATTATCATCCGGCCAGATTGGTAGCTAGACCTGCCAGGGCTGCCTTGTCAGGGTCAACAGGCCGTCTTCAGCTTTGCGGGGTGGGGGTGGGGGTGGGGGTGGGGGTGGGGGTGGGGGTGGGGGTGGGGGTGGGGGTGGGGGTGGGGGTGGGGGTGGGGGTGGGGGTGGGGGTGGGGGGTGGGGGTGGGGGTGGGGGTGGGGGTGGGGGTGGGGGTGGGGGTGGGGGTGGGGGTGGGGGTGGGGGTGGGGGTGGGGGTGGGGGTGGGGGTGGGGGTGGGGGTGGGGGTGGGGGTGGGGGTGGGGGTGGGGGTGGGGGTGGGGGTGGGGGTGGGGGTGGGGGTGGGGGTGGGGGTGGGGGTGGGGGTGGGGGTGGGGGTGGGGGTGGGGGTGGGGGTGGGGGTGGGGGTGGGGGTGGGGGTGGGGGTGGGGGTGGGGGTGGGGGTGGGGGTGTTTGGGTCTGACCTGTGACGTTGTACAGCGCCTCCAGGCCAGTCAGGTGCTTCAGGCCGTCCATGTTGTACACACTCAGCCCGCCTACACTCTGCACCACATCACAGGGCAGGGGGGGTGGGGGCATGCAGCAGCAGCAGCAGCAGCAGCAGCAGCGTGTCGATGCCACCACTGCCAGCAGCAGCGGTGTGACGAGCAGGGCGTGGGCAGCTTGAGTGTCAGCACCACGCTCATGACCATGCCATCACCGACAGCAGCAGCAGCAGCAGCGACGGCAGCGGCAGCAGTGTGCCCCCCCCCCTGTTGAGGCCTGGCAGCCTTCATGGCCTGACCTGCAGTGACTGCAGGAAGTCCAGGGAGGTGATTCCCGGCTGCTCCTTGCCAGGCTTGCCCAGCACCACAATCTGACCCAGAGGCCGCACAAGACCTCTGGGCAGGGAGGCCTGCAGGCAAAGGAAGGCAAGCCAAGCAGGCAGGCAGGGCAGCAGGCAGGGCAGGCATGAAGGCAGGCAGGTCAGCAGGCAGGGGTGTCAGGACTTGCATGCTATCCCATCATCATCACCACCAGCAGCGGCGGCAGCTTAGGCCCCCCACCCCCCACCCCCACCTTTTCCGTCCACCCCACCCCCCTGCAGCCACCCCCCTGCAGCTGGGCTGCGCTGCGCTGACCTTGCTGTTGCCCAGCGCTCCGTTGTCCCAGATCAGGAGGCTCTGTGCCTTGCTCAGGCTGGTGATGGAGGCGGCGCAGGCGGCCTGGGTGGGGTCTGTGAGGTCCAGCTTGGTGTAGGTCCCGGGTGTGACGTCGATGGTGTGACCTGCAGGCCATGCGGGGTGAGTGGGAAGGCTGAGCCGGGGCCAGGGCGGGAGGTCATAGGGGCCTGGGGGGGCTGGCGGCAGGGGAGAGGGGCGGCAGGGCAGCAGCAGGGGGGAGGGGCGGTGGGGGAGAAGGAGGGTGGTGAAGGCCGCCAGACCCAGACGCAGCTGGGTGATGGAGAGGGGAGGGGAGGTGTGGTGAAGGGTGAGGGGTGAGGGTGAGGAGACAAAGGTCAGGATGTGTCCCTGTGCAGTGCACACAGCGGCTCCTGGCGCCCCCTGGTGGGGCTGTGTGGCCCTCAGCTGCCCAGGGCTCGGCTCTGGCCTGACTCCCCAGCCCCTTCCTCAGCTCTCACCCGGCATCAGGTTCCTGACCTCGCCACGCAGGTACGGCTCCTGCTCAGCAAGGCAGCACACAGGGGCAGCAGCCTGGCATCTGACCGCCTGGTGGGGGCTGTGCACGGCTGCTGCGGCATGCACGGCGTGCTTGGCGCTGCAGGCTGCAGACTGTCTGCCCTCATGCCGCTGGCAAGGCGTGCTGTGTGCATGCTGCTGGTGGCTGCAGGCCGGCCCTGACAGCTGCAAAGGGCTGCCCCTCATGGTGCATGCTGTCAGCACAACCGCATTGCGCCCTAAAGGCTGGGGCAGTGGCTAGGAGAGGAAAAGGGTAGGGGAGGGAAAAGAAGGGGGAGGGATGGTGAAGGGGAAGGAGGGAAGGGGGGAGGAGCAGGGAGGGGAGGGGAGGGGGTAAGGGGCAGGGAGGGAGTCACACCTCAGGTCCTGAGAACACCACGATGACATCCTTGGCCAAAGCAGCCGCACACTCTGGCGCTGCACACACCACACAGGCCACGACAGGCCAGGCCAGGCCAGGTCAGGTCAACGGCTAGGTCAGGTCAGGTCAGAGGGTAGTTGAGGCCAGATCAGGTCGGGTTGATTCAAGTCGTAGCAGCAGCCCACATTGAGTGGGTCAGCTAAGCCAGCAGCCAGGCCAGGGGCACAGACAGCTGGCTGAACAGCTCATGCCCCGATGCACCCGCTGTGGATAGCAAGGGGTGGGGCAGGTAAGCAGGTCGGCTTCGCTGTCTAGCTGGGCTGGCGGGAGGTGTCGAGTGTTTGCGACACGGTAGCTGCTGCAGGGCTGAAGGTGCATGGACGGACATCTGCCTGTCATTTGGGCTGCACCGTGCTCGCCACCAGTCCGCTGTGTCGCTGCGCAACGCACTTTGAGCTGCCACCGGAGCTGGGGCTCCAGTTGTTGGTTCTGCGTGCAGGCTGCGGACGGCCCCTCCGGAGGAACGCATTGACGCGGACGCTGCGCAGGCCACCGCTGCTGCGACGACAGCGAACAGCAGGGCTTGCGGCCCAGGCATCAGCGGCATCCTCTGCGATCGGCGCTGCGAGCCGGAGTCTGCCTTTCTCCGCGTCATTCGTCTGCTCCTATGCTCGTCAAGCAGCGCGTGTTTGTATCTGGTTCCGTTAATGCCCAAGGTTGTGGACCGAGGGTAAATCTACGCAATGAACGACCGCCCAACCGACATGTGACAGGTCGCAAAAGTTCGCGCGGCAAGCCAATGTCCGACTGTTGCGTGAGGGGGCCGGAAGCGAGCCAGGTTGGATGTGGTTGATTTCGGGGGTGCGAGGAAGTCACGGCCCAGGATGTCACGCCCGACCGTCAAAACCGGGAACGAACCAAGCCGGGAACACACAAGCAACGCACAAGCAGGCTTGCTAACACAACCCGCGGCCCATCCTCGATGCAAGGGTTGCAACTGCTGGCCTTACAGCTGTACAGACGGATGGCAGCCCACAGCTTTTAGCAGGCCCTGTGGACAGAGCAGGTCCCAGAACCCAGTCGAGTGACCCCTACCAGCACATCTGCACCCTCCCCGTGCTGGGCTAGCCTCCATTGCCACCCGCGTCGTTTGGAATGCATGAATGGATCGGTGGCAGGCCTTCATGCAAGACCCCCGAGCTGCAGACATTACGAACATGGGGTGTGCACCTACACTGATTTCCTCATGCAAGGCCAGGGTCTGTAGATGCATGAGACGTAAGGTTGCACAAGGGCTGATATGGATGACGTGCTGCATACCTTTTCTACTTGCCAGCACACTGCAGACCTCAGTCTAGAGTATGATGGTTGAGTTGAATGCACCCATTTATGTGCATGCTGCCATGGAGCGTTTCGCCAATTTCCATGCCCATTCCTGACAAGCAAATAGCAGGCCCACGTTTACCGAGCCAGCTTAGTAGCCTTCCTGGGCATGGAAGGGGGTGACATGCCATGGCTGGAATTGCAACGACAGGGCGCCGTTCATAATGCCCAACCCTCGCTTTTCAAGCGTTCTGCCATCACGCAACGCTTACAACGCTTACAGCAGCTCACAGCAACTCACTGTACTCGACCCTTGGATCACTCATGTTGGTCTGCGACCGGCCCCACGCGCCCCTGGCTGCGGCCTGTCAAACCTTGCGAGGCGGGCCTGACGCACCTCTTCCTCGCTCAGGACCGACTGCCCCTGCATCTGCCCCTGCCCTGAGCCCTGCCCCACTTGCTGCCACTGCCCAGCTCCCTGTGTGCGCAGTGCCTGCGGTCTGCTGCCGTCTATTGCCTGGCTTGGGCCTGGGCCTGGCCGCGGCTCGGCCCCACCCCCAGCCCTGTCAGCAGCAGGAGCAGACCGCACTGCGCCTGACTCTCGCTGCACCGGGCCGGGCCTGTTGACTGCATACAGCGGCCCCCTGGCGCCCTGCAGCTGCTGCTGGCGCTGGCCTGAGCGCAGCCATCTTAAGCAACGGGCCAGAAGGCGGCGTGGGGGGCTGCTGGGCGCCACTGCCTGGCTCACCACCTGTTAAGGGGTAGCACACAGGGTCAGCAGCAGGCGGCAGTGGCAGGCAGCAGAGGCAGCGGCAGCTGCAGCAGCAGGCAGCTCTGCTAGGCCAAAGCAGCAGTGGGCTGGGGGCAGAGCTGGGTGGAGCTAAGTGAAGCTGGGCAGTGTTGGGCTAGGCCAGTGCAGGCTGCAGGAGCCTTGTGCCTATTGCCTTGTCAGCTGCCTCCCCCCAGCTGCCCCCAGGCTGCTGATGAGACGCACCCACATGGACATGCAGCCAGCCTGCAGCCACGCCGGCCAGGTGGCCTGAGAAGGAGGATTGTGGCACCAGGTAATGGACCAGCAGCAGCTCTGCAGGGCAGACGGGCAGCAGACCCATGCGGCAGGGGGGTGGCGGCAGGGGGTGGCGGCAGGGGGTGGGGGCAGGGGGTGGGGGCAGGGGGAGGCGGCAGGGAGTGGCGGCAAGGGGGGGCGGCAGGGGGTGGCGGCAGGGGGTGGCGGCAGGGAGGGGCGGCAGGGGGTGGCGGCAGGGGGGGGCGGCAGGGGGGGGCGGCAGGGGGGGGCGGCAGGGAGGGGCGGCAGGGGGGGGGGGCAGGGAGGGGCGGCAGGGGGGGGCGGCAGGGGAGGGGCGCGGAGGGCTCAGCAGGCAGGCGTCCTCATCATGTGCCTTGAGTCTGGGGCAGAGCCTGCTGTCCAGTACTGGGGCAGCACAGCCACGACATTGCTGAGGCAACACCTCCCGCCACTGCCTTGGCGCACAGCGGCGATTGCCTTGACGGTGAACCAGGTGGCTGCTGCTGGCTGCTTGTAGCTGGGTGGTGTCAGCTGGTGGTGGCATCTGGTGGCAGCAGCAGTTGGGTGGTAATGCCAGGCTGCTGCGGCCCCACCTGCCCAGGCCAGGTACTTGGTGGGTAGGCTGAGGGGCAGGCCCATGGGCTGGCTGAAGCCAGGCTGATTGTGTGTCAGCACGTACTTGAGCGCAAACAGCACGGCGGAGAAGCCGGCAGCGCAGGTGCCCCGGCTCAGGTACCTGCCAGGCAGCAGGAGCAGCAGCTGAGGCAGCAGGAGCAGCAGCTGAGGCAGCAGGAGCAGCAGCAGGGGACAAATGGCGGCCAGGGGGGCCCTGCTCAGGGGTGCAGCTGATGCGGAGTGAGCTGCAGCAGACAAGGCCAGCTCAGCCTTAGCCTCCGCAGGCCAGCAGGAATGCAGGCTGGCAGGAAGGCAAGGCAGGGCAGCGCACAGCTTAGGAGCACCCAGGCCTTGGGCAGGCTATGGCTAGCCCTGAGCGCAGTGCAGCCAGTGGAGCAGCACCTGCCTGACCTCAGCCTGCCTTGTGACCAGCCAAGGCATGACCAGTGCTGGAGGCTGGGCCAGCAGGACCTTGACCTTCAGCCTAGGGACCTTGAACCATATCCCCAAGGTTCCTCCCAGCAAGGGGTGGGTGGGTGGGGGGAAGGGGGGGCGGACCTGAGGTCAGGGTAGGTCTCCCCCAGCCAGCAGCAGGCCAGCGCCATGAGCCCGTGAGCCAGCACCACCAGCTCTGCCACCAGGCCAGCAAACCTGAGGGAGCCTAGGCGCTGCTCCAGCTGCACCCCCTACGCCACAGAACAGGGCCAACAACAGCAGCTGTGGTAGAATGGTGGCTGTGGCAGCAGTAGCAGCTTCAGCAGCGTTGGGGAGGGGGAGGGGGAGGGGGAGGGGGAGGGGGAGGGGGAGGGGGAGGGGGAGGGGGAGGGGGAGGGGGAGGGGGAGGGGGAGGGGGAGGGGGAGGGGGAGGGGGAGGGGGAGGGGGAGGGGGAGGGGGAGGGGGAGGGGGAGGGGGAGGGGGAGGGGGAGGGGGAGGGGGAGGGGGAGGGGGAGGGGGAGGGGGAGGGGGAGGGGGAGGGGGAGGGGGAGGGGGAGGGGGAGGGGGAGGGGGAGGGGGAGGGGGAGGGGGAGGGGGAGGGGGAGGGGGAGGGGGAGGGGGAGGGGGAGGGGGGCACCTTGACCAGCAGCGAGGCCATGTTGTAGTACAGATGCATGTCGTCCAAATGCAGGAAGGCGGACCAAAGCAGCCGGCTCCACTCCCCACGCTGCAGCAACCGGGAGCCACAGAGGTGCCCAGCAGCAGCAGCAGCAGCAGCAACAGCTGTATAGCCTTTGGCTGACAAGGACCAGAGCAGGCTGGAACAGGCTGGGAACTCACAAAGACGATGCGTGCGGGCATGATGCAGCCATCGCTGATGTCTGGCACCAAGTGCTGCAGCCCGCCAGGGAGTGGCAGCTCATGCCTGAAGAACAGCAGCGAGTTCACTGCGGTCAGGGGGCCCACGCTGCTCTTGATTACAGACCAGCTGTTTGGTGAGCCAGAGTGAAGACGGCTGGACGAGCTACCAAGGATGTCTTTCTGGCTTTACAACTGTCAGCCACGTGAGAAGGAGTGCTGTTTGGTGCATGTTTCAAGCATGTGTTATGTTTTTTAGTGCATGGCTTAGGGCAGGGGCAGCTGCTTCACATTATGCCACCCCGGACCCACCCTTGCAATCAGCACAGCACATGGCACGGTGGCAGCCGAGTCTTGCAGACCCTGGGCAGCAGCAGCGCCAGACATTTGCATCGCACCTGCGATGAGGGCGAGCGTCACGGGAGGTTTGTAAGGTTGCTCGCTAATCATCTGCAGCAGACGGAAAGCCAGGATTACAAAATATGGGCTGATTCCCCGGTCGCCCCGACGCCGTGACTGGCCACTAAACATTGGCTGTAATTCGTTGGAGCGCGCTGGATGTGGCACAATGTCAGCGTACTGCCGCGCCGATAGCCGAGCCGAGCAACTGAAAAAAGCAACGGCCCGCAAAGCCCTCCAGGATCGCCATGACATGGGCACTCCACCTCCGCGGTGCCGCTACTCTTATGGCAGGGCGCTAGGCAGGCACTGGCCCCCTCCCCTTCGACCTCACACAGCCCCGACTACGACCAGCGCGCCCTCGAGCCTCCCTTGCCACCGTCAGCCTCACAACAGCCGCACAAGCACTCTCAACCCTGCAAGCGTTCTCATTCCCGCAAGCCCTCCCAGCCCCATCCCAATTGAGGTGGCAGCGCAAGCCCAGGCCGCAGCTGGACAGCCCATCCCGGGCCAGCCCCCAGGGTGCCAGCTAGCTAGCAGTGGCGGCAAGCAACGTGTCACGGCGCAGTTCTGTGCCAAGGTGAGGTGTGGCGTTGTGGCAGCCTGCTGAACACTCCAACCTCAACCCAACCCACCTTCTTCACCCTCACAATCCTGAGATGCTGACCCCCAAGGTTTATGACCATTGCTCCTCTTGCACCCTGTCATGCTCGCTGCAGGTCAAGCGAGACGGCAAGCTGATGTGCCCTGGCTTGAAGCCGGTCACGGCGTTAACACCTGGCCGCCGGGGCCAGCCTTCAACTTCCTGCGGTACCGCACGCGCGCTTTCGAGGTGGGGCTGGCCGATGAGTTGCGGACTCGCGCGTCAGCGCCAGCAATTGCTCACGCAGCACCTTCTAGGGGAAGGGGGACCGGTGGATGTGGCCGGTGCGCAGTGGCGCGGCTCGGAAGCAAGTTCGCGCTTGATGGGGTGTCGCTCCACCCTCGACGAATCAATTCAGCTCGTAAACCGCGACACGGTGAGCAGTTGGACATCATCCTTAGACAAAGCAGGCAGGGGCCCGCGACGACCCAGAGGAGGCTCAAGTAGTGGCTAGGACTGTAGTGACTGAGCTGAGCTGAGCAGTGACTGAGCTGAGCAATTACACGCGTATCATGAATCTAGCCGGAAGCTCGAATGAACACGATATCTTCACCACGCACTACAACCGTTGCCAGTCTATGTTCGGCAGACACTGATGGAGACCTAGTGCGGTGACCCAGAGCGTTCCCATGCTGATGCAAGGGCCACCAACACGCAGCAATGCTAGCAGACCCTGCCGGAGGACAGCCGATCCTAGACATGCGTTGTGAGCCCCGCGGTGCTGTCAGTGCCTGGCTGTCCGCGCCAACACTCCTTGCCACGCAAGCGATCTCGGGCAGAAGGTCGGCCAGTGGGTACCGGCCGGTGGACACCCTCAACAGCCACAAGCGCCATCCCGGTGAAAGCCTTTGTGTCAGTGCGGGCCAGGCAGGGGCGGGTACACGTTGTGCCCTGCGCTGCGGTAATGGTCGACGCCGGTGGCGCTGGTGTGCGCCCCCAACGACGCGCCCAGCAAGGTGCCTGGGTGCCCTGCGTACGGGTGAAGCATCAGAGGATGAAACACAGCGCGCAACTCTAGGAAACCCGCACATCAGCAAAGCGCGCACAGACGGCGGCGTGACTGGTCATCAGAAATGCGACCAAATGCGACCAATGGCGACTCAGCACGGCGCTCACCGGGAGAGGTGCCGTAGGACGCTGCCATGCCGCCCCTGGCCGGAGCGCTGATGAGCAGGGTGTGTGTACTGCTGGAGTAGGCGGGGGAGGCGGCAATGTCGTGGATGATGCGCCGGCTCACGCTGCGACAAAAGCCACAACGCTGCGACAACGACGCCGCGTCTCAGCCACGTGGATTCTATTTATGTTTAGCTCATCACTGGATAGAGGACTCCGCCAGCTATGCGGTGCAGCTTGTATCATTAAATACTGTGCACTGTGCTGAGTGCTATGGCGGCTCAAATCTTGACATTCAAACTCAAGCCAGTTTTGCTCATGCGGGCCTCGTCGCGAGAGACCGCCGCGACCGACGTGGCCCAGGAGCACCTGCACACAGTGAGGAACAATCGCCGCAGTCAAAATGATTCACATGGCACGCCAAACCGATGTAAAGACGCCCCTCCACCCATGCTCGGAAACATGCAAGGCTGCTGCGATGCTTGACCCCTTCGTGAGCAATACTGTTGGCCTGGCCACTCTGTAATGCATCACAAGGTGTGTAGCCATTGCTATGTTACCTTGCTCGACATGTTGGGTCCGATCCCTCCCGCCTGCCCGCCGCTTGCGTGTCGAGCTCGTGTCCAGCTCCGCTTTGGCCCCCTGCTGCTCAGATGGAGGGGATAGGGAGGCACTAGCACCAGCTGCCACCTGCTGCCCGGGGGGGGCTGCAGGAGGGGTGGGCAGCCCAGGGGCGGCACCAGCACCAGCTGCCAGCTCCTGCCAGGGGGGGGCAGCAGGAGGGGTGGGCAGCCCAGGGGTGGGGGGGGGCTGGAAGGGTTCCTGGGAGGGGGTGGGAGGGGGCTGGGAGGGGGTGGGAGGGGGTGGGAGGGGGTGGGAGGGGGTGGAAAGGCAGTGCTAGGGGGTGGGAGGTCGGGGCTGGGGCTGGGAGGGGGTGGGAGGGGGTGGGAGGGTGGGGCTGGGGCTGGGAGGGGGTGGGAGTGCGGGGCTGGGGGTGGGAGGGGTTGGGAGGGCGGGGCTGGGGCTGGGAGGGGGTGGGAGGGGGTGGGGCTGGGGCTGGGAGGGGGTGGGGCTGCCAGGGGGTGGTCCGTGTAACGGAGCTGAGACCAGGGAGCCTGTGAGGGCGGGAGAGCGAGACAGGACCCGGGGTCAGATAGAGTTCTGAGCCAAGGTTACAACATAGCAGAGATGACCAACAGAGCACGGCTTACCTGTGAGGGCGGGAGAGCGAGACAGGACCCGGGGTCAGATAGAGTTCTGAGCCAAGGTGCCTGTCTCTGCCCTCACAGAGCCTTAAGTACTCAAAACCATTCACATTCTTAGTCATCCACGTGTAAAGGGAAAAGGTGTACGTAAACTGTGAACTTCTGTGCTCGGTGCATCCGCCTAGGTTCGGAGCACCTTGCACAGAGAACAACAGAAGCATCCACTGTAAGAAAAGAACAAGTACTCAGTTCGCTAAAGATCAGACATGCAAGTCAGTTTAAAAGATGCAAGCCGCCCATGCTGCGCATGTCCACTACATTCACCCCCCCTGGAAAAAAGATGTTTAGCCTCTAAACATGCTACCTGCGCTTCTTGGGAGCCTTAGCTTGCTTGCACTGATGACAAAGCCAGGCACCACGAGGCACAGAACGAAGTGGGGGTGACAGGCACGTGATGTGAAAACCCTTGTCGCATTGATCACAAAGCAACATTGGAGGCCGCGGTGAACGGCTGGCGCAGACTTGGCAGGCAGGGTCGTCGTCAACCGGGGCATGATGGCGGGCGGTGTAATCCCGGATTAAGGCGGCGACCGCGTCCTGCTGCGCGAGTGCTGGCCCCCACTCCCAGGAGTTGAAGGAGTCGTCGTAGCCAGCCCACTTGATGAGGTACTGAAAAGCGTGCTGCGCGTCGTTCCAGCGACGACCCAGGATGGCTTCCACCGTGAAGTAAGCCTCGCCGTCGATGATCACGGGCGAAGGCTGAAGCTCCACGGTGCGCTCAGGGAAAGAGGAGGAGGAAAGGTAGTGGCGTAGGCGGCTGATGTGGAAGGTGGGGAGGATACGCATGGAGGAAGGGAGGTCGAGCTTGTAGGAGACCGGGGAGTGCTTGGCCAGGACCTTGAAGGGCCCCACAAAGCGAGGCTGGAGCTTGGCGCTGTTGACAGCAGTCTGCAGGTTCAGGTTGGCACAGCTGAGCAGCACAAGATCACCGACCTCAAACTCCTCATGGCGGCGGTGCTGGTCAGCATGCAGCTTCTGGGTGTCAATGGAGCGCTGCAGGGCTGAGCGGGCGGCGGTAAGGTTGTTGCGCATGGAGGTGACGAAGTCCTCAGCTGCCTGGCTGGGCACAAGGGTGGGAGGGGGGAGCAAGAGGGCAGAGGGTGTGGTGGGGTGTTGGCCGTAGTTGAGGTAGAAGGGGGTGAAGCCGGTGCCAACGTGCTCAGAGCTGTTGTAGGCAAACTCCACGGCTGCAAGGTGCTGGTCCCAGTCAGTCTTGTGGTCGTTGACGTAGGGCCGCAGCATGTCCTCCACGGTGCGGTTGGCGCGCTCTGTCTGGCCGTCGGTCTGGGGGTGGTAGGCAGAGGAGAGGAGGAGCCGGGTGCCGGTGAGGTGGAAGAGGGAGGTCCAGAAGTCAGATGTGAACTTGGGGTCACGGTCAGAGATGATGGCCTCCGGCAGGCCGTGGTGCTTGAAGATGTGGTCAAAGAAGAGGCGGGCGGTGTCGTGAGCGGTGGCGGTGGTGGTGGTGGGGATGAGGTGGATCATCTTGCTGAGCTTGTCGACGATGGTGAAGATCATGGTGTGGCCGCGGGGAGTGGCTGGAAGGGGCCCAATGAAGTCCATGCTGACCTGCTGCCAATTGCGGGAGGGGATGGGGAGGGGCTGTAGCAGGCCAGGGGGCAGCTGGTTAGTGGCCTTGTTGCGCTGGCACTTGTCGCATGTGCGCACGTACTCCTGGACGGTCTTGTGCATCTGCGGCCAATAGAAGTGACGCTGCAACCGCTCCAGAGTCTTGGCACGCCCTAGGTGGGCAGCGGTGTGGGCGTCATGAGCTTCATGCAACAGCTGGGCGCGGAGAGGGGAGGAGGGGATGTAGAGGCGGGGAGAGGTGGAGGTGGTGTAGAGGCGGCCTTCAATGACCTGCAGGTGGGTAGGGCTGGAGGGTGAAGGGGGGGAGAGGACCTGGGACAGGGCTGCTTGGTAGGCCGGGTCCTCGGGCGCATGGCGGTCAAAGGTGGAGAAGAAGGAGGGGTCAGGGTCAACGATGGAGAGGGCGGTGAGTTGGTGGTCAGGGCGACGGGAGAGGGCGTCCGGCACGGTGTGGTGCTTGCCAGCCTTGTGCACAAAGGTGATGTCAAACTCCGCAAGGCGCTGGGTCCACCGCATCTGGCGCCCGGTGAGGTTGGACTGGGTGAGCACATGGGTGGTGGCGCTGTTGTCAGTCTCCACAATGAAGGGACGACCCAGTAGGTAGTGGCGCCAGGTGGTGAGGGCATGGAGCACAGCCAGGAGCTCACGCTCATGGGCTGGGTAGTTGACCTGAGCCGGGTTGAGCTTGCGGCTCTCGTAGGCCACCACGTACTCGGCGCCGGAGGAGTCCTGTTGGGTAAGCACGGCACCAATGGCAAAGAGGGAGGCATCAGTCTTGACAGTGAAGGGGAGGGAGAAGTCAGGGGGACGCACGACGGGGGAGCTGGCCATGGCTGCCTTGATGTCGGCAAAGGCACGCTGCTCAGCCTCGCCCCAACGCCATGGCTGCTCATCACGCAGCAGGTCGGTGAGAGGGAGAACACGGTGGGCATGGTGGTGTAGGAGACGCCGGTAGTAGTTGGCGGTGCCGAGGAACGACCGTAGCTGGTGCTTGTCCTCGTGGGGCAGGCCAGTCCAGCACAGCCTTGACCTTGGTGGGGTCTGGCTGGATGCCAGCGGCGGAGACGATGTGGCCGAGGAAGTCCACGGTGTCCAGCCAGAATGCGCACTTGGCCAGGTTAGCGCACAGTTGGTGTTGCCGCAAGAGGGAGAGGGTAAGGTGGAGGTGGCGCTCGTGGTCAGCAACTGACTTGGAGAAGACAAGGATGTCATCTAGGTAGACAAGCACGAAGTCATCTAGGTGGGGCTTGAAGACATCGTTCATGAGCTGCTGGAAGGTGGCTGGGGCATTGCAGAGGCCAAAGGGGAGGACAGTGAACTCATAGTGCCCGTACCGGGTGCGGAAGGCGGTCTTGGGGATGTCGTCCTCAGCCACCCTGATCTGGTGGTACCCAGACCGGAGGTCGATCTTGGAAAAGACCTGGGCACCTGACAGCTGGTCCAGCAGATCATCGATGCGGGGGAGGGGGTAACGGTTCTTGAGGGTCTGCTGGTTGAGGGCACGGAAGTCTACACAGATATCTCGCGCCGATTAAGGCCGGAAGTCGCCTACGTCTAGATAGCCCCAGGAAAGGCCGACTCATCGCCGTTGTAATCATTGAAAAACTCCAAGTTGTTGCGATGTTATAACTATTTGAAAAATCGCCCGACCCTGTACAGGGTCCTACCGACCCTGTACAGGGTCCTGGGCCACAGGGTTCTGTCGCACGGCTACAGGGTCCTGCGACATTTGTCTACAGGGTTCTGCCGCACGCCTACAGGGTCCTGCGACACATAACTACAGGGTTCTGCGGCACGCCTACAGGGTCCTGCGACACTTGTCTACAGGGTTCTGCCGCACGCCTACAGGGTCCTGCGACATTAGTCTACAGGGTTCTGCCGCACGCCTACAGGGTCCTGCGACACATAACTACAGGGTTCTGCCGCACGCCTACAGGGTCCTAGGACACATAACTACAGGGTTCTGCCGCACGGCTACAGGGTCCTGCGACACATGTCTACAGGGTTCTGCCGCACGGCTACAGGGTCCTGCGACACACGTCTACAGGGTTCTGCCGCACGCCTACAGGGTCCTGCGACGTTTGTTTACAGGGTTCTGCCGCACGCCTACAGGGTCCTGCGACGTTTGGCCACAGGGTTCTGCCGCACGCCTACAGGGTCCTGCGACGTTTGTTTACAGGGTTCTGCCGCACGCCTACAGGGTCCTGCGACCCACGTCTACAGGGTTCTGCCGCACGCCTACAGGGTCCTGCGACATTTGTTTACAGGGTTCTGCCGCACGCCTACAGGGTCCTGCGACACATAACTACAGGGTTCTGCCGCACGCCTACAGGGTCCTAGGACACATAACTACAGGGTTCTGCCGCACGGCTACAGGGTCCTGCGACACATGTCTACAGGGTTCTGCCGCACGGCTACAGGGTCCTGCGACTCACGTCTACAGGGTTCTGCCGCACGCCTACAGGGTCCTGCGACGTTTGTTTACAGGGTTCTGCCGCACGCCTACAGGGTCCTGCGACCCACGTCTACAGGGTTCTGCCGCACGCCTACAGGGTCCTGCGACATTTGTTTACAGGGTTCTGCCGCACGCCTACAGGGTCCTGCGACACAAGACTACAGGGTTCTGCCGCACGCCTACAGGGTCCTGCGACACATAACTACAGGGTTCTGCCGCACGCCTACAGGGTCCTGTGACCCACTTCTACAGGGTTCTGCCGCACGCCTACAGGGTCCTGTTACCCACGTCTACAGGGTTCTTCCGCACGCCTACAGGGTCCTGCGACACATAACTACAGGGTTCTGCCGCACGCCTACAGGGTCCTGCGACCCACTTCTACAGGGTTCGGCCGCACGCCTACAGGGTCCTGCGACACATAACTACAGGGTTCTGCCGCACGCCTACAGGGTCCTGCGACACATAACTACAGGGTTCTGCCGCACGCCTACAGGGTCCTGCGACACATAACTACAGGGTTCTGCCGCACGCCTACAGGGTCCTGCGACACATAACTACAGGGTTCTGCCGCACGCCTACAGGGTTCTGCGACACATAACTACAGGGTTCTGCCGCACGGCTACAGGGTCCTGCGACACACGTCTACAGGGTTCTGCCGCACGCTACAGGGTTCTAGCTGCGGCTGAGGCTGTGCGCTGGCACAAAGAACATACGGCCGTAGCCCTCCCCATCCTCAAAGCTGGTCACAAAGACTGTGAAGATCTTGGTGGCATCAAACATATACCAATGCTCATCTCCATAGCCCTGGTGCATGCTGCCCATGGCTGACGGCTGCGGGCGGTCCTCAACAGGTGGAAGGGGGTCAGCCTGACGCTGTGATGCATTGGCTGCGAGCCTCTGGGACTTCCTGGCGCCACCTGTGCTGGCTGCCCCCGCTGCTGCCTGCTCCACGCCACGCTTTGCTGACCTGTGCTGCTGTGGCCCACCTATACCGCTGGGCCCAGCAGCCCCTTCTGCCTCTCCGTCTGCTGGCGGCTCTCCCCCCCCCTGACCTCCTGCCTCAGCCGCTGCTCCAGCTCCTGCTGCCTGCTGTGGCCTGGGAACAGCCCGACCTGTTGCTGCCAAACACGAGGGGTGGGTTGTAGGGCGGGTCAAGTAGATGCGGCTGACTGCTAGGCGTAGGAACACCCCAGGCAGCTTGGGGTGCTCCAAACGAACCCAGAACTGCACATGGCCAGCCCAAATGGCCCACTTGTCGTCATCGAGCCTGAACGGGATGCTGACCCATGTGTTGTTGCGGGTTGAGGGGCGTTTGTACACACTGCTGAACACAATGGTGCCATTGCAGTCTGCCCGCTGGTAGTACCGCACTGGATACGGGGGTGCTGGGCCAGCGACCCGTGGAGCCTCCTTGGCCTCCTCCACTGCCTCCCTTGCGCTTAGGGCCTCACCGAACACCTGCTTGACGTGCCATGGGCGCCATGGGGTGGCCTCGTCGCTTTTCTGCAGATCCTGGACTGCCTTCATGCAGCCCCTCATCATGGCACCCGGGCTGTTCTGCAGTGGGCTCTCTGCACTGCCCGCTCCCAGCAGCAGGGCCTGCTGCCCGTCCTGTGTCAGCTCGTCCTTCAGGCGGGCCTTGTAGTCCTGCTCTGCCTCTGGCTCAGCCCGGTCAAGCAGCCTCTTGCTGGCGTTATGCCCGGCCACCCGCATGGCTATGTGGGCATCCAGCTGGGCTCCAGGAATGCCGCTGGTGGTGATGGACTTCAAGTCATGCAGGTCACGCTCGATCCAGAGCTCGCCAAACAAGTATGTCCTGCCCACATTGCTCTCTTGCATGAACAGCCTGTGCACACCACAGCCATCTCCTTGCCCGTCCATCTCCTTGCCCGTCCTCATCCACCCCTCCTCCATCTCCATAGCTCCCCTGCACACATGTCGTCACAACATGCGGACAACATTGTGCGGCGGCGCAAATTGTCCGCGATGAGGTGCACGCATTAGCTGCCTCATGCGCACATGTACGTCAGCACGTACTAACTAAAAGCAATCGACATCTTACTGCCGACTCTTGCGATGTGTGTTGCTGAGCGTTTGGGGACTGGGCTTTCGACTTAGCCTGCCACTCTGCCCAAGCCTTCGTGCCTTCGTCTCCCACGAACTGGGGATGGCGCTGGGAACAGTGCGTGCGCATTCCTTTTATGCCGCCTGATTCTCCGCACACTAGGCATTGAAAGGCTGTCTTCACCATGATTGCCTGTGTCTTGGGAAGCCTGGAGAGCAAATGGTCACATTGTGCCCGCTGGGCCATCGCGGCCCGCTCTGTGTGTACCCACCCGGCGTCGCTTGCTGGCCGGCAAAGTGACTTTTGGTTAACTGTGGCTTGGACGAGAATTTTGTGAGTAAGCACCGCTACATCGTGTTGTTGTCGTCCTGCCAACCCGTAGCAACAGCCTGTGAAATGTACCGCAACACGCTCGCCAAGAATCCCATCGGCGTCAAGCCCACCGCCAAGAAGGTATAGTAATTCCTGTATCAATACCGCCTGCCTGCCGCGATGCTTTACCGTGCCAGGCACCTTCATGCTTTCATTAACTCCATGAACTATCGTTACTGCAGATTAAGGCTGCAGCCCCTCGCTCAGCTGACTCTGGGCACGAGTCAGATGAATTGCCTTTGGCCCAGCGACCAAGGGGGCAGCCCCTTGAGCCTTTTGCCTCTTCTGGTGATGAAGGGGAGGGTGATGGAGAGGAGGAGGAGCTGGAGGATGAGGGGGAGGGGGAGGAGGGTGAGGATGAGGGGGAGGAGGATGAGGGGGAGGAGGGTGAGGGGGCGGAGGAGGAGGAGATGGAGGGGGAGGAGGAGGAGGAGGAGAAAGAGAAGCAGAAGCAGAGGCCAGCCAAGAAACGGGCGCGCAAAGGAGGGAAGCAGGTCCCCGATGAGTTCAGTAAGATCATCCTGGCGCAGGTGAGCATGGTGTTGCGTGCCTATGCTGCCTGATTTGCTGTGGTCACGTTGCATGTGCCTCAATGTCCTTTGCTAACCATGACCCATCGTTCCCGTGTGATTTCAGTACAAACATCATGCACCTAACGCCGACAAGCCCTTCAGTGTGTTGGGCAAATATGAGGTTAGTGTAGTGTTCATTACTGCCCATGTCACCTTGGTTATCTATAGTCCATGCATCCTTGCAGGAAGATGCCGTCAGTCTCTGGGGCAAGTTCGCCCCCAAATACATCCGGATGTGGTGCCCGCGTTCTGTAGGCCAGGTGATTGTGCAATGAATGGTGTAGCCATGTTACCAACCTAATTTGCTCTCTGGTGTGAATGTTAGTGAAACAGTCTTGGTGTGTGTTGTGCAGTACACCATCCCCGGCTGTGTACCAGGGGAATACCCCAAACTGGGCAGCTACTCGGTGGAGGCCAGGTGGAATGTCCCCATGCGGGCAATCATCGGCCTCGTATGGAAGGAATTCACCAAGGCCAACCCAGCCTACCTGGCTTTGCTGAGCTACTGGATGTTGCTGGCGGCATTCAAAAAGTGGGTAGCATGCATCCACCCATCATGCACCCATAGCATGCAACCCACTGCGTCATTAGTACAGGACCTCATCATCGGACTGGTACCCTTGAACGTGTAGGTCATACGATTGGGTCAGACGTCCCACCACTCCTAAGCAGCTGGCCCGTGTGCCGAGGACAGCTCGTAAGACAGCAGAGATCCAGAAGGCAGATGGGGGGTGGGAGTCGAAGTTTGGCTGCCGGTTGCTGGAAGCCAAGGCAGCAGCGGTGGCTGCAGGCACCCCGTAGAGCAATGACGATGTTGTGCCCACTGACATGGAGCCATTCCTGCCCTTAGCTGCTCAGCTGAAAGCAGCCTCAGGTGAGTGGAGCCAGAACCCTGTGGTGAGATGCCAGAACCCTGTGGTGAGGTGCCAGGAACCTGTAGGCCTGAACCCTGTGGTGAGGTGCCAGAACCCTGTGGGTGTGCAGCAGGACCCTGTGGCGTGGTGCCAGAACCCTGTAGGTGTGCAACAGGACTAACCCATGACATTGCGTGCACCCCTGATCGCAGAGAACTGGAAGAAACCAGACAAGACGCCAGAAGGCAAGCACCCTGAAGCTGCCAAGGCCTGGAAAGCAATGTCCCAGACATTCTATGACCAGTTTGACGAGGTGGCCCTGGACCTAGCAAGGTCTATCCCCGGCGGCAGCAACGCAGACCCGGTGAGTATCTCGTTACAATGCTGGTAGAGGTATGTGATTTTACATGTTGGCCGAGTATGTGTGCTTTGCTTGATGCTGGCAGGTGGCGGCGGAGGCGCAGGCCAAGACGCTGCTGTTGGAGGCATGCACCCAGGACCAATCCTGGTGGAAGGCAAGTAGCTAATATGTAACGTGATTACCCTGCCATTCCCTACCATACCATATCCCATGCCATACCTTCCAAGCTTCATATTGCCACCTTGTTGTGTGCAGTTGACGACCCAGACCCGGCTTGTGGAGCACAAGGCGAAGCTGTTGCTGGAGCTGCAGGATGCCAGCAGTGCAGGGCAGCAGGCAGGCCCAGCTTCACCCCCTCGCCGAGGGGGCAAGGCAGCTGCCAATGCAGCTCACACCACACCAGCTGCAGCCAAGCGAAAGGCTCTGGGAGGCGGGGGTGCCAAGAAGAGGCCTGCAGGCCGAGAAGTAGGGGCAGCAGAGGCGGCAGAGGCAGCAGCAGGGGCAGCAGGGGCGGCAGAGGCAGCAGCAGGGGCAGCAGGGGCGGAAGGCTTGGCAGCAGGGGCAGCAGTGGCGGCAGAGGCAGCAGCAGGAGCAGCAGGGGCGGCAGGGGCAGCAGCAGGAGCAGCAGGGGCAGGGGCAGGGGTAGGAGCAGGGGCAGGGGCAGGGGCAAAGGCAGGGGCAAAGGCAGGGGCAAAGGCAGGGGCAAAGGCAGGGGCAAAGGCAGGGGCAGAGGCAGGGGCAAAGGCAAAGGGTAGACGCAGAGGTGGCGCAGTGGTGGCGGCAGGGGCAGCAGGGGCTGTGGCAGGGGCAGGGCCAGTGGCACCCGCCACAGCAGGGGCAGAGGCAGGGGAAGGGCCAGTGGCACCCGGCACAGCAGGGGCACAGGCAGGGGCAGGGGCAGTGGCAGAGGCAGTGGCAGCAGCAGAAGAAGATGCAGATGCAGCAGTGGCAGCAGCAGCAGCACGCTGTGGCTTGCTTGATTGATAAGATGCAAGTGGTTCATGGTATCATAGTCATGTCGTACATTGACAATGAAAATGAATGAGCCATGAACAAGGCAGGGCACCAGGTGCAGGACACCAACTGGCGACTAGGCAGTTCAGACCTTGCACGAGGTTTTGTGACCTAGCAAAGGGTTTCATAGACCGTGTGCAAGGTTTCAGTGACCCCGTGTAAAGGGATCGAGGTGACTAGATAGTGTTCAAAAATCCCCGAAGGAGGCATAACACGCGACAATACTGAACACTGGGTTGATGCAAGCAGTGCCTCAGGTTTATAGTGATGTTGATCCCATGCCATTTGACTAGACATTCGAAAGTCCATTAAACCACGCGCACACTAGCAATGCTACGCACAATGGCAGCAGCAGCAGACAATAAGGCATTGGAAGAAGTCGCCACTGACATGATTAACTTCCTGGCGCGATGCGGCCCCCGCAACCAGGTAAACGCAAAATCTAGCATAACACGCCACATCGGTAGCACAACACTCATCCACGATGGCTACTTGCATGTAGGATGGGACAGGCCTGGCCAGCATGAATGCCCCCTGGCGTGATGTGTGTTGTGGATTTTGCGTGGCCAAAACTGTTGTGCCCTGTGATATGGCCACACAGAGTAAGACAGAGGCGATAGTGGACAGGTGAGTGCCCATGCACCCCAATGCTCATTAGGACGTGCCCAAGTGTGTGCCATGTTTGCAATACAGGACCTGGAAATTGGTTGCAACGAAGTACCCCCAACCAGGTTCCCCAAACAGGCTGAAGTGGGACAAGTACTTCGCCTACTTCAACGACCACTTCGAGGGCATACAAGAACCCAGTCCCCCTGAGGGGTTAAAGCCATTCGCTAGCTTGTGGATCATATACAAGCAAGGTGATGAGTGGGCATGGCTAACTAGTTGTCAGCAGGCCTTCAAGGTAGCCATGCCTTCATGTCACTATTAACTATCATGTGCAGATGCGGAGATGAAGAGTCAAGGAGACACAGATTATGTGTACCTATGTGAAGTGCAGGGCAGAAAGGAGTGTGCTACTTTGACAGAGTTTGTGTTGAGCACAGAGCCCCCTACACTTCCCTCTCCTGCCCCCTCCCCTGCCCCCCAGCCATCCCCAGCAGCAGGAGTGCAGCAGCTTCCTGCCCCCTCCCCTGCCCCCCAGCCGTCCCCAGCAGCAGGAGTGCAGCAGCCCCCTGCCCCCTCCCCTGCCCCCCAGCCATCCCCAGCAGCAGGAGTGCAGCAGCTTCCTGCCCCCTCCCCTGCCCCCCAGCCGTCCCCAGCAGCAGGAGTGCAGCAGCACCCTGCCCCCTCCCCTGCCCCCCAGCCGTCCCCAGCAGCAGGAGTGCAGCAGCACCCTGCCCCCTCCCCTGCCCCCCAGCCGTCCCCAGCAGCAGGAGTGCAGCAGCCCCCTGCCCCCTCCCCTGCCCCCCAGCCATCCCCAGCAGCAGGAGTGCAGCAGCTTCCTGCCCCCTCCCCTGCCCCCCAGCCGTCCCCAGCAGCAGGAGTGCAGCAGCACCCTGCCCCCTCCCCTGCCCCACAGCCAGCCCCAGTAGCAGGTGTGCAGCAGCACCCAGCCCCAACCACTGTCCAACAGCCAGCCTCAGCAGGGGTTGTGCGACAGCCCCCCGCCACACCAACAGCGGGTGTACCTAGGTTGAAGGCCCCCACCACAGGCCTAGGAACTGCCCTGCCTGCAGGTGTGCGGCGGAGCCCTGCACACTCACCTGTCCTGCGGCGTGCACCAGCAGCACGTGTGCAACTCAGCCTTGCCCCCTCCATTCCCCTGTCGCCTACACCAGCAGCAGGAGGGCAGCATCAGCACCATCCGCCAGTGCAGCACCACCGCCAGACACGCAGAGGGCAGTGGGCACAGGTGGGCACCAGCACCCGGGCGACAGGCACAGCAGCAGGTGGGCAGCAGCACCAGCATCAGCAGCAGGACCAGCGACAGGTGACTGAAGAGGAGCAGCAGCAGCCTGGAGGGGAGGGTGCTGGTCCCTCTTCATCCAAGAGGCCGAGGCCTGCCGAGGATCAGGTAGGATCACAACATTACGGCACATAGGAGCAAGAGAGCATCATAAAGCATTGTGACAGTGGCTCAGATTCCCATTGCTTCATTTGCCATTGCAGGTCCTCATACAGTACCTGATTCAGAAGGTGGACACCGTGCAGGACACAGTCAACAGATTGGAGGTGAGACCCAAGCTGCCAAAGAGGCATAACAGCATTTCCAACTTGTAAACGACCACACTGAATGTAGGATGAGCTGGTGGGCAGAAGGAGGCTCCACGTAATGGCAAACACAGCCCTGACTGGAAGTGGCCAGTCGGGAGAGCAGGTGATCAGCTACAAACAGCCAACAACAGGTTTAAACCTTGTGCAAGGTTTCGTTGACCTTGTGCAAGGTTTCAGCTACGTGGTGCAGGGTTTCATTAACCTAGTGCACGGTTAAAATGACTCCAGCTGTGGCTCAGTAGGATATGTGTGGATTGTGTTTGCAGGCAAGCACCGGAGGCACCCTGCTGCATGGAGGAGCAGTGCGGTTTCCCAAGAATACACAGGTACGAGTGGCATAAAAACCTAATATGGATCCATAGTGACGGGTACTTGTGAGCATGTCGTGCATTGCTACCTTGCACGCAGGGAATGATGTATCAGCTGCCCACCTTGCTGCCATACACAGGGGTTGTCTACCAGCCTCATGAGCTAGAGCAGTGTCGCCGAGCAGCTCTAGCTAATGGCCTGACCATCTTCCAGCTGCCCCAGCTAGCCATAGATATGGCAGCGGTGGTTGCGGCCAGCATCTTGATCACCAGGGTCTTTAACCACATGGTGTTCAGCTCGGTCAATGCCAACAGCAAGACACAGTATGGCACTGGCCAGAGGGTGCAGGTGGTGTTGGCCAAGTCGGACAAGAACAGCAGTGGCGACCTGGACACAACCCTACAGCTGTTGTCTGACAACTATAACGCGGCTGTGTACAGCAGTCGGTCAGCAGAGAAGAAGAAGCAGGTGAGAAGACAGATAGATTTAGGCGTGCAACAGATGACACAAGTAACAGCAGTAGTACATAGCCATTGCGGCATTGAGGCATTTCCTAACTTACCTAGAGTCAGGGCTGCATAGAGCACAATAGACAGCACACTGGGTGTGTTTGCAGGTGGATGAGGCCAAGGAGGTGTTGGCCCAGTACCTCACTCTCCTGCAGCCGGTGCTGAGGCAGCTGCTGGGCCGCCCCCTGAACGCCCTAGCTACCATCATCACTGACCCCACCTGGCAGCGTCGCCTGAACAGGAATGGGAACATGGTGACTACACTGGCCCAGCAGCTGGCTCAGGCCCAGGCTCCCCACACCGACTTCCTCCCTGTTGGCCCAGGGATGGATGACGGCCTGGTGTTCCTGCTGGCTCTCCAGGACTTCCCTCTGGTTGCCTACATGGGCAGCCACAAACTGTCCCAGTTGGCTGCAGCCTATTGCTGGCGGACGGCTGATGGTAAAAAGCAAGTGGTGGAAGTGGATGACATGGATGCCCTGGCCCTGACCTTGCCTCATCAACTGGGCACTGAGGTCCTGGTGAAAGCAGGGCAGCTGGTGTTGTTCCGAGGCAACACAGTACATGCTGGCAACGTGGGGGTGGCAGGCTCATGCTGCGCCAGGCTGTATGGCTTTGGCCGGCCAGACACGGTGGCTGACAACACCACCATGAACACCTCTGAACTGGGGGACTTGTACCATGGGTTGTTTCAGCCCATCCAGGATGAGGGCATTGGGCCCAAGATGGCAGACTGGAACAGGCGCGGCATGGCAGGCCAGTGGGTCAGAATCTCAGAGCCATACAGGCCTGATCAGCGTATTTAATCGATTGACAATGCATGGACAGCATTGGCTGGGGTTGGGCTACAGCAGAGGGTCTGGTGTGGTGCCAGGACCCTGTGGACCAGGACTCTGCGGTGTGGAGCCAGGACCTTGTAGATGTGCAGCAAGACCCTGTGGTGTGGTGCCAGGACCCTGTGGTGCCAGAACCCTGTGGTGTGGTGCCAGGACCCTGTGGTGCCAGGACCCTGTGGTGAGAGACCAGGACCCTGTGGTGCCAGAACCCTGTGGTGAGGGGCCAGGACCCTGTAGGTGTGCAGCAGGACCCTGTGGTGAGGTGCCAGGACCCTGTGGTGTGGTGCCTGAACCCTGTGGGCCAGAACCCTGTAGGCGTGCGGCAGAACCCTGTAGACAAACGTCGCAGGACCCTGTAGGCGTGCGGCAGAACCCTGTAGCCAAACGTCGCAGGACCCTGTAGGCGAGCGGCAGAACCCTGTAGCCAAACGTCGCAGGACCCTGTAGGCGTGCGGCAGGACCCTGTAGTCATGTGTCGCAGAACCCTGTAGGCGTGCGGCAGAACCCTGTAGCCAAACGTCGCAGGACCCTGTAGGCGAGCGGCAGAACCCTGTAGCCAAACGTCGCAGGACCCTGTAGGCGTGCGGCAGGACCCTGTAGTCATGTGTCGCAGAACCCTGTAGGCGTGCGGCAGAACCCTGTAGCCAAACGTCGCAGGACCCTGTAGCCGTGCGGCAGAACCCTGTAGCCAATCGTCGCAGGACCCTGTAGCCGTGCGGCAGGACCCTGTAGACGTGTGTCGCAAGACCCTGTAGCCGTGCGGCAGGACCCTGTAGTCGTGGGTCGCAAGACCCTGAAGGCGTGCGGCAGAACCCTGTAGACGTGGGTCGCAGGACCCTGTAGGCGTGCGGAAGAACCCTGTAGACATGGGTCGCACAACCCTGTAGGCGAGCGGCAGAACCCTGTAGCCATACGTCGCAAGACCCTGTAGGCGTGCGGCAGAACCCTGTAGTCATGTGTCGCAGAACCCTGTAGGCGTGCGGCAGAACCCTGTAGACATGGGTCGCACAACCCTGTAGGCGTGCGGCAGAACCCTGTTGCCAAACGTCGCAGGACCCTGTAGCCGTGCGGCAGGACCCTGTAGATGTGTGTCGCAAGACCCTGTAGCCGTGCGGCAGAACCCTGTAGACGTGGGTTGCACAACCCTGTAGGCGTGCGGCTGAACCCTGTAGACATGTGTTGCAGGACCCTGTAGGCGTGCGGCAGAACCCTGTAGACGTGGGTCGCACAACCCTGTAGGCGTGCGGCAGAACCCTGTAGCCAAACGTCGCAGGACCCAGTAGGCGTGCGGCAGGACCCTGTAAACAAATGTCGCAGGACCCTGTAGGCGTGCGGCAGAACCCTGTAGACGTGTGTCGCAGAACCCTGTAGGCGTGCGGCAAAACCCTGTAGACAAACTTCGCAGGACCCTGTAGCCGTGCGGCAGAACCCTGTGGCCAAACGTCGCAGGACCCTGTAGGCGTGCGGCAGGACCCTGTAGACAAACGTCGCAGGACCCTGTAGGCGTGCGCCTGGACCCTGTAGCCAAACGTTGCAGGACCCTGTAGCCGTGCGCCAGGACCCTGTAGACAAACGTCGCAGGACCCTGTAGCCGTGCGCCAGGACCCTGTAGACAAACGTCGCAGGACCCTGTAGCCTCAAACCTGGTGGTATGGTGCCAGGACCCTGTAGGGTGTTGCCAGGACCCTGTGTGCCTGGACCCTGTGGTGTGGTGCCAGAACCCTGTGGTGTGATGCCATGACGCTGAGATGCCAGGACCCTGTGGGGTGGTGCCAGAACCTTGTGGTCCAGGTCCCTGTGGGTGTGCAGCAGGACCCTGTAGGCCCAAACCTGGTGGTGTGGTGCCAGAACCCTGTGGTGTTGTGCCAGGACCCTGTGGGCCAGGACCCTGTGGTGTGGTGCTAGGACCCTGTGGTTCCAGGACCCTGTCATGTGGTACCAGGACCCTGTTGGCTAGGACCCTGTAGGTGTGCAGCAGGACCCTGTGGTGAGGTGCCAGGACCCTGTGGTGCCAGGACCCTGTGGTGAGGTGCCAGGACCCTGTGGGCCAGAACCCTGTGGTCAGGAGCCAGGACCCTGTAGGTGGGCAGCAGGACCTGTGGTGTGGTACCAGGACCCTGTGGTGCCAGAACCCTGTGGTGAGGGGCCAGGACCCTGTGAGCCAGAACCCTGTGGTGTGGTACCAGGACCCTGTGAGGAAAGGCACTCATCGTAGGACCCTGTACAGGGTCCTGGCACACATGGTCAAAAGCATCCAAACGGGGTCAACATGACCAACCACAGGCTTTGTAGGAATCCTAACTGGGTTCTAACACACAGGGATGCAAGGAATGATTAAAACATCTACACTCATCAGGTACACTGGACCCTGTACAGGGTCCTACGACCATGGTGACTCTAGGACCCTGTACAGGGTCCTAGGACACGGGCCATAGCTCATCACTGGCTGGGACTTTTTGCATGCCACCTACTAGGTTGGGCAGCTGTAACCACCCTTTACAACCTCTCATACTCACATTTCATGAAAAGTGACTTTGGTCACACGGGGCCAACTCCCTTAGCCAAAATCAGGGTCACAGCCCCACACCTGGACCAGCCACTCGACACCGAGTGAGAATTACACTTTGGCCCAAGAGAGTCTTGTCATCCCCTGGGTCACAGCAACCCACATACCAAGTCTCAGACCTCAACTCTCATGTTTTTCAAGCCAGCCAGGCCTTAATTTGCACGAGTGGAGGCGCAGGCTGCCGTCCTTCTTGCGCACAAACAACACAGGGGCAGCAAAGGGGGAGGTGGATGGCCGGATGAAACCCTTGGCCAGGAGGTCGTCCAACTGCTTCTTCAGCTGGTCCAGCTCTGGCTGCGACATGCGGTAGATGGGACGGGGGGAGGGGGCAGGGCCGGTGAGATGGATGGTGTGGTCCACGGAGCGGCGGGGCATGTCCTGGACTGCAGGCAGCTCCTTGGGAAAGACAGAGGGGTACTGCTGCACCAGTGCTGCCGCCTTGGGGTGGAGAGGGGGTGGATCAGGGGCAGGGGTGGAGGTAGAGGGTGAGGAAGAGGGGTTGGGTTGCTGGGTGAGCAGGGCCATGAAGACCTCATCATGCCGCGCTGCCCGGCGGAAGCGTGGCGCCGACAGCAGGTTCAGCTGATCCGCTTGGAGTGGGGTGGGTGGGGGTGGGGTCAGGGTGTGGGTGGAACCGGCGTGATCCAGGCGTACGACGTTGTTGATCCAGTCCACACACGGGTTCTTGGCTGCCAGCCACGGCTTGCCGAGGACGATGTCAAAGGAGGGGTTGGGGATGTTTGCCATGGAGAGCTGTAAGCGATCGCGGTAGGTACCCATGCGGATGGAGCACGGTGGGAGGGTGTAGGTGGGTAGGGTAGTGTGTTTAGGGCCTGGGAGGAGGAGGCGACGGGGGGAGAGGGTGGTAGCCAAGTGCAGCCCATTGCGCATGAGGTACTGCTGGCTGACGATGTTGCCGGTGGCGCCGCTGTCCACCATGAACCTGGCTGGGTGACCAGCAAAGGTGCCATGGAGGATGATCAGTTCTGAAGATGGGCTGCTGCCACTGGCTGACAGGGAAGTGAGCACGATGGGGGAGGGCGCAGCAGCGGGGGAAGGGGTGGGGGTAGGGGTGGGAGTGGGAGTGGGCGGCGAGGTGTGGGAACGACAAGGAGCAGGAGGGGGACACGGAGGGGCAGGGGGAGAAGGTAAGGACCGGGGAGCGAGAGCATCGGCCGGCGGCTGGTCCTGAACAGCCAGCACGGCAAAGGAGTTGACATGGAGGAAGGCAGGTGCATCAGCATTGGCACGCCGCAACACAGCTGGGCGGGCTGTCCGGCCAGGCTGGGGAGGGCGAGGAGGGCTGCCACCTAGAGCTGCAGGTAGGGGCAGGGAGAACCGCACGACCTTACGAGGTCGTCCCGGTGGCGTGGAGCCAGCCACAGAAGGTTGCTTGAGAATGCTGCCAGCAGGTCTAACATGCTGCAGGGGTAAGGGCATGGATCTGACAACCTGCAGGGAGGGCCGGCCAGCAGTGTCCACCTTACCAGTGTACGGCTGGCAGGTGGAATGCAGACCAGGGTAGGAGGGTGCAGGGGCAGGGAGGAGGAAGTAAGGTGCGCGGTGGGGACGAGCGCACCGGGAAGGACAAGGAGAGGAGGTGGAAAAGCAGAGGGGCTGAGAGGGGGTGGTGGAAGGGGGTGGTGGGAGGGTCCGGAAGGCGACGTCTAGCGGCGGTCCCCCTTCCGTGGGCCGCTGCTGACGTTTGGGCGGGGAGGGCGGATGGGGCAGTCCTTCATGGTGTGCCCCGCCTTGCGGCAGTAGAAGCACGCCTTGCTGTCCCGCAGAGCCGCACGCTGAGCATCGGAGAGACGAGTGCCACGGTTGCGGCTTGGGCTGGTGTGGAGCATGGCGTCCAGTTCCATGGGCACCGCGGCAGTCTCAGGGCGGGGAGGGCGGGGAGTGGAGGGAGGGCGATAGGAGGAGCGTGAGGCTGAGGTGGAATAGGAGATGGCGTCCACCCGATCCGCGATGGTGGAGGCTTCGGAGAAAGAGGTTGGCTCGCGCAGCTCCAACTCACGCCGCACTGAGGGCTTGAGGCCCCGGATGGACCGGTCGAGCTGTTCTGCGGGCGAGAGGTCCGTGACCTCCAGGCAGAGCGCTGTGAACTCGCCAAGGTACCGCCGCACGGAGCTCGTTTGGGTGAGAGCTGCCAAGCGGTCCCTTGCATGGCGCAGCCGGTTGACAGGCGCGAACTGCCGCTCAAAAGCAGCGACAAAGCACGTCCAGGAGGTGAAAGAGCTGACGCTGCTGCGGTACCACAGGAGAGCATGGCCGGAGAGGAGGGTGGCGACGTAGACGATCCGTTGGGCGTCCGTCAGCTCGGAGATTGTGAAAAAGAGATCCACTGCGAATAGCCAAGCCGCCACGTCCGTGGTACGGCTTCCAGAGAAAGTGGCGGGTGGATTGGCACGGGGCATACGCTGCTGAGGGGCAGGAGCGGGAGTAGGAGGAGGAGCAGGAGTAGGAGCAGGAGCAGGCGCGGGCGCCGCCGGAGTGGTTTGCTGCAGGGACAGTTGCGCGAGCTGCTGTTCCAGCCGCTGGATTGTGGCCTGCTGCTCCGAAAATACGCGTTGCATCTGAGCGATCTCTTCCGCGTTCATGGCGGCGCGGGATTAGCGGTGAGAATGCGGAGTGGGAGAGAGGAACGGTGGAGTGGGAGAGACGAGGGAAGAGCACTGCGGTTCCCGAGAGAGAAGGCACCAATGTAACGGAGCTGAGACCAGGGAGCCTGTGAGGGCGGGAGAGCGAGACAGGACCCGGGGTCAGATAGAGTTCTGAGCCAAGGTTACAACATAGCAGAGATGACCAACAGAGCACGGCTTACCTGTGAGGGCGGGAGAGCGAGACAGGACCCGGGGTCAGATAGAGTTCTGAGCCAAGGTGCCTGTCTCTGCCCTCACAGAGCCTTAAGTACTCAAAACCATTCACATTCTTAGTCATCCACGTGTAAAGGGAAAAGGTGTACGTAAACTGTGAACTTCTGTGCTCGGTGCATCCGCCTAGGTTCGGAGCACCTTGCACAGAGAACAACAGAAGCATCCACTGTAAGAAAAGAACAAGTACTCAGTTCGCTAAAGATCAGACATGCAAGTCAGTTTAAAAGATGCAAGCCGCCCATGCTGCGCATGTCCACTACAGTCCGGTTAGGCTAGTCAGCACTGCAAGGCAAAGTTAGGTCACGCCAAAGTATGTTCCCACAAGCCTACTCAATGAAATGACGTGCTTTCTTCTCCAGCAGCTGTGACGTTGAGTAAGGAACAGAGTTACAGATCGAAAGTCTGAAAAGTCGCAGTGGTCAGCTCACAACATACTACTTTGTGGATGGGGGTCCCTTTTCCTGTGTGACTGGCGAGAGAGAGACGCACATTCTCCGCGTTTCTTGCAATGTCGATCAGTAACTTGCCCCTCGACGGTCTTCCGACGCCGCCTGCACCAATGAAAGGCTTGCGGAGTGAGCCTGGCGGGCTAAACATAGATTGTACTTCAGGCTCGATGCCAAGCGCAGTTCGCTCATTGGTGCCGCTACTCACCACTAGAACAATCGATAGTGAGCAGCTGAGGTGTGTCCGCGCTCGCTTGCGCCGGCATGGACTCTGATGCAAGGATTAACGCGCCGCTTGCCAGTAGATGCGGAGTAATTCGCAGGTGCCAATGCAACAAACGCTATCGAAATCGGTGCACTCTGTAGCGAGTACTTGCATGAAGATTACCAACCCCATGTTGGGGACTCCTGAGTGTCGCTCCACCCTCGACGAATCAATTCAGCTCGTAAACCGCGACACGGTGAGCAGTTGGACATCATCCTTGGACAAAGCAGGCAGGGGCCCGCGACGACCCAGAGGAGGCTCAAGTAGTGGCTAGGACTGTAGTGACTAGGGAGCGTCCGGACCCGTGTAACGTTACATGTCATGTTACATAGCCTTCTTAGCTGCTCGGCTCGCCTGTAGTGAGCTTGTACTCCCCGCCGCACTGATCGCAACTGCTCCCGCACCTAGAAATATTTTTGGGGTCGCGGGCCGCGGGCTGCATTTCTGCCGCAGTAGCAGCTCTAGCAGCTGCTGATGGCTGCTGCGAATGTTCCCAAGCAGCAGATGTTGTACTTCGTAAAGCTTTGGCCAGCAAGTTCGCAAATGACAGGCTCTTTCGTTACAATAGCGACGGCATTGTGGTGTGCCAGTGCAAGAGGTGCCCACCAAACAACCGGGCTGAGCTCGGCGTCGCGAACATGAGCCAGCTGGCTGCCAGGCACAAATGCAAGCTTGAAGGTGCACCCAGCATCTCCAGAAAGCGCAGCCCAGAGCCAAGTTTTGGCCCACTGCCGCGAGAGGACCGGGGTGCAGCAATGCCCTGAGGGCATTCAGCGGGCTGTCAGGCGCAGGATCGGACTCTTCCTCGTCACGCAGCAGCTTCCCTTTAACATAATGGACAATGTCCACCTCTGACAATCTGTCTTCCAGCTGCTAGGGGTTGATGTGTACAAAGAGAAGCACTACCGCACGCAACTGCTCGACGAGCTCTACTCAGAGGTCAAGCAGGCAACCTTCAAGGAGCTGCGAAAGCTAGCGAAGGTGAGATACTTGCTGGCCCATTGCCCTTAGTTGTGAGCCCAGCCTAGCCCAGCCCAACCCACCACCAATAAAATGTATATGTATCAGCTTAGCGATGGAACTGCCCCTGCCCATTGCCCTTGCCCATTGCCTAACCCTGCCTTGCAACATGTGCCTTCCACCACCACCACCTCCCAGTCTCTACACCCCCTCCCCGCCCGCCCAGCCCAGCCCAGCCCAGCCCAGCCCAGCCCAGCCCAGCCCAACCCTGCCCTGCCCTGTCCTGCCCTGATTAATCTGCCTTGCCTACAGGATGGCTTTGTTCTCGTCTCAGACGGTGTGGATGTCTCAGACGGTGTGGATGTCTCAGACGGTGTGGATGTGAGCCGCAGGCTGGCCGTGTGTGACACCGTGCCTAGCAGCCGCCCAGGACTCTTAGCGTGCCATGTGTGGGTGTGAGCCGCAGGCTGGCCGTGTGTGACACCGTGCCTAGCAGCCGCCCAGGACTCTTAGCGTGCCATGTGTGGATGTGAGCCGCAGGCTGGCCGTGTGTGACACCGTGCCTAGCAGCCGCCCAGGACTCTTAGCGTGCCATGTGTGGATGTGAGCCGCAGGCTGGCCGTGTGTGACACCGTGCCTAGCAGCCGCCCAGGACTCTTAGCGTGCCATGTGTGGGTGTGAGCCGCAGGCTGGCCGTGTGTGGCACCGTGCACACAACCCACCACCATAGAATTGTGAATGCTTCTGTGCGGATGGCCGACCCAATGGGGGCCGTGGGTAAGCTCGATATTAGATTGTTGAAATGACTTGGGCGCTGCAAGCTAGCCCGAGAAAAGTCGACCTAAATTTTGTCACTTTCAGGAGTCGAACCGGGGTCGCCAGGGTTGACGCTAGCATGTACCATCCCGTGTAACACTCCGTGTAACACCCGTATAACCCGGAAATGTAACAGTTACATGTACGTACATGTACGTACATGGGACGCTCCCTAGTAGTGACTAAGCTGAGCAATTACACGCGTATCATGAATCTAGCCGGAAGCTCGAATGAACACGATATCTTCACCACGCACTCCAACCGTTGCCAGTCTATGTTCTGCAGACACTGGTGGAGACCTAGTGCGGTGACCCAGAGCGTTCCCATGATGATGCAAGAGCCACCAACACGCAGCAGTGCTAGCAGACCCTGCCGGTGGACAGCCGATCCTAGACATGCGTTGTGACCCCCGCGGTGCTGTCAGTGCCTGGCTGTCCGTGCCAACACTCCTTGCCACGCAAGCGATCTCGGGCAGAAGGTCGGCCAGTGGGTACCGGCCGGTGGACACCCTCAACAGCCACAAGCGCCATCCCGGTAAAAGCCTTTGTGTCAGTGCGGGCCAGGCAGGGGCGGGTACACGTTGTGCCCTGCGCTGCGGTAATGGTCAACGCCGGTGGCGCTGGTGTGCGCCCCCAACGACGCGCCCAGCAAGGTGCCTGGGTGCCCTGCGTACGGGTGAAGAATCAGAGGATGAAACACAGCGCGCAACTCTAGGAAACCCGCACATCAGCAAAGCGCGCGCACAGACAGCGGCGTGACTGGTCATCAGAAATGACGCAGACGATGAAAACGCGGAGAGGGTGGGCGGGGTGCGACCAATGGCGACTCAGCACGGCGCTCACCGGGAGAGGTGCCGTAGGACGCTGCCATGCCGCCCCTGGCCGGAGCGCTGATGAGCAGGGTGTGTGTACTGCTGGAGTAGGCGGGGGAGGCGGCAATGTCGTGGATGATGCGCCGGCTCACGCTGCGACAACAGGTAGGGAGCAGAGAGCCGTGACAGGCAGCCAGGCAGCAGCTGGCAGGAGCTACAAAGAGGGGCGGTGGGTGGGGCGGAGCCATGCCCCAACTGCAACAGAAAGATTGCCGAAGTGCTGCGACCCAGGCCTATAGGCCTGTAGGCCATAAGGGACTGCTTACAGGTCTAGACGCCACTGAGTACGCCCAGGGTGTTTGGCGCTTGCTTCGCAGCTGTGCGCTGCGCAACGCGCAACCTGCGACGCACCTGCGCACGATGTTTGTTGCCTGAGCCGTGGTGGCGGAAAGGCTCTGGCGCTGGAAGTGTGAGGCATGGCTGGCAGTCGACAGCGGGCTCGTGCCCGGCAGGCCGCCGCCAACCTCCGCATCGCGCCCAGGCAGCAGAGGGGCGTGTAGGCCCGCGGCTGTAGGGGCTACAACGGCCTGCACTGCGTCGGCCTGGTCTCGCGCCATCGCCCCCCTGCACAGGTGCGATGTATAGTGAGAGGCGCAAGCATGGCGAGTGAGGTGTGACCACAGCAGCGAAGCAAAGCGCGGGACTGCGAGGCAGACACTCGTGGGCAGCGATGGACAGCAGGTGCGAGACGGTGCGACTTGTACGTCTATGTGTGCGAAGGGCCATGCAAGGGGCATGGCTGCATGCTGATGCTGTGGCCCTGAGCTGCTCCAGGGGTGTGGTGTTTGGGGGGTGCACCCAGGGCAGTCAGGGGGGTTGACCTGATGTAGATGAGGAAGTCGCCCGTGGTAAAGAACAGGATGAGGGTGAACAGCAGCCCTGCAGGGGCCAGGCGCGTTGCCAAGCAGTAAAAGAACAGGAGGTCATATGGCAGCAAGGCAGACCCTGGATTGGCAACGAGGCAGACACGACTTGGGGAGCCAGGCAGGAACCCTCCCCAACCCCTGACCCTGCTGCTGCTGCCCCCCTTGCTGCTGCCCCCCTGCTGCTGCCTCCCCTAGCAGCTCCTCTCCCATATCAGCACCTGCATAGATTCCGTTGGCAATGGAGAAGGTGAAGGGCTGGATGACCATGCACAGGAAGGCCGGCACTGCGGTGGCCATGCGGGTCCAGTCGATGTGCCCGGCCTCCCCCATCATCATGGCGCCCACCAGCACCAGGACAGGGGCCGTGGCTACGCTAGGCACCGCCTGCTGACAAGCCATACACGGCCATCAGGCAGGTGCAGGACACTCAGCTGGTAGCAGACGGCTGCTGCTGCTGCTGCTGCTGCTGCGGCGGCGGCGGCGGCGGCGGCGGCGGCGGGCGGCGGCAGCAGCAGCAGCAGGCAGCAGCAACAGCAGCAGCAGCGGCAGCAGGCAGTGGTGGCAGCAGCGGTGGCAGCCGACCTGTAGGATGGGTGCCAGGAACAGGGCCAGGCCAAAGCAGGCGGACACCACCACCGCCACCAGCCCCGTGCGGCCGCCCTCCTTGATGCCCACCTGTTGACCAGAGCAGCAGGCGGTGTCAGCAGCAGGCCAGGGTCATTGCAGAGCAGGGCGGCAGCAGGGGCCGGCGTGGCGGTGTGTGTTCAAAGGTGAGCTGCTGCAGGTGGGTTAGGCACAACCTGATGTTAGGCAGTGCGGGTGTCAGTCCGGTTAATTGGGTAGGGTGGATGGCCGAACAGGGCAGTGCAGGGCAGTGCAGGGATAGTGCAGGGTTAGGAGCCGTGCCATGCCATGCCATGCCATGCCATGCCATGCCATGCCATGCCATGCCATGCCATGCCATGCCATGCCATGCCATGCCATGCCATGCCATGCCATGCCATGCAGGGATTGTGCACTACCAGTGGTATGCCGTGCCATGCAGTGCCGTAAGAGGTGCTGTGCCGTGCGGCAAAGTAGGAAGCCATTCAGAGCTGGCATTTTAAGCAACAGGGATGGTGTGCAGTGCAATGCCTGGCAGGCCATCAAGGGGAGGTGCTGGTGAGGGGAAGGTGTTGGTGAGGGGGAGGTGCTGGTGAGGGGCATGGCTGAGGTTGACTCACCGCACTCTCTGCCGCGATGATGAGGGGCGAGGTGCCTGTCAGCGCGCCCAGTGCAGTGGCTGCGGGCCACAACACCAACACCACCACCACCACCACCTGGCTGACTCTCCCCCTATAGCCTAGCCTAGCTGCGTCAACACCACCACCAATACTAGTCATGTTTTCTCAACCTGATGCTGCACCCCTCCCCCTCCCCCTCCCCCTCCCCCTCCCCTCCCCCTCCCCCTCCCCCTCCCCCCTCCCCCTCCCCCTCCCCCTCCCTCCCCCTCCCCCTCCCCCCCCCCTCCCCCTCCCCCCTCCCCCTCCCCCTCCCCCCTCCCCCTCCCCCTCCCCCTCCCCCTCCCCCTCCCCCTCCCCCTCCCCCTCCCCCTCCCCCTCCCCCTCCCCCTCCCCCTCCCCCTCCCCCTCCCCCTCCCCCTCCCCCTCCCCCTCCCCCTCCCCCTCCTCCACTACCACCACCACCGCACACACCATGCACTCGCTAGCTGCTCCTCCCCGAACAAGCAGTCCACCACCACCACCACCACTCATGAGCCCTCACTGCCTGCCTGGCTGCGCTGGTGTGTGCTGCCCCTGGACCCCCCTGGACCCCCCAGCGGACCCCCCAGCGCCCCTCACCCCGCTGCAGCGGCCAGGTAGGGTGGCCACAAGCGCCCGGCACACTGCCGTCCTTCACCAGGCCAGCCAGGTTGCTGAGCCCGTAGCTGGGGCCACCAAGCAGCCAGCAGCAGCAGCAGCAGCAGCTCATACCCCAGGCTGCTGTCGCCAGGGCCCCACACCCAGGATCGAGCACACTGTGCATAGTTCATGCGGGGTCAGGGGGCGAGGAGAGTTCAGGGGGTCAGGGTGGTAGCCAACAGTGTTGAGGGTGAAGGGGGTGGGGTGGGGTGGGGTGGGGTGGGGTGGGGTGGGGTGGGGTGGTGGGGTGGGGTGGGGTGGGGTGGGGTGGGGTGGGGTGGGGTGGGGTGGGGTGGGGTGGGGTGGGGTGGGGTGGGGTGGGGTGGGGTGGGGTGGGGTGGGTGCAAACTCACAGCGCCCCCCCCGATGTCGAACACCATGACCAGGACGTAGGCAGTGACGGCAGACCAGGCATCAGGGGCGCCGGCCCGCAGCGGCCCAAAGTCCAGCTGGTGCGTCATGAAGGTGGGCAGGCTCACGAACTCTGTAGGCACACTGGCGCTGCACTGCAAAGTAGCTGCGGGGCAGCGGCAGGGCAGGCGGGGGCGGGCGGGCAGGCAGGGGCAGGGCAGGCAGGGGCAGCAGCAGGTGGGAGCAGCAGGTGGGAGGGGGGCAGACGGAGGCCAGGAGGGTCTGTGTCAGGCAGGACTGGGGTCCAAGGAGGCCCCCAAGGGTCGAAGGGGTTGCACTGTTGTTAGGAGGATGAAGGTGAGCGGGGCGCACTGCTGCCTGTTAGCAGCCTGCAGCCTTCAGCCTCGGGTTAGGGTCATGACGCACAGCTTTATCACCGGCTGTGCTGTTGGGGGGAGGCCAAGCTAGGGCCTGGGCCGCTACCCTGCTAAGCCCCGCTGCCCCCCAGCTGCCCCATGCCGCATGGGCCCAGGGGCTGAGTCAGCAGTGGCCGGAACTCACCCCAGGGCCGTGAGCAGCACCCCGATGAGGATTGCGCCGTTGACGTTGTGGTAGTGCAGGGTGGTGATCAGGGTCAGGCCCAGACCCGCTAGCAGCACCTCCATGCTGCCCAGGTTGCCCAGCCCAACAAGCGTCTCCTCGTCACGCACCACGACATGCGCTGTCTGCTCACCCCGCCATCACGCACCACATCACAGCCAGGTGAGGCCATGGGCAGGGCTGTCAAGTGCTGGCAGGTTGCCACACGAGGGAAGGGGAGGGGAGGGGAGGGGAGGGGAGGGGTAGCAGCCGCAGGGTTATGGGGCGACTGGGGGGGTGAGGCTAAGGTCAGGGCCAGGACCAGGGCCAGCATGGGTACACCTGGCTGCTGTCCTGCTGCTGCGCACCTCTTGAACCGCCCCCTGGCCCCCCTTGCCCCCCTGCCCCCCTGGCCCCCACCTGCAGTCCGATGAAACTGAGCAGCAGGCCCATGCCTACCACCACAGCCAGCTTGATGCTGTTTTGGCACCAGAGCCAGGATGAGGGACAGCGCGCGCAGCAGAGCCAGCACCTGCACCCAGGGCACCCCTGCGGGCCTACCTGGCTAGGGCCAAGGTGTGAGGTTAGGGGGCAGGGTCAGGGTGATGTGCAGGGCCAGGGGTGGGGCATGCAGCAGACCAGGCTGGGCATGGCCAGGCCGGGCGCAGCAGCGGCAGGGTGTGGGTGCCAGGCGGTTGGGCTGAGCCACGCTGGGCGTCCACAGCCCAGCCCTGGGTGCAGTAGCGTGGCAGCAGGGGCGGTGGCAGCAGGAGCGGTGGCAGCAGGGTGGCCCTGACTCAGCGCACAGAGGGGTGCTGGGGGCCAGGGCAGTGGGGGGGCTGAGGGGCCGGGGGGTGGGGGGTAGGGGTTGAGCCCCTGCTAGGCAGCTGTCCGGTTGAGGGTGCCGCCACGCACCGCCACGATGCCTGCAGCCACCATGCATGTGGCCAGCGCAACCTCAATGGAGGTCCCAGCCCCCAGCACCTGCAGACATGCACGCAGGCTGGGTGGGCAGGCTGCTGCTGGCCGCACGGCTGCTGGCCCTGCAGGTCGATGGCTGGGGAGGGGCAGAGCAGCACGCCTCATAGCCTGGGCTGGCAGCCGAGCTCATTGAGCAGTATTGCACAGGGTGGCAGCAGGGGGGGGGGCCCTGGCTGGCTGCTGGCTGCTGGGGGAGGGCACAGCAGCAAAAGCAGTGTCCCAGGGGGGGGGGGGGGGGTAACTGCTCCAGCCTGCACGCCTGCTGCCAGGCCTCCTTGCTGACCTAGAGATACTCCTGAAGGCGGAGTCTGGTCTGGTCTTGTCTGGTCTGTCCACCTGCTGCTGCTACCTGCTGCTCCTGCTCCAGCTGCTGCTCCTGCTGCCACTGCCACAGCTGCTGTTGGGCACCCAGAGCATACAAGCCACAAGCCCCGGCTCCCCAGCCCTGAGGCAGCCATGGCCACCGCCCTGCTGCCACTGCTCCTGCCTGCGGCCCTGCACACCTGGCTGAACACCAGGTACGCGTTCAGGCCCATGCCGGGCGCCAGGCCCACTGGCAGGTTGGCCGTCACGCCCACCAGGAAGGAGGCCAGGCAGGAGGTGGCCGCTGTGCATGCCACCACGCTCTTCAGCTCCAGCCCTGTGCAGGGAGCGAGGGATGGCAGGGGCTGGCCGGGTCAGCTGGGCTGGGGGGTGTCAGCTGGGCCGGCACCAAACATGAGCTAGCATGCAAGCAGGAAGCTGCTAATGCAAGATTGCTTGTGCAGGTGCAGGAGCAGGGAGACAACTTGCCTGCATTGGCCAGGATTTGAGGGTTGACCTGCATGGTGCGGACAGAGCCTGCTTGGGCACCTCGGCATAGGGCTGCTCGTGGGCGGTGAGGCCGCGTACCAGCAAAATGTAGCTCATCGTGAGGAACGTGACAATCCCGGCCTTGACCTCCGTGGCCACTGTCGAGCCACGCTCAGTGATGTGAAAGAATCTAAGCACGAGGGGCGGCACGATTTTGTCACGGGCTGCTTACGGCGCGTTCCACAGCTGGCATCAGTGCGATGCAGCGGTGCGCACCTGTCTAGGAGCGAAAGGCGCGGGGGTGGCGCCATCACTAGGTTGCCTGCTGTACCGCGACGCGTTCGCCTTAGTTATGGCGAGACACCTGGGTACAGGCGAGGAGCTTGTTGGCTGATGCGTTGGCGAGGGACACATGGACACATGTGCAAACTGACAACTTTTGGACCCCTCATTTGGAGCCCTCATGCTACACCAAAATAAAGCATGAGTTGTAATGAGTTGGTACGCCCACACTGTTCTAGGTGGCTCGGACTCCTAAAGTAACATAGATTTCTAGGCTAAAACCTAGAAATCTAGGACTAGAATTCAAGGTTCAGGGTCCGAATTGGCCAGTCGTTCCCTACTTGCAGTCAAACACAGGCTGCGAGCTCATGATTGTAAAGGCTACTGCTAGTGTGCCTCATGCCCACTTCAAACTCAGCAATTTGGTGTGTGTGCTTGTACCTGGAACACTAGCTAATGGGGTGAAGGCATAGGGTGTGGGGGGGCGGGGGGGCCTTGGCAAAAGCCCATGGCTGATCAGCTCAGACTGCTGCCATGGCACCATATCAAGCTGCCAGGCCGCCATGGCTGCCTCCATCTCGCTGGCACTGTGCACCGCATGGTGCGTCCTCCAGCCAGTTATCAGTCACCTGCTCTCCCTCCCCCAGCCCCAGCAGGCCCCGCTGCAATGCCACCTCAGCCTGCTTGGCTTCAGTCACCACCCCACCACCCTCCTCCAGCAGCCAGCTGACTTCCATGCCGCACACCATGCGGCGCACATAGGTGCACTGACGCTTGACCACGCTGGCAAGTGCCCACCACCCAGTCCCCTAAATGAAATCTGCGCTGGTGCTCCTCAGTGCCCATCAGGACCTCTCCGGGCAGGCCGAGGCACAACAGTAGGAACAGGTTCCAGTAGCTTAGGTCCGGGATGGCTGCCGCTGAGACTGGATGGCTGTGTACACGGGCTGGCCGTGCAGGTCGAGCGGGTCGGCTACGTGAAGGGTGACCAAGTCGCGCACAAGGAAACCCAGCAGCAGGCTGCCGATCACCGCCCGCTCGCTGCAGGCCTCCACTCGTGCCAGCACCGCAACGAGGAAGGCATCCCACAGCTCTTGCGGGAGGTGGTCGGTGAGGTGGGCTAGCTTGCATCTCCGGCCGTGGTAGGTGTTATCTCTATCGCGGGCAGCGCGGGCCTCTCCGGCAGCCTTTCTTTTGCGCTGCGCGTTGGCGAGGTCTGGCTGTAGTGCCTCGTCACGATCCAAAGTGTCATTGTCGGGGTCCTCCGGCACTGGCTTAGGCCCGGTTCGGCCCTTTTTCCTCCGTAGAGAAACAACAACGTGAAGCCATCACAAATACTAGTTTTGTCACACATAGTACTCGCAGCCAACCACTTTTGAGCAGTTTTTCTGTGCCGTTCTTCCTCGAGGTGCAACTGACATCACGTCGGGGCCCGGCATGCTAGGGCAACCGACCATCTGCGGGTGTCTGTCGCTTTGATGCATAATTGCACCGCGGGTATGTAGACATCCGGCCAAGTTTACGTAGCCCGATGAATTTTCGTTTGTTTAAGGACTTGAAGCAGGGCTGGGCGACTGCCAGCCCCAGTGAGACTGCTGTGCCGACCCAAGCACCTGCACTGCACCGCTACCAGCCAGCCGAGCAGCTAACGGCAATGCAACTGCAACTGGGGAGAAACAGTACTTAAGGCAAGGCAGTTGCTCATGTGCCAGCTTCACCAGCCATTCTACGCAATTCAGCAATCTTACCACAAAAAGCAACAGAGTGACAGTCACATAGCC
>JASKMD010000026.1:11285272-11329576 GCA_030144725.1 Haematococcus lacustris | reverse complement strand
GAGATGAACAGGTCAAGCTTATATCACTACAATGGTTCAGGTGAGGAAATAAACCCAGAAAATGCGCAAACAGCTCAACAGCTAAATCTCCTCAGCCCGATATTTTATCGACTTATAGTTTCCACCCATATTCTTACATCCCCGAGACAATGCTATGTAACAAGTTTCACGTCAAAACATGCAGCTTTGCTAGCGATCTTTTCCATGAGTGCAGGCACCCACACGGTAACTGATGAGTGGTGCAGCTAGTCGACCACACACACACACACAAGGGCAGTGGGGCTGGAGGTGCTGGTGGGTGCTGCCATCCCCACACTGGAGGTCTTGTAAGGGGTCAGCATGGCACCAGGGCTGAGAAGCCGCAGCACCCTGACCACCAGCTGCATCAAATGCTCCCAGCTGCCCCTGGTGCTCCTGCTAACATGCCAAAGCTGCCAACCAGGCACACCATGCCCCCTCCCTTTGCCCTGCTCTTTCTAGACTGTGTGATGCATGACATCAATCGCAATGCGTGACTTAACCCAACGTTATTCACCGGCAGCCACCCCCACAGTGCAGCCCCACTTCAAGTTCAGTGCAGCCACCACCAAACTCGTACCTCCTCGCTTGACCTGACCTGGCCTTACTGGGCACCCACCTTGCCCCGGGCAACAGAGAGGAACACAGCGCCACGACCGCTGTCACATGCCCGCCTGAAGTTGTCCAGTGCCAAGGTTGTCTCCACCACATCCTGCAGCTCCCATGTCAGGGTCAGGGTCAGGGTCAGGGTCAGGGTCAGGGTCAGGGTCAGGGTCAGGGTCAGGGTCAGGGTCAGGGTCAGGGTCAGGGTCAGGGTCAGGGTCAGGGTCAGGGTCAGGGTCAGGGTCAGGGTCAGGGTCAGGGTCAGGGTCAGGGTCAGGGTCAGGGTCAGGGTCAGGGTCAGGGTCAGGGTCAGGGTCAGGGTCAGGGTCAGGGTCAGGGTCAGGGTCAGGGTCAGGGTCAGGGTCAGGGTCAGGGTCAGGGTCAGGGTCAGGGTCAGGGTCAGGGTCAGGGTCAGGGTCAGGGTCAGGGTCAGGGTCAGGGTCAGGGTCAGGGTCAGGGTCAGGGTCAGGGTCAGGGTCAGGGTCAGGGTCAGGGTCAGGGTCAGGGTCAGGGTCAGGGTCAGGGTCAGGGTCAGGGTCAGGGTCAGGGTCAGGGTCAGGGTCAGGGTCAGGGTCAGGGTCAGGGTCAGGGTCAGGGTCAGGGTCAGGGTCAGGGTCAGGGTCAGGGTCAGGGTCAGGGTCAGGGTCAGGGTCAGGGTCAGGGTCAGGGTCAGGGTCAGGGTCAGGGTCAGGGTCAGGGTCAGGGTCAGGGTCAGGGTCAGGGTCAGGGTCAGGGTCAGTAGGGGGAGCCCTTGCGCTGCTCATCTCACCAGTCAGCTGCCAGCATGCTGCCCTGCACTGGCCCCGCCCCCCTGCTGCCGCCCCCTGACCTGTGTCTCAATGAACACCAGCTTGTGCGCCATCAGCTCCTGCAGCACGCCCAGCTCATGCCACTTGCTGATGATGCTGTCCATGTAGCGGTAGCTCACGAAGAAACAGACCTGGAGCAGCATCGGGGTCACATGTAGGTGTGTTGGTGTCAGGGAGCAAGCAGGGGTGCAAGCTGCACAGTGCCGCATGTGTCAGATCCTGGAGCAGCATTGGGGTCACACCCAGGACTGCACAGTGCCGCATGCTATTCAATAAGTCAGTTGCAGCATCACCGATGGGCGAATGCGGTTCAATGATAATGATACGGATGATCCAGGGCGTGAGGTAGACCCTGACCCTGACCCTGACCCTGACCCTGGGCCCAGGGCCCACCGTAAGGCAGGCACGCCCCACCCGACGTCCAGTGCAGCAGCAGCAGCAGCAGCAGCAGCAGCAGCAGCCATTGCAGCAGCAGCAGCCATTGCAGCAGCAGCAGTCGTAGCAGGAAAGAAGCAGCATCATTGCAGCCACGGCTACAGGACCTGTTGCGGTGCAGGTGCGTAGCCTGACTGCAGATGTACGAGCAGAGCTTGTCATCAACAGTCAACATGTCTCAACAGGAGGAGCTCAATGCGCATGAGCCATGTGGCTAGGCCAGGCCAGGCAGTCACCAGGTCGTCCCAAGCGCCTGAGGCCACTGAGGCCCCTGACCAGGCTAAGGTGTCAGGGAGGGGTTTAGGCGGGGTCAGGCGCGCATGGCGCAGCTCACCAGGCCGTCAGGCACCACGGCGGCCAGGTCCACCAGCATGCGCCCGTAGTTGCGCACCACACCCGGGTCGCCTCGCGCCTCAAACTTGGTGCTCACAGGCATCTGCACCCACCACCACCACCACCACCACTACCACCACCATCACCAACACCACCAGCCTAGCTCAGCCCTTGTTGACAGCAGCCAGCAACCACCCCAGCCTTGGCAAAGCGCAGCCTAAGCCTCGATGACGCACACTCGCACCACCTACTCAGCACTAGACATGCGCCTGTCGCCCGCACTGTGCGGTGTGTCAGCCCTGCTACAGGCCACCCTCCTCCACCACCCCCACCCCACTCCCTCATAACACCCACTACCTGGCACACACCCCACCCACCCACCCGCCCACCCGCCCGCCGCCCTCCTGTCACAACCATCCGGCTGGTGTGCACCAGAAGGAGATGGCAGCACCATAGCCGCCCCTACGCCCCGTGTTGGGGTGGTGAGGGTTGTTGCAGTGGTTAAGGTGGTTGGGGCTGGTACTCACCTGGTCTGTGCCCCGTGTCAACACCACTGGGCAGATGCAGTCGCGGGTCAGGGTCATGGCGAAGGACTGGATTGCCACTGGGTTGAAGTTCAGGATGCTGCTCGACAGGGTGCCGTACAGCAGCAGCAGCAGCAGAGGCAAACAAGCAGACAACCACACACCTGGTAGAACATCAGGTTAGCTGTATCATGACACAAACATTCCAGGCAGCAGCAGCAGCAGCAGCAGCAGCCACAACCGCCGCTGCAGCCACCGCCGCCGCCGCCGCAATTTGTGAAGCCTTTTTCTCCCCCCTGCCTTGCCCTTTCCTGCGTCCTCTCCCCCTGCCCTCCCCCTGCCCGCCCCCTGCCCTGCCCAGCTATGGCCTCGCCCTGCCTGCCTCATACCGCGGGTACAGGTCAATAGGGGACAGGGTGCCGCTGGTGATGACCACTGACTGGAACTTTGAGAATATGGGGCGCATGGCCAGGGAGGCGTCCAGGCAGGACAACTGCAAGGGGAGCAGCAGCAGGGGGCAGCCAGGGGCTCTGTCGGGCCAGGTGGCAGGGGCAGGGCCGGAGGGGCGGCCCAGGTCAGGTGAGCTGGAGGCAGGCTGGCAGGAGTGTGAGGTATGGCCGGTAGGATAGGAGGCACCACAGGTGGAAGTATAGGCTGGTATGATACATACCGTACTGATACGCCTTGTTGGTGATACGCTGATTTGGTGAAAGCATATCCCATGCTCAAACAATTGGTGATACAATTTGATGACGAAATAATTTGGTGAAACCACCAACAAGGCGTACCAATACGGTACATTAACATTATATATTTATTATTACCGTACTCTCCCTTTTGATTCGCATCCTCCGTGGTTTACACACTTCTTGCACAGTTCACCAAGTCAAGCCACCCGGTCACCAAGTGACAGCCACTGTGCAAGGGCACTGCGACTGTGCACCAAGTCACCGTCTGGAACCAAGTCTGGGCACCAAGTCACCGCCTGGTTCCTGTGGCTGCTTGCAGTGCTGGTCTTCCTCCTTCCTCCTCCTCTGAAAACTCAAACTTGCGTGCCCTAGCAGTCACCCATGCCGCATCCTTGGTCAAGGCAAGCACCCCAGTAGTTGACTTGGTGCGGCCAGCCTCCCGGCTGCTGCCCCAGCCTGGCCAACCACCCCAACAGTTGACTTCGTGCGGCCAGCCACCCCCGCTGATAGCTTGCCAACCCTCGCTGCTGGCACTGCTATCGTCGCTGTTGTTGTCGCAGCTGTTAGTGCTAGCGCTGCTAGTGCTGGCACTGCTGCTAGTGTTGCACACCAACCGTGCATGCGTACGTGTGGGAGTGGGCGTGGCTTGTGCTGTTGGTGCTGGCTTAGGCTTGTTTTTGGAGCCCGGTAGCCTGCCACGTTTGGCCCAGGGCAGCGCCCTGGGCATTACATATTTATTGTTATACATTGTTAAATACACTATACTATTATACATATATGTGTGTCATGTTATGGCTGTTAGGGTAGAAGGCACCACTATGAGAGCTGCTGCAAGGAAGTTGCAATTCAAATCTTAGACCACTGTCTGTGTCAGTCTGGCTGGCTGTGGGTAGACGAGCACCTGGAGCACCAGGCCAGGCGGTGTGGCCTGCCTCCCACTGCCAAGTGTGGCTGTGGGGCACTACCAGCTGGTTGTGGGCAGCGGGAGTGGGGTGATGGCGGGCAGAGCCAGGTGGGCAGCTCAACTTAGGCAGCGGGAGGCAGGCTGCTTAGGGATCAGAGGAAGACCAGGCTGGGTAGGGTTTGCCAGCAGCCAGATCAGGCAGTGTTGGGTGCCAGCCAGGCCTGTCAGCAAGCGTCGCTGTTTGCCTTAAGCTGCAGCAACAGGTCTGCCGCAGGGGGGTCAGGTGCCGGAGGTTGAGGTGGGGTGCAGCCCACCTGGATGACTGGGTCGGGGATGTTGGGCAGGCGGCTGTCAAAGGGCTCGATGATGACGGCAAAGCCCTTGGCATAGGTGCCCACCAGCGTGGCAAAGTCCGCCACCAACTGCACCACAAGCCACGGTCACCAGCAACTGGGAGGAGGGTGAGTCCTGAGGTGGCAGGGTCATCACACCAGGGTGGGCCCATGGGGAAAGGGAGCAGCCTGGGGCCTCAGGGCGCACTCACCCAGGAGTTCATTCCAGTGCAGGTGCGGGGCAGGGGGCCAGAGGGGCAGGCAGTGCAAGTTAGCCTGGGGGTTTCACCCAGGTGGGCCAATGGGGGGAGGGAGCAGCCTGGGGCCCAGGTGGTCACACCTCACAGGTGGGCCACACCCAGGTGCCTCCCAAGCAGTCATCGCCTAGATATCGTATCGCTGCTCCATATCGATATCGCTGCTTAATGTCCACCAGGCGCACGTGACCCAATGCAACCCCCAACGGCCAGAACTGGGTGCACACCCACTGCCTGCACTGCCTGCACTGCCTGCACTGCCTGCACTGCCTGCCTACCCCCCAAGATTGTCTGTGCCTGCACTGCCTGCCTGCCCCACTGGCCTGCCTGCCCCACTAGCCTGCCTGCACTGCCTGCCCTGTGGCCCTGTGGCCCCCTGCCCCGCACCTGCACTGGGATGAACTCCTGGGTGTCGGTCACTTCCAGCGTCTTCAGCAGGCTGGACAGCCGGTCGTAACAAAACCTGCACACACACACACACACACCCCACCTCCTGCCTGACCACCACCACCTACCTCAGACACCACCTGCACTATACAGCACCCCATATAGCACACAGACAAGGTTGGTGGTCGGTTTGTGGTTGGTTTTTGTAATAACATAAGTTAGCTTCATGTAGACAAAGCAGGGGTCCTATGGTAGAGAAGCAGACCTAAGGCAGGTCGGTAGACAAGTAAACAAATAAACAACCAAATAAATGAATATGGCAACAACTGTACAAGCTCCAGTTTGATAAATGAGTAGTTGGTTTTAACCAACTGAGGGCCAAGTAGCTGGTCATGTGGCTTAGGCATACGCGTCATGCATACCTCTCCCACTCATAAACACACCCATAACGCATACCCACACAGCAGCTTGCCTAAATCCCTAACCCAACCCCCATTTATATCATTAAGTAGGGCTATGAGCCTGCTGTTCATGGTTTGGCAACATCTTCGACAGGTATGCACACCTACAGTCTATGGCCTGCCCACGGCACCGGAGGCTGGCTTCGTGCCACGCACACAACCGCATACTCTCCGCCACGGCCCACACAGGCAACCCTCAACCTGAGCCCCTCACTGGCGCCGTGCATACGGCTCCACACCTCCTAGGCTGATAGGCGCTGCTCCCTTGTCACCAGCACAGCCTTGGCCTGGTGCCCTGGGTGCCAGGGTGTTCAGTGGTGCCAGGGACCAGCTGGCCAGCACAGCACCCGGCCCCCTTACCTCCGCCCCACACACGGACAATCAAGCAACCCTTGGTGCCCTGGGGTCGCTGGCAGCCAGGCACCACCCGGCCTCCTTACCTCCACCCCACACACGCCCCACATACGGGTCTGCCATACAGGTCATACAGGTCTGCCCCACATGCAGACAAATAAGCAACCCTCCCATGGCCACCCATGTAGGCCTCAGTGTGAGCCACTCACTTGAGCGTCTTGGCATCAATCTGTACCCGCTCCTGGAGGTGCGCCAGGAAGGAGGGCGGCAGCTCATGCACCACCTGCACACCACCACCGCACCAACACCCAGACCCCTGCACACTGCACACCGCACCACCTGCTCTCACCACAACCACCACAACCACTACCACAACCACCACCACCACAACCTTCCTCTTCCTGTGCAATATCAGACATCAGGAGCCTGCAGCTTGGCCCTTGCCGCCCCCTCCCCCCCTCCCTCCCACCCCCCCCTCCCTCCTCTGCCCCACCCTGCCTGGTTAGTGCGCAGCCGCTCGCGCATGTATGTCACCAGGCGCCTCATGAACGCCACAAAGTGCTCGGCGCGCCGGATGTTGCCCGGCACCGTCTCCTGCACCCCCCAGCACAGCTCAGTGGGGCACCCAGCCAGACACACCCGCCACCCTCAGGCCCAGTGCCCACCACCCCCTCAGGCCCAGTGCCCACCACCCCCTCACCAGCTGCATCAGCCTACACGTAGAGTGTGTGGTGCAGTGGACTGTGTAGCATCGTGCAGTAACTTGGCAGTAACTTCCCCGGCCAGGTGAAGTTCCCTGCACTATCCCTACCCTCCAGCCACTGGGGCTGCAGGGGGCGCCCTAGCCCCCCCCTGGGCTTACCTGGAGGATGTCCTGGGGCAGCACAGGGTTGGCCAGCCACTCCTCGCCCCCTGCAGCCGCCCCCCCACCCCCAGGGGCAGCGGGCAAGGTACCCTGAGCCACCAGCCCCTGGATGCACAGCAGCAGCAGCAGCAGCAGTAGTAGCCATTGCAGCAGTAGCAGCAGTAGCAGCAGCAGCAGCAGCAGTAGCAGCCATTGCAGCAGCCACACAGGCACTGCCAGAGGCAGTGGCGACAGCAGCAGTAGCAATAGTCACAGTAGTAGCGGCACTAGAAGCTGGGGTGAGACCCCACATCCTCCCTGGACTCTTCCCCTCCCCCTCCCCCTCCTCCTTCCCCTTTCCCTCCCTCTGCAGAGGCGGCAGCAGCAGCGGCAGAGGCAGCAGCTGCGGCAGACCTGAGTGTTGTTCCTGATCCTCTGCAGCCAAGCTGTCACCTCCCCTACTCTCCCCATGCCTCCCCAGACCTCTCCCCTCCCCCTGCCCCTGCCCCTGCCCCTGCCCCTGCCCCTGCCCCTGCCCCTGCCCCTGCCCCTGCCCCTGCCCCTGCCCCTGCCCCTGCCTCTGCCCCTGCCCCTGCCCCTGCCCCTGCCCCTGCCCCTGCCCCTGCCCCTGCCCCTGCCCCTGCCCCTGCCCCTGCCCCTGCCCCTGCCCCTGCCCCTGCCCCTGCCCCTGCCCCTGCCCCTGCCCCTGCCCCTGCCCCTGCCCCTGCCCCTGCCCCTGCCCCTGCCCCTGCCCCTGCCTCTGCCCCTGCCCCTGCCCCTGCCTCTGCCCCTGCCCCTCCCTCCGCCCTCACCTGCACCAGCCTGTTGTACTCGTCCCTCAGCCGGCCTGCATCCGTCTCCTTCACCTGCCGGATGCACGCGTCCAGGCGGCCCAGGTTGCGGCTGGCGGCCTCGAGCGTCTGCTGCCGCAGGTTCACACTCAGCGCCTCGATGCACACCTGCACCAGGTCACACATGTGGCACTGCAGCAGTCACACTCTGGGCCAGGTCACACATGACGCCTACCAGCATACCAGGGCACACCTGGGTCACACCAGGACCATTGGAAGCATGAACTGTGCAGCCTATGGAGATCTGTTTTGGTGCAGTAGCCATGACGGATGTGGGGCAACCTGCTGTGGGGCAACCTGCTCCTGACAGGACCTGGATTGCACCCTGACCCTGACAATCCCACCTCTGGCCCTACAGCTGCTTGCCTGTCATCCCTGCCTGCCCTGCCTGCCTGTCAGCCCTGCCTGTCAGCCCTGCCTGACCTGCCTGCCTGCCTGCCCTGCCTCCCCTGCCTGCCCTGCACACCCTGGCTGCCAGGCAAGCTCACATTGTCGATGTTGTGCGCCTCATCAAACACCACCACGCACTCCTTCTCAAGCTCCCGGGACACCTGCAGCCACAAGCCAGGGGCCAGGGGGACAAGGGTGAGGGGGAGGAGGGGGAGGTAGAGAGTGGGGCGGGCGGGCGGGCGGGCGGGCGGGGGTGATGCTGCTGGTGATGATGATGATCCACCCATGGCAGCCTTCACACAGGCACCATGTGCTGGCTTGTTCTGTCAGCCCCAGTCATCCACACACCCCTTGGAACCCTCTGATCACCCACACCCCACACCCACAGCCTTAACTGACCCAACATGGTGATGGTGATGGTGATGGTGAGCTCTCATGATGTAGAACATGACCTGTATAAATGTATATACAGATGTGTATATGCATATGTGTGTATATATACACACATGGCATATTGCCACGTTCATAACCGCCACTCACCATCTGTGACACCTTGGGGTCAATCATGTACTGGTAGTTGTACACGATGACGTTGGCAAAGGCCATCATGTGGCGGGCAAGGAAGTAGGGGCACCAGCCGCGCTTGCGCCCATACGCCCGCATGTCAGCCAGAGTGTACACCCCTAGGGGGCAGGCGGGGGGCAGAAGGGAGGGGGGGGGGGAATCGGGAGGGTGAGAGGGTTGTGAGAGGGAGGGGGGAGTGAGGGGGGGGAGTGAGAGGGGGGTGAGAGGGCGAGGGAAGGAGGGAGGAGGCGTGAGGGCTGACATGCACAGAGTCAGGTGGCCTGACCATGTGGGCCTCTCAGTGGGAAGGTTGTGGCGCCCCAGAAGGAGGCAGGCAGGTCAGGCATGAGGTTAGGCGGGTGGGCATGCAAAGGGTGAGCCGTCACACTTCACTGTTGGACCTGGACTGCTCCCCTAACCCCCCTGCCTGCCCCAGCCCAGCCCAGCCTGCCCAGCCTGGTCGTCCCTGTTCACCTGGGGGCAGGAGCGCCTCAGTGCCCGCCTTCTCGTGACCCTCATAGAAGTTGCACAGCTCTATGGAGGCCTCACTCACCTGCAGGGCCGCAGCAGCAGCAGCAGCAGCAGCAACAGCAGCAGCAGCAGCCATGTGCGAACCCTCAGTCCCCTCACCTTCTGAGGTTATGCTCCCTTCACCCACCCAGACGGCCCCTCCTCCCCTTCTCCCCTCCCCCCTCTCCCCCTCCCCCCCTCCCCCACCCCTCCCTCTCACCGCCCTCTCCCGCACCCAGGACGCAGTCAGGCGCCTGCAGCCCGCATCCACTCCCTCCCTGCTGCTCTCATCTGAACAGCAAAGCCAGCAGGCAGGTAGGTAGGCAGGCAGGCAGGCAGGCAGGGCCCATGCAGATAGGCGGGCGAGCGGTTGGGCGGTACGTCAGTCAGTCAGGCAGGATGACCTCCTGCTCTGAGGGCACAGGGTCCCGGGGCCAGGGGTTCGGGGTCGGGGTCGGGGCTCATAGGGTTGCCTAGTCTTACACAGGGTTAGGGGCGCTGAGGGGCAATGGGCGACTACGTCCTGGGTGCGGGAGAGGGCGGTGAAGGGGAGGGGGGGGGGGAGGGGGGAGGGGGAGGCGGTGGTCAGAGGGAGGGGGTGGGAGGGTCAGAGGGGGTGGTCAGAGGGGGTTTGGTCAGAGGAGGTGGGAGGTGGGTTACCAGACCCTGAGTTGAATGTTAACCCACAGGGGGTGGGTGCTGGCTGCTGGCTGGGTGTGGTAGAGGGCAGTGAGAGGAAGGGGTGGGGGAGGGGGAGGGGGAGAGGGCGGTGGCAGCTGGGCTAGACTGTGCTGCGGTGCCCGCCTCATGTGTGTTGTCCCACCGGCTGCGACCTGCCTGCCACTGAGGGGTGCACACACAGGTTCTTGCGGCTGCTGAGGCCCAGCGCCATGACGGGGGGCGCGGCGGGCCCGCCCAGGTAGCGGCTGCGGTATGCCACCAGCTCCTTCAGCTCCGCAAGCACCTGAGGCCAGCAGCAACAGCAACAGAAGCAGCAGCAGCAGCAGCAGCAGGTAAGACGGTTGGAGTTAAGAAGGTTGGAGTCAGAACTGGGTAGGGGGGCCTGGTCAGGGAGGCGCTGCCCTGGCACGGGCGGGGGGAGAGACAGGGGCAGGGATAGGGATAGGGATAGGAACAGGGTCAGGGGTCAAGGGTCAGGGGTCAGGGGTCAAGGGTCAGGGGTCAGGAGTCAAGGGTAGGAGTTGACACCAATTGAGGCGACACAACACGGGAAGGAGGTTGAGGTCAGTAGTGCTGGGCCATCGAGCCGTGCCTTTCTGAGCTGTGCGCGCCCTCTACTGCCCTCTACATGCGTATACCCTCTGCAGCTGCAGCTTGGCCAGCAGGCCCACACGCCACCAGCAGCGCACCTTTTCCATCTCTGGCACCGTGCGTGTGCAGTACACCAGCTTGCCGACCTCAGGGTGGGCCAGCTGGTAGCTGGTGACCAGGGACAGCAGCGTGATGGTCTTGCCGGTGCCCGTGGGCATCTGGGCGGCACAGCAGCAGGGCAGGGCGGAGCAGGGCTGAAGTAATGGAGAGCTAGCATGCGCAGAAGCCTCCGCTGCGGCCAGGATTGCGACTAATGCCACCATGGTAGCACCAGGCCTGTCTCTGCCTGATGTTGGGAAGGGGGGAGGGCGGTTGCTGGATACACAGCGATGTGCCACTGCTGCTGCCCCTCTGGTTCCGGCAGACGCTTTGGCCGCTTGGCAGCTGGCTATCATTCGCATGGGTTGCAGGGCTGCTGGTGATTCCCCTGGTCACTGGTGAGGGTGATAGGCAGCTGATGAGCTAGTGGCTGATGTGGGGTGAGGGGCGCGTAGGGGCAGCGGCTCCCACACCTCTAGCAGGCAGTGGCCCCGGGCATCCAGCGCGCGTTTCAGCTCCAGCATGTAACGGTACTGCTCGGGGTAAATGTATTCATAGGGGAAGTAGACCGTGAGCCCTTCTAGCCGGAACTTCATCGCGACCTTCGTCGGGTTGTGGGCTGGGTGTGGCCTGGTTTCGCCTAGCCAGCGTCCAGCGGCGCTAGGTGCGACATTTGATTGACGATTCGGTTCAGCGGTGCAGGCATGCTTGTGCTTGCACTGGGTAGGAAGCAGCTCCCTTGCATGCATTGTATGTGCAGGGATGCACTGCACAGTGCTGAAGTATGCAGCCCAGTCTGCAGCTGCTGTGGGCCCTGCAGGCCCCTGCCAGCCCTCAGGTGGCAGGTCAAATGCAAAAAGTGCTGACTAGCAATGGAAACCCGTAGCTTTGATAGAACCTGGAGCTGTCGGATGTTCCTAGCGCAGCGCACCTCATCCAGCGCACGTGCGGCGCACACCACAAATGCCCCTCAATCCTTGCACGTGCCCCTGTGCCGAGGCTGGGCGACAGCGTGCAGCCAATGTCGGTTGCCAGTCGTAGTTCACGCGAAAGGCCGGCTGGCAGATGACTTGCTGGACTATGTCACAGGTAAGGCCTAGCAGAAACAACTCCCCTACGCTGGCACTCTCCGCTGTCAATCAAACAGACCCAATAGTCCTTCTCACAGCTGGCAGATGGGAGCTGAAGCAGAAAGCTGTTGGGTCCGCTGCTGCCTGCGTGACATGCAGCTGGTCCCAAGATGCGTAAGTGGTATGGACAGGGCGAGCGCCCCAGCGAGGGTGGGCCAGGCCCCGAAAAGCCCGAGGTGGGGCCACCACAGTGCAGTCTTGGTTGAGAAGCATAGCAGACTGGCATAGCCACAGAGTCATCAGTCCAGTTTGGCTGTGTGGAGTATTCCGTACCAGCTGCCTGCTAGCCTTCATCCTACCTCACAGCAGCAGCTTGCTGGGATAGATCAACTTCTCAGCAGCAGCGCCCTGCAGCAGGCTTATGAACCCTGCAGCAGGCCCCCTCCACCCTGCTCCCGCTTGGCAGGGCGGTAAGCAGGAGGATGAGGAGGAGGAGGAAGGGGAGGGGGACGCCATCCTTGTTACAGATGCTGACACACCCATGGGGGAGCAGGTGGTGCTGCAGCTCATCCTGGCCAGGTGGGCACTGGGTCCACCACTGTCGAGCAGGGCCAGGACACCCTCCCTTCCTAGTGGTCATGTCTCCGCCTGGCTTTCCCTGTTTCCCTGCATTCCCCCGTTGCTCTGTTGCCCTGCCACCCTCCTTTTTCAGCTTGAGAGGCCGGCTGGTATTCATCTAAGCCCTTTCCTCCTCTGTGCAAGGACTGCCAGCCCCTGGCCTTGCCTCAGGCCTACCCTCACCACACCCTGCTCCACCTTCCACCTCCCTTCACCCATCCTTCCACGATGCCTGGCCCTACCCCTGCGTATGGTCTTCTCTCTAGTGTGGTTGGCATCACGCTGGGCAGCTGATGCTCGTAGCTCACGTGGCCAGCCTTAAGCTCACTGCTCGTGCACCTGGCGTTGTTGCATCCCGCCCCATCCTTGCCCCTCCTCTGCTGCTGCTGCTGCTGCTGCTTACGCTGCTTAAGGTTACTGCTCGTGCACCTGGCGTTGTTGCACCCCACCCCTTGCCCCTCCTCTGCTGCTGCTGCTGCTTACGCCGCCCACCCCTCCCCTGCCAACCCCAGGGCCAGCATCAAGGCGCTTGTGCGCGACACTGTTGCCGCCAAGACGTCCTACGGCCCCTACGTCGCCCCCTTGTCCCTGGACACGGGCAACCCGCAGCTGCTGCGCCGCGCCCTCAAGGGCTGTGGCTCAGTAGTGTGTCTGGGCCGCCCTGGCGCCCTGCCCCAGGTCAGTGCACGCACCTCAACACCTACACCTAGGCAGATGGCACGGAGGGCAGCAGGCACCCAGGCCGCATGGAGGGCACACAGGCATGAGGGAGGATGTGGCGCACGGGCGGCAGCTGCTCAGCGGAGAGGGTGTGGAGATCAGCAGGGCGAGGGCGGCAGGTAGAGGAGGCCAGCGGGGCCAGCAGGCAGTAATGCGCTCCTGTGGTCAAAGAAGTAGTAATGTGGTACACTCCTGTGGTCAAAGTAGTAGTGGCAGGTGGTTGATGCAGGCTGACCTGCACACCGCACGGAGGGTGCCAGCCTGCTGGTCAGGCAGTACAGCCGGGGTTGCGAGTGGCCTGCCATGCAAGTGTGAGTGTGCTGCGCTGCTGCAGGTGGCAAAGGAGGCAGGTGTGGCGCATGTGGTGCTGCTGTCTGCTGCCGGGGCAGCTCCCCAGGTGAGCCTCACGAGCCAGCTGCCATGCTGGCCACCCGGACATTGTGGCTTGCCGGCACCTCAGCTGCTGGGCCAAGTGCAACGGGTCAACACCCAGGGATGCTTAGGGGCAGGTGGGCGTAGGGTGAGGTCGCTCGGTATCTCGTGCCTTGTGGGCTGCAGGGCGGGCCGCTGTCGGGCCTGTTTGATGGCGAGCTGGCCGCCCTCCGTGACTCAGCTCGCGAGGCGGCGTTCGCTAAAGCCGGCGTGCGTTGCACAGTGGTGCGGGTGGCGGCGGTGAGAGACGCGCCGGGAGGGTGCTCCTCACTCGCGCTGCAAGCCCCGCAGCCAGCAGGTGCGGAACGGGGCGGAGACGGGGCGAGCCGGGGCGGACGGGGCGAGGCGATAGTGTGACAGGAGGTGACAGTCAGGCAAACAGGCGGACCCTTGATGTGCGTCTGTGTGTCTCGTCAGGATTCTCGTGTCAGCGACCGCCAGCTGCGAATTGCATAGCTGCCTGGGTTTCACGCTCCGCGTGTACAGCATAGCCACTCGGGTGCGTGTGCAGGGTCAGGCCAAGCTGCAGGTCCGAGCGTGAGCCGGGAGGACGTGGCTGCTGTGCTGGTCCAGGCGCTGAAGCGGCTGCCAGCTGAGCAGTCGCGCATTTTTGAGGTAGGGCGGGGTGGAGCTGTGGAAGGGGGGTGCGAGTTCAGTTTTGCAGTGCTTTGCAGTCTCAGGGAGTAAGCAATGGTTTGAGTGCGACCCGGGTCATGCAATGGACACAATGCTTGCAGGTCCGATCCCTGGGCGCGGGCGCGCCGCCATCGGACTGGTCGGCTCTGTTTGACAGCGTCGCGTCCGCATCCGCCTGAGCACTCGTTTAAGTGGAGATTCAGTCCAATTCCAGTCATACAGGCCAACACAACTTATTCAATACGGAACAACATGTTGGACTGTGGGTCAGGCGTTCCCAACTACCTGAAAACCACCCCCCTGTGATAGGAAGCCCGTATCTCCGCAGCCACTCAGTCAAAAATATATGTAAACAGTGCTTTGAACAGAAGAGAGTCATAGCTACGATATGGCAGACGCAGCAAAAACTAGCTCGCTCCCAGCGGTGCACAGTGCCTGCCCAAAGACCGACATTTGAATTCATGCGATTTCGCCACATGCCTGAGCACTCATGGAGATTCAGTCCACTTCCAGTCATATAGAGCAGTTATGAGAATAATGCAGTCGTACAGAGGAGGTTCGAGTATTTGCCCGAGGATGTCCGAGGATATGCAGCAGCAACTACTGTTACATCCAGAAACATCTCCCTTATACAACATGGACCAGGGTGCTGCCTGTGGTTCATCTCACTCGGCTACAGCTTCATCACTGAAACTTCATCGGTCGCACCCTGTATGAATACAAACATCTGGTGGCACGTTCCGTCCCCTGACCATTGGCCTTAGAGCGTGACCCGGAATGTTAAACCATCTTTAACCATCTTTAACCAAGCCAAAAAGTTTAACCAATCTTTAACACTCCCGCCAGGTCGCACTCCGCAGTCGCGATGGAGGGCGAAGCCTCTAACTTCGACCCCAATGTAAACACGCAGCCTTTCCGCGGCAGAAAACCTGATCCTACCGTGGCACAGCTGCAAGCGAAGCTGTTGCGTTCACAGACATTGCGAAAGGATAGATACACAGTCGTCATCAATGCCACTGAGAAGGTCGTCAAGCTAGTCTGCCTGCTATGCGGGCTGCAGTTGGGGCCGGCTCTTCGATGACCCTCGGCGCAGCGGCCTCGACATGGCGTCAGCGGAGAAGCTGATTTTCATTCAGACCAACGACGAGCTGGCAGCCAACTACGACAGTGTTGACCAGAGCAATCAGCAAGACGTGGCAATAAGCCTCTTTTGACAGATTATGGTGACAACCCGTACACTTCCGTTGCCAGTATCTCTTACATATTGCCATGTAAACCTGCGCTACGTGATCTCCCGGCCTAGTCATAATGCAAACCGCGCCGATAGCAAAGTCTCGAAGACAGCCGCAATGTCTTTCTGTCAGGGTCGTCAGGGTGTTAGGCTAGACTGGTTAAAGATGGTTAAAGATTTGGTTAAAGCACGTTAAAGGCCCAAAACAGCACGAAGTTAGTTTAACCAGTCGCGCTCTAATTGGCCTACTCATCAAAACCAACATCTTTGCCACAGCCCAGTGTTCCTATACTGACATTGCAATCATAGCCCTGAGCACAAGAACAAGTGGCCCGTATCTGGCTCTTTCCTCCCTACAAAACCTTCATGCAATGGGAACCATGCTCAAAATCCGCAGCACAACAGCGACATAGGATACGTCTCCAAGACCACCTTCACATCGTACACATGCGCATGATAAGTAAGGCGCAAGATTCAAGTTACAGGCCCAGGGCTAACCGCACCTTTGCGTTAAACCCCGGATACATACATAGCGGCAGTGTTCCACAGCCCCACAAGCCCCCAGGCAAGGGCCTAGCAGTGCAGGCTGCAGCCAGCCACAGCCCAAAGGCAGCCCCCTGCACGAGTGGTGGCTGCCTCTAGGCAAACGTGCAGCAGGTTGGCAAGCAGGCCCAGCTCAGAGCCAATCACGGTCTTAATGCAGCCTACCGCTTGCCAGTCGCACCCACCGTGCTGCCGGTGCTGTCAGTCCCACTTGGGCTTCCAGTGGTGGCTAGCAGGCTGGCAGGCAGGCCCAGCGGCAACCTGATGGTGACAGCGGCAACCTGATGGTGTACCTGATGGTAACCCTCCAGTTGCAGGGGCTGGGCTGCCAAGTTAACCCTAGTAAGGCTGACAGGCCGGCAAGCCAACCAGGTGGTCACTGCCCCTCCCTGCCCCAACTGCAGGGTGGTCCACGCCCCGCTGCCACCTGCTGCTCTGCCCACTTGGCAGCTCCCTGGAAGCTGTATATGCCGTCAGCGGCCAGCACCTTATCCACTGCAGCCAGCGAGGCTGCGGAGGGGCGGTCAGGGCTGTGCCATGCCTCCAAGACTTTCACTAGGCGCCTCAGGCCAAGCAGCGCAGTCTGCTGCTTGTTACTGAACTTTCCCCGCCTCCAGGTTGGGCGTGGTTGTGTTTCCAGCTGAGCTAGTGGCACAGCGCCCCCCTCACCTTGGGTCCACAACCTCATCGCCCTGGCCGAGGTGTCGCCTGTCCTGGGGCTAGCTGCGGCCAACAGCTTGCCATACACTGCCCGAGCCTTGGTTTGGTCCTTACCAGTGAGTGGTAGAGTGAGCTGTGTAGTCCAAGTCAGCTGCTCCTCCCCCGGCCCAGCCTCTAGTGCCCTCCCCTCCGCCGTCTCAACCCCCGCAGCATTGGCTGCCACCCCCACAGCCATTACGGCTGTGGCTGCTTCATCTGCGCCTGGCTCCTTCATCTGTGCCTGCTCCACCTCATCACTGCTTTCTCCAGTGCCACCCAACACTGACCCGACCGGGGCAGCCGCGCTCAAACCTCCTTCAGACGGCTCCAATGGTGGAGCTGGCTCCGTCAGCGCTGCCTGAGCAGCTTGAGCATCGGCTTTGGTCGCATCAGGCTGCGGGGCTGCCACCGGCACCACAGGCTCATCCAGACCAGGCACTTCATGTGAGTGGACTGCCTCGGGCGGCAGCAGCACCCCTGGGCAGCGGGTGTCAGGCGCAGGGCCAGGCGGGGGATCAATGGGTTTAGGGTTCAAATCCCGCCGCCCGCCTGATGAATTGGCCTCTGGCTGTAAAGTGACTGACATAGGGCTGAGGGACAAAGACGGGTTTGGGGCAGGGGCAAGGGGCGGCGGCACGGCTTCACTTGCTTGGGTGGCAGAGCCAGGGAGCGCGCAGGAAGGCGCTGCAGGCTGGGCGCAGGAAGGGGGCTGGAGGGTGGGCGGGTGACCCTCCCAGGAGCTAGCCTGCTGCTGACATGAGGCAGCCAAGGGGGGCGTCAGCACCGCTGCAGGCCCGCCCCTCCCTGCCATGGCCTCTGGTGCTGTGCCGGGCCGCATAGCTGCAGTAGTGTCAGGCACAGGCGAGGGGCTGTGCGGCACAGGCAGGGGTGCTGGCTGCACCTCTAGCTCGCAGTGCCTGTCACCTAACGCCCCCTGTGCTAGCCTGGCTGCTGGGGTGGCTGGTGGTGGTGTAGGGGCTGCTGCTGCTGCTGCTGCTGCTGCTGCAGACGTTACAGCTTTTGGCTCAGCTGCTGCGGCACAGCTGTCCAGTGCAGCCACGAACCAATCAGGCGGTTCAGGCTCAACCCCCTGCAACAAGGGCGCTGCTACCCCTGCCCCTGCCCCTGTCCCTACCCCTGCCTCCACCCCCCGCCCACCTGCTGCTTCAACTGTCGTCAGCTCCTCAACCTCCACAGTGACTGTGTTGGCTCTTGCCTTAGCCCCTGCCCCGCCCACCCTGCTGCTACAGTCTTGCACCTTTCTGGCCCGCCTGCGCCGCAACCTGACTCCCTTGTTCAACTGGCTGAGTACAGGGCGGCACAGCAGCAGCCTGCCAGTGGCTAACACCGCCCCACTGTGGCAACTAACAACTGCCACTCCTGACCTGGCAGGCCAGGTGCAGTCCAGGGGCACACGGGGCGCCTCTGCTGCTGCCCCTGCTGCCCACTGCATGCTGTGAGGGCTGTGCGGCTGGGCAGGGGATGCCAGGGCCTGGGCATGCTGCTGCGCGAGGTACAGCAGGCAGGCTCTGAGGAGGTGCGCCGCCCTGACAAAGCTGACGAGGCGAGCTTGGGAGGAGCACCTGCACCCCAAGTGGGCAGAGATGAGAAGCTCAGGCTGTATAACGCATCAGGATCATTCAGGTGGGTGTGCCAAGGGTGACACCAGCAGCCCCCCTAGTCCCCTCAGCTCCCCTCAGCTCCCCTCCCCCCTAGTCCCCTCAGCTCCCCTCAGCTCCCCTCCCCTAGGCCACAAGACGAGGTGTGGGTGGGTGTGCCAATGGTGACACTGGCAGCCCCCTAGTCTCCTCAGGCCCCCTCATGCCCCTTGGCCAACAGCCACGTCCCAGCAGGTCATCCCAACAGCAGCGTCCTCCTAAGCTGATGAGTCAAGCGGGGACTAGGTTCCCCACCTCCCCACACTCACCATGGCGTGCGGCCAAGGTGGTCTGCAGGTGAGATGGGGGGGGAGCCACCGGGCTCATCTGCAAGCAGCCAGGCAGGAGGAAGTGGCAGGGGGGCAGAGTAAGCGGTGGAGGGTGACAGTGTGAGGCGAGGGGAAGGAGGCTGGCACCAGAAGAAGAAGAAGAAGAAGAAGAAGAAGAAGAAGGTGACATCAGCCCCACACCGGACTGCTGGAAGCTGCCACCGCCCCCATTCCCTGGTCCCAGCCAGCCAGCCGTCCTGCACCTCACCCCTGTGTCATGATCCCCCACCTACACCCCCTATGAGGGTCGCCCTGTGTGCACCATATCGCCCTGGGCCCAGCAATGTCAGGCGTCCATATCAAGCGCAATTCCCAATGGTAGGGGAGACATGCGCTGTGACCTCACCCAGGACCTAGCCAGCGGCCGGCATGCGACATTTACACCCTTGCCGGGCCTTCCACTGCCTGGCCTGCTCTCTGCACTAGACTCCTCCACCACCCACACACCACGCCAGGGCCGCACCTGCCCCTTGCATCTCCTCCCTGCTCCCACATTCCTCCTGTCTCCTCCTCTGCTGCTGCTGCTGCTGCTGCTGCTGTTGCTGCTGCTGCCACTGCTGCCATCGCTGGTGCTGGTACCGGTGCTGCTGCCAGTGCTGCTGGCAGTGCTGCTGCCACTGCTGCTGCTGCCACTGCTGGTGCTGCTGCTGCTGTGTCGCATGCTCCCGAAGCGCTGCTTGCACTGCAGCCAACGAACCCCTGCCCAACTGGCCCATGTCCGGCAGCAGTTTCGCCAGGTCCTCCAGGCTGCCTGTCCTCAGGGCAGCCTGGGCAGCAGCCGCTAGCCTGGGCAGCTGGTGCTGCTCCGCTGCCGCCAGCCACTGGACGAGGTACCCGGGGGCTCGGGGGTCCAGGGACCAGCTGCTGGGCAGCTTCTCTGCCAGCCAGGTGTCCGCTTGTGCCAACAGACCAAGGAACTGGAACTGTCAACGGCAGACGAGGCCAGGAGGGCGACAGACAGGCAGGCAGACAAGCATGCAGGGCGCACCCAGGATGAGAGCAGGTTGCTGGAACTGTCAAGGGCAGACAGGCAGGAGGGAGGCTGGCAGCAGCAGACAACAGCCATGCAGACAGCCATGCAGCCAGGATGAGAGCAGGGAGCAGGTTGCTGTTTGTCTCTGGCAAGACTCTGCTGGCACAGCAGACACAGGTGTGAGGGGTGTGAGGAGGAAGCTGTTTGACATATGAGTGCAGCAACTTGGTGATTTTGTGAGTGGTCATGGAATAGCATCTTGGTAAGTTTGTGCGCGATCATGGAATAGCAGCTTGGTGAGTTTAGCATCTTGGTGAGTGAGGGATGAGGAGGAGCAGTAGCAGTAGGAGGAGTAGGAGAAAGAGCAGGAGCGGGCCCAGCACTGGCCCTGCATCAGGGTGTGAGGGGCACCTGGTGGCAGAGAGGTAACAGGTCGAGCCACTGGCCGGGGGTGAGGGTCGGGCGTGGGTGCAGTGGGTACAGCTGGCTGGCCAGCAGGCGCCACTGCCGGCAGCTGGTGTCCCACGCCTGCCAGGGCCAGGGCCAGGGCCAGCAGTCAGGGCATAGCACAGGATGTGTCACACAATCACTCCACAGGGCGGCCCAAGCCAACACTGCCGCACACAGTCAGCCAGCCACTTCCTGAGGAAGCAGAGGGTGTGACTGGCATGCTGGAGATGCGCATCAGTAGCTTCTTCTGTGCAATTGCATGATGGGGTGTGCCGTGTTTGTGTGTGGCAGTGATTGTGCAGCCCTTGCTACCAACCAGCTACTCTTCAGGCAGGCGGGCAGGCGGGCAGTAAGCGCAAGCCTAGGGAAGACAAGGAGCCTGGCACGGCGTCATGGCCGTGGACAATGGCTTGCACCGCTCATGCCATGAGGCGTTAGGCTGCTTGGTCGTGGCATCACGGTGGGGCATTGTCCCATGCGGCTGTTACAATGATTCCGGCACTTGGCAACTAGGGCTTTTGCCCTTCACGAGCACGTGGTGTCCACCCACCTGCAGCTCAGCACCAATGTCGGCGCCCGCTAGCAACGGCGATGCGCAGCGAAGCAGGTCCAGTGAGACGCGCGTTTGCCCGTCGGAGCAGAGTACCCGCAGCTTTCCAAACCGCATCCAGGGCGCATCATCGACATCGCCAGCATCTGGACTGTTTGACGATTTTACGATCGTTCGTTTGCCAGTGGGAGTTGATTGGGCGCGTCGCGGCGCTGGCAGTGCCTGCTGCATACAACGCTGGTGTATCATTGGGGCAGCGACACGTCGCTTGCCGGGGGGCGTTGTTGAGGAAACTCTCTTTTTGGGTTCAGTGTGACGCAGGATTGCTAATTTCAGAAACAATACCTCAATCTCAATAGGACAAGATGTTGCCTGTGGGTCATCTCACTTAGCTACAGCTACATTACTATAGCTTCATGTATCGCACCCGTGATGACTAGAAACCCCATACCTACCATGGCCTACTCATCAAAACTAAGAGCTTGACGCTTACAAGGCTGACATTTAGGGAAAACAATCAGGTGGTCACTGTCCCTCCCTGCCCAGCTGGGGGGGGGGGCTACGCCCCGCTGCACTTGCCGCTCCGCCCACTTGGCAGCCCCCTGTATTATGAACAGCCTGAATCAGCCCTCCGAAACCAACATCACATCCAAGTACTGCATCGCATCGCATAGAAGACCCACAGTCCCCTGCCAACGCTCCACGAATGTGATGCCACAGCCTGAGAAGCAACCATGTAGAAAGATGCACCTTCAGCCTTGCAGCCTTGCAGCCATTCAGGGTTCGCAGGAGGGTACGCTGTACACCTGCTGCGTGCCTTGGTCACCGCTATGATGATATGGCATGGCGTGGTTGTGCTCGTGCCGCCTAGCTGTCCTAAGCAGCCACAATCTGTTGCTGACGGCTCGCAAACACCTGACACCACACCACATCGCTGCCTATGTCCCATCATCCACAAACCGAACTGACCCAAAACTTGTGACACCCCACACCAGACCTCTTGATGCTTGCATGCCTGCCGCACCATAACCAGCGCCTAGCCAGCTCATGCAACGGCATTTCGTATGCTCATTTCTCCTCCTCGTGGCCTTCACTGCGCAGCCACCAGCCGCATCAGCTCCTGCCCGTCAGCCACCTGCACGCCAGCATGCACCCCCCTCGCCCATCACACACACCCGCATGCTTCCATGGAAAGGGAGCTGCAGGAAGCTGTAGGGGCAGGCCGGCTGCCCTGCAGCACAGCTTGTGTATGCAAGGTTCTAATCAGGCCATGCGCTCCTGACGCCTAAACAGGCTCAGCCGCCGCTCACCTGGGACCCGGGTTCGACTCCCAGCCCCTGCACTCGGCCCGCCCGCTCCGCCACCACCAGGTGCTCCATCTTCATGGCCTCAACCACCGCCAGGCCTGCGCCACGCACCACCTGCCAACACACACCCGGGCACCGCATGCATTAGGGCGACATGGCAGGCTGCGGGCTGGATAGCAAACATGGGCTGAGCTTGTGTTACATGGAAGACAGGAGGCTGTGAGGCATGATATGAGGGGTGGCATGAGGACTGGTGGTCCAGTCGCGTGTTTTGTGTACCACGTTTGTGTGGCAGGCAGGTAGTCAGGCAGGCCACGAAAGACAGCCTAACTCTCCCTGACCCTAACCCACACTTCAATTCTTGCCTTTCCAAGCCATTCCAAATCATACAATTACGTATGTGCCATCAATAAGTAACAATGTAATGATCCCTGTTTTCACCGCTCCCCATGCAATGCCCCACCCCGCTGGCACCCCCAACCTGCCGGTGGCCCTTGGTCCTGGCCTTCACCTCCCCCCCTGGTCCCCCCTGCCCTGGCCCCACCTGCTCGCCCTCCTTCACCAGCAACTTGACAATGCGGCCAGGGAGGGGGGCAAGCACCGCCCCAGGCCTCGCCGAGGCTGCCCCCTGGCTACCTCTGCCGCCCTGCCCCTCCGCCATCATGCGGCTCCACTGCGGCAGCGGCCACCTGCAACCATACCCACCCACTGCTGGTCTCATTACCTCATCACCCTCGCATCATCAGCAGCAGCAGCAGCATCTGCCCCACTGCTGCCACCCCATCACCATACACCACCCTGCCCCAAAGCTGGCCCAGCTGCCTTTCCCCCCCTCGCCCCGCACCTGAACTCGTACATGTCCGGCCAGCCCTTCAGCCACAGGCATAGCACCTGCTCCCTGCCGCGGCTGAAGCAGGCCACGGAGGCTGACAGCCTGCAGGGGCCGGGCAGCGCAGGGCAGCAAACACCAGGCCAGCTAACCCGCAGCGCCTCACGCCTCACACACCCCAGCCCACACAGACCCAGGCCCTCGAGAGATCCGCGAGAGATCCTCGAGAGATTCTCGAGAGATCCTCGAGAAAACCTATTGCAAACCTCGAGAGAACCTAGGCTCCTGAGAAACCCAGGCCTCACACCCGCCCGCCCGCCCCCCACACTCCAGCACCAGCCCACACACCCCTGCCACAGGCACAGCCCACCCGCACCGCCCCCGCGGCCCCCGCCCCCCACCCCCCCACCTGTGGCTGTCCACCTCCGCCTCCACCTGGTCACCTGTCAGCAGCGCCCCCCTCACTGCCACCCTCACCCCCCCCGCAACCCCACTGCTGCCGCCACTGCCGCCACTGCCCCCTTGCTGAAGTGTCCTCGCCCCCGTGCTGACCTCAATGTCCATGTCTGTCCCTGACAGCAGCGTCATGTGCATAGTCAGACCCCCCTGCCCGCCACCACCACCACCACCGCCGCTGCTGCTGCTGCTGCTGGAATCCCCCTCCTGGGCCGCGGCCAGCCGGGCTGCTGCAGCGCTGGGCAGCTCCCCCTCAGGAAAGCCCATGTCCTCCACCACCTTGACAGCTGCATGGCCCACGCGCGTGGAGTCCAGGACGCTCCATGCACCCCCCCCCCTGCACTGGGCCCCCCTGCTGCTGCTGCTCCCGCACCTGCCTCGACACGGGCAGGCAGGCAGAAGGCAGGCTGAAGGAAGGCAGGGCAGGGCAGGGAGCTGCAAAGCAGCTGGCAAAGGGGCAAGCACACGATGATGAGAGTAGGCAGAGGGCAGGGAGGCAGGCAGGCAGTACTAGGGCATAGGCAGGCAGTCAACGGTACACGGCCCTAAACTCCACCACCACCAGTCCCCTGCCCCCTGCCCCCTGCCCCCACCCCCCCACCTCCCCCCGGGTTGACCCTAACTCTAACCCTAACCCTAACCCTCCCTCCCCCCCAAGGCCCCCCTTGCCTTCAGCAGGCGTCGTGTGTAGTAATTGGGCACATAGGCATAGGGCCGGCAGGCAGTGAGGCACATGACGCAATCCTTCATCAGTCACCTGACAGGTGGAGGGGGACAGGACGCTGCCCGCTGCTGGCTGCTGGCTGCTGGCTGCGGGCTGCCCCACAGCACCCCCCCCCTTACCCCCCTTACCCCCCTTACCCCCCTTACCCCCCTCTACCCCCTTACCCCACAGCACCCCCCCCCTTACCCCCCTTACCTTCAGCAGGCGTCTGGCCACAGCCGCCAGGGCCGCCACCTTGGGTGGGAGGTGTAGGGGCGCCAGCAGCTGCTCCTTGTGCCGCGGGACAAAGCCGGTGTCCAGCTGGGCAGCAGCAGGGGCAGGGGGGGGGAGGCAGGGGGGGGGGGGGAGTCGACAGGGTGTCAGGGTGGCATGGGAGAGGTAAGCGGGCAGGGGGTAAGTCACAGCAACAGGAGGGGCAGAGGGAGTAAGGGGGGGAGGAGGGCTTCGGTGATGAAATGAGACACATGGGGTGGCCAGGTCCAGGCAGGTCTCTGTGTGCATCCACCGCGCCAGCAGCAGCCATGGCAGGGGGGGTGGAAGGGGAGGGGGGGGAGAGACATTCGAAATGAAACGGGTGGTCAAAACCTGTGAGTACAAGTCGCTGTGTACTTCCACCACGCCAGCAGCAGCAGCAGCAGCCATGGCAAGGGGGGTGGAAGGGGAGGGGGGGGGGGGGGGGGCCAACCTACCTCGCCAGCGATGAATGCTGGGTGTGCAGCCAGGCGCTGCAGGTAGGCCAGGTTGGTGGCCAGGCCCGCCACCTACACCCCAGCACCACAACAGGGCAGCAGCTCAGCCACAGGGGCAGGGCAGGTGGGGGCAGCAGCAGCAGCAGCAGCAGCAGCAGGCAGAAGTCGGTGCCAGCAGCAGTTGCCCCCTGCCCCCCCTGCCCCCCCTGCCCCCCCTGCCCCCCCTGCCCCCCCCTGCCCCCCCTGCCCCCCCTGCCCCCCCTGCCCCCCCTGCCCCCCCTGCCCCCCCTGCCCCCCCTGCCCCCCCTGCCCCCCCTGCCCCCCCTGCCCCCCCTGCCCCCCCTGCCCCCTTACCTGGGTGTTTGCCAGTGCGCTGCGCAGTGTGTTCAGGGCGGAGTCGCGGTCCGGCCCCCAGCTGATGATCTTGGCGATCATGGGGTCGTAGTGGCTGCCCACCTGCAGCTCACCACCAGCAGACACACGCAGCAGCAGCAGCAGCAGCAGCAGCAGCAGCAGGCACCTGGCCAGGTCCAAAGAGGTGGTGGGGTGGTGGCCGGGAAGAGGTGGTGGTGGCAGTGGAGGCCCAGGGGGTGCCTGGACGAGCAGCAGCCGTGGCCCGCTGTCAGTTGGGCAGGCTGGGCCCAGGGGGGCTGTGCAGAGTTCAGCAAGTGCAGGAGCAGGAGGGCAGGTCAGTGGGGGCAGGTGGGGCAGGGGAGGCAGGTGGGGGTGGGGGCGGGGGGAGGGGTGCCACGGGGTGCATTGACAGGCAGGCGGGTGGAGCGTGTGTGCCCCCCAGGGGTCTTCGCGTCTTGTCAGGGCAGCAGGGGGGGGCCTGGAGCCTGGAACCCTGGGGCAGCAGGGCAGGGGGGGGCCTGGAGCCCTGCAGCGTCCTGCAGGCAGCTGGGCGGGATGATTGCGGGGCTGGGCTGGGCAGGGCACAGCTTGGCATGTGCAGGACAGTGGCCGAGCTCGGCCAGGCAGCAGGGCAGGAGAGTGGCAGAACTCAACAGGGCCAGGGCAGGCCAGGGCAGGGCAGGAGTGGGCGGGCGCTGAGGGCGGGCGGTGCAGCGCACCGTGTCCCCCTCCCTCACGCCGCTGTCCACCCGCACGTACGGGGCAGCTGCGCTGGGGGCCTCCGGGGGGCCAGCAGGCGGCAGGGTGAAGGCAAGCGCCTGGGGGGGCGGCCGCCAGCGCTGCACGGTGCCGCCACCTGCTCCACCCAGCAGCAGCAGCAGCAGTGGCGGCATGTACAGCAGCGCTGCTATCAGCGGCAGTCTGGCTGAAATGCAGCATAGCCTGCCCAGGCCTCTCCTGCCTCACACTCCTCACACCCCAACCCCCACTGCGGGTCGCTCCCCCTCCCCCTGCACCCCACCCCCCAGGTGCCCCAGCCCCCCACCCTGCCCCCGTGGCCCTGCCCCCCCTCCCCCTGCCCCCGTGGCCCTGTCCCCCCACCCCTGCCCCCGTGGCCCTGTCCCCCACCCCTGCCCCCGTGGCCCTGTCCCCCACCCCTGCCCCCGTGGCCCTGTCCCCCACCCCTGCCCCCGTGGCCCTGTCCCCTCCCCCTGCCCCCCCACCCGGCAGGAAGTTGTTTCTCGGGCTCTCTGCGTACAGCCGGGCCTCGAAGGCATGACCCCAGGGCCCTGCGCCCCCCACCTGGCTGCCGTGGAACACCTGCAGCAGCAGCAGCAGCAGCAGCAGCAGCAGCAGCAGCAGCGGCACAGGGCAGGGCAGGGCAGGGCAGGGCAGCAGCACAGGGCGGCAGCCAGGGCCGGGGCAGCAGGCTGGACACAGCCAGACAACCAGCCAGCCTCGCGGCAAGGGTGGGGGCGGGGGGGGGGGGGGCTGGGGGTGGGGGGGTGTGCGGGCTGGGGGGGTGCGGACACAGCAGGTCCAACCGGGTCAGGGCTTTGTGTCCCGGGGTTGTATCAAAGGGAGGGCTGCGAGGGAGGGAGAGTAGGTGCTGCATGGCGGTGGGGGGTGGGGGGTGGGGGGTGGGGGGTAATATCGCAGCAGGTCATATGGAGTCAGGACATTGTGGGTGGGGGCTGTAAGGGAGGGAGGGAGGGAGGGAGGGGGAAAGCAGGGGGGTGGGGGGGGGGGTAACCTGCTGCTGCGTGAGGGGGAGGTCCTGGCCTGCCGCCACCGCCAGCTGCCAGGCCACCAGGTCCACCCCCGCCACAGCCTCAGTGACCGGGTGCTCAACCTGGACCCAAGGGGGGGGGAGGCAAGCAGGGGGGAGCAGGCCTGGGGGGGGGTAGGGTGGCAGCAGTAGGGTAGGGCTGGGGTGCGGGGTGGTAAGGCAGCAGTCAGGGGGGGTAGGGATGCACGCGGGAGGTAACAAGCTTTGGGGCGGGGGTCAGAGCAGAGGCATGTGGGAGGTGAGCGGCTGGGTGGGGGGCCAGGGCCAAGCCTGCTGCTGCTGGGAAGTCAGCTGGGAAGGGCGTGGGGGTGGGCTGGGGCTTGGTAGGCTGGAGCTGCTGCTGAAGACAGGCAGCCGAGGTCGCGGGGGGCGGGGGGTGGGGCCGGCTGCCGCTGGCTATGACTGACACAGGGGTGCAGCCTGGGGGGCTGCGCGACGGCAGGTCACCTGCAGCCGTGTGTTCATCTCCATGAAGAAGAAGTCGTGGGGGGCCCCGCCCTGACCCTGCTGCTGCTGCTGCCCCCCAGGGGGCTGAGTCCACGTCCACAATGAACTCCACAGTGCCTGGGGCCAAGGGGGGGGAGGGGGGGGGGGGGGAGGAGGGGGGAGGGGGGATTCACTCTTTATCTTATCCTGATGTTGATGATCTTGCCAGCAGCGGCCAGAACCACCCCCCCCTTCCCTGATCTCTCTCTCTTGCCCCCCCTCCTAGTCCTCCCCCCCACTTACCCCTACGTCTGGCCCCCTGGCCCCCCCGCCCCCTGACCCCTGGCCCCCCTGGCCCCCCGCCCCCCTAACCTGCCCTGACCCCTGCCCCCCTAACGCCCCTGACCCCTGACCCCCTGCCCCCCCGCCCCCTGCCCCCTGCCCCCTGCTCGCATGCCCCCCTGCCCCCCTGCCCGCCTCCCCCCCGCCTCCCCCCCGCCCCCCTACCCGCATTGACGTATCCAGTGGCCTGCGCCGCCCTGACCGCAGCCTCCCCCAGCAGGGCGTGGAAGGCGCCGGGCAGCCCAGGAGCAGGCGCCTCCTCTATGATCTGCCACACCAGGCAGCAGGCAGCAGCCAGCATGTGTTGCCCAGTGGTGTGAACAACAACATGTGGGGCAAGGGGGAGCCATCACACCAGGCAGCAGCCAGCAGGCAGCAGGCAGGCAGGGACCAGGCAGCCAGCAGGCAGGCAGGGACATGAGGCTAACCAGGCAGGCGGCTCAGGAGTGTGCACTCACAACAACATGTGGTGAGAAAAGGTCTCAGCTCAGTCCAAGCCCTCGGACTGAGCTCGACTCAGAGCCAGGGCACAGCTTGCTGCCTGACCTCCTGTGTCACTGCATTGTGTCCTGCTCTTCCTTGACGGGGATGCCGGGCCCGCAAGTCTACTAAGGCACAACCCCCACCCAACCCCACCCCACCCCTCACCCCCCCTCCACCTCCACTGCGTTGCTCCGGCTAGTTTCCCTCCCAACACCCCGTGGCCCCCCCCACCTCCCCACCCCCCCCAACCTGCCTCCCTCCCCCACCCCCCCCAACCTGCCTTCTGGTGGCGGCGCTGCACGGAGCAGTCGCGGTCAAACAGGTACACGCCCTGACCGTGGGCGTCGCACACCACCTGATGCCGCCAGCAGCAGCGGCAGCAGCAGCAGGCTGAAGGAGGGCAGGGGGGGGACCGCCACCCCCCCACACCCTAACCCCCCGGGCCCCGGGCCTGCCATACCCCACTCCTCCCCCCCCTTTCCCCAGGCCCCAAGACCCCGAAGGCTCTCCGCCCCCGCCCCCAGCAGCGTGTGATCACCTGTCCCCGCTCCTCACCCACCCCTTCTCAGCGCCCCCCCCCCCCACACACAGCGCCCCCCCCCCCCTCCCCCCCGGGCTGACCTGCACCTCCACGTGGCGGGGCCGGGTGATGTAGCGCTCCAGCAGCAGCCGGTCGTCGCCAAACGAGGCGGCAGCTTCGCGGCGGGCCGATGCCAGCGCCTCCGCTACCTCCTGTGGGCGGGTGGGTGGGGGGGAGGGGAGGTACAGGGGAGGGGAGAGGGCGGCAGCACTGTTTCGTGTCACCAGTCTGACTCTGGTCTGTGTTGACTCCGCCATCCCCTGTGGGCGAGAGTGCACGGGGGTCAAAGGTCAAGGTCGAGGTCAGTGACCGCAGCAGCCAGTGCCAACAGCCAGTGGCCTGCAATCTGCTTGATTGCATGGGAATGCTTGCTTGCCTGCCCCCTCACCCCCCCGCGATTCCGCCCGCCCCCCACCTCCATGCGCATGGCCAGCTTCATGCCCTTGCCACCGCCACCTGACACCGCCTTGACCAGCAGGGGGAAGCCAATGACCGAGGCCTCATGCATCAGCCTGCTGCCAGCAGCAGCAGCAGCAGCAGCAGCAGCAGTAGCAGGCTAGGTATGCCCCCACATGCTGAGCATTGGACCGACGCACGGCTGGCAGCAGAGCAGGCAGCACCAAGGCCTGACAGCATGGCTGGTGAGCATGTCCCCTGAAGCTGGCAGCAAGGAGGTGCAGAGCGGGAGCGTCCCGCCCCCACCCGCTGCCCCCTCCTCCTGCCCCACCCCCCGCCCCCTTGCCCCTCCACCCCTTCCCCGCCCCCTGCATGAGCCTGCCTCCCCCCTGCCGCCCCCCTGACCTGTCCAGGCTCTGGTCCTCGCCATGGTAGCCGGGCACTACCGGCACGCCCGCCGCCGCCATCACCGCCTTGGCCACCGCCTGCACCCCCACACCCCTCACTGCCTGGTGGGTTTGGAGCCGTGGCTGCTGTAACCGCCAACCACCACAACCAACCGCCTGGATACTAACTGCCACACAATCATGGACGGGGTGGACTGCCAGGGCTGCCACTGCATCTCATCTGGAGGCTGAGAGTTGCTAGAGAAGCTGCCCTATGACGGCAGTAGGGCGCTGTGAGGAGGGAGCTGACCTGGCAGGTTGATGTCTGCTCCGAAGCACCCAGACGTCAACCAGAAGATTGGCTGACAACAATTGAAAGCGATGTCAGCCACATTGTGATCCGTGTGAGGCAGGGTGCCGGTGGTGAGCAAGACGTGTGCAACTCTGTCTCACAGAGGCCGGCAAGCACGCCAGCTGAGCCGCAGGCTGGGCTGGGCTGCACACCCGACGACGTGTAGCCGACGCTGCCGACCTTGGATAGGCCAGTCAGGCTATGAGCCCCCTGCCCTCATGTCATGGAGGTGCGGTAGGATCTGATCTGATCTCGATCTCAGCTCATCTCAGCTCATCTCATCTCATCTCATCTCCAACTCTGATGGACAGCCAGGCTACGAGCTCCCTGCCCTGACTGCTCAGGTCAAGCACGGCCACACTGATCATGCTGGTGTTGGAGTCCCTTGCACCCCCCTTGCCCCCACCTGTCCCCTCCTGCCCCCCCTGCCCCCCCCTGCCCTCCCTGCTCCCCCCTGCCCTCCCTGCTCCCCCCTGCCCTCCCTGCCCCCCCTGCCCCCCCTGCCCCCCCGTGCCCCCCCTGCCCCGCTCCCCCCCTGCTGACAGCCCACCTTGTCCCCCATGGAGCGGATGGCACTGGCAGGGGGGCCAACGAACTTGACACCTTCCTACACACACAAGTTCAACACACAATACTAGACAGCCGCCTGGTGGAAGGCGGCAAGCAGAGGACAGGCAGCCATGCAAGCAGCACACCACCTCCCTCCCCCACCACCCCCACTCCTCCACCTCCTCCCCCAGTTCTCCCCTCCCTCCTTTCTCCTCCTTCTTCTCCTCCCCTCCCCTCCTCCCCTTTTTCCTCCTCCCCGCACCCCCTCCTTGCCTTGTCCCCTCCTCCCCTCCCCTCCTGCCCTCCCCACCTCTTCCCTCTCCCCCCCTGCCCTCCCCCCCCCTGCCCTCCCCCCTACGTTTCCCCCCCAGCGTCCGCTCCTCCCCTTCTCGCCCCTCCCCCCTCCCTCCCCCCTCCCTGCCCACCTCTGCACACCGCTCAGCAAAAGCCGCATTCTCTGACAAGAAGCCAAACCCCGGGTGGATGGCGGTGGCGCCCGTGGCCTTGGCGGCGGCCAGCACAGCATCGGCCCTGCACACCCCAATGCCTCAGGGAGCTGATACCCAGTGTGACTGGCAGTGTGACTGGCAGTGTGACTGGCAGTGTGACTGGCAGTGTTTGGCTAGCGGCAGAGCAGGTAGTGGTCAGCAAGGCAACGGTGTCAAAGGTGGCAAAGAGGCAAGAAAGGGTGGGGTGGAGGAGGGGAGGGGAGGCTGGCCGCCAGCACTGCCCCCCCTCCCCCCCCTCCCCCCTTCCCCCCCTGCCCCCCTGCCCGCACCTGAGGTAGCTGTCCCTTGCAGCCGTGCCCCCAATGCACACGGCCTCGTCAGCAGCCTGCGCCAACCAGCCAGCCGCATCACACAGGCAGTGGCAGGCAGTGGCAGGGCTGGCGGACCTGATGCACGCCACATGATGATGATGGTGAGGGTGATGAGGGTGATGAGGGTCACCATGATGTGACATCACGCCTCGGGGCTGCTGCTGGCGTCAGTGTCAGTGGGATGGTTCAGGCCAGGGCAGTGGCTGCCAAAGGATGGAGGTAGGTAGGTGCTGCAGGACCTGGCTAGGACAGTGGCTGCCAGTGTTCCGCCAGGATGTCACAAATGAGCGGCAGCAGCAGCAGCAGCTCAACATGCCATTGCCGGCTGCTGCTGCTGCTGCTGCTGCTGCCCAGTGTGCCGCCCCCCCCCCCCCTGTGGCCAGCATGCTGTGCCAGCGCCCTGCCCCGCACCCTGCCCCCCGCCTGCCTGGACATGTGCGGCGCCACGGTCCGCGTCCGAGAAGATGGCCACACTGGGCAGACCCAGCTTCCTGGCAGTCGCCATCACACGGCACTGCAGCCACCACCACCACCACCACCACCACCACCACCACCATGGTCACCATTATTGCCACCACCACCACCACCACCACGTCTGCTGCTGCTGCTCCCTGCCTTCCCCCAGGCGCGCCACAGCACATCCTGACCCACAGCTGGAGCAGGAGCAGGAGCAGGAGCAGGAGCAGGAGCAGGAGCAGGGGCAGGGCAACCCAGGGTGGCGCTATCAAGAGAGTGACCCCCTGAGCACCAGCAGGCTGCAGCCCAGGCCCGGTGGTACAGGCGCAGGTGCAGGTGCAGGTGGGGGTTGGCTGTGGAGGCAGTCGGGGCACCTGGCCTGGGTCTGGCTGCAAAGCGGGTGGCACGAGAGCAAGAGGTGCAGGGCAGCCCGGTGCTGGGTCCCAGGGCTGGGTCTGGCAGCGGCTGCTGCAGCGGCTAAGGGGGCGGCCAGGCTGGTGGCAGTCAGGGAGCTCAGCCTCCCCCCCCCCCCTTAGCCGTCTCAGCAAGTCTCAGGGCGCTGCGGCTACAAGGCTGGGGGAGGGCGAGGCTGCTCCACCGCTGCTGCCCAGGCGCGGGGGGCTCACCGCTATCTCGCCACGATTGGCGACCAGCAGCTTGGTGATCCCCCCCCGACGCAGCTCCTCCGTGGTGATGTGGCGCACCACACGCAGGTGACCGCCCCCAGCCAGCTGCAGCACAGGGCTGGCCGGCTGGGCCCCGCTGCAGCCAACCCAGCCAGGCAGGCAGGGGGACAGCCTTAGGGGAGGGGTTGCAGGTGGGGTGGGGTGGGGTGGGCCAAGCCCCTGTGTGTTGTGGCTGGGTTGCTGCCCCTGGGGTGGGAAGAGTCTAAGTGCGCTCTGCTTGGCTGCAGCTTTGTGGGTGCCTCATAGGGCAGACGCACGGGGCAGAGGGCGCTGCACCTCAGGGAGCCGAACAGGATGCGGGGTTTAGACCTGAAGCCCGTTCTGGACCTACCTGCTGCGACATTGCAAAGTGTATGCCCCCAGCAGTCGAGCTACAGCTCTCCGCATCCTCGCCCCGCGCGTCCCAGTCCCGAAACCCCAGTTCGGCCAGGAAGGTTGCGCAGGTGCGAAAGGTTGCGCACGGGGAGCAGAGTCAAATGGCGCTGTTTGCGAGGGGCATTCTATGGGGGCGAGTGAGATGAAGTTCGGAGGTGCTGACCTGGCAGCCTCCGGCACCCAGACATCAATTTGAAGATTGGCTGCTACCCACTCGATGTCAGCCACATTGTGCTGTGTTCTAGTGTGCTTTGCAAGAGCACAGTGTACCAGGTATAACGCAACTGCTTCCAACAGAGAAAATCCAATGGCTGGTCTAAGGTGTTAGGAGCAGCAGTGCAGCAATGATGCAGCCGCTGAGAAGCCATCAACCATGGGTTTGGCTTACCTCAAGTCAGCATGTAATCGAGAGGATATCACAGATATCCGAGGTTTTAGGACCTTTTTCTGAACGCGAGTTATTTGAAGATAATTTGAAGATTCGCCTTAGAATGAGAGGAATGACGTTTTGTTTTGCCGCCGTGCTGGTCAGTACTCGCAGAGGCGTTTCGCTTGACCTTTCCCGTATCGCAAATGCTCTGGAATGGCAATGGGCAATGGGCTGGATGGACGACGTCGACAGCGATGATGACCTTGAGATTGTCATTGCCCTAGGCTTTCTTCCGCTGCTGTTGGCAGCCATCTTGCTTCTTGTGGCCGACCTCGCCCCCCCGCAGTACGTTTGTCTCGCATGTACATGCTTGCTCTCTTTGTCGTAAACGCAATGTGTGCTTTGTGTAGGCGATTGCCCCGTATGGGCTGCTTCTACAAGTATTCGATGAAGCCGTTCTGGGGACATGAGGAGTTCGGACGTGCGACAACAGGTGCGCGTTGCATTGCGCTTGGCACTGGCCTTTGCAGTGAACGCACATGCAAGACATGCAGCAGGCTGCAGGTGTGCTGCAATGCGGGCTGCAACATGCAGCGTGTGTTGCAGTGGATTAGCAGCAACAATCTGCAGGTGTGCTGCAATGCGGGCTGCAACAGACAGCATGTGTGGTGCAGTGGATGAGCAGCAACAGTAGGATGCAGGTGTGCTACAGTAGAGGCTGCAACAGGCTGCCGGTGTGGTAGAGTGGTTGAGCAGCTGCAGAAGGCTACAAGTGTGTTGCAGTGGATGAGCAGCAGCAGCAGGCTGCAGGTGTGATGCAGTGGATGAGCAGCAATAGCAGCAGCAGGCTGCTCGTGTGGTCAAGTGGATGAGCATCAGCAGCAGCAACAACAACCTGCAGGTGTGATGCATTGCAGGCTATAGCAGGCAGCAAGTGTATTGCAGTAATTGAGCCATGTTTTCAACATGTAAGATTGGTAAACCTGAACACAGCCCAACAGTTATGCTTTGGTTGCTGTATAAGATGTGAGAACGACGTCATGCCTCGACATGAGTAAAAGAAAGAACAGTACATGAGCTACAGCAACATGCTGCAACATAGCCTGTCTCAACACCGACTCAACGAATGTCAACACAACACTAAGCACAATAGCCAAGTACCAATGTTGTGCCATGCCAACAGGCCTGTGTCATGCCAACATGCCTTGCTACTCTCATACAATGGCCTGTGGGTGGGTCATGTACACCTTGTGCAGCACTCATCACTCTACCGTCACTTGTTTGTGATGGCAGCACTTCGCTTGATACATATTGTAACCAGCCTGGACAGATGGCCCCACCCCTTCTATATGGCTGTACCGCTCAACGCAACGGGGCTAAAATCTTACACCGCAAAGTGGGGCACGGAGTGGTGTGCAGTGGACATCGCGCCAACGAACATGGTGGTGATGGCGAAATGCGTTGGGCTTCAGCGCCGCGTACATGGCAGCACTTCGCTGGGCATGGCAGGCGCAGTTCGCTATCACGGCAATGCGTCCTCGATGGTGAGGGGGCTCGCCATTGTGCATGCTGCTGGCCGTGCTGGTGGTGGTGCTAATGTTGCGGGCTAATGTAACGACCATCAACGATTAATTCGATTCATATAATCTTCAGCAATCTTGCCTTCGGTGCCCACGTGCGGGGGTCCTCGTAGATAATCAAAGTAATTACAAGTAACTTAAAAAAGTGTGTTAGCAACCTACCGCGCCTCAACGCCTCCTTGGTGGCCCTGAATCTGAAGCGCACTCCGACGTAGAAGGTAGTGCGGTTGGCGGTCGCTAAGCTGCTGCCCAACCCCGGCAAATTTCATAAGAAGGTTCAAATAATCTTTGAATTCAACGTGGTTTCAGAAAAAGGTCCTTAAGCCATGCCTAAAACAATGTGAATATGGTACGTCCTCGCCTCGCATCAGAACTCTGTGCAACTGCTGTACGAAGTAGTAAGGCAGAACTTTAGCGACGGGCCTAGGCCTTAGATGGTCTGTGTGCCTCCCGCGCCTCGCAGCTCCAGCACCCGAGCACTGTCGTGTTGGGCAATACACCACTATGCTAGCTAAGACACTAGTTTGCGAGCAGCGAGGCTTGCAAAAATCGGCTTCGCACTCCAACCTCTTGTCCACAGCGCCAGGACAACAGCACCCACATGTGTCAACACTCTCGCGGCTGAGACCTGAGGCGGGTCTTGCCAAATCACAGTCCCTGGGGTGCCTCGCTGCGCTGGCGAATGACGTGGGTCCCACTGCGGAGCATCATTCACACGCCTCAGCAGCAGCCAAGCTGAGGACTCCTCAGCAGACAGCGCCCTTTGCGACCATAACACGGATTTTGCTCGTGGGTCAGCCCCATCAGTTGATGCGCAACTTGGCCGCCCGCAAGTGGAGAGCAGCTGGGCCTGTATCGCTGCTGCTTTTCCTTCTGGGTTTGGTCCTGGCCTGCATGAGCGCGGTCCGCTCGGTCCTGGTGCGGAGGGTGCGCGCTTGCAAATGCTGCAAGGGCTACGGCATCACGCGCTGCAGGCTATGTGACGGCCAGGGCGCTGTGGAATGGGTCGGTGAGTGTCAGAGGTCTGAGGGACACAGTCGCGCCCAGCCGCTGGCATTCAGCAGCTCGCCCTGGCAGCAACTGCACAGTGTGCACTCGCCAGTGCCTGTGCTGGTCACTTAGCATAGGGGCACCACTACACTGCCAGGGCCAGCGCCTCAGGTGTGCAGCACCAATGAACCGGATGGGAGCCAGCAGTACAGCACTCACAGCAGTAGCAGCAGCCTCATGTGGCATACATCATGGAGCAAGAGGGCATGGTGGAAACAGCTCTGTGCAGCTCCCACAGCACAAGGCACATCGTAGTAGGGTGTAGTAGGGTTCAGCCACCCGTGCAAGGCATGCAGCTGCGGGGTGTTGTAGGGCACAGCTGTGGGTGCCTAGCTTTAGAGACTTAGCCGTGGTTGTCATGAGGGCGGGAAGGAAGGCTGCAGGCAGCAGTGCAGGGTGTGCGGTGGTGGTAGGGTGTAGTAGGGTGTACCAGCTACTACTGGTGCAAGCCATGCAAGGAACAGCCAGCAGGGCTCAGCCTGCAGCCTCAGGGTCCTAGCCCTCAGATGTTGGCAGTGGCGGTGCTGCGCTGCAGGGAAGAACAACCACCAGGAGAACTGCCCGCTGTGCATGACCAAGCGCTACATCACCTGCACCGAGTGTGGCGGGCACTACCACCGCAAGATGTTTGCACACATCAGGGCGCCGTCAAAGGTGCTGGTCCCGGAGTTCCTGGCGGGCGCCTGAGGCGAAGCAGAGGGTGCGGGCACTGTGTGAGGGCGCATCCTCCTTGCAGCAGCAACCTGCCTGCCTGCCCTTGCCCACTTGCACCGCCTGGTCCAGCTGCCAGTCTCATGGCCAGGGGGGGTGCAAGCACCAAGATGTGGCTGAACCCTGCAGGGGTGGGTTGTGTGATACTCGGGGTGGTGGGCGGACCTGCTGGCAGGCGCATCAGTCGCTGGCCATGCAGCCTGGGTGCGCACGAGTGAGAGGGGGGCATGGCGTGTAGGCCAGGGCCCTGGGTCACATGCAGGTGCTGGTGACACTGTATGTGCTGCACTAAAGCAGCTATGAGCAAGCAGCTGGGGAGCATGTGTTAGAGAGTTGGACAGAATAGCATCATGGTCAAAAGGTTGAGGGAGTGTAAGAGTGTATGTGTTAGCACGTGTGTGTATGTGTGAGGGTGTGTATGTGTGCATTAGTAGCCTTGATCACAGCACAGACACCCGGAATTGTTGGGGCTCCGCCCACCCTGTTGCATGCTTGCTGCCATTTTGCAAAGTGGGACTGTGACCAGACTGGGATGTTTGAGATTGTAATACGGGGACCTAGCCCTAGGCTTAGTTGCGAGGCCGAGAGAGCCCCTGAGGCCCTGAGCCCCTGTGTGTTGTGGTCCGGGACTGGTCGCGCTGAAAAGGACCCTGAAAAGGAACTTGAAAAGGACCGCCCACGTCGGAAAGTTTCGGACCTCTTATGACCCGCATCTTAGCACCTTTTCAGAGCGCTATAATTGTGCGTTGTTTCAGCGGCCGCTGATATGCGGCGAATCAGAGGTGTTTCATAGCAGTCAGTTCAGTACTGATTAAGCACTGATTCATGAGGCTTTGAATGAGGGGTGTTTTAGAGGTCCATCAGGGCTGAATCAGAGCTAAATCAGAGCAATGTTAGAGGCTTACAGAACAACATTCGTGGCCTGTAAATTAGAGCCCAATATGTTGTGAATCAGAGGCTAGTTAGGGTTAAAACATCGATGATTTGCGCAATATTGCGCATAAGGGAGTTCCGTGCCGCGATGGTGACTCTAAGAGTCTCGCACAAACAACGTACATCGACGCTACGCTAATGCCAAAAGAATGGCACTAGGACATCTGCGGCGGGCGAACATCATATTTGTGCGACCCTGCAAATCTCTGTTCTTTTGTACCATACTTTTAGTATTCGGCAGTTTTATTGCCTGACCGCATTCGGCAGTTTTACTGCCTGGCCGCAGTTTCTGCCTGGCCTGCATGGCCATCTCCCATCCCCACTGCCTCGCTGGTATCGACGAGCACCCTAGCGATGGCGACAGCGTGCTAGAACTGGGCGCGGGGATACAGGGCCGGGACTGTGGATGTAGATGTTGACATGTGGACCCGCTTGAAGTCGCGTCGCATATCCTTCGCGCAGGTCAGGAGTCACTGACAAGCAGCCCTTTATCCGCAGTGGCAGCCCTTTATCCGCAGTGGCCCGGCTGGGGCGGAGGGGGCAGGTCATGCTCAGGGATCCCACAGCCAGCAGCAGCTGGCAGGCCAGGCCGCCCCAGCCCCCCCTCCACACCCACCTGCTGCCACCCCCCCCCAGCGCACCACAGCCGGGGGTGGCCCGGCTGGGGCGGAGGGGGCAGGTCATGCTCAGGGATCCCACAGCCAGCAGCAGCTGGCAGGCCAGGCCGCCCCAGCCCCCCCTCCACACCCACCTGCTGCCACCCCCCCCCAGCGCACCACAGCCGGGGGTGGCCCGGCTGGGGCGGAGGGGGCAGGTCATGCTCAGGGATCCCACAGCCAGCAGCAGCTGGCAGGCCAGGCCGCCCCAGCCCCCCCTCCACACCCACCTGCTGCCACCCCCCCCCAGCGCACCACAGCGGGGGGTGGCCTGGCTGGGGCGGAGGGGGCAGGTCATGCTCAGGGATCCCACAGCCAGCAGCAGCTGGCAGGCCAGGCCGCCCCAGCCCCCCCTCCACACCCACCTGCTGCCACCCCCCCCCAGCGCACCACAGCGGGGGGTGGCCTGGCTGGGGCGGAGGGGGCAGGTCATGCTCAGGGATCCCACAGCCAGCAGCAGCTGGCAGGCCAGGCCGCCCCAGCCCCCCCTCCACACCCACCTGCTGCCACCCCCCCCCAGCGCACCACAGCCGGGGGTGGCCCGGCTGGGGCGGAGGGGGCAGGTCATGCTCAGGGATCCCACAGCCAGCAGCAGCTGGCAGGCCAGGCCGCCCCAGCCCCCCCTCCACACCCACCTGCTGCCACCCCCCCCCAGCGCACCACAGCCGGGGGTGGCCCGGCTGGGGCGGAGGGGGCAGGTCATGCTCAGGGATCCCACAGCCAGCAGCAGCTGGCAGGCCAGGCCGCCCCAGCCCCCCCTCCACACCCACCTGCTGCCACCCCCCCCCAGCGCACCACAGCCGGGGGTGGCCCGGCTGGGGCGGAGGGGGCAGGTCATGCTCAGGGATCCCACAGCCAGCAGCAGCTGGCAGGCCAGGCCGCCCCAGCCCCCTCTCCCAACTCACCCGATGCCATCGCTCACCCTAGGTCACGACCTCCCCGCTTTGACCCCTCCTGGGGCCCCTTGCACTCAGCCAAGGCGAGTGAGAAGGGTGGGGCCCAGGTTAAGGGAGGGGTTGCCCTCAGGCAGGGCCATGCTCTCTCACCCCCCCCTGGCCGTGGCGGTGTAGCGGGCATCTCTCGCCCACCCCACACACCCCCTACACACTCTCTGCTTAGCGCTGCTTCGAGAGGCACCAAGGCTGGGGATGAGGACCTAGCACAGCCGTTGAGCTCCCCGCCACGGCAGGTAGGCCAGGTGGTGCCACCCCCCCTTAACCCGCCCATCGCCCCCACATCACCACGCTCATCTCCAGCCTCCTACTTGGTGGGACCAGAGGTTGCTGGTCACTCCCAAAGCCAGTTCTCTCAAGCGGTTCCGGCCACCCATTACCCCCTCAGGCACTCCAGGCCCCTCCCCACCCAGAGCACCTCTCCTCTTCCCTATCCACAAGGAGCTCAGTGCCAGCAGCAGCTGACAGGTCTTGTCGCCCCGGCCCCTCCCTCCCATCCACCCTCGTCTCCACCCTCCCAACATGTCGGTCGTCAGCCCAAACGATCTCGCCCGGGTACCCTGCACCTCAATGGAGATCTTGGCCTTGTCAGCAGGTCAGCCCCTCCTGGGAGTGCTACAGAGGCGGGGGACCTTGCCGCTCACAGTGTCACCGACTCCCCGTCCAAACGTTTGCGTGTGGGCTTACCGCCGGGGCCTAGGGCGGGGACTAGGGCTGAGCCTGCTCTGCTGGGTAGGCAGGGCAGCGGTCCAAGGGTTGAGGCTCAAGGGAGCTCAAGGGGGCTAAAGCCTGCCTGGCGTCCCTCCCACCTCCTTTTCTCTCTCCCCTCACCTCACCTCCCCCCAACCTCTACCTCCAAACCTCCACTCCAAGCTTCCTTGCCCCGGGAGTCCACCCCCACCCCGCCCCCTCCTTACCCCAGGCAAGCCCCTCCCCCTCAGGTTGCCCCCTGCCTACCCTCCCCCCTGAGCACCCTGGCCCCTATGCCCCTCTAGGGACCAGATTTGGAGTTCTCTCTGATTTGGAGTCCCTCGTGAGCAGCGAGGATGGAGACGACAGCGAGTGGCAGTCCCTTCCCAACAGCGGTGCTTCCACTCCCCGGGGCTTGGCTCGCCCAGTGGGCCCCACCTCTCACCCTCCCCCCACCACATGCACCCCCCTCCCTTCCCCTACCCTCAGCCCCCCAGCCACCGTCCCGGGTGACAGCCACAACCCCACATGGCAACGCCTCTTTGATCCAGCACGCGTAGCCCGCGCGGGGGCAAACCAAGACTAACCATGCAGCGCCCAGGGGTGGCCGCCTTCTTTGAGGCAGTCACTCTGAACGTCCAAGGCCTGACTCACCCCCACAAGTTTCAAGCCATCCTGGACTGGGCAGCGGACAGCCCCGCCCAGGTGTTTTTCCTGCAAGAGTGCCACCGGGCAGAGTGTGTGTGGCAGTGGGCAGAGTCGGCCACGGGGGCCAAGCCTTGCTGGAGGGGGCTTTGGTTCTACACCCCAGGTACCGGCCACTCCCAGGGTTGCCTAGCCCTCTTTAAGCCCTCTACCATCCTGGTTGGTTGCAGCCAGGTGCATCTCCAAGTGGCCGGGGCCCAGGGGCGGGTTCTGAGGGTGGACGCGGAGTTGGCAGGCAGGCCAGCCTCGCTCGTGTGCGTTTATGCCCCAGCCCAAGCGTCACAACGCGCCACTTTCTTCAGCTCCTGCCTCCCGGCTTGCCTTCCCCTTGCTTCTGAACGGAGGCTTGTCATCATGGGCGGTGATTTCAACTGTATTCTTTCCCCTGAGGACAAGGTGGGCACACCCCGGGGGGGGAACACCGCTCACCCTGTGGGTTGGTTGGGCAGCAGGGGCCAAGGGGCCCAGCAGCTGCAGGAGCTGGTTACAGAGCGGGGCCTAGTCGATGCCTGGCGCCACCTACGTCCTGGTACCCGCGACTTCACCCACTTCAGCACCCCTTGGCAAACGGGGGGACGGCTTGACCGTTGGTACATTCCGGCCGAGCTAGTGGAGTGGCAGCTGGACAGCTCCATCCTGGGCCTTAAGCCAGTGCACACAGATCACGCTGCCGTCTCCCTGGCTGTGTGCCCCCCTAACCTCCCCCTCACCGCCCCAGCCCCCTGGCAGCTGCACCCTGCTTACCTTGACGACCCGGACATGATGGACCGCCTACAGAGCTTTCTGCTAAGAGAGGCAGCTAGCCATGCAGCCCAGATGTCCAGCCTCCCAAGCCCCCTGCCGAGAGACTTGCACAGAGCACGGTGGGCACATATCAAGCAGGGGCTAGCTCTTCACGCCCAGCGGTGCATCCGAGACCGTCGCCGTGCCCAGCGAGCCCTCCAGCAAGCCAGGGAGAGAGCAGCCCATGCAGCCCGGACCCACTTGGTGCAACAGTTGTTGGAGGTAGAGCAGCTCAGGGAGGCAGCGCTTCAGGCAGCCGTTGTGGTGGGCGAGGCCACGGCGCTCGTGGGGGTCACAGACCGGGCTGAGGCAGCGCAACGTTCCATGCAAGCCAGCGCTGTCTTGGACCAGGTCTACTGTGACTCCTCTTCCTTTTATTTTTACCACCGCCACCAGTCAGCACACACCCCAACTCTGATCACTTCCCTTCACCTCCCTGACCTGCCGGACCAAGTGGCTGACCTTACCACCACCCACGGCGTCCAAGCTGCCTGTCATGCCTTCCAATCGCACTTCTCCGCTGCCTCTCCTCTCGGGGTCTATGCGGCCAAACCAGTTGTCCCTGCCGCTCGAGCCACCCTCCTAGCCAGCCTCACCTCCCGCCTCACTCCCACCCAAGCCGACAGCAGCGAGGGGCCGGGGGGGGACCCCATGCTGTCAGAAGAGGAGCTAGGCCGCGCCCTCCAGGGCTGCGCCCACAGCAAAGCCCCAGGGAAGGATGGTTTGCCTATGGAGGTGTACGACCGGCTGTGGCCCCTGCTCCGCCCCCCGCTTATGGCCATGCTCCGTGAGGCCTTGGCGGACACGTCCAGCCCAGCCCCCCTAGCAGAGTTCCTCACTGGCCTGGTCACCCTAGTTCCCAAAGCCGGCAAGCCAAGGGACCAAGTGACTGGCTATCGGCCCATTACCTTGCTCAATTGCGATGTGCGGTTGGTGGCCCGGGCGCTGGAGGACCGGTTGCAGCGGCCTCTTGACCTCCTAGTGTCCCCTTCCCAATCAGCCTTCATCCTAGGGCGGGACATCGGCGACAATGTGCAGTTTCACCTCAGCCTGCTGGAGTACCTCAGACAGCGGGGCAGCCCAGCCTGGCTTCTCCTTTTGGACCTAGCGGGGGCCTATGACAATGTCTCCTGGGACCTGCTACAAGCTACGATGGAGGCCATGGGTTTCCGTCAGGATGGCCACGTGCGGTGGGCGCAGATCCTGCACCGGGGGGCTACCAGCCAAGTTTTGGTGAACGGCCACCTCACTAACAGCTTCCCCCTGGAGTCAGGGCTTCTGCAAGGCAGTGGGGCCTCGCCTTTGTATTGGTGCATCGTGCTCCAACCGCTCGTCAGCTACCTTAGCTCGTTGCAGCTGGCAGGCCGGCTCAACACTCCCTCCATCCCTTTCAGCCCCCTGGCCTCGCACATGGCCACCCTACAACCCACCCTGCCCTCTAAGGAGTACGCCGACGACATCACCATTACAGTGCTAGACAGGGTCAAGGACGGGGCGGTGGTGGTGGAGGCTCTGGAGGTGTTTCGCGCCGCTGGGGGCCCTGCCCTGAGCATGGGCAAAAGTCAAGCCCTACCGTGCGCCCAGCAGGAGGTGCAGCAAGGACAGCAGGGTTGGGCGGGGGGGGGGGCGGGAGCTCACGAGCAGGGGCCCGGGGAGGCGGATGGGAGGCTTGAGCTGGGGGCAGGGGGGGGGGAGCCTCGAGGAGGGGAGGAGCATGGCAGGCGGGAGAGGCAGCAGCAGGCTCGTGGGCCTAAGCCTCTGAGTGAGAGCCGAGAGCCCAGCACCGGCATCCCAGCCACGCGGGAAGGGGTGCCGGTGCGGCATTTGGGCGTGCCGCTTGGGGCTGTCTGTGACGGAGTCTCCAGTGAGGCAGCGTTCGGGGGCTCTGCAGCAGCCATGACGGCAGCGTCCCTCTCTTGGACTCCCCAAGGCCTCAACCTGTTGGGCCGGGTACAAGTGGCCCAGCAGTGCTTAGCCTCCAAGCCTATCTACCAAATGGCCTTCATCAAGCCCTCAGCTGCTCATGGGAAGGCTATGGCCAAGGCTGTCAAGCGCTTCGTAGCTATGTCTGACCTTCCCCAAGAGCGCAGCCCCAACATGAGTCGCCTGTACCCGCGGGAGGACATCTGCGCCATGCCCCGGAGGGAGGGAGGGCTAGGCTACCCAGACCTTGCAGTCACGAGCACCGCCATGCTGGCCAAGATGTTAGCCCAGTTGTGGTCTCCCCGGGTGCGGCCCTGGCAGCCCTTGGTGCACAGCCTGCTAGCCGACCCGCTTCACAGCCTCAGCACCTGGGTTATCACCAAGCCCTCCACCAGCCCCAGCCCCTCCACCGCCACCAGCCCTCGTCTTCAGGCCCACATTGCGGCCATGGCAGAGCTCTTCCCGCACCGCATAGTAGATCCAGCTGCGCAACAGTTTCACTCGGTGATGGCAGAGCCCTTGTGGTTTAACGCGCAAGTCCGTCTTCAGCCAGGGGCGGTGCTGGGTAGGGACCCCCTGGCAGCGGAGGCCAAACGGTGGACCCACATTCGGCATGTGTGGGAAGCCCTCCACCGGCACAGCTCTGCGTTCAGCTCGGCAGCCCACCAAGCCGCCGTGAGGTGGGAGGCGGACTATGTGAGGGCCACCCTACCAGAGGCCTGGCAACGGGTGGTGGACACCCATCAGCCTCCCCCATCGGAGTGGGAATGCGTGAGAGCGAGCAGAGGCTTCCTTGTGAGGCGCTCCCCTTCCCAGCAGCCCACCCACTGGGTGGCCCCCTCGGGCAGGCTCGAACCCTTTGTAGAGGGTGAGGGCCCGCTGGGTGCCGTTCAGCCCGAGCCTGGGGCTTGCTGGGTGCCTGCAGCAGTGGTTCTGCTCGACAAGCCCAGCTACCGGCTGACCGTGGCAGAGCGGGCCAGGCATCTGCGCCCTCTCCCTTTCGCGCAAGCGGGAGCTGACCCTTTAGCTCCTCAGGGCCAAGAGCAGGGTCGTGGTAGGGTGTGGGGCAGTGGGCGAGGACAGGAGCGGGGGAGGGGCGTGGTGGGGGAGGAGGGGGGGTGGAGGGAGGTGGAGGGGACCCCTCACAGTAGGTGGCCGAAGGAGGAGTGGTTGCTCGGGCCCTGGGACCAAGTGCAACTAGACCCTCAGGTTTGGGGCTTGGGCACCACGTCCATCCTGCAGTTCTCCGTCAAGCGCGCACGAGCTCGCCTCCTCCAGCTCAAACAGGCTAGCTCAGACCCTCGCTACCCCCCTCGTGGAGGCCTCTGGCCGCTGCTTTGGGGCCCACGGCCCTTACAGGTAGCGGGGGCTGCGTCAGAGAGAGCTGTGGGTGGGGATGGCCTTAG